>CM054062.1:355138930-355738930 GCA_028641055.1 Alopecurus myosuroides | reverse complement strand
AAAATATATATGCATGTGATCGTCTGGTCCGTGGAAACAGAGATGAAATTGAAGGTTACAGAATATGGTGCAATATATGCTTAGTTATTCATTTGATTTTTGAGGTGCACTTACACTGAACTTCTTGCAGTAGAGGATTGCATCGTCGATGGCGCTCGACGTTGACCTGAGCGTCGGGCACGTCGCCGCCGGCACGATGACCCTAGGCTTCTGCCGTAGCGCCCTGACCTTCTGGTACAGCATCACCACGAACCGCTGGCAGCTGGGCAACAACTTACATGGCCGTGAAAACGACGACATTCCGCAGGCGCACGCAGGCGACTGCCTCGAGCCGAGCTTGCCGCCGGTGTCACTCATGGCGCCGAAGCACGAGTTTGGCGTCCGCCTCTGCGCCAAGTCGAACAGGGGCGACGAGGAGTCCGAAACCTGTTGCGCGCCACTGCCGGGTTCGCATGGTAGGAGGAGGCCGCGGCTAATGATCCGGCTCGCGGTGGCCAGCAGCACCGGGGACGCGGTGCCGTCGGGTACCGCCGGCAGGTCGAAGTGAAAGTCACTGGCCGCTGCCGCGGTCCACGGCAAGGTGAATAGCTCGTCGGGGTACATGTCGAAGAAGGAGGACCCTGGGCTTCCCAAGGAACGGCGGACGTCGTCGGGGTACATATCGATGAAGGTGGACCCTTGTTTTCCCAAGGAATGACATGCGTCGTTGGGGTACATGTCGATGAAGAACGACCTTGAGCTTCCCACGGAATGGCGGACGTCGTCGGCGAGCCAACCGAAGGAGACGCTGTCATCAACGTCGAGGTTCTGCAACGAGCTAAGCTCCATGAGTTTTTTTTTTTTTTGAGAGACTAAGCTCCATGAGTTGGAGCTGCCTTGAAGGGATACCCAAATGAAAAGTCAGGCAGTACAAAATGAGATTTCTTCGTCCCTGTTGCCTTGAGGAGTAACTCTGACATCATTAAAGAGAGAAGGGGCGGAGCTGGGCTCGGTGCTACCAGGGCTATAGCACCGGTCGAGCCCAAAATCCCAAGAGACCAGATAAAAAGAATTTTGTTTAAAAATGAGCAGGAAACTAGTGCAGCATCTTACGGGCCATCTTAACTCCCTTGGCCCTTGCTAAATAGGATGTCTACTGGTGCCCGCAGGCCAGTTTGGTCGCTACCTCGATCTTAAAGTCAGCCTCCAACGTAGTTTTTTTTTTAAAGGTCCGCCTCCCGGCCGATGGAAACGAGATTCCCAACCCGTTCTTCCTCTGTTCCACCGCGACTTCCGGCTCATGCGACCGGCCTAACCCAGATCCAATTCTCGAAAACCTGCTCCAGCCGCGCTTCTGCGTTAGTCACGGTCGGTTAATGATCCGCTCCCACCGCTGGCTGTCCTCCACCAATCGACGAGTCCTTTAGCAATTTAGAGTACATTGTTCGGTTGAACAGGTTATCCTAGGTTGAAGGTATGCTTTTTGTACCCTAAAATCTCATCCGGTGACTTTATATTCATTGATAATTTGTCTTTTGTGTTCATCAATACTCAGTTAGCTATGTATGTGTATGATGTACTTGTACGATGGTGGATATTTTGGTTGTAGAAATTTTGCTTGCAAGTAGTTAGCACCACCCTTTCTCCGTTTCCGGCTCCGCCTCTTGAGAGAAGTAGAGGAAAATAGATTTCTTCGTCCCTGGTGAGCTGCCTCGTGCGTAGGAGCTTAGTAGTGTGGTGTGCATACATCACGCTGAGACCACGAGATATATAATTTAGGGCTACCGGGATCTGCGGCCGGTCTGCCGATTGTTACAGGTTTAGGGTTTAGGGTTTAGGGTTTAGGGTTTTCAGGCAAAAGGCCTGAGTTTTTTTGGCTCGGTCCGAGTTTGGCTGGCTCGGTGCGAGCTGGCTTGGCCCGCTAACAATTTTGACCGAGGCCGGCCCGTTTAGCTCGCTGCACTTGCACGGTTCAGCCCATCCTAGTGTATCCTAGCACTTAGAGCTCGTTAGGTCTTTTTACTAGGACGCATCGAACAGTTCAGATGTTAGGTCTTCCGCCCAGGTCGCCACTGCAAGGCTCTTTTCTCCTCGCAGCACACACACACCTTTCACCTCACCCCCGCCCATCAATGGAGGCCACCGTAACCAGCCCCGTCCTTCCGTCGGTGTCATGCTCATCGGCCGTCAAGAAGACGCCGGCCGACCCCCGTACTGCTACTTTTGTCTCCAGCCGTGGCTACGCCGTTGGCCCGTCGTCTTCCTCCGTCAGAATGGGATGGACCCACATGGCTGTGACATACTGCCGCCAGGCTCGAAAGCTGGACGAGCTGCACCGAGTTATGAGAAAGCAACGAGCCGAGCTGGGTTTGGCTCGAAAATGGCGAGCTATTCTTCGGCTCGCCCCGGATTTGGCTCGGTCCGGCTCGCGTCCAGCGTAACTGGCACTCGCGAAACACTAGTAAAAAGACCTTATATTTCCTTCATGCCAGATGCACCAAACATTTATGCACCTTGAGTCCTCTATGTCTCTCCGCTAACCGCCGCTGCGGCTCCCTTCGCCACTACAATTGCCTGCCCCGCGGCCAATACCACCGTCATTTCCGACGACTCATTCCCGTGGGCGAGGTTGGGCGCGCATGGATCTGAAGGATCCATACTGCACCACCGCCCCCATGGGGAATGCAATTTTACCTCGCCCTCCTTCTTGCCAGACGCAACTCATCTCTGTAGCCTGCGGTACGACCTTCCTATGTGTCAGTGAGATCACCAATTCACCACCGGATTTGTCTTAGGACACTCGATCGGGAACAATTCCGTCAATATGTGGTGGTGCCAAGCCGGTTGCCAAGACTCGTGGCTCCCCGGATATGCTAGATGTCGGCCGAACCACTCAGAGGTCGGGAGCCGGACGACAGGGCGGCATGTTAGGGGAGAGCATGATTGCAAGACACAATGGTCACAAGATGTCAACCATACCGACAGGACATAAAGGGGGCGACTGAACCGCTAACCTTCGTCGCATCGTCATCTACAGAATTTACAGCGCAAACGCCGTAGTACCCGTTCTAGGTCTATGTGCCTTGAATACATGTACAAGATTTTTGCGTTGGCGGTGAAGGTATTTGGACTAGAAAGTTTAAGAGAGCCAAACGCAAATGAAGTAGACACAACTTTGGAAGCATCAACTTCATGCATCCATGTATAAGTTTTGTGTACCGATGGTGAAGTTATTTGGACCAGAATATTTTAGAGAACCAAACGACATAGACGCAACTTTGGAAGCATCAATTGCATGTATTGTAAATGGAATAATTTATCATTTGGTTGGCAAGGACAATATAAAACGGTATAACGATCATACTTTCATACGAATACAAATAAATATACAATTGAACCACTTTAACCATCCAAGAAGAATTTAACGTTCAACCAGAATATCAATATGGATACTAAATCCCCAAAAATCCAAACAAAAATATTTGACATCCAGCCTCTATGCGAATATCACAGGAAATTGACATTGTAGCCGAATGCAACTCCAGGCTGTGAATGCAAAGATGCAAACGGGCCCAAACATTTGGGCCCAAGCAACCAAACCTACCACTGCATTGCAAAGCGTGTGCTGCTATACATTGCTCTCTGCGAGAGCTAACGAGGACTCGCCCGCCGAGATTCCATCGCTTGGGCCAGCCCATTTTGCTTCAGGTTCGTCCTTATTTTTCTATTTCTGGTTTTGTTTTTTCATTTTTCTTTTTTTTTCAGTTTTCCTTTTTCTAAATCTGAATGGACAATTTTTGTAATTTGAACATTTTAAAAAATAGTCCATTTTCGAAAGTTGTTCACCATTTTTTAGAAAGTGTTCATTTTTAAAAAGTTGTTCACCATTTTCTCTACTATCTAAAAGGAACGAATGGTTCCTCTTTCTGCCACTACGACATTTCGCTCGCAGTTTCGTCCGACCTCTCCCATCGATGCCCAGCGCCGACGTGTGGGACCGAACTATCACCGCCTCTAATCCGCTTGGAAATTGGATCTCGCATACGCGAATCTCGCTGACTTCGTCGCCCATCGTCCACACCGCTAATGACTCCCGTGCCAAGCCCCGCCTCCACCAGAGAGCGTTAGGCCGACAAGGAGAAGCAGCCGGAGGTGGACATCGCACTTGGTCGCTGACCAAGGTCACAGAAGACCAGGTCGGCGTCCTCCCTCCCCTCCCTCTGATTCCACGACCAACCTCCTACCGCCCAGGATGCTGGCCTCCTCGAAGGCAAGACCCTGAGCCACTCTCCATGGAGCCATGGAGGCTTGGACCTAGAGCTGCCTGCCGGTGACACTTATTTCACTGCCACGCCACCACCCTACCGGCGGCAGGAACGCCGCTTCCCCATCCAGGCCACAACGAGCAACATGGGCCCACCGCCGGTGACGTCGGGTCGCCTACACCTTGGGCGGCATCAGCGCACACTCTTCTGCGGTCTATATTCAATAAACGTCAGGTAAAATTATTCCAATACTTCCTCAATGTTAGTTGGCAATACTCAAATTCATGGTCTGCACTAGATCTGCAGTCTGCACAATTCTATTGTTTCTCTAAATCTCCATGTTCAGACAAAGTAAGAAAAGGTTTAACTGGTAATCTCTAGATTATTGAAATGAAATTGAAATACGTCATTTGATTTGATCCAGCATTTAGGGTACATTTTTTTGTCCCGCTAGTCAAGTTCGAAGCATGAGTCAGTCTTTACAAAGGATAATCTATGTATAATTAAAGTGAGTTGACTATTTCAAATATGTCTTTCATTCCACCACATAATGGCTTAGATTTATTCTGACAGCTTTTTGGTTTTGCTTGCTAAGTTGAGTTGTATGGTCAAGTTGTTTGTTCTTTTACCAGTCAGGTGATAGTAAATACATTGATCGCATAACGAACAATACTATGCCATGCCAAAGCGTCTGATTAATGATACAGACTCCAGGAGGCACTTTGAAATTGCAGTTGATTTGTTTGTCACTTTGTTAGACCCGTGATACGTCATAAACGTATCCCTAATTTCTGATGCTCCATGATCATATTATGTCAATTGCTACATGTTTTCTCACTTCTTTATGTCATTTTTTATCGATTTTCCGGACTAACCTATTAACAAGATGCCACAGAGCTAGCTCCCTGTTTTCTGCAGTTTTTTAATTTTAGAAAAGTTGTTCTGGAAATATTCTCGGAATTGGAAAATGCGAAGCCCGGAAGTCCTATTTTCCCCGGAAGCATCTAGAAAACCGAAGAGGAGTCAAAGAGAGGCACTAGGGGGGCACACCATAGGGTGGCGCGCCCCTGGCCGCGCTAGCTATGGGTGTGGAGCCTCCCGGCCTCCACCGCATTTGCCCTTTCGCCTATTTAATCTCCCCGGATGGAAAACCCTAAACACCTGATCAAAATCCCCGAAAAAAATTTGCAGCCACCGTCACCGTCAACCCCAGATCAGGGGGTTCTGAAGCTGTTTCCGGCACCCTGCCGGAGAGGAGATCATCACCAGAGGCCTCTTTATCACCATGCCTGCGTCCGGAGTGATGTGTGAGTAGTTTATCCTTGGACTACGGGTTCGTAGCTGTAGCTAGATGGTTGTCGTCTCCTCATATGCCTCCATGTTTAGATCTCGTGAGCTGCCTATCATGATCGAGATTGATGTTATGTAATTCTCTGTGCTGTGTTTGATGGGATCCGATGAATATTGACCTTATGCCAATTTGATTATAGTCTTTATTTGCATATGTTATTTGTGATCTTGCATGCTCTCCGTTGCTAGTGGTTATTCTGGCCAAGTAGTTGCTAGTGACTCCAAGAGGCAGTATTTATGCTCGATAGTGGGTTCATGCCTCCTTGTTGCCTTGCTCGAGTGACAGAAATGTGAAGGGGGAGGATATGATGTTGCCATTAGGGAGAAAACAACGCTGAGAGTGTCCGTGTGCATAATCATTGCTTACATTACACACTTTGTTTAATGCAATTATATGTTTCCTGCAACTTAATACCTGAGGGGGTTCGGATGATAACCTGAGGGTGGATTATTAGTCATAGATGCAGATGGATGTCAGTCTATGTATCTTGTTGTAATGCCCGCACTAAATAGCATAGTAATCTTCATGTCATATTGTGCACTACGGTGCAACCACTATTTTTCAATGGCCCAGCTGTAATTTGTTCATCTAGCATGCTATCTTTTATGGTGAGACACCACTAGTGAAACTATGAGCCCCGGTCCATTTTCCACACTGATAAACAAACCACAACAATTTCCTGCTCTCTTTAGTTTCTGCAAGCATACACTGTTTTTCCACACTATACGTCTAATCTTTATCTTCAGCAATACCGGTGAGATTGACAACCTCACTATACCGTTGGGGCAAAGTATTTTGATTGTGTTGTGCGGAGGTTTCACGTTGTTGCTGACACCGGTGAAGCGCCAGCACCACCGTCGGTGGCATAAACCTTCTGAAGATTCTCTTTCTCCTACTGGATTGATAACCCTGGTTCTTAAGTAAGGGGAAAACTCCTACCGATGTGCTCATCGTACCTTCCTCTTGGGGTTCCCAACAAAGTGCATCAAGAATTTTTCTGGTACCGTTGTCGGGGATTCAAAGCCATCATGAAGCAAACACTCCCTCGTCAACTCTGCCAGCAACAAGGATTTTTCTGGCGCCGTTGCCGGGGAGAAGGAAGTCTTCTGGCAACGGGAGTGTCTCACTCTCAATCTCTTTATTTTGTTTATTGTCTTGTTTTTATTTTTGTCTTCTTTTTATTTCTCTATATCAAAAACACAAAAAAAATATTTCTCTATATTAAAAACACAAAAAAATTACTTTACTTCATAGCTGTTATTTATTTGCTTTCTTTTATTCTGCTAAAATGAGTTCCTCTGAGAATACCAAGGTGTGTGACTTCACTAGCACAAACAACAATGATTTTATTTGCACACCTATTGCTCCACCTGCTCCTACTGCTGCTTTCTATGAGATTAAGCCTGATTTGTTAAATATTGTGATGAAAGAACAATTTTCTGGTATTAGTACTGATGATGCTGTTGCCCACCTTAATAATTTTATTGAACAATGTGAGATGCAAAAAATATAAAGATGTGGATGGAGATATTATTAAACTTAAATTATTTACTTTCTCTTTGAGAGGAAGAGCTAAAGAATGGTTGCTATCTTTGCCTAGAAATAGTATTGATTCATGGACTAAGTGTAAAGATGCTTTCATTGGAAAATATTATCCTCCTGCTAAGATTATATCCCTAAGAAGTGACATAATGAATTTTAAGCAATTTGATAATGAACATGTTGCTAAATCTTGGGAAAGAATGAAAACAATGGTGAACAATTGTCCCACTCATGGACTGACTACTTGGATGATTATACAAAACTTTTATGCAGGACTGAATTTCTCCTCAAGGAACCTATTGGATTCAGCTGATGGAGGTACCTTTATGTCCATCACCTTTGGCAATGCAACAAAGCTTCTTGATGATAGGATGATAAATTATTCAGAGTGGTACACTGAGACAGCTCCACAAGGTAAGAAGGTAAATTCTGTTGAGGAAACCTCCTCTTTAAGTGAAACGCTTGATGCTATTATGTCTATGCTTGTTAATGGTAAAGCTCAAGTTGATCCAAATAATGTTCCTTTATCCTCTTTGGTTGCTCAAGAAGAGAATGTTGATCTAAACTTTATCAGAAATAATAATTCTAACAACAATGCTTATAGAAATAGTTCTGGTGGAAACATTATAAACCCTATCCTCCTAATAGTGGTAGTGGTTATTCTTATGGTAGGTCTGGAATGCCTAGTGAGGAAAGAATTGTAGAAGTTGAAAAAGCAACTAAGAACTTTATGCAAATGCAATATGAACAAAATAAGTTGTTTAATAAAACTATGGAAGAACAATCTGCTATGTTGAGAACTATTAGCCAACAAATTGGAAATTTGAATAGAGAAATCTCTGGTTTGCAAGGTAAAATTTCTAGTGCTGAGATAAGTATTTTGGTCCTATCAGAGGCACAATTTTCTTTGATAAATAAAATGGCTGCTAAAACTGAAACCATTGAAGATAATCCTTTTGCCGCAACCAATGCATTTCAAGTTCGAATTGATGACAATGTTAGATTGATGGCTGAATTACGTGCTAGGTGGGAAAGAGAAGAAGAACTGGTTGAAAAGAATAATATTGATAGAGTTTGCACTATCACAACCACTAGTAAAACTGAAGCTCCAAGTGCTAGTAAACCTCCTACTATCAATGGTAAAGTAGTTGGTGTTAATAAAGTCCCTACTCCTTTGGTGAAACGTGCTAAATTGCCTAAAACTACTGAAACTACTTCTGATAACAGTGCTGAAATTTTTAGAGATGTGGGAGATAATGGTTCCATTACTTTTGATGATAATAATATTGATTTTCATGATTGCAACATCTCTGAAGTTATTATGTTTCTACAAAAGCTTCCTACTCCCTTCGTCCGGGTTTAGGAGTCCTCTAGGGAAAATTATCGCGACCAAGGCATGTTTTTACTAGCTGTCGTTTCTACCAATTACCACATTTTGTCATAATTGCCGCAGTAAATTTCGCCATGCAAACCGTTACACCGCATGCACAAACGGTTTCACACACGCTAGGATGCGATTTTCCCATAATTACGCCACGCGTTTTTAGGATAATAAATTTTACGGGCCTTGTGGACAGTTCATTGCTGGACAAATAGATTTTCGTTAGAGGACTCGTAAACCCGGACGGAGGGAGTAGAAGTCCCAATGCTAGTGCCATGAATATGGCCTTTACTAAACATATTACCAATGCTCTCATGAAAGTTAGGGAAGAAAAGTTGAAACTTGAGACATCTCTCCCTAGAAAATTTGATGATGGTTGGGAACCTATCATTAAGATAAAAGTAAATGATTTTGATTGCAATTCTTTGTGTGGTCTTGGTGCTAATATCTCTGTTAAGCCTCAAAATCTTTATAATATGCTTGATTTGCCATCGTTGGAATACTGTTATTTGGATGTTCATCTTGCTGATAATGCTAAGAAGAAACCTCTTGGCAGAATTGATGATGTTATGGTTAATAATAACCTTGACCCTGTTGATTTTGTTATTATGAACATTGAATGCAATGATTCTTGTCCTATTATTTTGGGAAGACCTTTTCTTAAAATTATTGGTGCTATTATTGATATGAAAGAGGGGAGTATTAAATATCAACTTCCCCTCAAGAAAGGTTTGGAATACTTTCCTAGAAAGAATATGAAGCTACCCTTTGACTCTATATTAGAGCAAAATATGATGTTGATGCTTCTCCACTTGAAAATACTTGAGTTGATTTTTCTATGCCTAGCTGAAAGGCTTTAAAGAAAAGCGCTACCGGGAGACAACCCATTTTATTTCTCTGTTTTCTTTCAGTTTTCCTTTGTTTTCTTTGGTGTGCTTGCACCTGGGTGTTGTCTATTTCCTTATAAACCCTGCTGTATCTTTTCTTTTGTGTTTTTGTTGAGCCAAGTAAAGCCACTAGTGGAAAGTCGAGCCTATATTTCGGATTTCTGCGCAGGAAACATATTTCAGCTGTCCACTATAAATTCCGTTAAAAATCACAGAAAAATAAAAATGGCCTGAGCTTTTTTGTGCTTAATGCTGAGTTATATACTCAAATTACTTAGAAGACCATTTTTTGATTTGAGCAACAGAAGAGTTTTGAAAAAATTAATCTTTACCTGTTGTTCTGTTTTTGACAGATTTCTGTCATGTATCGTATTTGCATCTTAATATCTTTCTTTTGGTGTTCTTTTGAGAAAAAGAGTTTTTAAATAAGTTGTGACAATGGCTAATGTGTTTTTTAGTGTTAGAATTGTGTTGAAACTAAACCATGTGGATTTATTATTTCAATTGCACTAACGTTGCTAATGAAGATTGTGAGAATTTTGATGTGAAGGAAGTTTTCAAGGGTCAAGAGAAGAGGATGATATGATGTGATCAAGAAGAGTGAAAATCCTAAGATTGGGGATGCCCCGGTGGTACATCCAAGAAAATTACAAGAATACTCAAGCGTCTAATCTTGGGGATGCCCAAGGCATCCCCTTCTTCATCAACAAATTATCAGGTCACTTGTAGTGAAACTATATTTTTATTCGGTCGCATCTTATGTGCTTTACTTGGAGCGTCTTTTATTTTTGTTTTCAGTTTGCTTTTGCTTTCAGTTTTTTTTACTTTCATAATAAGCTTGGTTGGACCCCAGCATTCTTTTATTGGAGAGTGACACGCTCCGCTTTTTCTTGAGAATACGTTGTATTCTTAGTCTCTGTCTAGCTGCTGCATTTATTCAGCTCCTGTTTTGCATGCACCTCTTACCAGAGCTGTTAGTTTTAGTAGTATTATTTGAGTACTCTCATGTTTTCTTTCTGTATCATAAAGAGTATTTTTGTTAAAGCATGTTTTGTACGGTGTTTGTTGGGAGAAACAAAAGAAAACTGTTGCTCGAAGTAGAATTTATAACAGTACTAGTAGAAGCTTGTATAGACTGTGGCTAGGACTTTTTCATGCCATGCTAAATGTTATTTTAGTTTTAAAGCCTTGTGGTTATTGAGTATCATGATTAGCCTCAAATAGCTGAGAGTGTTTAATATGTATTGAAAGATTCATGAGTTGTTCTTGTCATAGTAACGCATCAATATATTTGGTTGACTTGGCGCATGCTCACACCATGTTTATGACTACAAACAAGTCATGAATAGCTTCCATGACCACTTAGTTTTTGAACTGGTAATACCGCTTATGTTTTAATTAATGATGCTTATGTCGATATGCATGCTTATGACTCTTATGCTCTCTTGATTTGTCACTCCCAGTCTTTTGCTAGCCTCCACCTGTACTGATTATGAGCTCTACTTGTGCATCCAAACTCTCTTAAACCAAAGTTTTTCCCATTGTGTCCACCATGCCTACCTACCTGCGGTATTTAACTGCCATTCCAAAGTAAATTGCTCATGTGTTACCTTTAAAACGTTTAAAATTACTCCTGCTTTATGTTCCTGTTTTTGCTCATGAGGACGTATATAGAGAATCTTTATCTCACTTGTTGATTGGATTTCACACCCTGTACTAGTGGCTTCATCCGCTTATCCAAATGATAGAAGAGCTGGCAGCAGGGTGTCCAGCCCCAAATTAATGCATACAAATTATTTTCACTATTTTTGCCCCTGACTTATCAGTCAAAGCATAATTGTGTAAACAAAAAAGAAAGAGGGATGACCTTCTACACCAGTTGCGTCCTTAACCATGGGAGCCACTCTTGTGAATCCAGTTGACTTGTGACGTACTGTACTTTCTGTTTACCATTCGTTGACATTAGCATACATCTCCCAAAATATAGACATTCCTCCACAAATGTCAAACTTTCAATACCTCTGTTTAATAAAATAAAAGCTCTAGCACATGAGTGACCCCTACTTCCCTCTGTGAAGGGACTTTCTTTTACTTTTATGTTGAGTCTCCATCTTCTAACTTTATGCACAGTTGAGAGAGCATTTTTGCCATTCTGAGTTCTATGTGCATTTGTCGCATAAGCATCAATAATTACTTCATGATGTGATATTATTTGTTCTAGTCTTCCTCATGAACTTTGAAGGTGTCCTGGCATTTATGTTTTGCCCCACTCTTAAGGACTATCGAAATATCACTTTGCCATGCTTTCTCTATACCTGAAACAAACGTTTACCTTTCTTTGCATTATTATTCATGATCCTTTATTTGAGTTACTCTTCGTGATGCAAAGTAATTGCTATGCTTTATTATTAAGGTTTTATTTATCATGCCTTTGTTTAAAGTTTTATGATCTCAGCGTGCATATGCTTTTACAGTAGATTGATCAAGTTTGTGTTAGTAGCATGTCACCTCAGAAATTATTGTTTTATCGTTTACCTACTCGAGGACGAGTAGGAACTAAGCTTGGGGATGCTTGATACGTCATAAACGTATCCCTAATTTCTGATGCTCCATGATCATATTATGCCAATTGCTACATGTTTTATCCCTTCTTTATGTCATTTTATCGATTTTCCGGACTAACCTATTAACAAGATGCCACAGAGCCAGTTCCCCGTTTTCTGCTGTTTTTTAGTTTCAGAAAAGTTGTTTTGGAAATATTCTCGGAATTGGAAAATGCGAAGCCCGGAAGTCCTATTTCCCCGGAAGCATCCAGAAGACTGAAGAGGAGTCGAAGAGGGGCACCAGGGGGCACACCATATGGTGGCGCGGCCCCCTGGCCGCGCCAGCTATGGGTGTGGGGCCTCCCGGCCTCCATCGCCTTTGCCCTTTCGCCTATTTAAGCACCCTGGATGGAAAACCCTAAACACCTTATCAAAATCCCCGAAAAAGTTTCGCAGCCGCCGTCACCGTCAACCCCAGATCAGGGGGTTTCTGAAGCTGTTTCCGGCACCCTGCCAGAGAGGAGATCATCACCGGAGGCCTCTTCATCACCATGCCTGCCTCCGGAGTGATGCGTGAGTAGTTCATCCTTGGTCTACGGGTTCGTAGCTGTAGCTAGATGGTTGTCTTCTCTTCATATGCCTCCATGTTTAGATCTCGTGAGTTGCCTATCATGATCGAGATTGATCTTATGTGATTCTCTGTGTTGTGTTTGCTGGGATCCCATGAATATTGACCTTATGCCAAGTTGATTATATCTTTATTTTCATATGTTATTTGTGATCTTGCATGCTCTCCGTTGCTAGTGGTTATTCTGGCCAAGTAGTTGCTAGTGACTCCAAGAGGGGGTATTTATGCTCGATAGTGGGTTCATGCCTCCTTGTTGCCTTGCTCGAGTGACAGAAACGTGAAGGGGGAGGATGTGATGTTGCCATTAGGGAGAAAACAGCGGTGAGAGTGCACGCGTGCATAATCATTGCTTACATTACACACTTTTGTTTAATGCAATTATATGTTGCCTGCAACTTAATACCTGAGGGAGTTCGGATGATAACCTAAGGGTGGATTACTAGTCATAGATGAAGATGGATGTCGTTCTATGTATCTTGTTGTAATGCGCGCACTAAATAGCATAGTAATCTTCATGTCATATTATGCACTACGGTGCAACCTCTATTTGTTAATTGCCCAGCTGTAATTTGTTCACCCAGCATGCTATCTTTTATGGAGAGACGCCACTAGTGAAACTATGAACCCCGGTCCATTTTCCATACTGATAAACAAACCACAACAATTTCCTGCTCTCTTTACTTTCTGCAAGCATACACTGTTTTTCCACACTATACGTCTAATCTTTGTTTTCAGAAAGACCGGTGAGATTGACAACCTCACTGTACCGTCGGGGCAAAGTATTTTGATTGTGTTGTGTGCAGGTTCCACGTTGTTGCTAACACCGGTGAAGCGCCAGCACCACCGTCAGTGGCATCAACCTTCTGAAGATTCTCTTTCTCCTACTGGATTGATAACACTGGTTCTTAACTAAGGGGAAAACTTCTACCGATGTGCTCATCATACACTCCTCTTGGGGTTCCCAACAAAGTGCATCAACCCGCTTCAAGTGGTGTATGTCAGTACCCTTCTCTCGCGGAAGCAGTTCCTGAATGTGATGGTAGACACTGAAAAATGGCCTCGATGCCCAATGCAAGTTTGCTAAAATCTTCATCTTGAAATGAACCTCTGACATTTCACAGGTGCACTTTTGAATGTTATATGGATAGGCTCATTCATCCGTTCAATTTACACTTTGATGACAAGTTATAGTTGAATATTCCTTTACAGTTTAGATACTCTTCCTTGCAGAATAGGATAACACAATCTCTAAATATTTATGTAGTGGAAGAGACTACAAAATTGCAAAAGGAATCACTTGGACTAACATTTTCGATTTGATGGGTTTCATGGATTTTTCAACTGGTATTCCTCACTTAGGCTTACACGGTTGTTGTCCTCCTAGAGTATCGCACAAACTATAATTTGCATGCATATGTAAGTCTATCTAAAGGTGTTGGTGGTGCATATGTTTTTTTTAACTTAAATGCAATTGCATCTGAGATGGTTTGTGTACTCTCTAAAGTGTCTTGGAATGAGAGTTATACCAACCAATAATCTGGTGCATCCTTCAACGACGTGGGAAACACAAAATACTTACTTTCATACACGTGGAAAGCATAATTATTTTGCTCATGCACGTGGAAAGTAATAAAACATCTAATTAGCTATATTGTTTATGGGCACTAACGATCTCTCGGCTCGTGCAAGGTAATTTAATTTTTGTTTTATTTATTTATTCTTCTCAGTTTTTCCCCACTCTCCTATATGACGCTTGTAAAGAACTAGACTATATAGATCATTTAATGGGAACTTGAATTGATTATGTACATGTAAATTTAATAAGGGGCTGAGAAATGGATGTATACTTGTATTCTTGTGTGCATCAGTTCTGAATTTGAGAAAATTATGCTCAAGAATTCTGAATTTTCAAGGCTGAGTTCACATCCTTATTATTCTGAATTGCTGAAAATTGACAAGGATCGGTTCATTTGTTATGATACTGAATTGTTGAAGATGATCATGCACCTTTTACTATAATTTATTGAACGGTCACAAGCTCCTACCATGTGCCTATTGTTTTGAATTTTTGAACCTGATGTGATTTTAAAAATTTAAATTTAATAATGTGCCTAATTGGAGCCGTGGTGGCTTGGGACAACCGCAAACGGTTCAATAACTCATCAACCTCATATGAAGACATTGTACTAATATAATCTTTCTTTCAGAGGCAAGAAAATCGAGGACCGTCTTCTACCTTGGTATGAAAAGGGTGTTCGTAGTTTCTATTGATCTTAAGGGTGGTGGTTTGGCAATATTTTTGAAACGAATTCAGATGTAGAGTTGAATGGTGATCATTTCATGGATATAAAAGTTTATTTTCTTCCAAGTGAAATAAATTGAAGATATAACTTTTTGTATGGTGAGACTCCCACAAATCATTCCACCTGTAATGTTGACTTTGCCAAGGGTAGTTAAACCATTTGGGGCCGTTCTATTGTTATTGCGTGACGAGATCAGTTAAGGTATGTGGCAACATGAACATTATTCTGTTACTAGAAGATCACCTAGATTCATGAGTAACTTCCGAGGGATTTTATCTCACTTTAAATTGGATGATATTGGCTATTCATGTAAGAAACAAGCGATGAGGAAGGTCAAGGTCCATCTTGTGATGTGGAGGTGTACTCCTAGATTGGCCCGATCTTCACGAATCGACAAGAACGAACGAAAAACGCGAAGAACACGAAGAACACGAGATGGTGGAACGAGGGGGAACCATGGGCAATCGCGGGGAAACACAAAGGGGGATAAATTGCAAGAACCGAAAGATCCAACCTCCCGTCAACTAAACCCCGAGGGTCGCCTACGGAACAATCGATCCAACTGAACTCACCTTGATACAAACCGTCTTACACCCGTAGCCGGTTCCACTACGCCAATAGAACCTCAAGGATTCACGAGAGGAAGATTGGACAACTCTTGACTGGAACCCCAAAGGGAGAGGACAAGTAGTTGGGATGTGCCTTGATACGATCCTAGACGAAGTCGTAGGAGTAGCCTTGATATGTTCCTAGGTACACACCGTAGGAGTAGTTCCTCAAAGAGCGATGCAAGAGAGCCAATCTCTATGTTCTAAATTCAACTCTAACCCTAGATCTGAGAATGGGTAAGTCTATATATAGTCTAGTGCCAAGGGGGTAGGTGGGAGGATGAGATACATGGGTCAAGCCCGAAAGTTGGCACGCAGGCCGCACAGGAGCGGAGGCTCCGGTGGTTTCCACCGGAGGTACCGATGGTTTAACCGGAGGCTCCGGCGGGGTTTCGGTGGGGTTCCGGGGCCTGGCAACCGGAGGCTCCGCCGTCGGGTCTGGTGGGGGCTCCGCTCTTCTCGACCCGAAGGGGTTTTGGGCGGAGGCGGCACCAGAGGCTCCGGTGGCTGGCGTCGGGCGGAGGCTCCGGTGGGTTCACCGGAGGCTCCGCCACCTGGGGATTCTTGCCTTCGTCTCCTTGCGCTGGTCCTCCTCGGTCCCCTTCCGCGTATTCTTGGGAAACTCCTTGTGCATAGTCTTTGGTGCTTTCCGGGGCCTCCGTGATGGGTTCGAACCTGAGCACACAAAGGGTTGAACCATGAGGTAGCACACCATCCGCCAAGTCACTGAAAGTATTGAGCGAGAGGAGCGAGTTCACCTTATCACGTATGGCCTTTGCTCGTGATCTTGTCAATGGTGCACTTGGTGGTGTTGGGTGGGCTACATCATCTCCCCCCCCCCCCATGAAAAAGAGTCGACCTCGACTTGTCGTCGTCTTCATCACTTAGGTATCCATGGAAGGGAGAGATGTCGTTGACATTGAAGGAGTTGTGGACGAGGTACTTGGATTGGGGTAAGTCGAGCTTGTAGGCGTTGTTGTTGAGGCAGTTGATGACCTTTAAAGGGCCGTCGCCTCTTGGCTTGAGCTTGGAGTTGCGCTCTTCGGGAAAACGGTCCTTGCGCAAGTGTAGCCAAACGAGGTCACCTTCTTGGAACACCATGGGTTTCTTGTTCTTGTTCATGATGAAGTCTCGGTGCTTGGCATGCTTCTCGAGTGTAGCTCTTGTGGCGTCATGTAGCTTCTTGATGTAGTCGGTGCGCTTGTCAATGTCCATGTTTGCGCGCTCGTGGAGAGGCAAAGGTAGTATGTCGAGGGCGGTGTTGGGGTTGAAGCCATAGACGATCTCGAAGGGGCTTCTCTTGGTAGCTTGGTGTAGTGCTCGATTGTAGGCGAACTTGGCATGTGGGATGCATTCTTCCCAATTCTTTAGGTTGGGCTTGATCAATGCTCGAAGGAGTGAAGATAGTGTGCGGTTGACGGCCTCGGTTTGTCCATCCGTTTGAGGGTGGTAGGCGGTGGAGAAGAGTAGCTTGACGCCGAGCTTGGCCATCAACGTCTTCCAAAAGTATGAGGTGAACTTGATGTCAAGATCCGAGACAATGGAAGTAGGTACACCATGGAGACACACAATTTCCCTGAAAAACAAGGTAGCAACATGTGAAGCATCGTCGGTTCGGTTGCAAGGAATGAAATGTGCCATCTTAGAGAAACGATCAACAACTACAAAAATGGAGTCCATATTGGTTTTGGTTCGTGGGAGTCCCAACACAAAATCCATACTAATATCACTCCAAGGTGCATGTGGGATAGGTAATGGCATGTAAATACCATGGGGGTTGGAAGTAGACTTAGCTCGGAGGCATGTAGAACATCTCTTGACGTGTCTCTCAACTTGATGCTTCATCTTGGGCCAATAGTAGTGGTTTGAGAGCATGTCATAGGTCTTGTCGCGTCCAAAGTGTCCCATGAGACCTCCTTCATGTGATTCCTCAATAACATCAAGCGAAGAGAGGACTCGGGAATACACAATTTGTTAGCCTTAAACAAGAAACCTTTGTGAAGATAGTAGTCATCAAATCCTCGGTTAGGCAAGCATTTCTCAAAGATAGGACCAAAGAAGGTATCGGACGCATATAAGTCTTTGATCTCATCTAAACCAATCACATTGATGTCAAGACGTGTAAGAAGGCACTCTTTTCTAGACAAGGCATCCGCTACAATATTTTCTTTACCTTTCTTGTACTTAATGATATAGGCAAAAGATTCAATGATTCTACCCATTTAGCATGCCTCTTGTTCAAATTGGTTTAACTTTTCAAGTATTTCAATGATTCGTGATCGGAATGAATGATAAATTCTTTAGGCCAAAGGTAGTGTTGCCAAACTTCTAACACTCTAACCAAAGCAAAAAGTTCCTTATCATAGATTGGATAATTGAGTTTAGCGCCATCTAGTTTTTCACTATGGTATGCAACGGGGCGTCCGTTTTGCATGAGAACACCGCCAATTCCTATACCACTAACATCACATTCAATCTCAAAAGTTTTCTCAAAATCTGGTAAGACAAGCAAAGGAGCTTCGGTTAAGCATTTCTTAAGTTTGTCGAAAGCTTTTTGTTGCGTGTTGCCCCAAACAAAAGGTACATTCTTTTTGGTAAGCTCATTCAAAGGGCAAGCAATTGTTGAAAAATCTTTGACAAAGCGGCGATAGAAACCGGCAAGGCCATGAAAGCGCCTTATCTCACCCACGGAAGTAGAGTTGTGCCAATTCCTAATTGCCTCGATTTTCTTGTTGTCGACTTCAATACCATTGGAAGAAATCACAAATCCCAAGAAAACAAGCTTGTTGGTGCAAAAATTGCATTTGGAAAGATTAGCGAAAAGTTTTGCTTTGCGAAGAGCCAACAATACTTGTGAAATATGAGCAATATGATCTTCCAAAGACTTGCTATAAATGAGGATGTCGTCGAAGTAAACCACAACAAATTTACCAATGAAAGGACGCAAAACTTCATTCATGAGGCGCATGAAGGTAGATGGGGCATTCGAGAGACCAAAGGGCATAACAAGCCATTCATACAAACCAAGTTTTGTTTTGAAAGCCGTTCTCCATTCATCACCTATACTCATACGAATTTGATGGTAACCACTTTTAAGATCAATTTTGGAAAAGATAGTAGCACCACTCAATTCATCAAGAATGTCATCGAGCCTAGTAATAGGATGTCTATATCTAACGGTGATAGCATTGATAGGTCGGCAATCCATACACATGCGGGAAGTAGAATCTTTCTTTGGAACAAGGATAAACGGCACGGCACAAGGGCTAAGAGATTCGCGGATAAAACCTTTGTCGAGTAGTTCTTGAATTTGGCGCTCAATCTTCTTAGTCTCTTCGGGGTTGGTGCGGTAAGGAGCGCGGTTGCGGAGGGGCGCGCCCGGGATGAGGTCAATGCGGTGCTCGATTCCTCGTAGAGGAGGAAGGCCCGGAGGGAGTTCATCGGGAAAGACGTCTTCAAATTCCTGCAACAAAGGCAACAAAGATGGAGGAAAATTTGTCATGTCGTTAGTTTCAAGTGCTTCCCCTTTGCACACTAGGACAAAGTGGAGAATGGTGGGGTCATCTCATAACTCCCGCATCTCTCTTTTGGTGGAAAGTAAGGCAAAGTCTTTGGGAACACTCAAAGATTTTGCACTCATATTTGGCTTGCGGCTCTCACTCTCTTTTTGGTGGATCACTCGCTCACCACTCATCTCACAAGACTTGAGCTCTTCTTGTTTACGTGCAAGATTCTTGGCGTTGTCGTCGATCACTTGGCTAGGAGACATGGGACGAAGCACAAATGTCTTGTTATTCCACTTGAAGCTATAGTGATTGGTACGCCCATCATGAATAGCACCCTTGTCGTATTGCCAAGGTCGACCAAGAAGAAGATGACACACGTGTTGGGAATATGCCCTAGAGGCAATCATGTATGATGTAATTCCCACTGTATTCATAAAGTTATTAAGTTGTCCTTGTTTTGAACATCTGATATATGTCATTGAATATGTGATTCGATTGTGGAACTATATATTCATGTTGTTCATACTAGATTGTCCTTGGTCATTTAGGTTGTGCTGGACACACACCCTAGACTAATGTGAGTGTTGGCAGATGACACAGTTCCACTTGTCATGGGCATGGTGATGCCATTCCAACGTTCACGGACTTGGCTAAAGAGTTTAGCAAGTCGGACTGACCCACATTGAGATGCAACGATCAAGTCGTCATTTGAATGTCTCAATCAATGTAATCCTTAGACCTGAGATTGTCGCACAATCCGAGTTGTGGATCACCGACTTAGGTTCTGTCAAACGTTGTTCTGTGACAAGGCAACTATAAAGGAAGAGTTCAGGTCGAATGAGAAGCAATCTGCGTGATGTGGATAATCAAGATGGGATTTTGCCCCTCCGAATGGAGAGATATTCTCTGGGCCCTCTCGAGTGATATGATTCAGGAAGCATGGCCATGCGCGACTCAGTTAAGTGTTAACTGTGTCGGTTGACTAAGAGTTAGTCAAATGAATCACATGTCACAGATCGAGAAGAGAGTTGAGCTATTTAAGGGATGACGATAAATCGCCTATAGCTCGACAAGGTATATCATGAGGCAAAAAGGACTAAGATGAATATCACATTGAAAGGTATGTCGTCATGACTCAATGGGACTTGGGAGTCGGCACGTTCTGCTAGGAGCCGCTATCGATTGATCGATTGAGAGTCGGACTCTAATCGTGTCCAAGTCGCCATGAGCCTGCAGGGTCGCACACTTAAGAACGGGAGCAAATATTGGTTGGGTTGGACCCGAACCGGAAATGGACTGAATTAGTGAGTCGGACTCACAGAGGGAATGGGCCACAAGTGTTGTGCAGCCCATTACCATACGCTATATAAAGAGGGGCGCAGGTTGCCCAGCGGGCACGTTAGTCCACTCTCGCATTCGTTGGGAACCCTAGCCCCACTCAGTTCAGCCGCCGCACCGGACCTAGCAGTCCGCCGTCGGAGCTCCTCCTCGTACGTGTGGATACCGGCAGAGGTGTTGTACGTTCAGCGCTTCGACGTTCGAGGGATTGGATCGGTCGGACCGGATCGTGGGACTGCACTGCCCCGACGCGCTTCACCGATAATCCGCAACCGCGCGTCTAGTGGTAATCATCGTGGCCTTCTACCTCGGCTAGATCTTGGAAGTACCGCGTAGGAAAAGTTTTCGTTTATCTCTACGCGTTCTAACAGTGGTATCAGAGCGGTAGCTTCTGGTATTAGGCCCGAGATCCGTACATATGTGATATTTAGTTAGCGTTAGATGTGATCTAATTGTTGTTTTGGTGGTCGTTCTATGAGATAGATCGGTTTTGTACAAGGTTGATTGGATCAATCGTACTCGGGGTTAATGGATGATCAGGTTTCCGTGATCATACTGCTAAGGTCGTGAAACAATTTACCCCTACTGGTCGGTTTCCGCCATCGGGGTATACCGTGACACATAAATCCAGTTGCGGTGATCGAAGATCAAAGAGTTTGGTCGAATCGGAATACGGATCATATTCGGGTAAAATTGTTTTATCCGATGAAGAAATCCATGATCGGAATGCAGATGAGATCTGCGGGACCGCCGGCTTCGCCCTGTCGTAGCGCCTTAGATGTCGTTGCGAGTTCACAACGCCGGTAGATACCGTATCTATGCATAACTTGTTTTTGCAAGAAGTTGTGAATGGTATGGCTTATGTGCATGTGATGTGTGTAATCCATACATGATCTGCGTATCATGTTCTTGTCAGCCGGCTAGAGCCTAGGTGCTGTCATTTTTATTGTATACCGTCCTGCGTGTCGGATTCTCTATGTAAATTTTGATTTACTAGCTAGTGTAGCTTGTTGGAGAACCCGGTGGCATGCAAGTCGATGTACAAGTCGGCTACATGGAGTAAGATGGCACGTGACAAGAGTTGGCACGAGTCGACTTACAAGCTTTGTGGAGATGGAGATCACCATGAAGAGAGCCATACCATTTCACATTATAATTGCTTTATTTGTGTTATTGTTATGTCTCTATTTACCTCTATTTAGATAGTTGGTAGATTCTTTAATCCCTCAAAGAAGGTCTAGTCGGTCGCCCCGCCAGTGCTGCACCATCGCAAGTCGGACATTCTTGGTAGTGGGCTCATGAAATTGAGGTGCTACCAATTCTTTCCGGTTAGGTGGGTTTGAGTCGGACTCTTACAAGCGGAAGCACTTGGTAATCTAGACGAGTCCATCACAACGGTTGTGGGGCTCGGGGCGAGGTAGGTTGGGAGCCGGGGGATGTGATGTCACCCAACTAACAGGAGTCGTATAGAGATACGATTGCCAAGGTGTTGCCTACCTAGATCACTTGACGGCTAGCAGTGATGCTAAAGCTCACTAGTCGGCTTGCTTATTTAGGGTCTTGAATCACTTAGCAACCATCGGAGGGATGTTGGTTCTAGTGGGAGCATAAGTATTAAAGCGTTTAATATGCCTGCTCTTTTATGAATACATGTCTTAAGTGTTTTTGCGTATTTTCTGTTGTAGATCAATGGCACCTAGCAACCTTCCTCAGTTGTCCGCGTTTGCGTTGAGGTCAATCTTAGAGAAAGATAAGCTAAATGGAACTAATTTCACCAACTGGTATCGTAATCTGAGGATAGTCCTCAAGCATGACAAGAAAGAACATGTTCTAGAAACTCCACTTCCAGAAGAGCCTAATGATGATGCGACTGTCGCTGTCACAAATGCCTACCGTAAGACTAGAGATGAGTCTACGGAAATTAGCTGTCTTATGCTTGCACACATGGAACCGGACTTGCAGTAGCAGTTCGAGAATGTTGAGGCCTACGATATGATCGAAAGCCTCAAAAGTATGTTCCAGGCTCAAGCAAAGACTGAGAGGTATCAAGTCTCTCAAGCTTTGCTTGGCTGTAAGCTGAAAGACGGTGATCCACTGAGTCCGCATGTAATCAAGATGATTGGTTACATTCAGTCTCTGGATCGGCTGGGCGTCCCACTTAACGAAGAGTTCGCTACTGATATAATTCTGAACTCTCTTCCTAGTGCGTATGTTTCGTTCATCTCGAACTACCATATGCATGGTATGGATAAGAGTATCACTGAATTACATGGGATGCTCAAAACGGCAGGGGCTGATATTAAGAAAGGCGCCAGTCATGTGTTGATGGTGCAGAATAAGGCTAATTTCAAGAAGAGTTCTTGGACTAAGAAGAAGAAGGATAAGTCAGGAGGTAGCGCCCATGGCCCTGTCCAGAGTGCTCCCTCAAAGACTAAGCCTTCTCCTACAGCCGGAGCCAATTGCTTCTATTGCAAGCAAGATGGCCACTGGAAGAGGAATTGCACCAAGTATTTGGCTGACAGAGCCAAGAGTGGAGGTGTGACTTCCAACTCAGGTACGCTTGTGTGCAATGTTATAGACATTTATCTTGCTGATGCGCCTAATAGTTCTTGGGTATATGATACCGGATCAGTTATTCACATATGCAACTCGTTGCAGGGACTGGTAAGAACTAGGAGCGTGGCAAGAGGAGAGGTTGATATTCGGGTCGGCAACAAGGCGAGAGTCGCTGCGTTAGAAGTCGGCACGATGCAACTTCATTTACCTTCAGGATTTATTATGGAACTAAATAATTGTTATTATGTTCCAGCGCTTAGTCGAAACATTATTTCCGCCTCATGTTTGATGAGACAAGGTTATGAGTCGAATATTAAGAATAATGGTTGTTCTTTATATTTGAAAGATATGTTTCATGGCTTTGCACCCGTTCAGAACGGGTTATTTATTTTAAATCTTGATAGTGAATCGGTCTATAACATAAATGTTAAAAGGTTGAAACCAAATGATCTAAATATGACTTACTTTTGGCACTGTCGGCTTGGTCATATAAGTTGGAAATGCATGAAGAAGCTCCATGATGATGGACTTCTAACTTCGTTTGACTTAGAGTCATTTGAGACATGCGAATCATGCCTACTAGGCAAGATGACCAAGACACCTTTTGCAAGGAGTTGTGAAAGGGCGTACGACTTGTTGGAACTAATACATAGTGATGTATGTGGACCAATGAGCACGACAGCTAGAGGTGGTTATGAGTACTTCATTACCTTCACTGATGATTTAAGTAGGTATGGATATATCTATTTAATGAAACACAAGTCGGAAGCCTTTGAAAAGTTCAAGGAATTCCAGAGTGAGGTACAGAATCAGCTCGGCCAGAAAATAAAGTTTCTACGGTCGGACCGTGGAGGCGAATACATGAGCCATGAGTTTGATGACCATCTAAAGAGTTGTGGAATAGTTCCTCAACTCACTCCGCCGGGTACACCGCAGAGAAACGGTGTACCGGAATGGAGAAATCGGACCTTGTTGGACATGGTACGATCAATGATGAGTCGGACAGATCTACCTTTATCATTTTGGGGTTATTGTCTAGAAACTGCAGCGTTCACACTAAACAGAGTACCATCAAAGTCAGTAGAGAAGACACCACATGAGATGTGGACGGGCAAAAAGCCAAGTTTGTCTTTTCTTAAGATTTGGGGTTGTGAAGCATTTGTCAAGCGACTTCAGTCGGACAAGCTCACGCCCAAGTCGGATAAGTGTATTTTCGTGGGGTATCCGAGGGAAACCTTGGGGTACTACTTCTACAACCGGGAAGAGGGCAAAGTGTTTGTCGCTCGGAATGGTGTCTTCCTTGAGAAAGAGTTTCTCGGTCGGGAAGTCAGTGGGAGCACAGTGCAACTCGAAGAAATTCGAGAGGAACCGGTTAGGGGCGAGTCGGCGAATGCCTTGGAGGCTGAGCCGGTCGTGGTACCTACACCGGTTACAGCACCAGAACCACGGAGATCTGCCAGATTACAGAGTGCTCGAGATGTTTTACTGTTAGACAGTAACGAGCCGGCAACTTATTAGGAAGCGATGGTGGGATCTGATTCTGAGTCATGGCTTGGAGCCATGTGATCTGAGTTAAAGTCCATGGATGAAAACCAAGTTTGGAATTTGGTTGATCTGCCGGACGGTGCAAGACCCGTCGAGTGCAAATGGGTCTTTAAGAAGAAAATTGATATAGATGGAAATATTTCCGTCTATAAAGCACGACTTGTCGCGAAGGGGTTCCGACAAGTTCAAGGAGTTGACTACGACGAGACCTTCTCGCCCGTAGCGATGCTTAAATCAATTCGGATCATGTTAGCCATAGCAGCCTATTTCGACTATGAGATATGGCAGATGGATGTCAAGACGGCTTTCCTTAATGGAAATTTAACTGAGGACGTGTATATGATACAGCCCGAAGGTTTTGTCGATCCAGCTAATGCTGACAAGGTATGCAAACTTCAGAAATCCATTTATGGGTTGAAGCAAGCATCTCGGAGTTGGAACATTCGCTTTGATGAGGTAGTCAAATCGTTTGGCTTCATCAAGAGCGATCATGATTCTTGTTTATACAAGAAGTTTAGTGGGAGCAAAGTAAATTTTCTAATCTTATATGTGGATGACATACTGCTGATTGGAAATGATGTCATGATGTTGCAAGAAACCAAAGAGTCATTGGAAAGGAGTTTCTCAATGAAGGATTTGGGTGAGGCGACTTACATATTAGGAATCAGGATCTATAGAGATAGATCCAGGCGGCTCATTGGATTGAGTCAGAGTACATATCTGGACAAGGTTTTGAAGAAATTCAAAATGGAAGAGTCCAAGAAGGGATTCTTACCCATGTCCCATGGCATAAAACTTAGCAAGACTCAGTGTCCTTCGACGACTGATGAGCGAAGTCGGATGAGTGTGATCCCGTATGCTTCGGCAATCGGATCCATCATGTATGCCATGATTTGTACTAGGCCAGATGTTTCCTATGCTCTAAGTGTTACGAGCAGATACCAGGCTGACCCTGGCGAAGCCCACTGGGCAGCGGTTAAAAACATCCTTAAGTATTTGAGAAATACTAAGGAAATGTTCCTAGTTTATGGAGGTGATGAGGAATTCAGTGTAAAGGGTTACACGGATGCAAGTTATCTCACCGACTCAGATGATTCTCGTTCGCAATCTGGATACGTGTTCGTGATGAACGGAGGGGCTGTGAGCTGGAAGAGTTCCAAGCAAGATACGGTGTCTGCATCTACAACAGAGGCTGAGTATATTGCTGCCTCAGAGGCGGCAAAGGAAGCTGTTTGGATCAGGAACCTCCTGATAGATCTTGGTGTGGTTCAGGGCGCGTCCAATCCTTTGGACGTATATTGTGACAACAATGGTGCTATCGCACAAGCCAAGGAACCTAGACAACACCAGAAGAACAAACATATACTCATGCGGTACCACCTCATTCGCCAGTTTGTCGAACAAGGTGATATCAAGTTATGCAAAGTACACACGGATGCAAACATTGCAGATCCGTTGACAAAGGCGCTACCACAGCCTAAGCATGAGGCGCACACGAGAGGCATGGGCATTAGATGCCTAGGCATATGATGCCAGGATGATTGACTCTAGTGCAAGTGGGAGACTGTTGGGAATATGCCCTAGAGGGAATCATGTATGATGTAATTCCCACTGTATTCATAAATTTATTAAGTTGTCCTTGTTTTGAACATCTGATATATGTCATTGCATATGTGATTCGATTGTGGAACTATATATTCATGTTGTTCATACTAGATTGTCCTTGGTCATTTAGGTTGTGCTGGACACACACCCTAGACTAATGTGAGTGTTGGCAGATGACACAGTTCCACTTGTCATGGGCATGGTGATGCCATTCCAACGTTCACGGACTTGGCTAAAGAGTTTAGCAAGTCGGACTGACCCACATTGAGATGCAACGATCAAGTCGTCATTTGCATGTCTCAATCAATGTAATCCTTAGACCTGAGATTGTCGCACAATCCGAGTTGTGGATCACCGACTTAGGTTCTGTCAAACGTTGTTCTGTGACAAGGCAACTATAAAGGCAGAGTTCAGGTCGAATGAGAAGCAAGCTGCGTGATGTGGATAATCAAGATGGGATTTTGCCCCTCCGAATGGAGAGATATTCTCTGGGCCCTCTCGAGTGATATGATTCAGGAAGCATGGCCATGCGCGACTCAGTTAAGTGTTAACTGTGTCGGTTGACTAAGAGTTAGTCAAATGAATCACATGTCACAGATCGAGAAGAGAGTTGAGCTATTTAAGGGATGACGATAAATCGCCTATAGCTCGACAAGGTATATCATGAGGCAAAAAGGACTAAGATGAATATCACATTGAAAGGTATGTCGTCATGACTCAATGGGACTTGGGAGTCGGCACGTTCTGCTAGGAGCCGCTACCGATTGATCGATTGAGAGTCGGACTCTAATCGTGTCCAAGTCGCCATGAGCCTGCAGGGTCGCACACTTAAGAGCGGGAGCAAATATTGGTTGGGTTGGACCCGAACCGGAAATGGACTGAATTAGTGAGTCGGACTCACAGAGGGAATGGGCCACAAGTGGTGTGCAGCCCATTACCATACGCTATATAAAGAGGGGCGCAGGTTGCCCAGCGGGCACGTTAGTCCACTGTCCCATGCGTTGGGAACCCTAGCCCCACTCAGTTCAGCCGCCGCACCGGACCTAGCAGTCCGCCGTCGGAGCCCCTCCTCGTACGTGTGGATACCGGCAGAGGTGTTGTACGTTCAGCGCTTCGACGTTCGAGGGATTGGATCGACCGGACCGGATCGTGGGACTGCACTGCCCCGACGCGCTTCACCGATAATCCGCAACCGCGCGTCTAGTGGTAATCATCGTGGCCTTCTACCTCGGCTAGATCTTGGAAGTACCGCGTAGGAAAAGTTTTCGTTTATCTCTACGCGTTCCAACAACACGGTCACAGGAACAACGTCACACTCCACCGTGTCTTCAAAGGGACCAATCGTGAAATGCACGGAGACCATATGTTGAATCTTGAAGGTGCCGGAGTCACTAAGCCATTGGACATAGTATGGATGAGGATGTTGCTTGTAAGTCAATTGGAGTTTGTCGCACAGCTCTTTGCTAGCTAAGTTGTGGCAACTTCCACCATCAATGATGACCTTGATTGATTTTCCATTAATACCGGCTCTATTTTGAAAGAGATTGCACCGTTGATCATGCTCATCTTGAGGAGAAGTAGTAAGGACTCTTGTCACCACTAGCGATGGATTCTTGTCCTCATCGCAATATACACTTTCTTCATCATCGTTGGGCACGTCCAAGGAGTTGAGAGCAACTTGATGCAAGGCGTAGTATTCGCCTTCACTCATGGAATCACGTTCACCGTCTTGGTTGACAATCATGATCATCTTGTTGGAACACTCAAAGGATTTGTGTCCGCTACCACCACACTTGAAGCAAGTGATAGTACTCGACTTGACTTGAGGAGCATTTGAAGAAGAGGTGGTAGGCGCTTGTTTCTTGAATGGTTGTGGAGACTTGTTGGTAGCATTAGAGGCTCGATGGGCGCTCTTGTTGTTGGTAGGAGTAGGAGCTTGAGTGATTGGTGACGAAGAGGAAGGCCATGAGTTGAAGAAGGCTTTTTGCTTGTTGTACTTGAGTTCTTCCGCAATTTTACGTTCTGCCTTGAGAATTTGGTGGACAAGGGCCACAATGTTGTCATACGGTTGATACTCAATGATCTTCCTTATAGGATAGTTGAGGCCATTGAGGAAGGGGGCCATTGTTTGCTCTTGAGATTCCATCACATGAGCTCGAATCAAAGATGTCTCCATTTCCTTGTAGTACTCATCAACGGACTTCAAACCTTGCCGAAGTTCTTGAAGATTCTTGAAGAGGTCACGCTTGTAGTGTGGAGGAACAAATCGAGCATGCATGAATTGCTTCATCTCATTCCAAGTGGCAATAGGAGCAATGCGGTTGCGGACTCTTTCGGCTTGTAGAAGATCCCACCATAAGAGTGCATAGCCTTCGAATTCCAAAGATGCCAAGGCAACCATTTTCTTGTCGGTGAAGTTGTGAATGTCGAAGATCTTGTCTACCTTGAGATCCCAAGCCAGATATTCTTCGGGGTCATTCTCACCATTGAACTTTGGGACATTGAAACGAAGGGCACTCATGTTGTTATCTTCTTGTTGACGATGGGGGCGCTCATGGTGTCGCTCATGGGGATCTTCATCATAGACGGGCGGTGAATCATCATAGGGGTCATCCTCATTGTCTTGGCGGTGGCGATCATGATGGGGAGGATGATGCCGATGGTCATTAGGAGGTGGTTGTTGGCGGTGATGGAGTCTTGCTTCACGGCGTTCACTATCATCATTGTCATTGTGTTGGTGTCGATGACGTTCTTGTTCTTGGCGAGGGTGTTGCGGAAGCACTTGTTCATCTCGAGGGTGTTGAGGACGATCATGTTCTTGGCGGTCATTGTTGTTGGGACGCGCATTGCACCTTGGTGGCCTTCGATATTGACGAGCATCTTCCACGAAATCATTGTGGCCATAACCATGAGCGTGGCCTTGTGGAGGTGGATGATGATGTTGTCGAAGGTCCGGGCGTTGCGGTTGTTGAAGAGGGTCACCACGGCCTTGGCAATGCCGCAGAGGTGGTGATGGCGAGCTATCTTCATACCAATGTCGTCGCGGGGGTTGTTGTGGTTGTGGAGGAGGTGGTTGTGGTTGTTGCGGTTGTCCACCATCCTCCATGTTGTTGTTGCGAACATGGCAATCATGGCGGTCATGGCGACGAGCTTGGTGAAGATCTTGGTCGTGGTGGCTTGAGCGACGAGACCTTGAGGATGATCATGAATGACGACGGTTGGCAAGGTTTGCCAAGTTGATGTTGATGCGCGTCATTTGATCATTCAATCTAGCCTCTTGCTCTTGGAGTCGACGCTCATAGCGTTGCAATCCGTCCTTGACGAGTTCACGTAGTTGGAAATGGTCATTGTGGGTGACGTAGTTGACGTAAGCATTGCCGTTGTAGAATGGATTTCCTTCATCTTCCGAGCTCGGACTTGTGAATACTCCTTCCCTAGCCATCTCAAAAACACACAAGGGTGATATTGAAGAAATGGATGCCTCACTTACCCAACGTTACCTTTTTTTGGTCGTATTGAGGCTAGTGGACGAGCCTAGGTGTAGGGCGGTATGTCAAGAGCGAATCCAAAAAGATCGAAAGAAACCGCAAACGACAACACACACACTTTATATGGAAGGCCAATGGGTTAGGAAAGTGGCGAGGAAAAATCGACAAAACCGAAGAAAAGTTTGTTGTCAAACGTGGAGGAGAACCAAAGAAAAGTTAGCACAAAAACCAAACCTAGAGGATGGAAATATGGTGGAACACACACACAAGTGATAAATGGGGTTAGTGCGGCCAATGGACGAGCGAAGCCGAAATGTTCCTAACGAAGACTAAAGCTCAATGCCACACTAACACAAGGAGGACGCTAGCTCAAACCGCAAATTTGAAAAGGCAACAAGATTCGCACCGTGGCAATCGGTCACTCTTTCTCTTTTGCGACGCAATGCTACACGTTCCTACAATGGAAAGCAATTGGCATCGATCCTTTGCTTCTTTTTCTATTTTCTCTTTTGATGGATTCCAAAATGCCAATGCCTACTCGTAGCTAATCTCTCACAAGCTCCAAACTCGCACTCTCGATGCCACAAATGCGATGCCAAGCGGTGTAAAATAACTAGTCCGAATAGGTAAGGTACACAATGGATGGGTTGGGTCAAGCGGAAGCAAGTTATACCTCTCCTATTGATGATCACAGACTTGCGGCCGGTGGAAGTCGATGTCGTGGCGATCCGTTGATGTGGAGGCGTAGATGGTGTCGTGGGCGTCGCGTGGCAACTTGTTGCACTCAAACTGGATCAAAAACGACAAAGAAAAACAAGTTTCAAAATCTGTCCAGAAATCGAAGAGCAGAGTTTTTTTTTGAGATTTTTGCTCAAATTCGAAATTCCTTGAAAATCAAGATTTTTTTTGGAAAAATTGGGGAAAAGTGGCTGAATAGAAAGGTGGGAAATGGTCTTAGGCAACAAATCCACGGATCAAATCCACGAAAAACTCAACAAATCAACAGATCGGTCGAAATCCCTTTTGGCTATTTTTGGTGAGATTTTCGAAATTTATGGTGGTAGAAGAAAAATTGGTGAAAAGGAGGGGGGTGGGGTGTCGGATTCGTGTCAACCTAGGTCTGGATACCAGAATATGTGGAGGTGTACTCCTAGATTGGCCCGATCTTCACGAATCGACAAGAACGAACGAAGAACACGAAGAACACGAAGAACACGAAGAACACGAGATGGTGGAACAAGGGGGAATCGTGGGCAATCGCGAGGAAACACAAAGGGGGATAAATTGCAAGAACCGAAAGATCCAACCTCCCGTCAACTAAACCCCGAGGGTCGCCTACGGAACAATCGATCCAACTGAACTCACCTTGATACAAACCGTCTTACACCCGTAGCCGGTTCCACTACGCCAATAGAACCTCAAGGATTCACGAGAGGAAGATTGGACAACTCTTGACTGAAACCCCAAAGGGAGAGGACAAGTAGTTGGGATGTGCCTTGATATGATCCTAGACGAAGTCGTAGGAGTAGCCTTGATATGTTCCTAGGTACACACCGTAGGAGTAGTTCCTCAAAGAGGGATACAAGAGAGCCAAGCTCTATGTTCTAAATTCAACTCTAACCCTAGATCTGAGAATGGGGAAGTCTATATATAGTCTAGTTCCAAGGGGGTAGGTGGGAGGATGAGATACATGGGTCAAGGCCCGAAAGTTGGCACGCAGGCCGCACAGGAGCGGAGGCTCCGGTGGTTTCCACCGGAGGTACCGGTGGTTTAACCGGAGGCTCCGGGGCCTAGCAACCAGAGGCTCCGCCGTGGGGTCCGGTGGGGGCTCCGCTCTTCTCGACCCGAAGGGGTTTTGGGCGGAGGCGGCACCGGAGGCTCCGGTGGCTGGCGCCGGGCGGAGGCTCCGGTGGGTTCACCGGAGGCTCCGCCACCTGGGGCTTCTTGCCTTCGTCTCCTTGCGCCGGTCCTCCTCGGTCCCCTTCCGCGTCTTCTTGGGAAATTCCTTGTGCATCGTCTTTGGTGCTTTACGGGGCCTCCGTGATGGGTTCGAACCTGAGCACACAAAGGGGTGAACCATGAGGTAGCGCACCATCCACCAAGTCACCGAAAGTATTGAGCGAGAGGAGCGAGTTCGCCTTATCACGTATGGCCTTTGCTCGTGATCTTATCAATGGTGCACTTGGTGGTATTGGGTGGGCTACATCATCTTGACCATGTTGTTTCTTGCCTGTATTAGGGTAGAATGTTTTCTCGGCGTAATTTAGGACATTTTACAAGCTTACAGTTAGATCATTGTCCTATATTGCTTCTTTTGTCCGATATATGCTGAGAGCTCTAGAAGGGTAAAATCTGAGGTATGAAGATGAGAAGTAAAATCTGGATGGACATGTAAATACTCCATCCGTCTCAAAATAATTGTCATTGACATGATATATCTAGATATATTCAAGTACTAGATACATCCATTTCAACCTCTTTCATTATTTTGAGACAGGGGAGTACAAGATTTGAGGTGTAAATATCTTGGCATGGTGGTTAGTAATCTTAAATCCGCGATGTTCCTTCTCCAAGGGGTTGAGTCGTCAAAACTTCGGCATGTTCATCAAAAGGTTTGACAAGCTAGACACATAATTGAATTTCTTAGTAGGAATGATACGGCTGCTATAGCGTAATGGGAAATATTATTGCAGACAAATGAACTTCTTCACAATGAAATATTTTTTAGCAAAAACTTTTGGAAGTGAAGTGGATAAAAGAGTGTCGCCAAAACACGAATTATTTTAGACTCGTAGCTTTGTGGAGTGAGAAGAAAAGGATTACATCTTTCAAAATGAAGATATCAACATGACCGATCATGTGTGGATGAGTTCCATGAGATGGCTACAAATTTCACATATCTATTTCTTAGATGGCTATGCCGAAAATCAGTGACCATATCGGTTTGATGGGTTCCCGTTGCAACGCACATGCATTTTGCTAGTCAAAATAAAATCATTTTAGGAAATTGTTCACTTTAAAAAATTGTTCACCATTTTTAGTAAGTGTTCATTTTTAAAAATGTTCAATTTGTTCACTTCCAAAAATTGTTCACCATTAAAAAAATTGTTCATTTTTATAAATTGTTCACCATTTTTAAAAACGATTCATTAAACAATTGTACACTTCCAAAAGATTTCAATTTTAATTTTTTTCTATTTTCTTAAACTGTTCTTATTATATTTTTATTTTTATTTTTAATAATTTTCGGATTTTCCAAATCAAATCATGTATTAAATAATTATTTATATAAATATCGAAAAAAAGTATTTGTATTGGGCCTCGAGGCCGGTCCAGTAGCACACACCGGTGTAGGGGCTATCTGGCAAGCGCTGGTCCAGCTTGCAAGGAGCGAAGCATAGGGGCGCCCAAATTCAACACATACAGTGCAGCCCACTCTGTAGTAAGTCCAACAAATTTTGCTTACAACTCTCCTCAACTCGCCGCTCTGTGGAATCTCTTTGCTCTCTGTGACTGTGAGAGAGACGATAGCCAACCAGGCGCTTCCTGCCGCAAGTGGTGATGGCTACTTGGCTTTTCGTTGTTAAACCCTGCCAAATATTCCATAGATCATGCAAAAATATATACGTAGACCCGCTATACCACAACGATCGACCGCTCTGCGATGTCTAAACCGCCACCGTATCTGCCATTCCCGGTGGCGGCTTTCGTGGTGTGGCCGTCGCGCCGCTGTTTCCGTTGCGACGAACCAGCAGCACACCCATGCTGTGTTTTATAATGCCGGCTGTGGCCGTGGCCGTCAAATGCGCCCATACGTGATTTGTAAAAATTTATAAGCGCCGATTTAGGAAACGCTAGCCATAGTGGGGAGTATCATACAAAAGTATCATGCTTGTATGATACTACGTCTCTAATGCATAGTATCATATAGAATTATCATAATTAATCACCTTCTATTAATTATTTTGTAGAATCTCAATGCAAATATGTGTACAAGATTTGTTTGTCATTAATTTTCTTAGTTTTGCGTGTCATGATACGGTATCTACCTATGTTACTTTAATCTTCTCTCTCTCCATTAATTGCATGCCGCATTATCTTTTTTGTGGGACTAAGTTGCATGACACTAGTGGAAACAGGGCCTTTTGTCCCGGGTCGTAAGGGCCAGTTGTCCCGGTTGTGCAACCGGGATGGGCTAGCCGGGACAAATGGCCCTCCCCCATTGGTCCCGGTTGTGCCACGACCCAGGATGGTAAGGATGGCCCACGTGGCGAAACTGGGCCAGGGACGGCCAGGGAGTTCGTCCCGGTTCGTTTTAGGAACCGGGATGGATAACTTGTTTACAAAAAAAATATTCCGCCCACTTTTTCCGCAGCAGGTTTTTTTTTCGTTTCGTCTTTTTTTTTGGCTACTGTCTCGCAATCCCCAACCGGCCTCCCCTTCCCCAACCGCGTCCAGACTCACGTCTTTAATTAAGCCCACTGGCCACATTTTTGGTCAAAAGGGCCCACTGGCCCGCGTCTTTTATTATATTCGGTCAACGTTTCGCAGGGGTCGAAAGGGCCACTGGCCAGCGGCCTAGTGGCTGGCTCGCCCGGTCCCTTAAATTAAGACCACAGGGACGGTCAAAGGGCCCACTGCCGCCTCGTCTTCCCGCCCCGCCTCGTCTTCCCGCCCCCCTCCAATTCCCCACGCGCGCGTGCCCAGCTGCAACCGCCGCCACGCCTCGGCTCCCGCCCCGCATTAATGGCTGCTGCAACCGCCGCCACGTTCAGGCCGCCGGTTGGCATGCCAGCCTCCCCCGGGTCCTTTATAAAGGGCCGCCGCCGCGCGTACAGTCCATCCACCCCGGCCGCGCCCCAGGCAAAGCAACCCTAGCCACCATGTCCCGCTGGTTCTCGAGCGGCAAGCGCCCCCGGAACGACCACGAGGCCGGGTCCTCGAGCGGCGCGCGCTCCGCCGTTCCACCGCCGCCGGCGGAGGCCTTCGGCTTCGGCCCGGGAGGCATACGCATCGGCGGGCAGCCGCGCGTCCCCGCTCCGCCTCCGGCGTCACGCGCGCCGCCCCGCGGCGCGCCCAAGGGCAAGCGCTTCCGCCGGTACGTCCGGAAGGAGGAAGCGGAGTAGCATTGGGAACGCCGCACGCCGGTGTTCTGGCCGAACGTCCACCTCCCGGAGGGCTGGCACCTCAACCCCCAGAGGATCCCGGTGCCGCCGGCCCCATCCAGCAGAGAGGCCCTGGGCGAGGAGATCGACCGCCGGCGCCGTCTCCTGCCGGCCCGCCTCCTCAGGGACCGCGCGTATGCGCGGAGCTCCCCCTACTGGGCCACCTGGCTCCAGCAGGGGCACGAGCAGCGCCGCCGCTCCTACATCCCCACAGCCGAGGAGGTGAGCACCGAGGACTACCCCGCGCCACCGCCGGGGAGGGAGCCGGAGCTTTGGCTCCTGGTGGACGACGCTGACGCCCACGTCGACGAGGACGACGACCAGGAGCTCCGGGACAACATGGAGGAGGCCTTAGAGGCCTCCCGCCGCTCCCTCGTCGAGGACGAGGTCAAGCGGTGGGAGACGGTCCTGGCCGCCGCTGCCGCCGACGCCAACGCCATGCCGCCCCCGCCTCCTTCGGTGCCTGCCCCTTGGTGGCAGGTGATGAACGCCGAGCTGGAGGCGTCCGAGGACCAGCCGCCGCCGCAGCCGCTCCCCCCGGCCTGGAGTACGGGATGAGCTGGGCCTGGACCGGCGGCGTATGGTCGTCGGAGGAGGAGGAGCTGCCCCCGCCACCGCCGCCGCCGCAGGAGGTGCTGCCCCACCACCGCCGTACGCGCCCCCGATGCCTCCGCAGCCCCCGGCGGGCCCGCCCCAGCCGCCTGCCCACCTGTGGCAGCCACCCCCCTACCAGTGCATCTCCTCCGACGAGGAGGAGTAGATCGGCGCCGGTGCGCCCCCCCCCTAGGCTAAGCTACCCACCCCCCCAAGAAACGGCCGGCCGCCTGTGGCCGCGCCGCCGCCCCCTATATGTAAGCACGGCCGGCCGCCTGTGGCCGCGCCGCCCCCTATGTAAGCACGGCCCCCGGGCCTTTTTAATATATATTTGTGTCGACAAAAACGCGTCCCTAGTCCAACCCCGCCGGCGGAACCAGCGCCGGCGGGATCTTCCTACTCGTTCCCGCCGCCGGCAGGGCTTCGCCAAGCCATGTCCGTTGTCCTGGGTGGTAGCTCGGCCTGGAGAGAGGGCCGAGATATTTATACAACCGGGCCTGTAGTCCCGGCCCGTGCCACCAACCGGGACTAGAGCCCCTTTGGTCCCGGTTGGTACCACGGGCCGGGACCAAAAACATATTTCGAATTTTGGGGGTGGCACCCTGCGCGCCAAAAAGTTTTTAGCGCCAAAATTTGAAAATTGTTAAGTTTGCACATTAACAACTTCTATATACTTTCAAATTTTACAAAAATTCCAACATGAAAAATACTAGAATTTGCATAACTAATTTAAATCCATTTTTCGTTTAACTAAATAATTTTTCTAACTATTGAAACTATTAATTATTTTACCATTTGTATATAATTTGAATATAAAAATGTTACAATTTTTGTTTTCTCTCGTGATCTTCCGAGTTAGTCCAGAGCATACAAGGCATCCCGGGTGATTTATATAAAGTTCGACAAAGCGAGTTGTACTTTATTGACACGGTGAATTTGAGATCTTTGTCTACAACAGAAAAACCATAGTTTTCCTTCGAAGGTTTACTCTGCGCATCCACACGTATTTTCCCTTTATCCCGACCCCGCTTGAAAACATAGTAACTTCCGTGTACGCGGCAAGCCTCAGCGGGAGCATCAGACTTAAAGCATAGACGGGCGGTCGGGCGGGGGAGACCGCGCCGTTACTGTCGCGCTTTCCTCTCCTCTGCTTGTCCGCCGTCGCCGTCACGCTCCCCTCCGCCTTCAACATTTGGGATCTTCGTTGTTCAGTTAGACGTTTCTCCTCCAAAAATTTATCATATCTGTTAAAGAAGTACCGAAGCTCTATTTCTGTTTTAAGGATATCTGTCAGGATGGTATCCCTGCTATCACTTCGAAGTGTGCCTGCAATATCTGCCTACAGTTATCTCATACTCGGATATGGGTCATAGTTGTCAGCTTTTTACCGGTCAATACAAAATACTGATCAAACAGAACTATATGATCATGTATTCCACGCTTATTATTACACATCACCAACAGATGGAGGAGAGAGAAACAGAAAAGTGGGTGGGTGTGCCGCTGGTTGGAATAATAATGAAGTCAGGCTGGTCATAGTTGTCAAGCACTCAATGCTTGCCAGCTTTTGACCGATCAATACAAATTATTGGTCAAACTTGCACCTACTCCATTCATAATCACAGAATATGTACAAATATCATTTTGGCTAACAAAATCTCGTTCATACTGCGTTATAAGAACTATGATCATGTATTCCACGTTTATTATTACACATCACCAACAACATCCCTATCTAGTCTTCTGAATTTTCTTCGTGTCCCTTGCTTATGATCGCTTCGGCCGTAACCATGGAGCATCTTCATTATTTAACGGGATGGTGGGGTCAGCTTTCACTGTGAAGGGTGGAATTTCAACAAACTTATTATAATCTTCTGACATGTCTGTCGTGTCCTCGATTCCCACGATGTTTCTTTTCCCTGAGAGAACTATGTGACGCTTCGGCTCATCGTATGATGAAATTTTTCCTTATTTTTTCTTTTCTTCGGTCTGGAAGACATGTCCTTCACATAGAAGACCTGAGCCACATCATTGGGTAGGACGAATGGTTCGTCATTGTAACCAATATTGTTGAGATCCACTGTTGTCATTCCATAAAGCGGGTCTACCTTTACCCCTTCTCCATTCAGGTTGACCCATTTGCACTTGAACAAAGGGACCTTAAAAGAAGGTCCATAGTCAAGTTCCCATATCTCCTCTATGTAACCATAGTATGTGTCATTTTTTCCATTCTCGTTTGTTGTATCAAAGCGGACACCACTGTTTTGGTTGGTGCTCTTCTTATCTTGGGAGCTCGTGTAAAATGTATTCCCATTTATCTCGTACCCTTGAAAACTCCCAATAGTCGAAGATGGTGACCCTGCCAACATGTATAGCTGATCTTCAACAGTGGTGTCATTTATAAGACGTGTTTGCAACCAACTTCCGAAAGTCTCCATGTGTTCGCGTTTAATCCATGAGTCATCCTTCCCCGGGTTTGCAGAACGTACAATATTCTTGTGTTCCTCGAGATACGTAGCCATGAACATAGAATTTTGTAGAACTGTGTAGTGTGCTTTGGTCAAAGAATGCCCGTCCCTAGGTATCATTGTTTTCTTTCCCAGCGTTCCTTTTTCCCTCAGTCTCCCCTCATGCCGCGATTCAGGAACACCAATTGTCTTAAGGTCAGGAATAAAGTCAACACAGAACCCAATGACCTCCTCTGTTCCATAGCCCTTCGAGATGCTTCCTTCTGGCCTAGCACGGTTATGAACATATTTCTTCAAGACTCCCATGAACCTCTCAAAGTGGAACATATTGTGTAGAAATCCGGACCAAGAATATGAATCTCTTCACATAGGTGAACCAGGAGATGAGTCATAATGTTGAAGAAGGATGGTGGGAACACCAACTCAAAACTAACAAGACACTGGACCACATCCCTCTGTAATCTTGTCAGACTTTCTGGATCGATTACCTTCTGAGATATTGCGTTCATGAATGCACATAGCTTCACAATGGGTACTCGAACATTTTTCGGTAGAAGCCCCCTCAATGCAATCGGAAGCAACTTCGTCATAATCATGTGGCAGTCATGAGACTTCAGGTTTTGGAATTTTTTCTCTGCCATGTTTATTATCCCCTTTATATTCGACGAGAAGCCAGACGGAACCTTGATACTGTAAAGGACTTCAAAGAATATTTCCTTCTCTGCTTTAGTAAGAGCGTAGCTGCTTAAGTAATGGCGCCTATCTGTGTGCTTGTTGCTTGGGTCTTTCATACGTTGCTGGTCCTCCCGTGCTTCTGGCGTATCTTTGGACTTCCCATACACGCCCAGGAAGCATAGCAGATTTACACAAAGATTCTTTGTCACGTGCATCACGTCGATCGAAGACCGGACCTCTAAAACTTTCCAATAGGGTAGCTCCCAAAATATAGATTTCTTCTTCCACATGGGTGCGCGCTTATCAGGGCCGTACGGAACTGGTTGGCTGCCAGCAGCCTTACCAAAGATTACTTCTAGGTCCTTGACCATATCGAATATATCATTACCACTACGCAGCTCAGGCTTCTTCCGGTTATCTGCCTTACCTCTGAAATGCTTCCCTCCTTTCTTTCTTACGGGATGCTTGATCGGAAGAAATCTACGATGCCCCAGGTATACAACCTTTTTACATTTATCCAAAAAAACACTGTCAGTATTATCTAAACAGTGTGTGCATGCATTGTATCCCTTGTTTGTATGTCCGGAAATGTTACTAAGAGCAGGCCAATCATTGATGGTTACGAAAAGCAACGCCCGTAGGTCAAATGGCTTTTGTTCGTTCTCATCCCACACACGTACACCTGGTTTGCCCCACAATTGTAAGAGTTCTTCCACTAATGGCCTTAGATACACATCAATGTCGTTGCCAGGCTGCCTCGGGCCTTGGATGAGAACTGGCATCATAATGAACTTGCGCTTCATGCACAACCAAGGAGGAAGGTTGTACATACATAGATTTACAGGCCAAGTGCTATGACTGGAGCTCTGCTCACCAAAAGGATTAAAGCCATCTGTACTTAGACCAAACCATAAGTTTCTCGCCTCTCCTGCAAAGTCTGGGAAGTCTCTCTCGATCTTTCTCCACTGCGATCCATCGGCGGGGTGCCTTAACTTTCCGTCTTTCTTATGGTCTTCTTTGTGCCATCGCAACAACCTAGCATGCTCTTTGTTTCTAAACAGACGTTTCAGCCGTGGTATTATAGGAGCATACCACATCACCTTAGCAGGAACCCTCTTACGCGGGGGCTCGCCGTCAACATCACCAGGGTCATCTGCTCTGATCTTATACCGAAGTGCAGTGCATATCGGACATTCATCCAAATTCTCGTACTTCTCACCGCGGAAGAGGATGCAGTCATTAATGCATGCATGTATCTTCTATCTTCTGCACATCTAATCCTAGAGGACAGAGAGCTTTGTTTGCTTCGTACGTACTCTCAGGCAATTCGTTATCCTTTGGAAGTTTTGGCTTCATTAGTTGAAGTAAACTCTCAAATGCCTTGTCAGTCACACCGTTCTGTGCCTTCCATTTCAGCAACTCCAGTGTGGTACCGAGCTTTGTGCTACCATCTTCGCAATTTGGGTACAACAATTTTTTGTGATCCTGTAACATGTTGTCCATCTTCAACCTCTCCAATTTGTTTTCACAGTCTTCCCTTGCATCAGCAGTAACTCGGCCTAGATCATCATCGGGCTCTTCTGATGCCTGTTCTTGATCACCTCCTTCTTTTCTATTCTCTTCCATTGCAGTATCGTCGTATTCAGGGAACAAAGGATCTTCTTCTTCTTCTTCATCGTCTTCCATCACAACCCCTCTTTCTCCATGCTTCGTCCAGCAATTATAGCTGGGCATGAAACCTCTCCGAAGTAGATGGCCGTGAATGATTCTTTCGGAAGAGTGCTCTCTGACGTTCCGACAATCAACAAATGGGCAACACATGAAGCCATTATCTTTGTTCGCCTGAGCTACAGCAAGAAATGCATTCAGGCCTGCCATATACTCGGAAGTGCGTCGGTCACCATACATCCATCGTTGCCGTGCATCCAGCTGCATCGTATAATTAAGTTTATCAAAATACATTACAATAACATATTAATACATCAAATACTACTTTTTTTATGTATCAGTTACAGATGAAAAAGATAAGTTTGTTAACCTCGGTCGAAGATACCATTTTCAGTGAGCTTATGTGCGGCTCGGGAATTTCGTCGAACACCTCGTGTGCATAGTAAAATAAAACACACTAACACCACACTCTCTCACACCTCCAAGCAAAAAAAAAAGATGGAAGGGGGGAGGGGCTGGGGCAGTATATATAGGGGAAGGGGGGCATTGGTCCCGGTTCGTGGACTGAACCGGGACAAATATTCATGCGCGTGCCACGTGGCATGTGGCTAGGCATTGGTCCCGGTCCGTGGCACGAGCCGGGACCGATATGTCCCCCACGAACCGGGACCAATGCCCCCAGGCGATTCCTGTTGCCCCGGGCCCACGAACCGGGACCAAAGCATGGCATTTGTCCCGGATTCGGTTGCAACCGGGACAGCTGCCCCCTGGCGCCCTGGACGAGAGGGGTTATTTCCACTAGTGTGATACTACCTATGATACCACCACTATGGCTAGTCCTCTTCTCCGCGTGATAATCTGGACCTGTTTAATGCATAAAATTGGGTACTTAATTGCAAGTTTTTAGTGTTACCGTAATCCTAGACTTACGGGCATATTTGGCTACGGTCGAAAACACTGACGGACATATTTGGCTACGGAAACACTTACCCATCGCTGAAAATCCGAGCCACACCTTGTATTTCCAGCCCTGCATGTTTGAGAGTCCGTAGCAGATTTCCTAGGTGTTCTCCGTATAGGTAGCATTATTCTAAGCTCTCGCTTGCACTAGTGGAGAACCTGGCATTAGCCTCGGTTAGGAAGAGCCTTATGCCCCGGCTTCCCAACCGGGTTTGCCAAACCCGGCCTAAAGGCCCCCTAATGCCCTGGTGGGCTTACGAACCGGGTATAAAAGACGTGCCCACGTAGGCTCTGCTCAGCGAGCAGGCCAGCGCCCTTTTACCTCGGTTTTTTTACATGTTTTCCTGTTCTCTGCAGTAGATTAGAAATTCTATTTTCTTTTCTGTTTTCCTATTCTCTTAACATTTATAGTAAGAAAAATAAAAAATTATCGAACAAAAACACAGATGAAAACGAACAATAACATAAACATATAGGCTGCCCGCTGCCACAAATATAAATATTGTTCGACATGATGGCATAATTAAACATACTTCGACACAAACATAGTTCAAAACAAACATAGTACGGCATATATTAAATAGAGCGACATAAACATACTACGCCTCGGCGTCGGAGGCAGCCTTGCCCGAGCTAGACTCGCCGGAGTCAGATTTCTCAGCTCGGAGGCGGGGCTGCTGTCAGACGAGCTATCCTGGCAGCAATGGGGGGCGGACTAAGGTGTCGTCGAAGATCTTCACCTCCAGCACGTCCAACTCCTCGTCGATGATGTACCTGAATGTGAGCATGTTGCCCGCATTTAGGTTGTGCATGCACGCGAACTGCCCCCACCCATGGCGAACGTAGAGGTCATCGTCACGTCGCTGCAGGACCACGTGCACGGGCCCGTTGTCGCAGCCCTCGAACCGGAGGCTGAAACTAAAGGGCCACTTGCGCTCGAGGAGGATCGCCGATATCTTCTGTGGAAGACGAAGCCTGTCCCGCACTGGGTGGAACAGGTTGACGTAGAACTCTGGGAACCGGAGACCTTCATCCTCCTCCTCCCCCCCCTCCGCCGCCGCCGCTGCAGCCTCCTCCGCCGCAGCAACAGCGCCGCGCCATTTACCGCGTGTTGACCCCATTGCACCGCGTCTTGCCCCTCGTGCAGCGATTGCTGCCCCCCGTGCAGCACTTGCCGCCCCCGTGCTCCGCGTCCACGTCCACGAGTAGGAGGCGTCACTTACTCCTCCTTGATGGTTAGGGCGCAACCACCACGTCCATTCGATGTACGCGATACACGTGGACGTCCACGTCGACGTCCACCATGTTGTACGAGAGTGATTTCTTCGACGGGGACGGCGCCGCGCCCACCGGTTGCACGCGAACTGCGTCGGGGAGGTCTCTCCATGGCTACAAAAATGTATAACATCATAAGTTCACCAGTTTTATCAGTTCGCAACAATTGCATATAATCTAATAAAAATATAGCTAATAGCAGCAATTTCATCAAAATTGCTGCAAATTTCATCAATTTCCTCCAAACCTCTAACTAATTTTTTGTGAAGTTGGACCTTCACATTTTGTGCTTGTTACGAGGTAGTACATGTGATGGCAATGTGGGGGAAGGTTGGGTTTCTAGACATCTTTAAAATTAAACAAAATCATATATGTAATATTATGGTTAGTGAGCTCCGAAAAAATTTGGACTCTTTTGTGCACGTACATAACGGCGACATTCTTCGTAACCCCGGACGGGATTTCTGAGTAATATCACCATTACGAATGTGCACCAAAGGGTTCAACTTCGTTCGGATCTCACCAACCATATAATATTACATATGTGACGTTATTTAGTTTCAAAGAAGTTCAGAAACCCTCGCATTTCTTTCTCCGGAACACCACCGCATGTAGTACCTCCACTTAACAGGAACAAGATGGTCATCGGTGACGTGGGGATGACTCCTGGACCTATCGGGTGAGCCTACCCGGTCCAAGGCCCAAAACCTAGGCCCAAAGAGAGGTGTTATTCTGTGCTACTAGAAGGCCCAAAGAGAGGTGTTATCCTGCGCCGTCTGTGGGAACGACACGCGATGGATCTAAGGTATCGCCGCCCTAATCTACATCAAGCTTCGGGTCCTCGACCCCACGGATTCGATCTACTTTCGGGTCCTTCAACTTCATCGATGATTCGCCGGCATCACGCACGGCCTTCATCATTTACATCGGCATCGTTCTTCACGCGCAGGCTGCAGGACAGCAGCAACGTACATATTGCGGACGCCATCAACGGTGACTCAAAACTTATCTGAACAATTCCTTTGTTGAAAAGATGCGAAATCCAATTATCTATCAGCTACAAAAAGAATCGGCGAATTCCTACGGTTAGATCTCCGTGGATGACCCGAACACTGAAGCCCTGTCAGAATCTGACAGAACTCCGCGCGACATTGGGAAAACAATTCTCACAGTCGACTCGGACATCAATTCGAAGATCACACCGTTGAAAAACTGCGGAATACAATCGCGCAGCACGCCATCGTTTTTGAGCCAATTCCAACGGTTAGATCTCTGTCAGAGACTCGCGCACTGCGACACGTTTTCGATCTCTACGAGTCCGCGAATCCAAATCGTGGATCTGTTGAATAATTAGGCATAATTTCCACGATTAATTCCAGAATATAAATCATGATGACAGTAGATATTAACATGTGAAACTCGAACATACTAGATGCAGCAGACAACATGAATAATAGCAACACGATCTCTCTAAACATGTAAACAGCAGACATGTTAAACAGACAGATCAGGACGCAGATTTCGTACCGTTCGTTTGTAGTAACGTTGTTGATGACAACGTTGGCGATGACGGGTCGGAGTAGACGACGCTTGAGACGGCGGTACGCAGCACCGCCTGACTTGCTAGGCAGACGAGCCGTCTTGGAAGCAGCGAGCAGTCGCGCGAAGCGCTTCCCAAAAACCTAATTCGCCCCCTCCCGTACAGGATCACAAGGGCGACTGGTTCCGGAGACCTGCTCTCCCGTTCGCCGGTGGACGCCGGCGCTCGGTATGGAGTAGACTACGTTGGCGGCGCAAGGAACGAGGTGTGGCAAAACCTAGATTGGTTCGGTGTGTGTACAGCGCCCACGGTGCGCGTCTTTTATAATGCGGTTCGGAAAACCCTAACGTGTGCGACGTGGGAGGCCCACGCCGCACGTCCGAGTCGGTTGCAGCACGCGATACGGGAGCGACCCGAACCGCCTCAGCTGTGACGCGTCCGTCACGACTACGAAATCGGTTTTCCAAAACAGCAAAATAAAGATAATTATTGTCTCGGCTCGATTCACGATTCACGAAACGCGATCGCGACGTGTCGTGTCGAGTCGAGACGAGCGAGCGGCGGAGGAGGAGGAGGAGGAGTGCGCGAGAGGCTCTCTTGTTCTCACTCACATACCATCCCTACAACACTCCACCTTATAAGGTGGTGTGCAACTCCTCAAACTTCCAATGTGGGACTAAACTTCCCACTCCCACCACTCACTTGTACATATGGGCCATTTTGAGATTTCAGGATTTGTCTATTGGGCTACCCACATATGGGCCCAAAATTTCAGCACACACAAGTGGGCCAAATATTCCAACAATCCCCCACCAGATCTCAAATGCCCATTTGAAGATTTGCCAATCCTCGCTACTTGTTTATATACCAGTGTTTCAGCAGAGAACGTTAAGTTGAACTTCCGCCTAGAGCCTTAAGCTACATCTATCAGCAACTTGAACAATGGACTATGCCTTGAATTGCAAGTTTTGTGCCAATAGACTTTACTCAAAGTCATAACTAGTACTTGGCTGCCAGTAGTCTACCCCGCGGGTGGAGCATATGCGTCATACTCCGTGGTCTCTTCATGAGTTTACTAGAGATCACCCAAATCTCATAGACTGCGACGGTTACAGTCGGACTCACATAGGTGTGTTCTTTCAAGAATGCTCTGTAGGACAGCATCTTTGCTATGAATAGCCAACATAAACACATTAAGGCATGTTGCCAACCTGCCTTATAGCTCTTTGAGAGTTATGCATCATCACTTAGAGAGGGTTTATCAAATACTCTCCTCAGTCAAACCACTAGCTTGTTCTTCCCAGGTCCTAATTCACGGGATCTCCGATCACATAGGTTGGGTTACCACTATGGTGTAACGCTCACGGGTCTCATACCCATCTCCCTCGATGCACTATCTATCACATTACGTGATAGTCCCTTCGTAAAGGGATCTGCCAGGTTTTTGTCTGTTTGAATATACGTAACAGTAATTACTCCGGAGTTTCTCAATTTCCTGACAGACTTCAAACGTCTTTTGACGTGTCTTGATGACTTCGCATTATCCTTAGAACTGGTCACCTTGGCAATCACCGTTTGATTGTCACAGTTCATGAGGATAGCCGGTAGTGGTTTCTCAACCACCGGCAAGTCCATCAAGAGCTCACGCAGCCACTCTGCCTCAACAGTGGTTGTATCTAAAGCAGTAAGTTCTGCTTCCATGGTTGACCTCGTCAATATGGTCTGTTTACAAGACCTCCATGACACTGCGCCACCTCCAAGAAGAAATGCATATCCACTTGTGGCGTAGAGCTCATCTACATCTGAGATCCAGTTAGAGTCACTATATCCCTCAAGCACAGCAGGGTGCCCTGAATAATGAATCCCATAGCTCATGGTACCATTCAGATAACGCATGACCCTTTCAAGTGCATGCCAATGATCATTACCCGGGTTTGACATGAACCTGCTCAATTTTCTCACAGCAAAAGAGATGTCAGGCCTCGTCGCGCTCGCAAGGTACATGAGTGAACCGATTATCTGAGAGTATCTCAATTGATCTTTCGTAATCCTCTTGTTCTTTCGAAGCGTCACACTAGGATCATAAGGTGTTGGAGAAGGCTTGCTATCAATAAAACCGAAACGGCTCAAGATCTTCTCAACATAGTGTGATTGCGTCAACGTAATCCCACTCTCATCCTTAATAAGCTTGATGTTTAGAATTACATCAGCTTCTACCAGATCTTTCATATCAAAACACTTTGATAGAAAAGACTTGACCTCATTGATCACAATTATGCTTGTACCGAAAATCAGTATGTCGTCAACATACAAGCATAATATAACACTATCGCCCCCACCATGGCGGTAGTATACACACCTGTCAGCCTCATTAATGACAAAGCCCGCAGAAGTTAAAGTTCTGTCGAACTTCTCATGCCATTGCTTAGGTGCTTGTTTCAGTCCATACAAAGATTTTAACAATTTGCACACCTTTCTCTCTTCACCTTTTACCACAAACCCATCAGGCTGATCCATATAAATTTCCTCTTCCAACTCTCCCTTAAGGAAAGCTGTCTTTACGTCCATTTGATGAACGATAAGACCATAAGAGGCAGCAAGGGAAAGTAGTACACGAATGGTGGTCAGTCTAGCAACAGGTGAATAGGTGTCAAAATAATCTTCGCCTTCTCGCTGAGTGTAGCCCTTGGCTACAAGCCGTGCCTTGTACTTCTCAATAGTACCATCAGGCCTTAGCTTCTTCTTGAACACCCACTTACAGCCCACTGGCTTACAACCATAAGGTCGTTCAGATAACTCCCACGTCCCATTAGAAAGAATGGAGTCCATCTCGTTATAGACAGCTTCTTTCCAGTCATCTGCATCTGGAGATGCAAATGCCTCTGCAATATTCGTAGGAGTATTGTCCACAAGGTACACAATGAAATCATCACCAAAGGATTTTTCAATCCTCTGTCTCTTACTCCGTTTAGGAGCTTCATTGTCATCCTTCTCAAGGACGTTCTCATCATGTGGTTGTTCAGTATGATCACTAGATGTACTAGATTCCGGAATTAATTCAGAAGAAAATTTAGCAAAGCTATGCATATCTTTCATAGGAAACATATTCTCAAAAAATGTTGCATCACGAGATTCCATAATAGTATCAACATGCATATCAGGCACCTCGGATTTAACCACTAGAAATCTATAACCAATGCTACGCTGAGCATAACCTAGAAAGATACAATCCACTGTTTTCGGTCCGAGTTTGCGTTTCTTTGGAATTGGAACGTTGACTTTTGCCAAGCATCCCCAAGTACGCAAATAAGAAAGTCATGGTTTTCTCCCAACCCACTCCTCATAAGCGGTTTTCTCTTTATTCTTGTTAGGAACTTTATTCAGGACATGACACGAAGTCAATAGAGCCTCCCCCCACCATGCCTTAGATAAACCAGCAGTGTCCAACATGGCATTCACCAAGTCAGTCAGCGTGCGGTTTTTCCTCTCAGCAATTCCGTTTGATTGTGGCGAATAGGGAGGCGTCCTCTCGTGAATAATACCATGTTCCTCACAGAATTCATGAAAAACTTTAGAGAAATACTCTCCACCACGATCCGACCTAAAACGCTTGATCTTTCTCTCTAATTGATTTTCAACTTCAGCCTTATAGATTTTAAAGTAGTCTAAAGCCTCATCTTTAGTTTGCAACAAATAAACATAGCAGAATCTAGTAGCATCATCAATGAGTGTCATGAAATATCTCTTTCCACCTTTTGTCAACACACCATTCATCTCGCATAGATCAGAATGTATGAGTTCTAGAGGTGCCAAGTGTCTCTCCTCAGCTGCCGTGTGAGGCTTCCGAGGTTGCTTAGATTGCACACAACTATGGCACTTAGAACCTTTGGCAATGGTGAAATTCGGAATTAAACTTAAACTGGATAGCCGCGACAGTAAACCAAAATTAACATGACATAAACGAGAGTGCCAAATACTAGCATCTGAATCAACGTTGCCACAAATATGGTTTACTGACTTATTGCAAAATTCGGAAAGAGAAAAGCGGAACAAGCCTCCGCACTCATAGCCTTCACCAATAAATTGTCCAAATCTCGACACAACTACTTTATTGGACTCAAACACTACTTTAAACCCATGTCTGCAAAGAAGAGAGCCGCTGACGAGATTCTTATTCATAGAAGGGACATGATGCACGTTCCTCAGCTGCACGATCTTCCCCGAAGTAAACTTCAGATCTACCGTGCCAACACCACGAACAGAGGCATGTGACCCATTCCCCATTAGGACGGAAGAATCCCGTGCGACCTGATAAGAAGTGAACATAGAGATGTCAGCACACACATGAACATTAGCACCCGTATCAATCCACCAACATGGAGATTGAAGAACTGAAAGTACCATCAGTATATTACCGTACCCATCAGTGTTGCTAGCGGTCACCACGTTGACATTCTTGGAGCCTTTCTTCCCTTTCTTGTCTGCACGATCTGGGCAGTCCACAGAAAAGTGGCCGAGCGCTCCACACGTAAAGCACTCGAGCCCAGCTTTGTTCAGCACCTTCTTCTTCTTATTATTCTTAAAGGCAGTAGTGTTCACAGGACCATTGAACTGGGGCTTATAGTTCCCTTTGTTGTTGCTGTTATTCTTGACGTGATGATTTTTCTGCACCATATTGGCACTAGACTGCAAATCACCACCTCTCTCAGTTCTGTCCTTTGCCCGAGCTTTCTCCTCAACATCAAGAGACGCTATCAGATTTTCAACTGATATCTCCTGTCTCTTATGTTTGAGAGATGTGGCGAAACTCCTCCATGAAGAAGGTCGTTTTGCAATAATGCATCCAACCACAAACTTATCAGGAATCACACACTTGAGCAGATCAAGCTCCTTCGCAATGCACTGTATCTCATGAGCCTGTTCGACTACAGAACTGTTATTCACCATCTTGTAGTCGTTAAAGCTCTCCATGATATACAGCTCACTGCCAGCATCGGACGCACCGAATTTAGTATTCAGTGCATCCCAGAGCTCCTTAGCGTCTTCGATGTGCATATACACATCGCACAGACGTCCCTCCAGGACACTCAGAATACAGCCTCTGAAGTTATTATTGGCTTCCTTGAACTTATTCTGAACCTCGTCAGAAGCTCCTTCAGGAAGGCCACTCATAACAATGTCCCACACTTTCATGGAATGGAGCCACAGTTGGCTTCGCAGTTGCCATCTCTTAAAGGTGGTACCATTGAACTTTTCCGGTTTCATCGAATCACTTAAGTGGGCCATAGTCAGTTCAGGAAATTGCCTACAATTAGGTTTTTGGATTGTTGAATAATTAGACATAATTTCCACGATTAATTCCAGAATATAAATCATGATGACAGCAGCTATTAACATGTGAAACTCGAACATACTAGATGCAGCAGACAACATGAATAATAGCAACACGATCTCTCTAAACATGTAAACAGCAGACATGTTAAACAGACAGATCAGGACACAGATTTCGTACCGTTCGTTTGTAGTAACGTTGTTGATGACAACGTTGGCGATGATGGGTCGGAGTAGACGACGCTTGAGACGGCGGTGCGCAGCACCGCCTGACTTGCTAGGCAGACGAGCCGTCTTGGAAGCAGCGAGCAGTCGCGCGAAGCGCTTCCCAAAAACCTAATTCACCCTCTCCCGTACAGGATCACAAGGGCGACTGGTTCCGGAGACCTGCTCTCCCGTTCGCCGGTGGACGCCGGCGCTCGGGATGGAGTAGACTACGTTGGCGGCGCAAGGAACGAGGTGTGGCAAAACCTAGATTGGTTTGGTGTGTGTACAGCGCCCACGGTGCGCGTCTTTTATAATGCGGTTCGGAAAACCCTAACGTGTGCGACGTGGGAGGCCCACGCCGCACGTCCGAGTCGGTTGCAGCACGCGATACGGGAGCGACCCGAACTGCCTCAGCTGTGACGCGTCCGTCACGACTACGAAATCGGTTTTCCAAAATAGCAAAATAAAGATAATTATTGTCTCGGCTCGAGGCTCGATTCACGAAACGCGATCACGACGTGTCGTGTCGTGTCGTGTCGAGTCGAGTCGAGACGAGCGAGCGGCGGAGGAGGAGGAGGAGGAGTGCGCGAGAGGCTCTCTTGTTCTCACTCACATACCATCCCTACAACACTCCACCTTATAAGGTGGTGTGCAACTCCTCAAACTTCCAATGTGGGACTAAACTTCCCACTCCCACCACTCACTTGTACACATGGGCCATTTTGAGATTTCAGGATTTGTCTATTGGGCTACCCACATATGGGCCCAAAATTTCAGCACACACAAGTGGGCCAAATATTCCAAGAGGATCCGAATCCTATTTCGTCAATTTGCAAGTCGACACAAAGGCCAAGCAATGTTAACAAAACATGGTGACTCGCGATACTAGTGCCCAGGGGCTCGACATCAATATTTCCCTTCGTGTACACACAAAAAACATCGCGACTCATATCGCGACTCCGCCGCGTCGACTCGGTCCGTCGCGTCGAGTCCTTCGGATAAACATCGCGACTCCGCCGGGTCGACTCGGTCCGCCGCATCGAGTCCTTTGGGCAAACATCGCGACTCACATCGCGAATCCGCCGCGTCGACTCGGTTTGCTACGTCAAGTCCTTCGGGAAGCATCGCAACTCCGCCGCGTCGACTCGGTCCGCCGCGTCGAGTCCTTCGGACAAACATCGCGACTCCGCCACGTCGACTCGGTCCGCTGCCTCGAGTCTTTCGGGCAAACATCGCGACACACATCACGACTCCGCCGCGTCGAGTCCTTCGGGTAAAAATCACGACTTCGCCCCGTCGAGTCGGTCCGCCACGTCGAGTCCTTCGGGTAAACATCGCGACTCCGCCGCGTTGAGTCCTTCGGGCAAACATCGCGACTCCGCCGCATCGACTCGGTCCGCCGCGTCGACTCCTTCCGGAAAACATCGCGACTCCGCCACGTTGACTCGGCCGCCGCGTCGAGTCCTTCCGGAAAACATCACGACTCCACCTCGTCGATTCGGTCCACCGTGTCGAGTCCTTCCGGAAAACATCGCGACTCCGCTGCACAACTCCGCTGCATCGAATCCTCTCGACTAAGCGTCCCGGGGGATGTCCTTCGCCGCAACCACACTTGTTGCTCGGGGCCTATGCTGCAAATTAGACGCATTCGAGAATTCGCCGCAGCCGCACTCGACACTCGAGGGATAAGGCGTGAAACTGACTCACTCGACACACGAGTCCAGTTCATCGACTCCGTCACTCGGCACCGCCTCGTCGACTACGACAGTGTCATACAAAGATATTTTCCTCTTATTCGAGTCGACAAATTTACTTTTTCATGTCTATAATCTGCTGTGAAGCTACACCTGACACTCGGGGGCTGTGCCCGGCAAACTACATGAATACTTGAGACCTGTCATGCTGCACAATACATTACCACATTTATACGCTACAACCCGAGTAGCTGATACTGCCTGACGTCGACTCTGGACTCCGACCCGGTTTGCAGCAGCAACTGACAGGTCGACAAGGAGCATAGACAATGGCTGTCAGGCTAACGAAAGGGCACAGCGTACGATGCAAAAGTGTCGCGTAGGGTCAAATCATTGCCTACCAACAAGCCATACTCAACTCTATGAGTCGATAGATTGTTGGTTCACAACTAACATTAACCCGAGCAACAATTTGTTTTGTACATTTTGCTAGACCCAACACTACTGTTACATTATTTAACAACATCCGATTATATGGCTGCAACTTCAACGCAGGAACCACAACGTTGGCTGCAACTTCGACAGTCGACACATATCCTCCACTCGGAGTTGACAATCGACACATATCCTCCGCTCGGAGTCGACAATCGACACAATACTCCGCTCGGAGTCGACACATATCCTTCGCACGGAGTCGACAATCGACACATATCCTCCGCTCGGAGTCGACAGATATCGTCCGCTCGGAATCGATACTCGACAGTTGACACATATCCTACGCACGGAGTCGACACATACCATCTTTCGGGAATCGACGCATGTCTTCCTCCGTGAGCCAACAGAAGACAAGTACACAGGGTTAACATCAGAACAACTTGAGACTATGCCCGACTCTGCGATTCGAACATAGCCTCGAGGGCTACTCCCATCGGGAGCACTACCGTGCACCCGATAAATCGAAGAAGCGACATTAGAAAATCTTTGAGTCTATACCCGATTAGAAATAATCGCACATAGACTCGGGGGCTACTCCCATCGGGAGCGCTGGCCACGCACCCAATGAGCGTTGGTCGCGCAACCGACGAGGGCTACACACGCAATCGACGTACTACCATTCGGAAGCATCTAACACGCTGGCCGCGTACCCGAGGAGCTGTGTCAGATTTTTTCGTCCAGATCCTTATTGTGGTCGTACAAACCGCATATTAACTCGGACGAAGAAAAGCAAAACATCAAACTTGTCCGTCTCGACGAGATGCATACAACAACACGGGCCAATTCGCGAAATCAGAACATCTTCAAGACTTTTCGGGTTCATCTTCTTGTGTGGACTCGGTGGCTGAGCGTCCGCGTCAACTACACGACTTCCACGTTGTCGTGCGACTCCGCCACATCCGCGTCAACTACACGATCTCCACCGCGTCGACGCTGTCTGCCTCGTCGACTACACGACTTTCGGGTCGACTCCGTCCATCATGTCGAGTATATCTCCACCGCATCGACTCCATCCGCCGTGTCGAGTACATCTCCAACGCGTCGACGCCGCCCGCCTCCTCAACTACATGACTTCCTAATCGACTTCGTCCGCCGTGTCGAGTACACCTCCACCTCGACGACTCCGTCGACCGTGTCGAGTACACCTCCACCGGGTCGACTCCGAGACGTCTAGTCTCGGACACTTCTCGCCACGTCCCATCGGGAGGCAGAACAAGTGCTCAGTGCATCACAACATCACGCGAGCATCAGTCAGCAGGCGTATTTTTCTTCGGAATCTTCAAACAAAAGGGCACTCCCCCAATCATCGCCGAAAACATCGCGGCTCCACTACACAAAAAGGCACTCGCCGGGCAGCAAGGAAAAGATTGTGAGTATACGGCTCCTGCAGAGACCACGATTCCGCATTACGATGTACATACTGTGGAAATATTGATCCCTAATATTTCTGTTGTATTGATTTGGCCCTCATATGGAGGTATATAAAGGAGGTACAAGGGGGACAGAGACTTGTACTACAAGTTATCTTGGAGTCCTACTCTATTCCTACTCGTATCCGTATCTGTATCTAACATCTCCCCTCAGTCGCAGCGGGAGTGAAGCGAACGCTTGCGACTGGATTTGTCTTGCGCGTTCGTCGCTTCCTCCTCTCCGTCGTCATCATCTATCCTCTCTTCCCTCCCGCAGTCACAGCGGGAGTGGCGTGGACGCAAGTGACGACGCGGACGCTGTTGACTGGAGTTGTTGCTGATGTGTTGCTGTAGACATAGCTTGTGATGATGATGTCGAGGTAGTCGATCATGATGTAGCTGTAGTCGAGGTACTAGTGGTCGATGTAGTACCCGCCGTAGTCGTTGTAGCCGCAATGCCGGAGGCGCAAAAATTGTGCGATGTGTATGACGGTGCTGCAGTTGTGTTTTTACGACGTTTCGCACCTTGAGAGGTACCGTCGCGGGGGCGTCTTGAAAATGTCAGAGTACGCGGTCATTGGTCATAAGTGAGTCCACCAGTTTTGCCAAGACTGGAGGAAACCCACCAAGCACACAACAGTTTTGCCAGAACCGTGCGCGCGGTTTTAGGGGCTTTCACAATAGTGATGCCAGATTGTCGATGCAGTCTTAGCTGTCGGACGCGGTCAATGCCGTCGTCGATGTCGTGGCGTCTTGCAGTAGTACTGTCAGAGGACGCGTGTCCAGCCTTGTGGACGTTGTAGTTATAGAGGCGGCGGTGGTGTGTTGACGAGGTTCTCGATGAAGACCACGTGATGTAGACCTTGGCGATGTGATGTCGATGATGAGGCGTGACATAGTCTGCCGCTTGGAGGTGTCCCTTGTGGCGACGATGATGTAGATGCCTCGCCATCGGAGAAGTCGACATTATTCCACACCGGCCTGCGTGTGGTGTCGTTCTCGTTGATGTGCTCGACGAAGATCTTGAGTCGTATCTTGGCGTAGTCAAACAACTTGATGTAGTCGTTCGGCTCGGTGTAGTCTGGCTCGATGAAATGCTTGATGTAGACAGCGTTGCTGAAGTTGTGTTTTTACGATGTTTCGCACCTTGAGAGGTACCGTCGCGGGGGCGTCTTGAAAATGTCAGAGGACGCGGTCATTGGTCATAAGTGAGTCCACATGGTATCAGAGCGGTTACCCTCACGACGCCGATCCTAGGGTTCTAAACACTTCCGCATCACGCCGCCCCCGGGGAGATCTCTCCTCGGGGGCGCGGCACCCGGTGTAGATCAAAGATCTGCCCGGTTCTTTAGATTAGATTAGTTACAATTCGAAATTTCAATTAGTGTAGATCAGATCCAATTTAGCCAAATAAATTCCTATGCTACCGCCCTCAAATATCCAGCGAACAAAGTGTAGAAATCTGTGGCAAAATCCGCGTGGTCGTGCGCGACCCTCAGCGGCAGGATGCAGCGGAACCATGAGTTCGTCTTGTCGCACATCGGGCTGCAGCACCGAGGTCTTGACAGGATTGAGCCGGATCACATTGCATCTACTCCGACACCAGGCAAGCGACAAAATCACAGCATCAGATTCTTCCCGTCCATGCAGGTGGGGCACGAGATGGGAGAAGGGACATACAAAGATCAAAGAGATGGCTATGGTTCCCTAGGTCCAAATTTCTTATTTACTTAGGCCGGTGCCAACGCGGGCGTTAGTTCGGGCGGTATCGCCCCGCCCGGGGCGAGAGGAGGCGAGAGGGGGGCGGGAGGGGCCAGGCGGGCGACGGCGGGCTCGTCCGGCGAGAGGGGGCGATATCGCCCGCTATCGCCCTCGTAGGCGGGGCGAGAGCGCGGGCCCGGGGCGAGAGGGGGGCGATAGGGGGGGCGGCGCGATGGCACCGTGGGGCGATACCGGCGGGTGTTAGGCGGGAGCGCGGGGCCGGTAACGGCTAGCTGATGTGGCGCCACCCGATTGGTCCACGTCAGCTAGCCGTTGGGGGTTACCGTTGCTGCCCCAAAAAATTCGAAAAAATTTCCAAAAAATTGAAATTTTCATCTCCTCCCTCCTATAAATACCCCCTCATATGCTGCACTCATTCCACACCAATTTCAGCTTCTCCACTCTCCATTTCCACCCTCTCGACGCCATGTCTTCGTCCAGCAGCAGCGATTTGAGCGACGGAGTGGAGGGTGAGATGATCGCCGCAATGCAGGCCGCAATGCAGGCGGAGTACGAGGCGGCGATGCTCAACCTCCAAGCGGTGCCAAGACCGCCGCGACGCCGTCGAGAGTTCATCAGGCGTGATCGTGTGGAGCGCACGATCGGCTCTACGACGACTACTTCGCCGACAACTACGCTTATCCTCCGAGCTTCTTCCGGCGAAGGTATCGGATGAGGCGATCCCTTTTTCTACGCATTGTGGATAGATTGGGTGAATACTCTCCGTCTTTCACCCAAAGAGCTGATGCTCTCAACCGTGCTGGTTTTTCTCCCCTACAAAAGTGTACTACGGCGTTGCGTCTGTTAGCTTATGGAGCCGCTGCTGATACGATAGATGAGTGGATTAAGTTAGCTAGACAAACTTCGTCAGACTGTCTAGATGAATTCTGTGAGGGCATCATCAACTGTTACGGGGAAGAATTTTTCCGTCGACCTACTGTCGCGGATACTCAGCGTCTGTTAGCGAAAGCCGAGGAGCGCGGCTTTCCGGGCATGCTAGGGAGCATCGATTGCATGCATTGGCAGTGGAGGAACTGCCCAGTTGCGCATGCCGGTCAGTTCACAAGGGGAGACATCAAACACCCTACCATAATCTTAGAAGCTGTTGCGTCGTATGATCGTTGGATCTGGCATGCCTTTTTTGGAGTCGCCGGGTCCAACAACGACATCAATGTGCTCAATCACTCGCCATTGTTCACGGATGTGCTTAGAGGAGAAGCACCCATAGTGAACTTCACGGTGAATGGACACCAGTACAACAGGGGTTACTACCTTGCAGACGGCATCTACCCATAGTGTTCATGAAGGGTGTTACTCTTCCACAAAGTGAAAAGCATCATGTGTTCACTGCTGCTCAATCAGCTTGGCGCAAAGATGTCGAGTGTGCATTTGGAGTGCTGAAGTCTAGGTTCAACATTTTAGCAGTTCCCGGACGCTCCTACTCCAGGCGCACTCTTGGGTTGATCATGCGTGTGCATGTGTCATTCTGCACAACATGATCATCGACGATGAGCGTGGTACCAATTTGGAGAACATCTATGAGACAGTTGCTTCCAATGTGGGCCCTCCAATACATACCAATGCACCACCAAGCCTAGCAGCCAGGATTCAGATGGACAACGAAATGAGGGACTCGCCGATGTATACACAGCTCCAGCATGATTTGATTGAGCATGTGTGGGCTCAATCCTAGATTATGTAATTTTTTTAATTTTTATGTAATTTTTATTTATTATTATGTAATCGGTACAATTTTAGTTGAATAAAATAATTTCTTCCATTATTTGCAATGTTTTTAATCTTCAAAATAAATGTTGACATGGAGGAGAGAGAAATGTTGACGTGGAGGAGAGAGGTGTGATAGTGGGGGCTATAGCCCGTGCACTGGCATCATGCCGTGAGAGTGGCGTGAGAGTGGTGTGAGAGTGAGAGGAAAACTGACGTGGCGGGGCTATAGCCCGTGAGATCTCGTGATGCATTGGCACCAGCCTTACCATTGCATGCATGCCCAGACAGGTGCACTTTTCATGGTTCCTTGCATGCATCCAGCAGCATAGCAACAATTATTTGGACAAACTCCGTGCGATGGTTTTGTCAGTGATCCGAATAGGCCTCTCAGCTATTCATCGACGGAAATCCACCTCTCGTACACGTCATCAACTTCATCGTCGAGATCTGCAATATGTGCCAAGCCACATGATCAACGTCGACACCGAGCCATACCAATCTGCAGTGCATCATGCCGAACTTCACCGAGCCCAACCACTACATCGAGTTGTACGACTACGTCCTACTACGAATCAACATCTTCGTCGAGCACGTCTACGAGAAGACACACCACACGCAGGCCGGTGTGGATACTTCTCCAACAACAAGGCATCTACATCATCGTCTCTGCGAGGGACGCCTCCAAGCGACGTACCACCTCACGCCTACTACCTCATCGTCGACACCACATCGCCAAGGTCTATATCAACATGGTCTTCATCAACAACCTCGTCAACAACAACATCGCCGCCGCTACAAATACGACGTCCACAAGGCTGGACATGCGCCCTCTGATAGTACAACTGCAAGACGCCACGACACCAACGACGGCATTGACCGCGTCCGACGGCTAAGCCTGCATCGACAACCTGGCATCACTACGGTGAAAGCCCCTACAACCGCGCACACGGTTCTGGCAAAACCATGTGTGCTTGGTGAGCTTCTCCCAGTCCTGGCAAAACTGGTGGACTCACTTATGACCTACGACCGCGTCCTCTGACGCCGGCGACAGTACCTCTCAAGGTGCGAAACGTCGTAAAAAAACACAACTGCAGCACCGTCATACAAATCACGCAATTTTTTGCGCCTCCGGCATTGCGGCTACAACGACTACGACGAGTACTACATCGACCACTACTACCTCGACTATGGCTACATCACGATCAGCTACCTCGACATCGACATCACGGGCTACGTCTACAACAACACATCGGCAACAACTACAGTCAACAACGTCCGCGTCGTCACTTGCGTCCATGCCACTCCCGCTGTGACTGCAGGAGGGAAGAGAGGAGAGATGATGATGACGGAGAGGAGGAAGCGATGGAAGCGCAAAACTTCAAATTCAGTCGCAAGCGTCCGCTTCACTCCCAAGACGACTGAGAGAGAGGATGTTAGACTACAATACGTATAGGTATAGGAGTATTGAGTTAGAGATAGACTTGGTTTAAACCTTGTAAGACTTGCCTTGTACTCCAATCCTCTACCCCTTGTACCTCCTTTATATACCTCCATATGAGGGCCAAATCAATAAAACGAAATATTAGGGATCCAAGAATTTCCACAACATCATTCGAAACAAAAGACAACACTTGCTGGACACCCTGACACGAAATCTCTTTCATATGGGCACATCAAGACGCGATTTTTTTCGCATGGACACCCTGACACGAAATCTCTTTCGTATGGGCACATCAAGACGCGAAATTTCTTTCGCATGGACACCCTGCCACGAAATCTCTTTCGTATGGGCATATCAAGACGCAAAATTTCTTTCCCATGGACACCCTGACACAAAATCTTTTTCGTATGGGCACATCAAGACGCGAAATTTCTTTTGCATAAACACACTTGACACGAAACTTCTTACGATGTACTTACACATCTTTCTTATCCTGGATCGTTCGGCCGACTAGGCACATCTGGATGCCATATTCTTTCGAGTACGAAGGTAAGACACAAGGATCTCTCCTGTGGGCATGGAATCGCACTCAAGATGCGTCCTCCAGTAAACTTTCCGTGTCGACAACACGAAGAAAAATCCTAGCGGACGTGCCGGGTACCCCTTTAGGTTAAGTTCGACTCGGTAAGACCTCCACGGCCTAGTCGCAACGATCACCTCGCTGGATTCAAGTCGGAGGTCTCGAATTTGTGTAGGCCAGAACCGTTTTGGCCCTAGATGCACATTTATCACTCGATGCTCGAGTACATGAGCGCTTCGCGCACAGGGTATGCACCCTCAGAATCAGGCGATTGAATGACGAATCGAAGAAATCAAGAACGAGCTTTGAGTGTTTACTCGACTATTCTCAGTCGAACAAACACTCGGGGTTACTGACGTGGGGATGACTCCTGGACCTATCGGGTGAGCCTACCCGGTCCAAGGCCCAAGACCTAGGCCCATAGAGAGGTGTTATCCTGCGCTACTAGAAGGCCCAATGAAGGCCCACCCGAAAGACTTGCGGGTCAAGACAAGAACTCCTATTCGTAGTCTACTAGGACTCGTGTAACCCCCTCCTGGCTGCATATATAAAGCCAGGAGGGAGGAGAGAAATAGGAGGAGATCCAATCTAGAGAGAGGAAGATACAAGCCACAACTAGACTAGACTATACACGGGATACCCCGTACACACCACCATGGCATTGCCATTGTAACATCTCGACTATCTCGCCATAATACAGATCGGACAAGCAGGAGTGGTTTTACCTCTACGTGGGCCCTGAACCTGGGTAAATCTTGCCTCTTTGTTAGCCGTCGAGATCACCAACGCGTACATCGTTCCTCTACTCAAAATCCTACCGGATCATCCGAGGGATTTGTTGATACGAATCTTCGACAATCAGTCTATGTGCCTCATACATAAATTCCTAAGTAACCGACGACGAGAACCAGAACGACGCCGTTAGGCTGCCCGATTCTCTCCGCCGGGGATCCTCGCCGCCGCTCCTCTAATATTTTGTGAAGCTCGACCTTCACATTTTGTGCTTGTTACGAGGTAGTACACGTGATGGCAATGCGGGGGAAGAAAGGGTTTCTGGACATCTTTAAAACTGAACAAAATCATATATGTAATATAGTGAGATCCGAATAAGATTAGACCCTTTTGTGCAGATCCATAACGGCGATATTCTTCATAACCCCGGACGGGATTTCTGAGGAATATCACCATTACAAATATGCACCAAAGGGTTTAACTTCGTTCGGATCTCACCAACCATATAATATTACATATGTCATGTTATTTAGTTTCAAAGAAGTCCAGAAAGCCTCGCATTCCTTTCCCCGGATCACCACTGCCTGTAGTACCTCCTCTTAACAAGAACAAGATGGTCATCGGTCTGTGTGCTAATGTAATAATAAAATAGCTAATGGTAATAAAATATGCCTCTAGCTAATAAATCACGATCGAATAATATCACTTATACATAGCTCGGGTTCATTTTATTCAACCCTAATACATCACGGTGTAATAATATCACTTATACATATTCATGAAACATCTCTCAAACTAATTAACTCCGACCGGGTCCTAAGTCACGGGGTGTTGAGTCACGGGTGATACGCATCCATAGGTAAGTAACCCTCACAGGGTCATAGCTCATGTGGTAAGGAACCCTCTGAATAATCGACCAACCGCTGCTATACTCCCTATCGAGCATGTACATGTAGCGACGGACGTTCTCGTCCTCCTCCCTGATACGCTGTTGTACCACCTCCTTAGGGGCCGACTCTCTCCGCACCGACCGTGGCCCACACGATGGCCCCCAAAGAATATCCGGGTCGACCACGTCACCCGGATTTCTCACCAAGCCGCGTGTCCCGGTAGTAAGGACCTCCCAGCGCCAGCCCGGTGGGGCCCAGTCCCGGACATCGCCCGTCGGGTCCAACAGAGACATCGGCGCCAAGAAAAATAAACTAAAAACACATGCATGATATATGGACTAAGTAAAAATTCACTAAGTAAAAATTCTACTAATTATAAACATTCACTAAGTAAATTTCTAAACTAAAATTTCTATATTATAAAATTCATCTAATAGTACTAAGAACAACCTAATTCACTTCTAAACTAAACATTCACTAAGAAAAAAATAGGTAAGTCCAAAACCTAAAAAATTTCTAAGTCTCCAATATCTAAATTTTTTCCTCTAAACCTTTAACTAATTTTTTCTAAATCTCCAAGACCTAAATTTTATCTAAGTCTCCAATACCTAAATATTTTCTAAGTTTCCAATACCTAAATTTTTTCTATGTTTCCAATACGTAAATTTTTTCTAAGTCTCCAATACCTAACAATAATACTAATCTAACACTAATACTAATCTAACACTAATACTAATCCAATACCTAATACTAATCTAACACTAATACAAATCCAATACCTAATTTTTTTCTAAGTTGAGGACGATGAGGGCGCGGCAAGGAGGCGATCTCACCTGAGGAGGAGGCACAGCGGCAAGGAGGAAGGCTTGGGCGCGGGCGAGGTCGCATGCGGCGATCTCGGGCGGCGCGAGGACGGGCGGCGTGGGGAGGCGAGGAGGAGAGGACGGGCAGCGCGGAGAAGAGGACGGGCGGAACGGGAGGAGAGGACGGGCGGCGTGGGAGGAGGCGTAGAGGAACGACGGCGAGCATCGGGCAGCCTAACAGCGTCGTTCTGGTTCTCGTCGTCGGGGACTTAGGAATTTCTGCGGCTTAGCCCCGGGCGGTTGCTCCGCCCGGGCTTATATAGGGGGGACCTTTTGCCCCGGTCGGTAACACGAACAGAGGCAAAAGGCACAAAATTTCAGTTTTTTTTCTGCCGCCAATTTTTTCCTTTGCCACATTTCAAATACTATTTAAAATACTTTTTCAAATACATTTCAAATGGTTTAGAATTTGGAGAAACTTTCAATATGAAAAGTGTTTAAAATTGCGTAAACATTTCAAATACATTTTCTGTTTTATAAAATAATTATTCTAACTATTTAAACTAGTAACAATTTTTGAATTTACAAACAGTTTAAAAAACCTATTTTATGAATGGTTTAAAATTTGGAGAAACTTTGTATATGAAAAGTGTTTAAAATTGCGTAAACATTTCAAATACATTTTCTATTTTATAAAGTAATTATTCTAACTATTTAAACTAGTAACAATTTTTGAATTTTCAAACATTTTTAAAAACCTATTTTATGAATGGTTTAGAATTTGGAGAAACTTTGTATATGAAAATTGTTTAAAATTGCGTAAACATTTCAAATACATTTTCTGTTTTATAAAATAATTATTCTAACTATTTAAACTAGTAACAATTTTTTAAATTTAAACATTAAAAAAAACTAGTTTACGAATGGTTTAATCTGCAATGTTTGATACATTATTACAAAATAGTCTAGCAATATTACATGAAGCATGAAGGTTTAATACGTTATCACCAACTATTGCCGCCATTGTTTACTTTTCTGTCGTAGCCATGGAGCATCTTCCTTATTTAACGCGATGCTTGGGTCAGTTTTCACTCTAAAGGGCGGAATTTCTTCAAAGTTATTATAATCTTCTGACATGTATATCCTGTCCTCCACTCCCACAATGTTTCTTTTCCCTGAAAGAACTATGTGTCGCTTCGGCTCACCGCATGATGTACTAGAATTCTTATTTTTTTCTTTTCCTCAGTTGGGTAGACATGTCCTTCACATAGAAAACTTGAGCCACATCTCTGGTTAGGACGAATGGTTCGTTTCTGTACCCAAGATTGTTGAGATCCACTGTTGTCATTCCGTACTGCTGGTCTACCTTTACTCCTGTCATCTTGACCCATTGGCACCAAAATAGAGGGACCTTAAAATTAGGTCCATAGTCAAGTTCCCATATCTCCTCTATGTAACCATAATATGTGTCCTTTGTCCCATTGTATCCGGTTGCATCGAAACGGGTGCCACTATTCTGGTTGGTGCTCTTTTTATCTTGTGCGATCGTGTAAAATGTATTCTCATTTATCTCGTACCCTTGGAAAGTCAGTACAGTCGAAGATGGTGACCTGGTCAACAAGTAGAGTTTTGTCATATCTCCAACAATGTTGTTATTCATGAGTTTTGTCTGCAACCGGGCGCTGAAACTATCCATGTGTTCATGATTAAGCGAGGATTCAGACAACCCTGGGTTTTTGGACCGTATAATATTCTTGTGTTCCTGGATATAAGGAGTCACCAAGGTGGAAATTTGTAGAACTGTGTAGTGTGCTTTAGTGAAAGAATGTCCGTCCATAAATATCTTTGCTTTCCTTCCTAGCGTTCCTTTTCCACTCATTCTTCCCTCATGCCGCGATTCGGGAACACCAATCGACGTAAGGTCTGGAAAAAAGTCAACACAAAACTCAATTACCTCCTCTGTTCCATAACCCTTGGAGATGCTTCCTTCTGGCCTAGCACGATTGTGAACATATTTCTTTAAGACTCCCATGAACCTCTCAAAGGGGAACATATTGTGTAGAAACACAGGACCGAGAATGGTAATCTGTTTGACTAGGTGAACTAAGAGGTGTGTCATAATATTGAAGAAGGATGGTGGGTACACCAACTCGAAGCTGACAAGACATTGGACCACATCTGTCTGTAACGCTGATAGACTTTCTGGATTGATTACCTTCTGAGAAATTGCATTGAGGAATGCGCATAACTTCACAATGGGTAGTCGAACATTTTCTGGTAGAATCCCCCTCAACGCAATCGGAAGCAATTGTGTCATCAACACATGGCAGTCATGAGACTTCAGGTTTTGAAATTTTTTCTCCGCCACATTTATTATTCCCTTTATATTCGACGAGAAGCCAGACGAGACCTTGATACTATGTAGTGCTTCAAAAAATATTTCCTTCTCTTCCTTGGTAAGAGCGTAGCTCGCAGGACCACCTTGAAACCGCTCAGGATTCTTGCCGTCTCGTCCTTTCGTGTGTTGCTGGTCCTGCCGTGCTTCAGATGTATCTTTTGACTTCCCATACAAGCCAAAGAAGCCTAGCAGATTCACGCAGAGATTCTTCGTCAGGTGCATCACGTTGATCGCGGAGCGGACATCTATGATTTTCCAATAGGGTAGTTCCCAAAATATAGATTTCTTCTTCCACATGGGTGCGTGTCTGTCAGCGTCATTCGGAACAACTTGTTTGCCCGGAACCTTTCCAAATATTACTTTCAAATCCTTCACCATATCAAATACATCATCACCAGGTCGGAGGATAGGCGTCTCCCGGGTATCTGCCTCACCATTGAAATGTTTGCCAGCTTTTGTAAAGGGGTGCTTGCGCGGAAGAAAACGACGATACCCGAGGTACACAACCTTCTTACATTTATCCATATATACACTTTCGGTGTCATCTAAACAGTGTGTGCATGCATTGTATCCCTTGTTTGTATGTCCAACAATGTTACTAAGAGCAGGTCAATCGTTGATGGTTACGAACAACAGTGCTCGTAGGTTAAATTCTTTTTGTTCGTGCCCGTCCCACACAGGTACACATTCTTCACGCCACAACTGTAAAAGTTCATCGACTAATGGCCTTAGGTACACAACAATGTCGTTGCCCGGTTGTCTCGGGCCTTGGATCAGCACTGACATCATAATGAACTTTCTCTTCATGCACAACCAAGGAGGATGGTTATAGATACATAGAGTTACATGCCAGGTGCTATGGTTGCAGCTCTGCTCAGTGAATGGATTCATGCCATCTGTACTTAGACCAAACCATAAGTTCCTTGCGTCACCTGCAAAGCGCGGGAACTTTCTCTCGATTTTTCTCCACTGCGACCCATCTGCGGGGTGTCTCAACATCTTATATTTCTTACGATCTTCCATGTGCCATCTTAAAAGTTTGGCATGATCTTTGTTTCTGAACAAACGTTTCAACCGTGGTATTATAGGATCATACCACATCACCTTTGCAGGAACCCACTTCCCGGGGCGCTCACCCTCAACATCGTCAGGGTCGTCTTGTCTGATCTTATACCGCAATGCAGTGCATACCGGGCATTGTTCCAAATTCTCGTACTTCTCACCGCGGTAGATGATGCAGTCATTAATGCATGCATATATCTTCTCCACGTCTAATACTAGAGGGCATACAAGCTTCTTTGCTTGGTATGTACTGTCGGACAATTCATTGTTTCTAGGAAGCTGTTTCTTCACTATTTGCAGTAACTTTGTAAATCCGCTGTCAGTCACACCGTTCTCGGCCTTCCAATGGAGCAATTCCAGTGTGCTGCCCAGATTTTTCTGCCCGTCTTCGCAAGTTGGATACAACAATGTTTTGTGATCCTTTAACATCTGGTCGAACTTCACCCTCACCTTTTCAATATCGCTTTCTGTCTTTGCATCCGTAATAGCCTGGCCAAGATCATCGATGGGCTCATCTGGTGCCCGGACCTCTGATTCCACTTCATTGTTATCTTCCATTCCAGTACCGGCACCGTGTTCAGTGAACATGTCATGATAGTTTTCATCATTCTCTTCTTCTTCGTTGTCTTCCATCATAACCCCTCTTTCTCCGTGCTTGGTCCAACAATTAGAGCCGGGCATGAAACCAGATTGAAACAGGTGGAAGTGGATGACTCTGTGAGAAGAGTGTTCCTTCTGATTCCGACATATAGCACATGGATAACAGATAAAATTATTCCGCTTGTTTGCCTGGGCCACCTCGAGAAAATAACCCACGCCTTTCATGAACGCGACAGAGCGTCGGTCAGCGTACATCCATTGCCGGTTCATCTGCATTATATGATTATTAATTAAGAACTGTTATAGAACACCGTGAATAGAGAAATGACCAATGTTTACATCGACAGATGAAAGGTTAAAGTTGGTACCTCGACCGAGGATGAAAGAAGGATGAGAAAGCTTATTTAATTAAGTGTGGCTCGGACAAATTAAATCTTGCTTGTTTTCTGCGAGCTGAGATGACGTTATTCCCCGGGCATTTCATCGAACACCTCTTGTGCATAGGAGGGAAAAAGAAGTGAGCACACACCACACAACTAGAAATATGTCCTCCAAAGTGAGTGGCATGAGGAGAAGAGAGGGCTGGCAGGGTTTATATAGTGGGGGTGGTGGGGTCATTTGCCCCGGTTGGTGGCTCCAACCAGGGAAAAAGACTCCCCCCACCACGCGCCTGCACGGGCCCTGCTGGTTGAGGGCGTTTAGCCCCGGTTGGAGCCACGAACCGGGGCAAATGACCCCCGCACCACGCGCCCAGCTCGTCCCGGCTCCACCTCTGCTGTGTTTTGCACCGGGTGGTGGCCAGGCTAGGGCGAAAGGGGTGCTCGCCAGTGAGCAAAAGCCCCGTTCTCCACTAGTGTTGGAAAGGTTGACCATTTTTCCGCCCGGAATAATCGGAACCGTATCTTACGAGTGCACATCGAAACCAGCTGATAGAATACGGACCTTCGGTCCGTGATGTTTCCGGCCAGAAACGTACCAGAACTGGGCCACCCAGGAAAAGTAAACAGCCCATCCAAGTGCTAAAATTAGTTTCCTTCCGGAAATTTTGAGGCTCCAAGAATTACATGGGTCTTGGGCTGAAATACGGAATTCCAAGCGCTGCCTTAGGCCCCGCTTGGTTTGTTGGTTTAACTAGAAGGATACTCCGCGCGTTGCTGCAGGGACTGCTCTAGAAACTATATTGTAAACAAAATTTTATAACAGACATGTACATTATGGTTTCTATGTGAATATGGGGAATTCAATTGATCATATTATATATATATTAAAATATTAATATGGACAATTGGATGGTTTAAAAAATTGGTGATGTGTAGTTCGCATGTAGTGATTAACAATTATTAGTGGAGATGACATGGGCATTTGATTGGTTAGAAGAATAGATGATATGGATAGGTTGCATGTTGAGATAGAAAAATAATTAATGCATGTTAGTGGGGTTTTGCTTTATAAGAAGTATAGATATTCGGACTGGCATATTTACGAGGCTGTTTTGTTGTGCCCAGCTTTTCCGCTGGATTTTATGCGGAACCCCAGAGGTCCGTGATATTTTTACCGATGGACGAGGAAGGAATCGAGCAGTGGGAAAATACGGGGCGAGAAAAAATCCAACCATCCAAGTGCTGATTTTGGGGAAGTTACGGGACATAGTTTTTCACGGAGGTATTGCCTAATATAAGCTCAACCAAGCGGGGCCTTAGTGTTAACTCGGAGGTTCGTTCTCAGATTTAGTTTTTCCTATGTTGTGCAAGTCAGGGAGGTAACGGCAAGAAAAGGTTAGCATCGGAATTTTTTTTAACCTACTCAACACCTTTGCTTTGATTGACATTTATAAGAAAAAACTGAAAACCATACAACATACAATACACCACGCCGGCTTCGAGGCCATGCGCCGACACGAATCGACGACGAAATCGCTTAGGCAACAAAAACCGACACCCAAACATCTCAATGCAATGGCATAAGCCCGCCCCGAGATCACGCCCCAACACGAGTCGACGACTAGGTAGTCCTAGCGACGAAAACCGACACTCTAACAACTCAACAAAATATGGCGGTGGAGATAGACCGGAGCATCCGCTCCGACATCCTCACACATTTTTCTATTGTGTTGTTCACAAAAAAATCAAGAAATCAGGTGTTTTTTTAGATCATTGTTTAAATTTTCCTAGAGTTTAAATTTTGCATTGTTCACTAGTTTAATATGTCATATTTTCTCTTCTTTGCACAGCCCAATTTAGAACATTTATTTCTAGTTGATGTTTTACAGGTTGTTAGAATACACCATTACCTACATAAAGTTTTTTTTTCCAGATTTTGAAATTTTAAAATATTATTTTTGAGATTTTTTAAATTAAAGGACTTCCTTCACCTCGACCTCCATTTGGACGCACTTATGGACAAGTGGATCCTCTCGTGGAGGAAAAGCGCACTACGTGGAAGCACAGTGAACACAATGGACAAAGGTCAAAACCTGTGCAGGAAGAGGCGGTCAACACGTGGTGGTTCCGTATTTGCCGCTAAGGCCTCCACGCCATTGGATCCAAACGTTCGTCTTTGAAAAAAAAGCATGAACCAAAGGGGGTAAATGACTATATAGTTGACGTGTAAATAACTTTTTTTACGAAAAATCCAACCTAGCATTGGAGCGAGCTGAGGGCGCCCTGCCTTCCTCACCTCTCCCTCGCTAGATCCGGGTAAAACTTGTCGTAGTAGAGCTTGTTTTAGCATGCAGACGTGAAGTCGTCGTTCTAAGGCCCTCGAAGGAGAAGCGCACCAGAGATGTTACCATCACAAATGATGACAACCATATCTATCTATACTTCTTATAAAGCAAAACCCCACTAACATGCATTAGTTATTTTTTTATCTCAACATGCAAACTATATATCCACATCATCCATCCTCTTAGCCAATTAATTATTCATGTCATCTCCTCTAATATTTATTAATTATTACATGCAAACTACATATCATACATTTTTTAACCATCCGTTTTTTCAATTTAATGATTTATGCAAGCTACATATCATACATTCTTTAAACCATCCATTTTTCAAACTAATGGTTTTTAATATGCATCACATATCTATAAATTTAGTATCTCAAGTATGATCAACCGATTTTTTTCATATTTATTTAGACTATATAATGGATCATGCTTTTTTTCGAAAAGGAGTTTAAGACGCTTGGCCTCTGCATAAAAAAACACACGTGCCATTTAAGATGCATCGGACACACAACTCCATGTGCCTTCTGTTAGGACTAGGCGCACTACCAGAGGGACAATAGTCTGATACCTATAAGTTATCGAAGATCTCGCTATCTTTTAGTGGAGGAGGTAGACTATGCTGATTCAGGGTGCCTGTTGGACCCATAGGCTTACAAATTACAGGCTAGTAAGTTTTCCTTTATGGTGGAACCACAATTTTCTAGAAATCATCTATACAAAGTCTTGTATCGACTTGGATGAACCATTAAAAAATCATAGCATTGTATGAGACATCACAAGAGGTGTGCATGGCTTCGAAGGATGATTCACCACATTCAGTATACATGTGGATTGAACACCGTATAGACCCTCACCATTATGTATGAAGAAAATGCAGTTTATGTTGCACAAGTGCAGTCAGAGTATGTGAAGATTAATCTCACAAAGCATATCAACTCCAAGTTTTTCTATGCACATCAGCTGTAGAAGATGAACGAGGTGAGGATCTTTTATACTAAGTTGTGTGACTATCTCGCTGATTTGTTAACCGACATCATGTTTCGACTTTCGAGAGGTGTGTTTGTGAAATCGGTATTAAACCCTGAAGAACCAGTCCAAGCATATCCGAGAAATGCCTTCAACAAGGTGACGACGTAGAAACATCGTCATTTCCAAGTATAACCAACTTGGGTCAAGACCTAGGCTTTCACCCCGGAGCTCATGATAGAGTGCTCAAATAACATCACCATCGAAGCCATAAATGTGTTGTAGCCACCGCGTACCACCATCTGAGTAGCTACATGCGATTTGCGACCGCAGCCGCTACGCAACAATCTCTTTGCACCAAACCGACGTCCATAGCTTGCATCTCATCGTCGAAATCAACCACCATATCTGAAGAGAGGAACCCTCACGAAGACCTTTCAATGGCTACTGCAATCCGCGATGAGGTAGCTGGCACAGGCCGGATTGGTCATCAAGGACCAATACCGACAACGGAGCATACCACTGCCGACTACCACCTCGCCAGAGAGACCTCTACTCAGACTCATCGATCTTGAACCGACATTACCATCGAGGCGCCCACGGAGCCCAGCCAAATCAGGATGGCCCGCAAAGGACAAAGATGTCGTACCATGCGAAGCCCCTGGATCTAGTAGTCGAGCAACACTCAATCCAGCACAAAGCCTCGAGATAATCCGCAATCACACCTCATCACAGTAGACACCGTCGAGCATCACGCGTCCAGACGCCGCTGATGCATGTACTCACCGCAACCCCGCTCTGGGGCCGAACCAGCAAGAGACAGGTCATCAGACCTGCAGCCGCAAGCTACCGAGTCTAGGGTGCTCCCACCATCCCACCCTGATGAACAACGCACTGCCGCCGTGCCCACCATTTCCCTCCCCCTCCCTGGTATCATTGAGGCTGCCAAAGAACACGCCAAGACGCACCTCAAGAAACCAGCTGGGGCACCCATCAGCCAGCGCCATCTTCTCCACTGCCCACTCAGAATGCAAGCGGGCGGGTCCCTGGCTCATCCTCTTCATCCGCCTTGAACGCGCAGGCTAATTGCAAGATTAGCGGCTTCCGCTTCCGCAAACTTTGATCTCAGCTCCCTCCGGCGGAATGCACGGATTAGCCGTCACCGCTACTGCTATATATGAAGTTAGCTTTTTCAGGAGCAGCTGCTAAGCGCTAGCTGTGTTATCCACCAGCGGAAAAATAAGCAGAAAACAAAAAAGAACCTTTCGCTCTGTGTCGCCCCGGCAACGACTAGGGCGACTCCCGCGCGCCGTCCTCCTCCTACCCCTCCTCCCCTGTCGCCGTCAGCGTGTGGCGCCGAGCTCTGATCGCGCGGGCCAGCGGGAGCTCCTCTTCACTACCTGCGCTCGGGGTTGTGTGGCTCAGAGCAACACTTTGATCTGAAGGCTCTTGGACGGCGTGGTTGTCGGCCGGGCATCAGACACGACGGCGGGGCGCCTGGCGCGTCTTGGCGGTTTGGCGACTAGTCACAGAGCATCTTAACTGACTGACTGGCCGACGGTTGAACGACTATGCGCGCAATGGCGATAACCTCTAGGGCTGATGTGATGCTATGACGCTCACAGGTACGATTGGTGGATTTGTGGCGGGGCGACCGGGTAGCCGGGTGGCGGCCGAGGAAACAAGCGATGCCGGCAGAAATCTTTGGTGTTGTGACTGCGAGACGACGAATGCGGATCCTGGCCCGCCAAATTTGGGCGGCCCATCCGCTCAGCCGCTTAGGGCTTCGAAGTGGCATGGATGAAACGGATCGGCGGACATCCGTGTGTCCCGCTGCATCCTGACTGCCCACAAATACAAAGTTGAAAAGTGAATCCCCGCACCACGCAGAAGGATAGTGCTGGGCGTCCCCCGGAGGATCTGGGGGAAAATCCTCCGGGTCCTCCTGGCTACACTAACAACAAAAAATGGTTCTTATAAAAATACCACCAAATCCTGCTTTTGCTACTCTGGAGAAAAAACGGTTCATTGAAATAAGAAATTTGTGCTATTGTAGCAAAAAATAGTTGTCGACATAAAAAAAATAAAAAAACTAACTTTCCCAGAGACATCGCTGGAGACCTCGCCGGAGATATTATAGCAAACATTTGGCACTACTGTAGCAAATCTACACAACAATTATAGCAAAATAATTTATGCTATTGTAGCAAAAAATAATGACATCGTCGAAGAAACCGCCAGAGATATTATAGCAAACATTTTGCACTAATATACCAAATATTGACAACAATTGTAGCAAAAGTATTTGGTTCTATTGTAGCAAAAAAAAAATGACATCGCCGAAGATCTCGTAGCAAACAAATTATATTACTATAGCAAAATCAGAGACTAAATGTAGCGAACAATTTTCTTTTATTGTAGCAGCATGTGTTGCAGTGTTAGTTTGCTGAAAAAACAAAAGCTGATAATAAATAGGCCGCGCCTGCTAAAGGACTGGTTACTTTCCAGCCAGAAAACCTGCTAAGTGCTTTTGGGTCTGCCAGCATGGAGCCCCGCTAGAACACGTGGAGGCGAGCGAGGGCTCGCGTCACCACCCGGAGGATAACCACTGTTTTCCCACCCAGAAACCTATGAACATAAATGGACATAGACCAAAGCGTGATTGAAGAGAGGGGCTACGCGGAGGTTCCGTATTTGCCGCTACGGCGGCCACGTTGCATGATTGAATCGAAATGTCCCTCTTTCGAAAAATTGGACCAAAGGGGAGCAAATGGCTAGTTACTTTTCTGGTGAATCCAAAAGGTGGTCTTTGGAAAAATACGAAGTGATTTTTTTTGGGGGGACGTGAGAAGTGTTATTCATGGATGAACACTTTATAATGTCCACTTATTGTCTTACATCGAGGAACAAGAAATTGAAGGCTACGCATCTATTTACAACGACCACTTGAGGTTGAACACACACTATGGCTGGACCTCAAAACGAGTTCATGCCGGCGGAAGGTATTAGCTTGTCGTGGTGTCCTCGGACAGCTCTCAGAAGCACCGCGGCTACGGAGTGCACGGCAGCGGACGCTATCCTCGCCTTGATCTGCCCACGCCTCGGCACGCTTCGTCCTTGTGCTCCTGAACCTTCGCCATTTCCACAGGGACCAGCGGACGCGGCACCGTGATGGTTGGCCATCTTCCTTCACCAGTGACCAAAACTTGTAAAGCTCTGCTCGGTCTGGGTATGTTCTCTTCTCTCTCTTGCAGTCTAGCTAGTAATCTCAAAGCCCTGATGTGCCCTGCAATGAGACGCTAAGCAGTGGGCAATTTATACCACCAGCTGCAAGTGGCGATGGTGGTGTGGTGGTGTTGGTTGTTTAATAAGTAATAATTGGGAGCGTTCCATTATTAAAGTAGCTTTTCGTTGTTAAACCCTGACAAAATATTCGTTGGATCGTTCAGAAACAGTTTTCTAACCGTGTGCGGTAGCGGCCACACCGCTTTGTGATTTCTTAACTGCCGCTGTATCGGCAGTGTCGGATCCTCCCCATTCCCGGCAGCTGCTCCTATCCCTGCAAGGTTTTGTGGTGGCCGTGGCACCGCGCCGCTGTTTCCGTTGTATCACGGTGTTGGACTGTTTTCTAAGGAAAATAATTATATGGGACATGGTCTATAAATTTCGCCCGTGGACCAAGTTCAGCAATTGACACGTGGCTAGAAAACAGTTTAGATATGAAAATATATAACCGGATTTTGTTTTTCTCCTATTTTCTAGCCACGTGTCAATTGCTGGAGTCGGTCCACGGGTCTAAATTTGTAGACCAGGTCTCATATAATTATTTTCTGTTTTCTAATGGCTGTGGCGATCACATGCGCCCATGATAACGTATATGTACGTCCCTTCTCATCGCAGTGAGCTCTGGCTAGCTCCGCGAAATAATCTCGCCTTTTGGCTTTGCATAATCTAAACTTTCTACAAGCTACCTAAATTTCTAATGATGGTTATTTTTCAGCAGTTGAATTCCCATATTCCGCAGGACAGCCTTGACATGCTGGAAGACTTTGAGCGCGTTTTGGTAGGCTGCAGGAGACTGGACCATGCCCCGGGAAAACGAAGCGGGCCGTTTGTTTGCTTGCATGCACCTAAATTATGCGCCCATGATTAGAACAGTCTTGGGCTAGGCCCGGTGGAAACGGCCGAATTGGCAGTTTCCGTGGAGGCAGGCCGCACGGCTGCAAAAAGTGGGCGTCAGGACACGCGCGAGAGCTGAACGTGGATGGCGGGAGATGGGGAAATTCCGGCGGCGTTTCGCGCTAGACAAACCCCTCACCGCCCTACCCCATCTATTCACTCACCTCACTCTTTTGCTTCCCACACCGGCGGCGGCGGCGTGTTCATTGACTGCAGATCTAACCGGCAGCCCGCACCGGAGCGCCCTTGTCGTCCCTTTGCTGACCTTGTCTCGTTTCGGTCCATCCTACGGACCCGTGGCGGCATTGGTACGAAAAGGAGGAGCCGCCCTCCTTCAACGGTGCCACCGTCTGGTATTCTTTATCCACAATGCCAGGGGAAAAGGAAAACACATTCCCCCTCGTCTTCACTTAGCAGTGCTATCGATTTATGTGGTACTAATGTCAGATCCAACATAATTAGGACGACGGTTTGGTTTTAAGCAATCACACAACATAACTCATAGTTGTGATTCAGGCCTAGATTCTCGTGATTCACAAGATCGTAGTTAGGCGCACCGCAACTCCTCTGGTCACATGGGCTCCTATGTTCGCTTGAGATGAGGAGAGGATTGCTTATCTTAATTACATTTACACCAACAACGAGGTAGAGGCTGTCCAGATGCTCCGGATGGGTAGAGCCCCCATCTATGAACTTGTCAAAAGGTTCAGAGAGGGTGGACTGTTGAGAGACAACATCCACACCTCTGTGGAAGAGCAAGTTGCCATGTTTCTTCATGTTCTAGGCCATAAGCAAAGGTTCAGAGTGATGCATAGCACGTTCAGGAGATCCTGTGAGACCATCTCCCGCTACTTCAAAAAGGTCTTGTTTGCTGTTGGCGAGCTCAGGTATGAAATGATCAAGTCACCTATTGACCAAACGCCTACGAAGATTAGAGACAGCTATAAATGGTATCCATATTTCAAGGTACGCACTACTCTGTTTTCCTATGTGAGGACCAGATTGCTATGACCAGTTGATGACTCATATTTCATCATGTCTCAAGATTGTATTGGAGCCATCGATGGTACTCATGTTACTGCTAGAGTGCCGTGATCACAGTCTAAAGACTATAGAGGGAGGAAGCACTACACCCGCCAGAATGTGCTACCTGCTGTTGATTTTAGTATCAAGTTCACTTATGTGCTAGCAGGTTGGGAGGGATCAGCACATGATGCCACCATTCTTTCTGACAACATGTCAAGACCTAATGGGATCAATATCGCTAATGGTAGGTTCTATCTTGGTAATGCTGGTTACACATGTCGCTTTGGTATCCTTCCACCCTTCCGAAAGACCAGGTACCATCTAAACGAGTTTAGTGCAAGGTTTGGCCCAACTACTGTCAAGGAATTGTTCAATCTTAGGCACTCTAGTCTTAGAGTTATGGTCGAGAGAGCTTTTGCTGCACTGAAAAAAACATTCAAAATTCTTGACCAGAAGCCATTTCACCCTTTTGTTACCCAAGTGAAGCTAGTTCTTGCGTGTTGCATTCTTCACAACTGGATTCTTGGTTGGGGCTTCGATTCCCTTGTCCTAGATGAGGTAGATGTCACGCCTGATGGCGTTGACCTCGGCCATGGCGTGAATTGGAATGACAATGAAGCTTGGAAGAACAAGAGGATGGAGTGGGCTGAGGCAATGTGGGCTGACACAGGTACCTCAAGGAACTGAAGAAGAAGAAGAAGAAGAAGAGAAGGAGAAGAAGAACTACACCCCCCCCCCCATCACCAAACTGAACTGCTACTATTCGTATTAGCTAGGGCTATTTTGATGAACTGTTATTCGTATTAGTTAGGGCTATACTGATGAACTGCTATTCATATTAGCTAGGGCTGTCTTTTAAATAACCCCATATTATTTATGCATGAACTTCTATTTTGACCTCTTCCTTTCATGGTGTGTAGTGTGGTAACCTGACCATTTGAGAGAAGAGGTCAGCACAAACCAAACCAGATGGAATCAAACAGTGAGCATTGCTTAGTTAAACACATTTGTGTCTCTCTACAGCCTATCAAACGCAATGGACAAAAGAGAGTCACAGATACGATGCAGGCTACCTAACATAGGGGTGGCTCACTCCGGCCAGCCCTGGAGAAAAAGCCCCACAAATAAAAAAAATGCAACCTACCAAACGTGCCGTTTGTACTAGAGTGTGTCCTACCGTTGACTAAAGGACTACTTAAGCTGTGTGTAGTCAAATGTACACCAGCGTCCAGCGGTGGCTGCTACCCGGCAGTCCTGGCTGGAATGGAAAACCTGTCGGCTGATGCAAAGATAAAAAAACCTGCCGGCCCTCACACGACGTAGGCCGTGACAGGCTGGCCTCATGATGCATCCACTCCCTCACAGTACTGGTAGCTCGTCCGTCTCGGCCCATAGTTTATCTGCAGATCATGTGAGTGTCAGCAGGCCTCCAGCTTAAGTCGACAATCCCGCCATGCTGTTTAAATGGCTTAAATAATATGCTTTGGCACATTCCAGTGTTTCTGAGCATCTCTTCTTGTTTTATATATCTACTACTCCCTCCGTCCACTTTTATAAGACACACTTCTGAAATATTAAGAAGTGTGTCTTATAAAAGTGGACGGAGGAAGTACCTTGTCATTTCTCTCAAGAAAAAAAGCCTAGTTTGTCATGGCGCTCCATCACTAGCTTCAGTTTTCTCTCTTGTGGACTGGAAGGGACGCCCACGTCGAAAGGCGAGTCTATGAATGTGTAACCATCACGTGTCCGGCAGATAAAAACCAGATTAGGGTAATGGTTTCAGGAAATATTATCTATGGATATATAAGTGGGAAAATAATCATCAGATATATATAGCGGTTAAAGGTATGTGTTCGTGAAATATTATCTATGGATAGATATAAGTGGGAAAATAATCATCAGATATATAGAGCGGGTAAGGGTATTGTTCGTGAACCCTTGCCCGTGTATCGTCTTGGCTTAATTCCTAGCGACGAAAACCGACACTCTAACAACTCAACAAAATATGGCGGTGGAGATAGACCGGAGCAGCCGCTCCGACATCCTCACACATTTTTCTATTGTGTTGTTCACAAAAGAATCAAGAAATCATGTGTTTTTTTAGATCATTGTTTAAATTTTCCTAGAGTTTAAATTTTGCATTGTTCACTAGTTTAATATGTCAGATTTTCTCTTTTTTGCACAGCCCAATTTAGAACATTTATTTCTAGTTGATATTTTACAGGTTGTTAGAATACAGCATTACCTACATAAAGTTTTTTTTCCAGATTTTGAAATTTTAAAATATTATTTTTGAGATTTTTTAAATTAAAGGACTTCCTTCACCTCGACCTCCATTTGGACGCACTTATGGACAAGTGGATCCTCTCGTGGAGGAAAAGCGCACTACGTGGAAGCACAGTGAACAGAAATGGACAAAGATCAAATACTGTGCAGGATGAGGCGGTCAATACGTGGTGGTTCCGTATTTGCCGCTAAGGCCTCCACGTCATTGGATCCAAACGTTCGTCTTTGAAAAAAAAGCATGAACCAAAGGGGGTAAATGACTATATACTTGACGTGTAAATAACTTTTTTTACGAAAAATCCAACCTAGCATTGGAGCAAGCAGGGGCGCCCTGCCTTCCTCACCTCTCCCTCGCTAGATCCGGGTAAAACTTGTCGTAGTAGAGATTGTTTTAGCATGCGGACGTGAAGTCGTCGTTCTAAAGCCCTCGAAGGAGAAGCGCATCAGAGATGTTACCATCACCAATGATGACAACCATATCTGTCTATACTTCTTATAAAGCAAAACCCCACTAACATGCATTAGTTATTTTTTTTATCTCAACATGTAAACTATATATCCACATCATCCATCCTCTTAGCCAATCAATTATTCATGTCATCTCCTCAAATATTTATTAATTATTACATGCAAACTACATATCATACATTTTTTAACCATCCTTTTTTTCAATTTAATGATTTATGCAAGCTACATATCATACATTCTTTAAACCATCCATTTTTCAAACTAATGGTTTTTAATATGCATCACATATCTATAAGTTTAGTATCTCAAGTATGATCCGATTTTTTTCATATTTATTTAGACTATATAATGGATCATGCTTTTTTTTCGAAAAGGAGGTTAAGACCCTTGGCCTCTGCATAAAAAAAAACACACGTGCCATTTACTATAAGGGATCCCCGCCGCAACCGACTTCTAGTATCCACAAAGTCGGACCTGCAACAATACGAATGGACAGGAAAACGTACCGGATCCCAAGAGATGCATCGGACACACAACTCCATGTGCCTTCTGTCAGGACTAGGCGCACTACCAGAGGGACAATAGTCTGATACCTATAAGTTATCAAAGATCTCGCTATCTTTTAGTGGAGGAGGTAGGCTATGCAGATTCAGGGTGCCTGTTGGACCCATAGGCTTAGAAATTACAGACTAGTAAGTTTTCCTTTATGGTGGAACCACAATTTTCTAGAAATCATCTATACAAAGTCTTGTATCGACTTGGATGAACCACTAAAAAATCATAGCATTGTATGAGACATCACAAGAGGTGTGCATGGCTTCGAAGGATGATTCACCACATTCAGTATACATGTGGACTGAACACCGTATAGACCCTCACCATTATGTATGAAGAAAATGCAGTTTGTGTTGCATAAGTGCAGTCAGAGTATGTGAAGATTAATCTTGTCGTGGTGGTGTCACGGCAGATGCCATAGGATGGCTAAAGATGTTTGGACGATGGACGCTGGAGGCGCTCGGGGAGGGATCACGCAGCAAGTAGCCGCGTGAGATAAGGATCTAGCACTACAAACAACAAGATCTACCCAGGTTTAGGGCCCTCGTGTGGAGGTAAAACCCCTACTCCTGCCTTTCTCCTTTTATATTCGTGTCTCACCGAGTAGCCACAGTACAAGTAATGCTTACCACCGAGTAGCCACTCTTCTCTCTATGTGATGAACTAGGTCAAGAATGTGAACCGATTCTGGGATCCCTCGCGCAGGAGGGGGCAGGGCACCTTATATACTGGTGCCCAGCCGGATACATCCAAGATGTCGACATTGTGTGCACACTGTACGCTTCCAGCTTCTCGCTGACAGCTTTGGCTTCCTAGTTTGTCCGGTGTGGAAAGTCGTTCCGCAGAACCGAGAAACTGATCTGTTATCACTGACACTGTCACGGGGTAGGGCCCCCCTAACCTGCGACGCCCTGCTGACACCCTGGCGTGGATAAGCACGCGCTCTGCAGATGAACAGTGCCTCAGTACGGACCCAGGATATGCGGGATCCTGTGTCAGAACGGCTCCTTTGACTTCTGGCCCGAGTAGGAGACCGCCATTTCTACTCGGACCAATTCCTCTACTCGGAGGAGAACAACTTCCTTGATTCTTCCTCCTGGCCATCAGTGTGTACGGCCGAATAGCGGACGACCGGGTAGCGAGTACCGGGTAGCCGCTACTCTGCCAAACGTCTCTTCTGATCTTGCCCTTAGCACATGTCTTTACCCTACTCGGGGGTAACCCCCCGATATTAGTCCCCGAAGCTGGTAGAGTCCTGCGAACTTGTTCACTGGGCTCTGCCAGCTTAAAAACCAATCTTGCCTTTGAGCCTTAGGTTGCTGAGTAGAACCTCCGAGTAGCCCTTAATCCTGTCTCGAGCTTCCTCTTTTCCGAATAGAACCACTTCTCTTCTCTGTCGCCGAGTAAAAAGACTTAGCGAAATTTCCAATCAGAATCTCTGCGTGGCAGAGCAAAATCTGGCTTTTCGTACTGCAACTGGGCATGTGTCACGCTACCACACCCCCGACGCCTCCGTGCCCGGGATCTGACAGGCCACGCGCCCAGTTTTCACGGCCTGGGCCCACCAGCCCACTAGGTCCCATCAAGTGTAGTAATCACCCACGATCGCGTCGTGGGATCGAATGCGGCCGTTACGCGCGCCAACTGCGCTGTGTGCGTTTCTAACCGGCCCACACACCCCACGCCGCACGATCTCCGTGCGTAACTGATCCCACTACCTCTGATCGTAACGGAAACTCGAGGGGAGGTATAAATACCCCTTGGTAACTCCTTCTTCCCCTTCCTGCCTTCATTCTCCCTTCGCCCCTTCGTTTCTCCGCCGCCACCGAGCTCTTCGCCGCCGTGCATCTCACAGCGTCGAAAGGCCAGTCCTTTCCGCCAAGTTCCACCAAATCACCATCAAACCTCCTCTCCTGCTCGATGGCTCGCGATGATGACGCCCGCGCCGGGTGGGCTGGATCCAACGTCACGGCAGACGAGTGCCGGTGGCTGGTGAACGCCCGGCGAGTTCCTCCCGGCGTCCGCTGCCGGCATCCTGACGGCGAGCTTGTCCCCACTCCGGAGGCGGACGAGCACGTGGTGTTCCTCGCGCACTTCACGCGGGGATTCGGGCTTCCAGTATCAGATTTCTTCCGCGCCTTCCTCAACCACTTCGGGATCCAGCCGCACCACCTGCCGCCGAATGCGATGGTGATGCTCGCATACCACGCCGTGGTGTGAGAGGCGTTCTTGGGTGTGCGCCCCACGCCGATGACCTGGGCGCTCTACTTCTTCTTCAGGAAGCAGAGCAAGGCCAAGCCGGGTAGCGCAGATAGCGGCCGCGGAATGACCGAGACCGGCAGCGCCATGATGGTGCAGCGCAGCGGGACCAACCATCCGCGCATCAAGGGTCTCGACTCCGTGCGCAAATGGCAGAGAACCTTCTTCTACGTGAAGAACATCTCTGTCAAGGAAGGCGAGCCCCCGATGGACCAGATCAATCTCCCCCGGTGGACCAATTCGCCTCCTACCGGGCAGAATTGGGGGTTCAAGCCCCCGCTAGAAGACGACATCAAGCAGATCAACACGCGCCTCGCCCAGCTGAAGGAAAAGGGACTCAAGGACGACGACCCCATCGCCTGCTGGATCTCCCGGCGAGTGCTCCCGCTGCAGCGCCGCGCACACCTCATGTGCTACATGGGCGGCAACAGAGATTGCACCCGGACGACCACGTTCGAGCTCAGCAATGCGGATGTGGCCGTCTGGGCACGCTCCATCATGAGCACCGGCCTCACCGACCACTGGCAGTACGGCTTTGTGCCGTACAGCCGCACGAAGCCAATCAAGCGGGTTAGTACTTCTCCTCCTGTTTCCTGCATATTGATTCCGAGTAGATAGCCTTCTTAGCTTGGTATGCTTAGTATCCGCACTCTGTGCCGAGTAGGACACTTAGCCGTATCTCTTTAGGCTTCATGTGCTTTATGTTTGCACTACATGCCGAGTAGCACACTTGCTACTATCTGTTAGGCTTCCTGTGCTTTGTGTTTGCACGCCTCGTTGAGTAGGACGCTTACTCTGTTATGCTTTGTGCTTGCATCTCGTCCCGGGTAGGATCCCTTACGCTGCTCAACTGATTCGTGTTGCTTGCTTATATCTCCAGCGCCTTGCTCGACAGCTCGCTGAGAGCGAAGAGCGCTTCGAGGCCAACTGGCACGAAGATCGAAAGGAGGACGACGAGGTCTCCTACGACACCGCGGACACCCTCTCCATCCCTCATGCCGTCCAGCCGGGTAAGCATCATGTCGATGCGTCCATTCGGGACTGGTCCGAAGACGACGACGAAGGTGACCGAGTTCACCTTTTTTGTCGCGAGTAGCGCAACTTAGTTTCTTTCTGTTTCTCAATTGTTTTCTTCTCTCCTACTCTGCAGATGATTCTAATGCTGACGAGGAAGAGGATGAGGACGCCCTCGAAGTCGATCCGCTTGCGGTTGCCGCTCCCACTACTCGGAAGAGGGCGGGCAGTGGTGCCCAGGAGCCCACCGCCAAGAAGGCCAAGAAGGGCGTGAAGAAAGTCAAGCAGGTCTCCGGGAGACGGCTACCCCCTTCCCGCGCAGGGTAAGTTACTTTCTTCTAAGTTGCATTCCGTTGTTGCTGCTTTTCGGTTTCTTCCTTATTCCACTGCTGCTTCTCGGTTTCTTCTTTCCCCCTTCCTTTCCTGAACTCCTTTTTCTCTTCAGCGCCCCCTTGGACGCTGATGCCGCTGCCGCTCCCTCCAAATCCAAGAAGCGATCCGCCATTGACCTCGATGAGCTCATCGACCTTTCCGATGAGGACGAGACCGCGGCGCGGGATAAGCCGCGTGCGCCATCTCCCGTGAAGGGTGAAGACGAAGACGACACCAACGTCCAGGTCATGGACACTGGTGCCCAGGACGCCGAGCAGGAGCAGCAGGCCCGCGCGGAACAACAAGAGCATGATGCTGCTCAGGACGAGAGACCCCCTTCTCCCCCAGCTGCCACAGCTGGGGAGAACACAGAAACAGCCACCGAGCATCAAGATCGTGCCGCCCTTGAGCGGCAGGAAGAGGATGAGGAGCAGCAGGACACTGATGCTGCTGCCCGAGATGACCCCGCGGCCCAGCCGCGGGTAGACAAACAAGACGACGTACTGCAAGACCCCGCTGCCGAGCAGCGGGCTGAAACAACTGTTGTGGAGCCGGACCTGCAGAGCCACGCGCAGCCGGACGCTGCGCCCGGTAGCCAGTCCTTGGCGCCGCCTACCCAACCGGCCGCTCCACCTACTGCGCCAAGCTCTCCGCCCGTGAAGAAGACCAAGACCACAGCCAGCCCTCCAGCCAAGCTGGCCACAAAGAAAACTGCTTCCGATGCAGCCGAGAAGAAGGCTGCCGAGAAGAAGACTGTTGAGAAGAAATCTGTCGAGAAGCCAGCTGCCGAGAAGAAGGCCGCCGAGAAGCAAGCTGCCCATCCAGACGCCCCCGTCCGCAGGAATCCCTCGCGTGGCGCTGCTCAAGATTCTGCCGTGATGCCACCACCTAAACCAACTGCGAAGCCTGCCGCAAAGAGTGGGCAGCTCACCATTGGTGCTTCCGGCAGCACTGCAGGCGCAGCCGCGGGATCAAGCGTTCAAGACCCGCCTGTATACCCGCCTTACATGCTGTAGATGAGCAAACAGTATAGCATCGGTCTGAACAAGACCGAGAAACAGCTCGCTCTTATGAAAGGCAAACAGGCCCAGGCTGTGAATTCCAAGCTGCCGGCCAAGGACAAGGCCCATTCGATCTTCTCGCGCGAGATCCAGGAGACAGAGGTGGTGTCCAAGGGGCTCGAGCAGATAATTGACCGGGTAGGTTTCATTGAGCTGAGTGGAATAGCGCATTCCTCGGCAACGAGTCCTGGAATGGCCTGGCCTTGGGCAAGCTGGACCACTGGCGCACCGACTGGAACAAAGCGGACATGGGCTACAATCCCATGACCATCTCGTCCGCCACCAGCATTCTTGCCGCGAAGCTGTTCGTCCACCGCAAAGCTGCAGAGGACCTCGAGCAAACCTATGCGGTAAGTTTTGCTTGCCTGTTTCGAGTTGCACTTTTCTTCTCTTCTATTCTTCTTGTTCTTCTTATCCATCACCCAGTCCCCGAGATTCGGGCCGAGTAGGCGGGTACTCAACCGAGTTGCCGTCTTCTCGGGTCAAATCTTCAAAACATTGTCTAACTCCTTTTCTTTCTGCTTCTCAGAATAGCCTTCTGAAGAGAACGACTCTCTACCGGCATCTGCTCTGGAATCACAGTATTGCAAAAAGGCGCCTTGAAGCCCTAGAAGCAGAACGCAAAAGTGATGCCGTGACCGAGAAGGAGGCCCTAGCTCGTACCCTTCAACTTTCCGAGCTCGAGAGTAAGCTTCTTGCTATTCGGTTCATGTGTTTTGTGTTTACGCCCGTTTTTGCTTTCTGCTCTAACTCCTTGTACTCTGTAGGCAAGATCAAGGCGCTGACAGATGAGCACAAGCACTGTCACGTCTTTGTTGAAAACACCGAGACCACCATCAAGAAGTTGGAAGGTAAGTTGCCGTCTTCTCGGCTTGTTCTCCTCCTTCTTCTCTGCTATTTGCTGACCATGCCCTTCTCCTCCGCAGAAGATTACAAGAAATTTCGTGAAGAGCATCTTGACTGCGTGAAGCCCGCCGAGTTGCAGCAGCAATTGGAAAGCCAAGCCGTCGAGCTCAAGAGCCAACACACCACCGAGCTGGAGCCTCTGCAGGTCCAGTTAAGGGCTGCCCTTCAGGACGTCATAGATATAGCCGCCGAGAAGGACAAGTCGGAGGTAGCCGCCAAGGCTAAGCAAAGGGCCCTTGAGATGGAGTGTGAGACACTGAAGAAAAGCAACTCGGATCTCATGCTCCAATTGGCCCAGTTCCGGAGGGTCGAAGAGCGGCATGCTGCTGATGAGGAGTCATGGAAGAGTAAGCTGCAGTCGCTACTCTTCGACCTGAACAGTAAGTTCTCGCATCTTTGTGCCTCCCTGTTTCCTTCTTCTTCTCTGTTGACCAATTTGCATCTCTTTGCTGCTTTCTTTTCTAATCTTTTTTTATAGCATTTTCAGAAATCTTCCCCGATCTCTGCTCAGCTTGCAAACCTGCCCTGTCAAAGGCCCAAGATGTTCGAGTAGAGAAGGGGCTGCCCATGGATACCAAGGCCTCGATTGAGGACAGCTTTACGAACATGCACGGTCAGCTTCAGCGCCTCAAGGGCTTGGGCACGGACTTAACGTCTACTGCCTTCAAACTCCATGCATTGTTCTGGCCCCAAGATCCCGTGCCCTCAACTATCCGCGCGCTTGCCGAGAAGCTGAATGGCGTTAAGGCCGAGCTGAAGAAGTGGCGAGCATCCGGAGCTCGGGCAGGTGCTGACATGCTGCTCCTCTTCATCTGCAGCTGGTACGAGAATCTCAATCTCAACACCATCCTCGAGATGCGTCAGAACTCCAAGTGGGAGAAGGATCCCGAGTGTGTGACTCGCCGCCAGGCAGTCGCATATGAGATTGCCTCCTACGCGGATACTGCGCGCTTCATCGAAGGCCTCACCGAGCCTGACACGGATGTGGCACTACTAGAGATTTGCTTATAGCAGCATATCCTACCACAGGCGAACAAGAAAAACGGTGCGCCTGGGTTAATTAGCGCAGGCGAAGAGAAAGCAGGTGCGCCTGGGGTAGGCCATTTACCCCAGGCGAACAGAAACCGGAAGCGCCTGGGGTAAAGTGTGGCAGGGCCAACCACGGCCGACGCTGGCACGCTTCCTTTACCGCAGGCGAATCGCGTATTAGTTCGCCTGCGGTATAACAGATACCACAGGCGAGTACGTACCGAAGCGCCTGGGGTAAAAAGTGGACTGGGGTAGCTCCCTTTAGCGCAGGCGCACGTGTAAGTAGTTCGCCTGGGACAAAGAATAGCCTGGGGTAGCACCACTTAGCGCAGGCGCTTCCCAGAACGCGCCATTAAACACGGGAACAGAAACCCCCGCCATTAAACGCGGGAACAGAAACCCCCGCGCCGTCAAAGGCGGCCGGCCAGTGCATGCGCCCCAGTCAAAGTCCACCGGATTAATGGCCATTAAACACGGGAACAGAAACCCCCGCCATTAAACGCCGGGAACAGAAACCCCCGCGCCGTCAAAGGCGGCCGGCCAGTGCATGCGCCCCAGTCAAAGTCCACCGGATTAATGGCGGGGCGGCAGCGGCGACACGCGCGGCGCGGCGACTGGCCCGCGAGTAGTATATAAAATGGTGCCCGCCCCCTCCCCGTACGCACAGTCTCGCCATTCTTTCTCCACCCTTCTTCTCCACCCTCGAACCTCGCCGCAATGGAGAACCTCTGGGACGCGGGCCCCGAGAGCGACGACGACGAGCTGCAGCCAGCGCAGCAAGCGGCGCTGGCGCCGCAGGTGGTGGCGCCGGAGCAGCCACCCGAGTACGACGAGGCGCGAGAAGCGCGGCGAGCCGCCCGCCACTGGAGACGCGAGGTGAGGAGGCAACCAGTGTGGCCCGAGCAGCACGCCGGGCTGCACTCGTTCGAGACCTCGCAGAACGAGGACGCGTACCGCGAGGTGCGCGGCGTCCTCGAGCAGGCCGCGACGGCGGCGGAGGCGGCCGCCGTTCGTGCCTCCTTGGAGGCGCACCAGCGGGAGGAGGCGGCGCGAGCGGTGCGCCACCAGATGGCCCAGCGTGCTGCCTCCGTCGAGCAGGAGGGCATCATCGCCCTCTACGAGGCCGACCGGCGGCAGGTTGCGCTGCAGAGTGAGCGGCGGCGCAACCGCCTGCCCTCCGAGCAGGCGCAGCTGCACCGGCTGCGCCTGCAGGCCCGAGCGGAGCGGGCGGAGCAACGCCGTCTCGCCGCGGCGAGCCAGGACGGAGCCGGCCCCTCCAACCAGCACCGCCACGACGACGTCGCTGATGAAGACGACGATGCGTAGGCGGAGCAGTCATCGAGTAGTTTAAATTTTTCGTACTAGCTTAAATTCGCGCCGAATATGCATGTACGCAGTTTTCGAATTTCAATAAAATTTCGCATGTTTTCATTTTGCGTTTGTTTGGGCCGATTCTTGGGCTCGGGACGCGACTGGGAAACGCGCCCCCCCACAGGTTCCAGAATAGCGCCGTTTAGCGCCGCGGCGGCCCCAAAACGGCGGCGTTTTGGGCCCTGGGGGGCGCAACGGCTGGAGATGCCCTGAGCGATCCAGAACGTGTTGAAAAACCAGTGCTAACACACCCTTCGGATGCATGTCAGTGGAAAGCATTAGACGCATTCGATGAGGAATTCGGGAACGACCCAAGGAACATCATATCAGGCTTGGTGCGAGCACCGACGGTCTCAATCCGTTTGGCAATCAAAGCAGCAAACATATATTAAAATGTGTTTTTAGAGAGAAACACTTGCGGTATCTCGCTAAACCAATCTATTTACGCTCGATGCGACATATATTAGCTCGATGTGTAGTCCCAGGCCGTGGGGCTGTGTAATTTAGAAAATCTTAGCACAGGCGCATCATCGAGAAAACGCGCCTGGGGTAATATATATCACAGGCGCTTTTGACAGGACATGCGCCTGGGGTAATGCCATGTGGGACCGCGCAAACCAAAATCCTACGAAATTTACCGCAGGCGCATTATCTAGATAACGCGCCTGCGGTAAGGATCTGTGGGGCCGGGCATAACAGGGCATCGAGCCAAGAACACTAGAACCGGTTTGTGTCACAAACCGGTTCTAAAGGTATGTCCCCTGGGCCCACCTAGCTACCCGCACAAATGGCCGCAGGCCTTTAGGACCGGTTTGTGACACAAACCGGTGCTAATGCTTAGCGCAGGCGCATCTCCCAGTATGTGCGCCTGGGGTATACCTCTGTGGGCCCGCGCAAAACGAATCGCTAAGAACGTTAGCGCAGGCGCACATCCCTTTGTTCGCCTGGGGTAAGGGATAGCGCAGGCGCATTTCACTCGTTGTGCGCCTGTAAGTACTCGATCTGCTAACTCACAACCCGCATAATCACTCTCATCGCACATATCGAGCCCTAACCGCACGCCGCCGTCGCCTCTCTCATCGCACGACGCCGTCGCCTCTCTCATCGCACGCCGCCGTCGTCGTTGTCGAGCAGGAGGAGGAGCAGGAGCAGCAGCAGGAGGAGGAGCAGGAGCAGCAGCGGAGGAGGAGCGGGAGCAGCAGGGCAGGAGGAGCGGGAGCACGCCGCGCGCGCGCCGTCCCTCTCATCGTCGTCGTCCACGCCGGCCGTCGTCACCCACGCCGCCGTCGCCCACGCCCACGACGAACCCAGGTCAGCCCCCCCCCCTCCCCCTCTTCCAACGCCCTCATAGTACTACTGCTGCTACATGCTTTAGCTACAACTGGATCTGATCATGTATACCATTATTTCTGGATTCTGGTAGTTCAGCTCATAGTATAAAATGCTATATTTCTTACACTAGCTGAATCACCTACTAATTACATGTGAATAGAACACTGAAGCTTTGGACACTGCTAGAATTCTCCGTGATTTGTTATTAATTAAGTGCAGTATTTTACTTTGATCAATATATATGAAGGTTTTTTTGGCATGATATATGAATTTCCTGGGTGTTTTTGTGCCATGTGATGACAGCAATGCAAGGAACTGTTTTTGTGGCCATGCATATGTGTGCATTCAATTTCTGTCGCAGGTACATTGAGTGCCAATGTTTTGTCGGAACGTTGATTCATTTCCGTTCCGGCGAATTTCTGGCACTCCGGCATGACCATTTATATATAGCCGAGGTCACGCCGAATTTTTCCGGTGACTAACAGTATACGTTTTGTCTACTGCTAGCTAGGGCATGTCTTCTTCTACTACGGATCCGGCTTTATTGGACCACTACATCCTTATGGCCCGAGAGTCGCAAGAGGAAGATCGGACAGAAACTGACCATGATGTCGAGCCCCTCAATGATGACGGGCTCACCGGTGGCGAGGAGGAAACCACTGATAGTGGCGCGGGGGGTCCCTCAGGGAGCAGCACGACGGGAAACAAGCGTCGAAAGCGAGCTCCGAACAAGGTCGGCACCGTTCGAGAGAAATTCACGGAGGTGGACCCTTCCAGTGGCACGCCTCTAATGCCATTGGACCTTGTGAAGGGGTACTTCCTCCAACTTGGCGCGATACTTCGACCCGCCAGTGGAACTTGTATCCTCCTAATCAACCCGCCGATGCCGACAGCGAGCTGAATCTCGGCCAACTGGACAATCAAATCTTGCTATGGCCGAAAGCCCTTATTCGGCTGAACACGACGTCAGGGTCGGCGCCAAGCCAAGCCATGACCGTCACCACTACACCGGTTGCGCCCGCGGCAAGCCAACAAGACAAGGTCCAACATGGCAATGTCCTCTCTCCACCTCCGGTGGATCCTCCTCCTCCCGAGCACGAGACGTCCAATGACGAGCAACATCACGAGCATGAGACCCATGACGAGTACATGGATATTGAACTTGCTCCCATTGACGATTTCATAAATCAGTTGGATGGCGAGAAGCCGGTTCCTCCGAAGTTACCCGCCAGAACTCTTGATATCCAGAAGAAGGTAGATGGCGGAGAGGGCGGTTCTTCTGAGTTACCCACCAGAAAACCGGATATACAGAAGAAGCTAACCTATTCCCAAGAAACTCCCGAGGAGCAGACGGCCTTTACGGCTCCACAGCCTACGCTGGTTACCCCGAATACACTCCGTGCTACGGCCGCGGAGGCGGTAAAACAAAGCGGCACTCCCATCTGCTTGAGGCCGAAGAAGAATCGGAAGAGGCCGGGCAACAAGAAGAAAGGTGGTGCCTCCTCTAGTAGCCAGCCAGCGGTCTCCCGAGTCCTGGACCGTTTGCCTCCCGCCGTCCCGTGGAGGAAGGTGCATGAGATGGGTGAGCCGATGCTGCCGGCAGAGGTTGTCGCTGTCATGGGTGGTGACATGAGGACCATCCACGACGGGATTTTGTTCAAAGAGAATGAACTTCTACGTGAGAAACATCCCTCCTACCCGCTATACGTGGTCAAGGTGCCCCGATCCTTGGGCTTTGTGGATTCAAATCCCGCAGAGGTGTTCTTCATCAGATACGAAGACATATTCAGGGTCTTCCACTTGGGTAAGCTCGACCGAAGCATTGTCCGCCTGGTATCGCTCAGCATGGCGCATGATATGGTCATGGAGAATACCCCGCACATGGCGATTATGGACCCGTACTACATGAATGAGGACTACTTGCGGTCACATGCGGACCGAGTTCTTATCACGACTTACATAACGGGGTTTTTGATAGATAACAAGGATAAGAACGCCATTCTCATGCCATACTTTCCCAAGTAAGTAGTCCTCTCCGCTTCACGTCGTTACATTCTTTCTAGAATCTCCTTAGTATTCCGATTGATGATATTGATGGCTCTTGTTCGAAATGTTCTGCGCAGAAACGGAGGATGCGTACTCATCGTCATGGAACCGCATTGGTCACAATGCACTTATCTTGATGCGGGTAGGGCGGTGCAGAAGGACTACACCGACATAAGAGCTGTTCTTAATAGTGCCCTCAACGGCTTCGCCGCCGATTTAGGCAAGCCCCTAAAAAAGGAGAAAATAGTCCGAGGCGCCTACGTGTGCACCCACGTAACAAACTTCCCCTGCCTCAAGCAATCGGAGCAAGAATCTGAGTTGGAAGCCTGGTATGTCATCTTTCAGATGAGGGAGTACTTAAAGGATGCCCAACAGGCCCATCTACCAAGTGATCTCCGAGACCTGACCACAAAAATGGCCAACACCACCGATGAATATGTGCGGGCTGAGTTCCGTCGCATCCAGCGGAGGATCTGCACGATACTCTCGTCGGATGTCATCACTCGGGGTGGCTTGTTCTTCCACGGCCACGCACCACCGAGCAACCGTGACATAGAAGCACACCTACGAGAGCAACGTGACACCCGGACATTCAACACGCTACAAGGCGTTCGTCCGTTCCCGCCGAGAATATAGGATTGACAAAATGTTAGTATACACTTGCATCATATAACTTTTAGATCTTTATTTGTCGTGTTTTATTCGTAAACCTTGATGCTTCTATTTTTTGATAGTTATTTGCGGTCTATTATCACTTTCGATGCTAAACTCGTATTTTTGTCCTATGCACAGATGACATGGTATGTTGTGTATGTCGGTAGGGTTCCCGGAGTCTACGACGACTGGGACCAATGCCGAAGACAGGTGCACGGTTTCAGCGGCAACAGCTACAAGGGGTACAAGACCATGGAGGAGGCGGAAGCTCGATACGCCACTTACCTAGCGAGAGAGAAGACGGAGAAGACGAGGGCCCGGATGACCACATTCGCCATCGCCGTGCTTATACTCCTTGTACTCCTAGTGTTGATGCTACTTGTTGTTTTGCTTGTCTAGATAACTAAACTATCGATTTGTTTGGACTATGTACTCCTAGTGTTTGAACTATGCTTGTAACTAAACTATTCGTTTCGAGACTATTTGGTGATGATCGAAATATTTCTGTTATTTTGCTGTCATTTTCATATTTATTACTGTCAATTTGCTGTAATTCTGTTATTTTCGTTTCTTTTATTTTTTGACACAGCAAAACCATACCCCAGGCGAACAGGGAAGCATACCCCAGGCGAACATGTACCCCAGGCGCACAGCGCTTGTTCGCCTCAGGTAAGAGGATTACCCCAGGCGCATAAGTCTTGTTCGCCTGGGGTATGTCAAGATACCCCAGGCGCATTTGGTTGTTCGCCTGCGGTAAGTCATTACCGCTGGCGAGGTGGTCCCAGGCGAACAGTCATTCGCCTGCGGTAGGCTAAATTGGTTCGCCTGCGGTAGCCTTTTCCCTACTAGTGTGGAAGGCGAGGGCGAAGACGAGGATGAAGACGATGACGAGGAGGCCACTGAGTCAGACGGGCTGAGCTTCTTCGAAAGCCCTGGCGCTGATGACAAGTCCAGGAAGGGGAAAGGCGCGGTCGTCGCGGATAGCGACGAGGAAGCCGAAAGCGAGAAGATGACTATCGACACCGCGACACTTGAGTTCGGCACTTCATCAGGCGCGGCCCTTGACGACACGGCGCTACTCCGCGCCCAATCTGCTGCCTCCACTTCGGCGACGGACCTCATCTCGGTGGCCACAGCCACTTCTGATCAGGCTGCCACCAACCCAGAAGCGGATGCCACGAAGACCGATGTCACCAACCCGGAAGCTGACGCTGCCAAGGCCAACTCCGAAGCTGATGCCGCCAAGGCCAACACCGAAGCTGATGCCGCCAAGGCCAACACCGGAAATGCTACTACCTCCACCTGATTATGTCCTGCAACACTTATGCTCGAGATTTTTATCAAATCCCCGGAATGCCGGGTGCAGATGTACTGAACAATTATCCTTTACATTGCTACTCAGCTTTTATTCTAGTTGAAGTTTTTATACTTAGTAACTTGAGCAGCTTTGGCTGGATGCCGGGTTGCGTTATCATGCGAGTCCCCGAGTTGCATTTCTCATTCACTCCTTCTTTTTATCTCAGCTCTTACCTGCAACTTGTTGCTTTTTTGGTATTCGAGTCACAAGAGTTCGAAGTTGGAGTTTCAAATACTTAGCCGCTAGGAAACAGTCATAGTAACGCTACCCACCACATAGCCGAAAAAGTTAACAACAGACAGTAAAAAACACTCTATTCGGTTGCCACACGCGTCCTTCCCTTTGCAATTTTTCATGTGTTTATTGACTCTTTGGCTTGTTCCCTGGCTTGCCATGAAGCCGGTTTGCAGACAGCAGCAGAGTCGCAGAGTGTCCGGTGAGTATAAACACACTACTTTGTACTCTTTTGAAATTCTAAGCGTAGCAACCGAGTAGACAAAGATATAGCAGAATAGAAACACTTAGAACAATTTTGGACGAGGGCAGTCCCCGAGTTCAATTTCAGATTGCAGAGTAGGAGTTTAACTCGGATAAGAGAATACATACACACTTTTGCTCATGAATGAAAGCGACGAAGTAGAGCTACATTCCAGGGGCGTTTGGATTCCTCCCCAGCTTTATCCGGCCTGTTCTTCTGTGATGGTTGCGCATCTACAAGGTAGTACGCATCATTGTGTAGAGCCTTGATCACAATGAACGGCCCTTTCCACGGAGGGGATAGCTTGTGCATCCCGGCTGTGCGCTGCACGAGCCTAAGGACCATGTCTCCTTCTCAGAAAAACCATGGGTTTATTTTTTGGCTATGATAACGCCTCAGGTTTTGCTGGTAAGCAGCTGAACGTGACAGAGTAAGCTCTCTTACTTCTTCTAGCAGGTCAACGTCGACTTCTCGAGCTTCTCTCGCCTCCGCCTCAGTATAGAGGGTTACTCGGGGGGAGTCATGCTCTAAGTCGATTGGCAACACGGCCTCAGCCCCGTAAACCAAGAAGAATGACGTGTAGCCGGTTGACCGGTTAGGGGTAGTCCTTAGACTCCACAACACCGCTGGCAACTCGTCTAGCCAACACCCTGGTGTTTTCAGCAGCGGCTGAATCAGCCTTGGCTTTATGCCTGCAAGCACCATGCCATTTGCTCTTTCCACCTGCCCATTGGACGCGGGATTCACGACAGATGCGACATCTAGTCAGATGTGCTTATCTCTGCAGAATCTCACCATGGCTCCCTCAGCAAAGTTAGTGCCGTTATCTGTGATGATGTTGTGCGGGTAGCCGTATCTCAGGATCACATCCTTCAGGAAACTCACATCAGTAGCTCCATCACACTTCCGAATAGTCTTCACTTCAATCCACTTGGTGAATTTATCAACCATGACCAAAATGTGTGTCATGTTGCCTCTAGCCGGTTTGAAAGGACCAACCATATCCAGACACCAAACAGCAAATGGCCAAGTGATGGGAATTGTTTTCAACTCGGAAGCAGGCATGTGGATCTTACTTGCGAATCTCTGGCAGCTGTTGCATTTTCTCATGATATCTTCAGCTTGCTTCAAAGCAGTGAGCCAGAAAAAGCCATGCCGAAAAGCCTTCTTGACTAGAGCCCGAGAAGAGGCGTGATGCCCGCATTCCCCTTGGTGTATTTCTACCAGAATCTCTTCTCCTTCTTCCGGTTCCACACAACGTTGCAACACGCCAGTGGCACTTCTTTTATGCAGCACCTCTCTGAAAATGGTGTAACCCTTGGATCTTCTCTGAATCTGCCTTGCGGTAACCTCATCATCTGGTAGGGTGCCGTCCTTTAGAAAGGATAATATGGGCATGGCCCAACTCGGCGTCTCCCGCGCAGGAAATACTGGTTCGTCCACTTCCATTGGGACAACCACTGCTGCGTCTCTTTCTGGATTGGGGTTGACTCTCTGCAGCCCTGAACGGTTTGCAAGGACTTCTTCTAGGAATGCAACAGTCCCCGAGCTGAGAGGGGCAGTCCCCGAGTAAGGAGGAGCAGTCCCCGAGTAAGGAGGAACAGTCCCCGAGTAAGGAGGAGCAGTCCCCGAGTAAGGAGGAACAGTCCCCGAGTAGGGAGGAGCAGTCCCCGAGTAGGGAGGAGCAGTCCCCGAGTAGGGAGGAGCAGTCCCCGAGTAGGGAGGGGCAGTCCCCGGGTTGCAGGCGCCAGTCCCCGGGATGGAGACTGCAGTCCCCGGGTTCTCTGTTGCATTCTCCCAGTCAATCTCCATTGGGACAGCTTCTTCATCAGGCAGGGAAGGAACGAAGATAGACTCCGAGTTGGGGGATGGCTTGATGGATGGCTTTCTCAAATGCTCCAAGGCAATCCCAACCGGGATGTACTGCCGAGAAGACCCCAACTTGGACAGCTCATCAGCTGCTTCATTCTCTGCTCGGTGGATGTGTTGGCACTCGCAACCTTCAAAGAATCCTGTCATGGTTTGAACCAGGAAGCGGTATGACGCCATGTTGGCATCCAGAGCATCCCAAGTGCCAGAAACCTGCTGCAAGACTAGATCCGAGTCTCCATAGCATATGATGCGCTGCACACCAACTTCCTTTGCTACCTTCAAACCGTGTACCACGGCCTCGTACTCTGCAACATTGTTGGATGCCTTGAAGTGGATTTGCAGCACATACTTGAGTTGATCTCGCTTGGGTGATGTAAGAACCACGCCAGCACCAAGGCCCTCCTTCATCTTGGAGCCATCAAAATGCATCTTCCAGTAGTTGGATACCGGAGTAGGGGGCTCATATTGCACCTCAGCCCAATCCACCAGAAATTCTGCCAGGATCTGAGACTTGATGGCTTCTCTTCTCGCATACGCGGGAGCGTACGCGGCCAGCTCGATTGCCCACTTGGCTACTCTGCCACTTGCTTCCTTGTTGCCCATGATATCCGAGATGGGAGCTGAGCTCACCACTGTGATTGGGTGTTCTTGGAAGTAGTGCTTCAGCTTCTTGGCGCCCAGGTACACTCCGTAAGTCATCTTCTGGTAGTGAGGGTAATTCTGTTTGGAGCTGGATAGCACCTCACTGAGATAATATACTGGCCTCTGCACACTTTTTCCTTCCTCTTCCCGTTCTACTACGATCACCACGCTTACCACTCGATTGGTAGCGGCAATGTATAGCAGCATTGGCTCCTTGGGTAGCGGACTAGCCAGGATGGGAGCGCTACCCAGCATTGCCTTTAGCTCTTTGAATGCCACATCCGGTTGCGGTGTCCAGACAAACTTGTCGCTTTTCTTCATCAATTGATACAAAGGCAGGGCCTTCTCGCCCATTCTGCCCAAGAAATGGCTCAGTGATGCCAAGCAACCAGTGAATTTTTGCACATCCTTCAGGGATCTCGGCAAAGACATGCTCTCAATAGCTTTTATCTTTGAAGGATTGGCCTCAATGCCCCGACTGGATGCCAAGAAGGCGAGTAGCTTGCCAGCCGGGACGCCAAAGGTGCATTTACTCGGGTTCAGCTTCATCTTATACTTGCGCAAGTTAGCAAAATTTTCCTCAAGGTCACTAAGCAGAGTATGTGTTTTATTCGTTTTGATGACAATGTCATCTACGTACACCTGCACATTTTTGCCGAGTTGATCATGCAAGCATTTCTGCATGCATCTCTGATAAGTGGCACCCGCATTCCGCAACCCGAAACACATGACACGATAGCAATAAGCCCCGTACGGGGTAATGAAAGCAGTCTTTATTTGATCAGCAGGGTTGAGAGCTATCTGCTGAAAACCAGAGTAGGCATCTATGAAAGACAACAGTTCACAACCAGCAGTGGAGTCGATCACCTGATCGATGCGAGGTAGCAGAAAAGGATCCTTGGGGCAGGCCTTGTTCAAGTCGGTGTAGTCGACGCACATGCGCCATGCGGTAGCAGCCTTGGGGTCCTCTTTCTTCTTCTCAACCATGACCGGGTTGGCTAGCCAATCCGGATGCAGCACCTCCATGATGAAATTGCTTATCAGCAGCTTGGTGATCTGGTCACCGATGGCCTTCCTTCTCTCATCTCCGAAACGGCGCATAGCTTGCTTCACTGGTTTGGCGTCAGGACGCACATGTAGCGAGTGCTCAACCAACTCCCTCGGGACACCTGGCAGATCTTCATTGGACCAGGCGAACACGTCCCGATTCTCACGGAGGAAGTGGATGAGCTCGCTTTCCTATTTCTCCCCCAACCGGGAGCCAATGATGGCAACTCGGTCGGGAAACTCAGGGTCAACCTGGATCTTCTTTGTCTCCTAAGATGCCTGGAACGCCGTCCCGTGCTAGGAACTCGGCATGCCCGGCGCACCAGTTTGTGCGGATTGCGCCGTAGCCACCACCTCGTACATCTTCTTCTTCTCGGCAGCAATCACCATAGACTCCGCCAATTGAGAACCAGCAGAGGCACACTCCATAGACTTCTTGTAATCACCAGAGATGGTAATCACGCCATTGGGACTAGGGATCTTCATCTTCAGATATGCAGTGTGAGTAGAGGCCATGAACTTGCTCAGAGCGGGCCTGCCGAGTAGGGCATGGTAGGGGCTCTGGTGATCAACCAACTCAAACTGCAGGCTCTCTGTGCGGCAGTTCTCCCTGGTGCCGAATAGCACATCTATCCATACTCAGCCAATCGGATTGCAGGAGACTCTTGGCACAATGCCATGGAAAGTGGTCTTGCTGGGTAGCAGCATGTTCTCGGCCATATCAAGCTTCTCGAGCGTGTCTCTGTACACAATGTTGATGCTGCTGCCGTTGTCAATCAGTACCTTGCTGAACCTCACGTTCTTCTCGGGACCCAAGAAGGTAGGATCCAGTACCAAGGCGTAGCTACCCGGGTTGGGCATCACCTTAGGATGATCCGCTCTGGACCACGTGATCTCTTGGTTGCACAAATGCATATAGTGAGGAACAGCAGGGATCACAGCGTTGACCTCCATGGCACGCCTGTGCTGAGACTTCTTGTCAACAGGCTCAGAGGTGAAGATCATGTAGCTCTCGTGGTGCTCCTGATACCGGTTGCGGTCTCCGCCACCATCGTTGACGTTGTTGTTGTTACCTTGGTTGTTGTTGTTGTTGTTGCCTCTGTTGTTGTTGCGGGTGCAGTAGTAGTTGTTGTTGTTGCGGTAGCCATCATTGTTGAAGTGGCGGTTGGCTCCTAAAGCCACCTGGTTCACATTCTCTCTTCTCGGAAAGGCTGGAGGCCGAGCAGCAGGTGCGCGAGCAGGCTGTACAGCGGCATTTGCGGTTGGCAGAGGAGGAGTAGGAGGCAGGCCCTCGTTCTTGATTTCTTTCCACCAACTGCACTGTCGAGTAGTGTGGTTGGCGGGTCTTGCGGGATGCCGGGTATGGAAGCTGCACGGGCCATCCTTCATGTCCTTGAAGACAAAGTTTGGCGCCGGACCCGAGTTGCCGCTACCCTGCTGGGAAGCGCTGTACGGCTTCTTGTTGCCTTGGCCCTGATTCTGGTTCTGCTCGTACTGGGCTCCAGCAGTTTTTGGCCTCTGGCTACTCCCAGCTCCAGTTGCCACAGCATTTACCTCCTCAGGATCGTACCGGGTATCAATCCGGTCACCTCTGCGCTTGTTGTGGAACTCATTGCGCTTGCTGGTGTTGATGTTGTAGTTCCTTCTCGGCTCAGCAGCATCAAGAAGAGGCTGAGTCGGGTCGCCGAGTGCGTACTGATCCGCAATCCGGATGGTCTCAGCGAGAGTGCTCGGCATCTCCCTCTGGAGCCTTTGCCACAACATGCTGCCATGCCTGCAGCCCTGCGCAAACCAAGTGATGGCCTGGGCCTCATTCACACCCTCACAGGTGTTCCTCAGAGTACTCCACCGAGTAAGATACTCCCGGTCCGTCTCCTCTTCCCGCTGCCTGCAAGCGGATAGCTGCTGCGGCCTATTCGGCCTCCGGTAGGTGCTGGTGAAGTTGCTGACAAATGCCTCCGCGAAGTCAAGCTAGCAGGTGATGCTGTGCTTGGGCAGGTTGTTGAGCCAGTTTCTTGCCGGTCCGTCGAGCATCTGCGGGATGTACCGCACGGCCCACCTCCGGTTGCCGCCTGCAATGTGCATGGCGGTGACATAGTCATTGAGCCAATCTTCCGGCTTGGTGCTGCCGTCATAGCATTTGGTCCCTCTGGCGAGCTGGAACTGCTTCACGGATGGCTCCGTCATGATACGGGGGCCAAAGCATTCTGGGCCAGGTGGCCCCTTGCTCTCGAGTTGTGCGGACAGGCTGATCCGGTCCAGTTTGTGCCTGGCATCACTGGGCTCCAGCACGCGCTCAATCACGTGATCCAGGATGTCATAGCCCGCCAACCCCATGTCCGAGTAGCCATCATCATACCTGTCCACCTGCACGACTGCAGGCTGCTCCACCGGGTTGGCGGCTGGTGCGACCGCACGCGGCTGCTGCCTCTGCCGAGTAGGCTGAGCAACCGGATGCTGAGAAGGGCCTGGGCGCTCTCCATCTCAGGCCTGGCTGTGAGCTTTATGGGCTTGATAGCCTGCTCCTGCAGCGTTGTGTTTTTGACCGGACTGTCGCGCCACAGCGTGCTGTTTTGCGGCGACAGCCGGGTCGTACACCTGCATCTGCCTATCTCTGCCGGAATGCCCACTCCGCTCCATCTCGCGGCTGGGATGCGGTGATGAGGCCTGATCGTTAGATCTAGCCGCATGCGAGTGCACCACCTGAGAAGCTCCAGCACCCGGGTTGGCTTTCCGGAACTCCTCGTTCTGCCTAGCAGCCTCTATCACTAGCTCATTGAGCCTTTCCTGCTGCCTAACGCGCGCGTCGCCAGCGAGATGCGGCAACTCAGCGGCTACAGCCTCAGCAGCTCTAAGAGTTTTGGCGGGGGTGATGTATCTGGGTCTGGTGGTGGCGGTGTTTTGGCTACCGGCTTGGCCAGCAGTTTCACCAACTGCTGCCATCTCGGTGCCTAGGTTGCGGCGCGTAGCTCCTGCCTTGGAAGGCCTCCTCACCACGGTCGTGAAGCCGTGAGCCCGGTTGTACTCGTTTTGGTCCAGGTTTAGCTCAAGCCTAACCTTATCCAGCTCCGCCTGCTTGGCGAGCAGCGCCTGGCGTTGCTGATCGAGCTGCGCCCGCATGGTCATGAGCTCGAGCTCGGTGGGAGGCGGCATGCCCATCCGCACGGCGGACGCAGGTATCGTCGGAGTAGTGGAGGGAGGAAGGTTACAGTCCTTCTCGTAGGGCTTGTGGGTCTTCCGCCAGCACTCGGGCCAGCGAGATCCTCGATAACGCCCGCAGCAGCAGCAGCCGCGCCCTTCCCGGCATCAGCAGCAGGGCCGGTCATCATCACCTCCGCGACATCCGCAGAGCGGCCCATCGGCCTCCCGCGTGCAGCGATGACGGCGGGGGGATCTTCCGCGAAATGCACCAGCTCGGGGTACTCGCGGTCGATGACGGTGGCGACGTAGACGAGGTGCGCGCCGAAATAGAGCACCGAGCCGCCCTCCGGCATGGCCCTGCCGCCGAAATCGCTGGCGTTGTCAGTGACGAAGTCGAAGGAGCCGAATCTGTGGACGAGGCCACAGACCACGCGCTCTCCAGTAGCAGAAATCGATCCCGTCCGAACGGAAACTCCAGCCAGCGCCGCTGGTTGCCCCACGGTGGGCGCCAACTGTCGTGGTGGTGTCACGGCAGATGCCATAGGATGGCTAAAGATGTGGGGACGATGGACGCTGGAGGCGCTCGGGGAGGGATCACGCAGCAAGTAGCCGCGTGAGATAAGGACCTAGCACTACAAACAACAAGATCTACCCAGGTTCAGGGCCCTCGTGTGGAGGTAAAACCCCTAATCCTGCCTTTCTCTCTTTATATTCGTGTCTCACCGAGTAGCCACAGTACAAGTAATGCTTACCACCGAGTAGCCACTCTTCTCTCTATGTGATGAACTAGGTCAAGAATGTGAACCGATTCTGGGATCCCTCGCGCAGGAGGGGGCAGGGCACCTTATATACTGGTGCCCAGCCAAATACAGCCAAGATGTCGACATTGTGTGCACACTGTACGCTTCCAGCTTCTCGCTGACAGCTTTAGCTTCCTAGTTTGTCCGGTGTGGAAAGTCGTTCTGTAGAACCGAGAAACTGATCTGTTATCACTGACACTGTCACGGGGTAGGCCCCCCCTAACCTGCGACGCCCTGCTAACACCCTGGCGCGGATAAGCACGCGCTTTGCAGATGAACAGTGCCTCAGTACGGACCCAGGATACGCGGGATCCTGTGTCAGAACGGCTCCTTTGACTTCTGGCCCGAGTAGGAGACCGCCATTTCTACTCGGACCAATTCCTCTACTCGGAGGATAACAACTTCCTTGATTCTTCCTCCTGGCCATCAGTGTGTACGGCCGAATAGCGGACGACCGGGTAGCGAGTACCGGGTAGCCGCTACTCTGCCAAACGTCTCTTCTGATCTTGCCCTTAGCACATGCCTTTACCCTACTCGGGGGTAACCCCCCGACAAATCTCACAAAGCATATCAACTCCAAGTTTTTCTATGCACATCAGATGTAGAAGATGAACGAGGTGAGGATCTTTTATACTAAGTTGTGTGACTATCTCGCTGATTTGTTAACCGACATCATGTTTCGACTTTCGAGAGGTGTGTTTGTGAAATCGGTATTAAACCCTGAAGAACCAGTCCAAGCATATCCGAGAAATGCCTTCAACAAGGTGACGACGTAGAAACATCGTCATTTCCAAGTATAACCAACTTGGGTCAAGACCTAGGCTTTCACCCCGGAGCTCATGATAGAGTGCTCAAATAACAGCACTATCGAAGCCATAAATGTGTTGTAGCCACCGCGTACCACCATCTGAGTAGCTACATGCGATTTGCGACCGCAGCCGCTACGCAACCATCTCTTTGCAACAAACCGTCGTCCATAGCTTGCATCTCATCGTCGAAATCAACCACCATATCTGAAGAGAGGAACCCTCACGAAGACCTTTCAATGGCTACTGCAATCCGCGATGAGGTAGCTGGCGCAGGCCGGATTGGTCATCAAGGACCAATACCGACAGCTGAGCATACCACTGCCGACTACCACCTCGCCAGAGAGACCTCTACTCAGACTCATCGATCTTGAACCGACATTACAACCGAGGCGCCCACGGAGCCCAGCCAAATCAGGATGGCCTGCAAAGGACAAAGATGTCGTACCATGCGAAGCCCCTGGATCTAGTAGTCGAGCAACACTCAATCCAGCACAAAGCCTCGAGATAATCCGCAATCGCACCTCATCACAGCAGACACCGTCGAGCATCACGCGTCCAGACGCCGCTGATGCATGTACTCACCACAACCCCGCTCTGGGGCCGAACCAGCAAGAGACAGGTCATCAGACCTGCAGCCGCAAGCTACCGAGTCTAGGGTGCTCCCACCATCCCACGCTGATGAACAACGCACTGCCGCCGTGCCCACCATTTCCCTCCCCCTCCCGGGTATCATTGAGGCTCCCAAAGAACACGCCAAGACGCACCTCAAGAAACCAGCTGGGGCACCCATCAGCCAGCGCCATCTTCTCCACTGCCCACTCAGAATGCAAGCGGGCGGGCCCCTGGCTCATCGTCTTCATCCGCCTTGAACGCGCAGGCTAATTGCAAGATTAGCGGCTTCCGCTTCCGCAAACTTTGATGTCAGCTCCCTCCGGCGGAATGCACGGATTAGCCGTCACCGCTACTGCTATATATGAAGTTAGCTTTTTCAGGAGCAGCTGCTAAGCGCTAGCTGTGTTATCCATCAGCAGAAAAATAAACAGAAAACAAAAAAGAAGCGCTAGCTGTGTTATCCATCAGCGGAAAAATAAACAGAAAACAAAAAAGAACCTTTCTCTCTGTGTCGCCCAGGCAACGACTAGGGCGATTCCCGCGCGCCGTCCTGCTCCTACCCCTCCTCCCCTGTCGCCGTCAGCGTGTGGCGCCGAGCTCTAATCGCGCGGGCCAGCGGGAGCTCCACTTCACTACCTGCGCTCGGGGTTGTGTGGCTCGGAGCAACGCTTTGATCTGAAGGCTCTTGGACGGCGTGGTTGTCGGCCGGGCATCAGACACGACGGCGGGGCGTCTGGCGCGTCTTGGCGGTTTGGCGACTAGTCACAGAGCGTCTTAACTGACTGACTGGCCGGCGGTTGAACGACTATGCGCGCAATGGCGATAACCTCTAGGGCTGATGTGATGCTATGACGCTCACATGTACGATTGGTGCATTGGTGGCGGCGGCGACCGGGTAGCCGGGTGGCAGCCGAGGAGACAAGCGATGGAGGCAGAAATCTTTGGTGTTGTGACTGCGAGACGACGAATGCGGATCCTGGCCCGCCAAATTTGGGCGGCCCATCCGCTCAGCCGCTTAGGGCTTCCAAGTGGCGTGGATGAAGCGGATCAGCGGACATCCGTGTGTCCCGCTGCATCCTGACTGCCCACACATACAAAGTTGGAAAGTGAATCCCCGAACCATGCAGAAGGATAGTGCTGGGCGTCCGCCGGAGGATCTGGGGAAAAATCCTCCGGGTCCTCCTGGCTACACTAACAACAAAAAATGGTTCTTATAGAAATACCACCAAATCCTGCTTTTGCTACTCTGGAGAAAAAACGGTTCATTGAAATAAGAAATTTGTGCTATTGTAGCAAAAAAAAATTGTCGACATAAAAATAAATAAAAAAACTAACTTTGCCAGAGACATCGCTGGAGACCTCGCCGGAGATATTATAACAAACATTTTGCACTACTGTAGCAAATCTACGCAACAATTATAGCAAAATAATTTATGCTATTGTAGCAAAAAATAATGACATCGTTGGAGAAACCGCCAGAGATATTATAGCAAACATTTTGCACTAATATACCAAATATTGACAACAATTGTAGCAAAAGTATTTGGTTCTATTGTAGCAAAAAAAAAATGACATCGCCGAAGATCTCGTAGCAAACAAATTATATTACTATAGCAAAATCAGAGACTAAATGTAGCGAACAATTTTTTTTATTGTAGCAGTATGTGTTGCGGTGTTAGTTTGCTGAAAAAATAAAAGCTGATAATAAATAGGCCACGCCTGCTAAAGTGCTTTTGGGTCTGCCAGCATGGAGCCCCGCTAGAACGTGGAGGCGAGCGAGGGCTCGCGTCACCACCCGGAGGATAACCACTGTTTTCCCACCCAGAAACCTATGAACATAAATGGACATAGACCAAAGCGTGATTGAAGAGAGGGGCTACGCGGAGGTTCCGTATTTGCCGCTACGGCGGCCACGTTGCATGATTGAATCGAAATGTCCCTCTTTCGAAAAATTGGACCAAAGGGGAGCAAATGGCTAGTTACTTTTCTGGTGAATCCAAAAGGTGGTCTTTGGAAAAATACGAAGTGATTTTTTTTGGGGGGACGTGAGAAGTGTTATTCATGGATGAACACTTTATAATGTCCACTTATTGTCTTACATCGAGGAACAAGAAATTGAAGGCTACGCATCTATTTACAACGACCACTTGAGGTTGAACACACACTATGGCTGGACCTCAAAACGAGTTCATGCCGGCGGAAGGTATTAGCTTGTCGTGGTGTCCTCGGACAGCTCTCAGAAGCACCGCGGCTACGGAGTGCACGGCAGCGGACGCTATCCTCGCCTTGATCTGCCCACGCCTCGGCACGCTTCGTCCTTGTGCTCCTGAACCTTCGCCATTTCCACAGGGACCAGCGGACGCGGCACCGTGATGGTTGGCCATCTTCCTTCACCAGTGACCAAAACTTGTAAAGCTCTGCTCGGTCTGGGTATGTTCTCTTCTCTCTCTTGCAGTCTAGCTAGTAATCTCAAAGCCCTGATGTGCCCTGCAATGAGACGCTAAGCAGTGGGCTATTTATACCACCAGCTGCAAGTGGCGATGGTGGTGTGGTGGTGTTGGTTGTTTAATAAGTAATACTCCCTCCGTCCGGAATTAAATGTTACAAAGTTTGACAAAGGTGGATGTATGTAGACATAATTTAGTGTTAGATACATCCCTTTTTGTCAAACTTTGTGACATTTAATTCCGGACGGTGGGAGTAATTGGGAGCGTTCCATTATTAGCTTTTCGTTGTTAAACCCTGACAAAATATTCGTTGGATCGTTCAGAAACAGTTTTCTAACCGTGTGCGGTAGCGGCCACACCGCTTTGTGATTTCTTAACTGCCGCTGTATCGGCAGTGTCGGATCCTCCCCATTCCCGGCAGCTGCTCCTATCCCTGCAAGGTTTTGTGGTGGCCGTGGCACCGCGCCGCTGTTTCCGTTGTATCACGGTGTTGGACTGTTTTCTAAGGAAAATAATTATACGGGACATGGTCTATAAATTTCGCCCGTGGACCAAGTTCAGCAATTGACACGTGGCTAGAAAACAGTTTAGATATGAAAATATATAACCGGATTTTGTTTTTCTCCTATTTTCTAGCCACGTGTCAATTGCTGGAGTTGGTCCACGGGTCTAAATTTGTAGACCAGGTCTCATATAATTATTTTCCGTTTTCTAATGCCTGTGGCGATCACATGCGCCCATGATAACGTATATGTACGTCCCTTCTCATCGCAGTGAGCTCTGGCTAGCTCCGCGAAATAATCTCGCCTTTTGGCTTTGCATAATCTAAACTTTCTACAAGCTACCTAAATTTCTAATGATGGTTATTTTTCAGCAGTTGAATTCCCATATTCCGCAGGACAGCCTTGACATGCTGGAAGACTTTGAGCGCGTTTTGGTAGGCTGCAGGAGACTGGACCATGCCCCGGGAAAACGAAGCGGGCCGTTTGTTTGGTTGCATGCACCTAAATTATGCGCCCATGATTAAAACAGTCTTTGGCTAGGCCCGGTGGAAACGGCCGAATTGGCAGTTTCCGTGGAGGCAGGCCGCACGGCTGCAAAAAGTGGGCGTCAGGACACGCGCGAGAGCTGAGCGTGGATGGCGGGAGATGGGGAAATTCCGGCGGCGTTTCGCGCTAGACAAACCCCTCACCGCCCTACCCCCTCTATTCACTCACCTCACTCTTTTGCTTCCCACACCGGCGGCGGCGGCGTGTTCATTGACTGCAGATCTAACCGGCAGCCCGCACCGGAGCGCCCTTGTCGTCCCTTTGCTGACCTTGTCTCGTTTCGGTCCATCCTACGGACCCGTGGCGGCACTGGTACGAAAAGGAGGAGCCGCCCTCCTTCAACGGTGCCACCGTCTGGTATTCTTTATCCACAATGCCAGGGGAAAAGGAAAACACATTCCCCCTCGTCTTCACTTAGCAGTGCTATCGATTTATGTGGTACTAATGTCAGATCCAACATAATTAGGACGACGGTTTGGTTTTAAGCAATCACACAACATAACTCATAGTTGTGATTCAGGCCTAGATTCTCGTGATTCACAAGATCGTAGTTAGGCGCACCGCAACTCCTCTGGTTACATGGGCTCCTATGTTCGCTTGAGATGAGGAGAGGATTTCTTATCTTAATTACATTTACACCAACAACGAGGTAGAGGCTGTCCAGATGCTCCGGATGGGTAGAGCCCCCATCTATGAACTTGTCAAAAGGTTCAGAGAGGGTGGACTGTTGAGAGACAACATCCACACCTCTGTGGAAGAGCAAGTTGCCATGTTTCTTCATGTTCTAAGCCATAAGCAAAGGTTCAGAGTGATGCATAGCACGTTCAGGAGATCCTGTGAGACCATCTCCCGCTACTTCAAAAAGGTCTTGTTTGCTGTTGGCGAGCTCAGGTATGAGATGATCAAGTCACCTACTGACCAAACGCCTACGAAGATTAGAGACAGCTATAAATGGTATCCATATTTCAAGGTACGCACTACTCTGTTTTCCTATGTGAGGACCAGATTGCTATGACCAGTTGATGACTCATATTTCATCATGTCTCAAGATTGTATTGGAGCCATCGATGGTACTCATGTTACTGCTAGAGTGCCGCGATCACAGTCTAAAGACTATAGAGGGAGGAAGCACTACACCAGCCAGAATGTGCTACCTGCTGTTGATTTTAGTCTCAAGTTCACTTATGTGCTAGCAGGTTGGGAGGGATCAGCACATGATGCCACCATTCTTTCTGACAACATGTCAACACCTAATGGGATCAATATCGCTAATGGTAGGTTCTATCTTGGTAATGCTGGTTACGCATGTCGCTTTGGTATCCTTCCACCCTTCCGAAAGACCAGGTACCATCTAAACGAGTTTAGTGCAAGGTTTGGCCCAACTACTGTCAAGGAATTGTTCATTCTTAGGCACTCTAGTCTTAGAGTTATGGTCGAGAGAGCTTTTGCTGCACTGAAAAAAACATTCAAAATTCTTGACCAGAAGCCATTTCACCCTTTTGTTACCCAAGTGAAGCTAGTTCTTGCATGTTGCATTCTTCACAACTGGATTCTTGGTTGGGGCTTCGATTCCCTTGTCCTGGATGAGGTAGATGTCACGCCTGATGGCGTTGACCTCGGCCATGGCGTGAATTGGAATGACAATGAAGCTTGGAAGAACAAGAGGATGGAGTGGGCTGAGGCAATGTGGGCTGACACAGGTACCTCAAGGAACTGAAGAAGAAGAAGAAGAGGAAGAGAAGCAGAAGAAGAACTACACCCCCCCCCCATCACCAAACTGAACTGCTACTATTCGTATTAGCTAGGGCTATTTTGATGAACTGTTATTCGTATTAGTTAGGGCTATACTGATGAACTGCTATTCATATTAGCTAGGGCTGTCTTTTAAATAACCCCATATTATTTATGCATGAACTTCTATTTTGACCTCTTCCTTTCATGGTGTGTAGTGTGGTAACCTGACCATTTGAGAGAAGAGGTCAGCACAAACCAAACCAGATGGAATCAAACAGTGAGCATTGCTTAGTTAAACACATTTGTGTCTCTCTACAGCCTATCAAACGCAATGGACAAAAGAGAGTCACTGATACGATGCAGGCTACCTAACATAGGGGTGGCTCACTCCGGCCAGCCCTGGAGAAAAAGCCCCACAAATAAAAAAAATGCAACCTACCAAACGTGCCGTTTGTACTAGAGTGTGTCCTACCGTTGACTAAAGGACTACTTAAGCTGTGTGTAGTCAAATGTACACCAGCGTCCAGCGGTGGCTGCTACCCGGTAGTCCTGGCTGGAATGGAAAACCTGTCGGCTGATGCAAAGATAAAAAAACCTGCCGGCCCTCACACGACGTAGGCCGTGACAGGCTGGCCTCATGATGCATCCACTCCCTCACAGTACTGGTAGCTCGTCCGTCTCGGCCCATAGTTTATCTGCAGATCATGTGAGTGTCAGCAGGCCTCCAGCTTAAGTCGACAATCCCGCCATGCTGTTTAAATGGCTTAAATAATATGCTTTGGCACATTCCAGTGTTTCTGAGCATCTCTTCTTGTTTTATATATCTACTACTCCCTCCGTCCACTTTTATAAGACATATTTCTTACTATTGAAATATTAAGAAGTGTGTCTTATAAAAGTGGACGGAGGAAGTACCTTGTCATTTCTCTCAAGAAAAAAAGCCTAGTTTGTCCTGGCGCTCCATCACTAGCTTCAGTTTTCTCTCTTGTGGACTGGAAGGGACGCCCACGTCGAAAGGCGAGTCTATGAATGTTTAACCATCACGTGTCCGGCCGATAAAAACCATATTAGGGTAATGGTTTCAGGAAATATTATCTATGGATATATAAGTGGGAAAATAATCATCAGATATATATAGCGGGTAAGGGTATGTGTTCGTGAAATATTATCTATGGATAGATATAAGTGGGAAAATAATCATCAGATATATAGAGCGGGTAAGGGTATTGTTCATGAACCCATGCCCGTGTATCGTCTTGGCTTAATTCGTTGTGCCTTCCAATGACCTTCCTAAATGCATTGTTTTGACACCGGGAAGTATCTCTAGGGTGAAAACTCAAGTGTCGGAGAGTGGTCTGTCCTAGGACAGTGGCTCTCAAGAGGATCGAACACAGGGGGCTAACCACACTCACTGCACCTCTCGTGAGGTCTGGTGAAAAAAACTCGAGATAGACAACAATGGCGACACGGGGAGTTTACCCAGGTTCGTGCCACCTTGCGGTGTAACACCCTACTCCTGCTTGTCTAATGGTTTGCACTGCGATTGATTACACTACAATGGGTGAGCTTGTGCTTGAGTTTAGACTAGGGGTGCTAGGGGGTGAATGAGTTGTCCCCTTCTACTGGATCGAGGGGTTCCTTATGTATTCGTCTCGGTCCTCTTTCCTGCTCATTCTTGTCGGGAAAGGGTACCACCCAACGACAAGGAAGGTGTAGTGTGTGCTTTGTCACCTTCTACGGTCTTGGTCTGCAGGAGACCGCGCCACCGCCCATGGCAGGGTTGTGGGGTTCTTGGTGATGTTTCCTCCGTCTTGTAGCGTCGGCTTGGTCTTCTTTCACCGAAGATGAAAGCTTTGGGTGACGCTTTGGCGGGGGCAGCTATTGCCCACACTTTATACACGAGAATGACAAGCTCTGCCAAAGGCGCTCTGCAGCGCTGCTCTGCCTTCGCCAGCGCGCGCAGACTCGCGCGCATCATCAGCACATGGTCTTTGTCCTCTTGAGGAAAAACCCTCTAGAGAGGAGGCATGGAATCTGAGGCAGTACTCCTTCCCGAGGAAGGCGTAGCGCGTCTCCCGAGGAAGAAATTACTTGGGTCAGTGGATAGTCTGCGGCATAAGGTCTCGCAGACAGCACCACCATCTTCTAATCCTTGAGGCTGCTAATGCCATGAATCCTGGCCTCGAACTCATCCTTCGGGATCTCGTCCTCCGCTAGTTCTAGGTAGAGTCGACATCGCCCTTGGCTTGGATCCCAAATCCACCCATAGTGTAGGATTCCCCGGGTCCGTCCTAACCCGAAGGAACCTTCTCCCTATGCGTCTTCACGAAGAAGATACGCTTCCATAGCTCCCAGTGTGGGCAAATTCCGATGAAACACTCGCACAAAACGCTGAAGCATGCAATGTGTTGCACCGAATTTGGCGGGAGGTCCTGCAGCTAGATCCTGTAGATGTACGGGAGAGCTCGGAGGAAAGGGTCGAGACGAAAAGAAAGCCCGTGCGCGACGTGCTCGACAAGAACCACCTGCTCATTACCTTGGGGGTGGGGGGATCCTCGTCCTTCCCGGGCTTGCGCACGCACCCGGAATCCGCCGCGGGCAGCTGCCCGTCTTTCTGCATCGCCAGCAGGTTCTTGTCGGTGACGTTGGAGCTGCGTCACTCCCTCGTCTTTTTCTTTAGAGCCGAAGAGCCCCCGACTCCGCTCGTCACCGCCGCACGCCTCCCTTTACCAGGACCAGCCATGGAGTTTTCTCTTGAAGACAGAAGAATGGAGGAGGAGCACTAGGAAGAAGAAAGTGATTCGTGAAGAAAGGAAACAACTCCTCCCGCAGGTTACCTTTTATACTACGGCCAGACCTCTTGTAATCACCAGAGATGGTAATCACGCCATTGGGACTAGGGATCTTCATCTTCAGATATGCAGTGTGAGTAGAGGCCATGAACTTGCTCAGAGCGGGCCTGCCGAGTAGGGCATGGTAGGGGCTCTGGTGATCAACCAACTCAAACTGCAGGCTCTCTGTGCGGCAGTTCTCCCTGGTGCCGAATAGCACATCTATCCATACTCAGCCAATCGGATTGCAGGAGACTCTTGGCACAATGCCATGGAAAGTGGTCTTGCTGGGTAGCAGCATGTTCTCGGCCATATCAAGCTTCTCGAGCGTGTCTCTGTACACAATGTTGATGCTGCTGCCGTTGTCAATCAGTACCTTGCTGAACCTCACGTTCTTCTCGGGACCCAAGAAGGTAGGATCCAGTACCAAGGCGTAGCTACCCGGGTTGGGCATCACCTTAGGATGATCCGCTCTGGACCACGTGATCTCTTGGTTGCACAAATGCATATAGTGAGGAACAGCAGGGATCACAGCGTTGACCTCCATGGCACGCCTGTGCTGAGACTTCTTGTCAACAGGCTCAGAGGTGAAGATCATGTAGCTCTCGTGGTGCTCCTGATACCGGTTGCGGTCTCCGCCACCATCGTTGACGTTGTTGTTGTTACCTTGGTTGTTGTTGTTGTTGTTGCCTCTGTTGTTGTTGCGGGTGCAGTAGTAGTTGTTGTTGTTGCGGTAGCCATCATTGTTGAAGTGGCGGTTGGCTCCTAAAGCCACCTGGTTCACATTCTCTCTTCTCGGAAAGGCTGGAGGCCGAGCAGCAGGTGCGCGAGCAGGCTGTACAGCGGCATTTGCGGTTGGCAGAGGAGGAGTAGGAGGCAGGCCCTCGTTCTTGATTTCTTTCCACCAACTGCACTGTCGAGTAGTGTGGTTGGCGGGTCTTGCGGGATGCCGGGTATGGAAGCTGCACGGGCCATCCTTCATGTCCTTGAAGACAAAGTTTGGCGCCGGACCCGAGTTGCCGCTACCCTGCTGGGAAGCGCTGTACGGCTTCTTGTTGCCTTGGCCCTGATTCTGGTTCTGCTCGTACTGGGCTCCAGCAGTTTTTGGCCTCTGGCTACTCCCAGCTCCAGTTGCCACAGCATTTACCTCCTCAGGATCGTACCGGGTATCAATCCGGTCACCTCTGCGCTTGTTGTGGAACTCATTGCGCTTGCTGGTGTTGATGTTGTAGTTCCTTCTCGGCTCAGCAGCATCAAGAAGAGGCTGAGTCGGGTCGCCGAGTGCGTACTGATCCGCAATCCGGATGGTCTCAGCGAGAGTGCTCGGCATCTCCCTCTGGAGCCTTTGCCACAACATGCTGCCATGCCTGCAGCCCTGCGCAAACCAAGTGATGGCCTGGGCCTCATTCACACCCTCACAGGTGTTCCTCAGAGTACTCCACCGAGTAAGATACTCCCGGTCCGTCTCCTCTTCCCGCTGCCTGCAAGCGGATAGCTGCTGCGGCCTATTCGGCCTCCGGTAGGTGCTGGTGAAGTTGCTGACAAATGCCTCCGCGAAGTCAAGCTAGCAGGTGATGCTGTGCTTGGGCAGGTTGTTGAGCCAGTTTCTTGCCGGTCCGTCGAGCATCTGCGGGATGTACCGCACGGCCCACCTCCGGTTGCCGCCTGCAATGTGCATGGCGGTGACATAGTCATTGAGCCAATCTTCCGGCTTGGTGCTGCCGTCATAGCATTTGGTCCCTCTGGCGAGCTGGAACTGCTTCACGGATGGCTCCGTCATGATACGGGGGCCAAAGCATTCTGGGCCAGGTGGCCCCTTGCTCTCGAGTTGTGCGGACAGGCTGATCCGGTCCAGTTTGTGCCTGGCATCACTGGGCTCCAGCACGCGCTCAATCACGTGATCCAGGATGTCATAGCCCGCCAACCCCATGTCCGAGTAGCCATCATCATACCTGTCCACCTGCACGACTGCAGGCTGCTCCACCGGGTTGGCGGCTGGTGCGACCGCACGCGGCTGCTGCCTCTGCCGAGTAGGCTGAGCAACCGGATGCTGAGAAGGGCCTGGGCGCTCTCCATCTCAGGCCTGGCTGTGAGCTTTATGGGCTTGATAGCCTGCTCCTGCAGCGTTGTGTTTTTGACCGGACTGTCGCGCCACAGCGTGCTGTTTTGCGGCGACAGCCGGGTCGTACACCTGCATCTGCCTATCTCTGCCGGAATGCCCACTCCGCTCCATCTCGCGGCTGGGATGCGGTGATGAGGCCTGATCGTTAGATCTAGCCGCATGCGAGTGCACCACCTGAGAAGCTCCAGCACCCGGGTTGGCTTTCCGGAACTCCTCGTTCTGCCTAGCAGCCTCTATCACTAGCTCATTGAGCCTTTCCTGCTGCCTAACGCGCGCGTCGCCAGCGAGATGCGGCAACTCAGCGGCTACAGCCTCAGCAGCTCTAAGAGTTTTGGCGGGGGTGATGTATCTGGGTCTGGTGGTGGCGGTGTTTTGGCTACCGGCTTGGCCAGCAGTTTCACCAACTGCTGCCATCTCGGTGCCTAGGTTGCGGCGCGTAGCTCCTGCCTTGGAAGGCCTCCTCACCACGGTCGTGAAGCCGTGAGCCCGGTTGTACTCGTTTTGGTCCAGGTTTAGCTCAAGCCTAACCTTATCCAGCTCCGCCTGCTTGGCGAGCAGCGCCTGGCGTTGCTGATCGAGCTGCGCCCGCATGGTCATGAGCTCGAGCTCGGTGGGAGGCGGCATGCCCATCCGCACGGCGGACGCAGGTATCGTCGGAGTAGTGGAGGGAGGAAGGTTACAGTCCTTCTCGTAGGGCTTGTGGGTCTTCCGCCAGCACTCGGGCCAGCGAGATCCTCGATAACGCCCGCAGCAGCAGCAGCCGCGCCCTTCCCGGCATCAGCAGCAGGGCCGGTCATCATCACCTCCGCGACATCCGCAGAGCGGCCCATCGGCCTCCCGCGTGCAGCGATGACGGCGGGGGGATCTTCCGCGAAATGCACCAGCTCGGGGTACTCGCGGTCGATGACGGTGGCGACGTAGACGAGGTGCGCGCCGAAATAGAGCACCGAGCCGCCCTCCGGCATGGCCCTGCCGCCGAAATCGCTGGCGTTGTCAGTGACGAAGTCGAAGGAGCCGAATCTGTGGACGAGGCCACAGACCACGCGCTCTCCAGTAGCAGAAATCGATCCCGTCCGAACGGAAACTCCAGCCAGCGCCGCTGGTTGCCCCACGGTGGGCGCCAACTGTCGTGGTGGTGTCACGGCAGATGCCATAGGATGGCTAAAGATGTGGGGACGATGGACGCTGGAGGCGCTCGGGGAGGGATCACGCAGCAAGTAGCCGCGTGAGATAAGGACCTAGCACTACAAACAACAAGATCTACCCAGGTTCAGGGCCCTCGTGTGGAGGTAAAACCCCTAATCCTGCCTTTCTCTCTTTATATTCGTGTCTCACCGAGTAGCCACAGTACAAGTAATGCTTACCACCGAGTAGCCACTCTTCTCTCTATGTGATGAACTAGGTCAAGAATGTGAACCGATTCTGGGATCCCTCGCGCAGGAGGGGGCAGGGCACCTTATATACTGGTGCCCAGCCAAATACAGCCAAGATGTCGACATTGTGTGCACACTGTACGCTTCCAGCTTCTCGCTGACAGCTTTAGCTTCCTAGTTTGTCCGGTGTGGAAAGTCGTTCTGTAGAACCGAGAAACTGATCTGTTATCACTGACACTGTCACGGGGTAGGCCCCCCTAACCTGCGACGCCCTGCTAACACCCTGGCGCGGATAAGCACGCGCTTTGCAGATGAACAGTGCCTCAGTACGGACCCAGGATACGCGGGATCCTGTGTCAGAACGGCTCCTTTGACTTCTGGCCCGAGTAGGAGACCGCCATTTCTACTCGGACCAATTCCTCTACTCGGAGGATAACAACTTCCTTGATTCTTCCTCCTGGCCATCAGTGTGTACGGCCGAATAGCGGACGACCGGGTAGCGAGTACCGGGTAGCCGCTACTCTGCCAAACGTCTCTTCTGATCTTGCCCTTAGCACATGCCTTTACCCTACTCGGGGGTAACCCCCCGACAAATCTCACAAAGCATATCAACTCCAAGTTTTTCTATGCACATCAGATGTAGAAGATGAACGAGGTGAGGATCTTTTATACTAAGTTGTGTGACTATCTCGCTGATTTGTTAACCGACATCATGTTTCGACTTTCGAGAGGTGTGTTTGTGAAATCGGTATTAAACCCTGAAGAACCAGTCCAAGCATATCCGAGAAATGCCTTCAACAAGGTGACGACGTAGAAACATCGTCATTTCCAAGTATAACCAACTTGGGTCAAGACCTAGGCTTTCACCCCGGAGCTCATGATAGAGTGCTCAAATAACAGCACTATCGAAGCCATAAATGTGTTGTAGCCACCGCGTACCACCATCTGAGTAGCTACATGCGATTTGCGACCGCAGCCGCTACGCAACCATCTCTTTGCAACAAACCGTCGTCCATAGCTTGCATCTCATCGTCGAAATCAACCACCATATCTGAAGAGAGGAACCCTCACGAAGACCTTTCAATGGCTACTGCAATCCGCGATGAGGTAGCTGGCGCAGGCCGGATTGGTCATCAAGGACCAATACCGACAGCTGAGCATACCACTGCCGACTACCACCTCGCCAGAGAGACCTCTACTCAGACTCATCGATCTTGAACCGACATTACAACCGAGGCGCCCACGGAGCCCAGCCAAATCAGGATGGCCTGCAAAGGACAAAGATGTCGTACCATGCGAAGCCCCTGGATCTAGTAGTCGAGCAACACTCAATCCAGCACAAAGCCTCGAGATAATCCGCAATCGCACCTCATCACAGCAGACACCGTCGAGCATCACGCGTCCAGACGCCGCTGATGCATGTACTCACCACAACCCCGCTCTGGGGCCGAACCAGCAAGAGACAGGTCATCAGACCTGCAGCCGCAAGCTACCGAGTCTAGGGTGCTCCCACCATCCCACGCTGATGAACAACGCACTGCCGCCGTGCCCACCATTTCCCTCCCCCTCCCGGGTATCATTGAGGCTCCCAAAGAACACGCCAAGACGCACCTCAAGAAACCAGCTGGGGCACCCATCAGCCAGCGCCATCTTCTCCACTGCCCACTCAGAATGCAAGCGGGCGGGCCCCTGGCTCATCGTCTTCATCCGCCTTGAACGCGCAGGCTAATTGCAAGATTAGCGGCTTCCGCTTCCGCAAACTTTGATGTCAGCTCCCTCCGGCGGAATGCACGGATTAGCCGTCACCGCTACTGCTATATATGAAGTTAGCTTTTTCAGGAGCAGCTGCTAAGCGCTAGCTGTGTTATCCATCAGCAGAAAAATAAACAGAAAACAAAAAAGAAGCGCTAGCTGTGTTATCCATCAGCGGAAAAATAAACAGAAAACAAAAAAGAACCTTTCTCTCTGTGTCGCCCAGGCAACGACTAGGGCGATTCCCGCGCGCCGTCCTGCTCCTACCCCTCCTCCCCTGTCGCCGTCAGCGTGTGGCGCCGAGCTCTAATCGCGCGGGCCAGCGGGAGCTCCACTTCACTACCTGCGCTCGGGGTTGTGTGGCTCGGAGCAACGCTTTGATCTGAAGGCTCTTGGACGGCGTGGTTGTCGGCCGGGCATCAGACACGACGGCGGGGCGTCTGGCGCGTCTTGGCGGTTTGGCGACTAGTCACAGAGCGTCTTAACTGACTGACTGGCCGGCGGTTGAACGACTATGCGCGCAATGGCGATAACCTCTAGGGCTGATGTGATGCTATGACGCTCACATGTACGATTGGTGCATTGGTGGCGGCGGCGACCGGGTAGCCGGGTGGCAGCCGAGGAGACAAGCGATGGAGGCAGAAATCTTTGGTGTTGTGACTGCGAGACGACGAATGCGGATCCTGGCCCGCCAAATTTGGGCGGCCCATCCGCTCAGCCGCTTAGGGCTTCCAAGTGGCGTGGATGAAGCGGATCAGCGGACATCCGTGTGTCCCGCTGCATCCTGACTGCCCACACATACAAAGTTGGAAAGTGAATCCCCGAACCATGCAGAAGGATAGTGCTGGGCGTCCGCCGGAGGATCTGGGGAAAAATCCTCCGGGTCCTCCTGGCTACACTAACAACAAAAAATGGTTCTTATAGAAATACCACCAAATCCTGCTTTTGCTACTCTGGAGAAAAAACGGTTCATTGAAATAAGAAATTTGTGCTATTGTAGCAAAAAAAAATTGTCGACATAAAAATAAATAAAAAAACTAACTTTGCCAGAGACATCGCTGGAGACTTCGCCGGAGATATTATAACAAACATTTTGCACTACTGTAGCAAATCTACGCAACAATTATAGCAAAATAATTTATGCTATTGTAGCAAAAAATAATGACATCGTTGGAGAAACCGCCAGAGATATTATAGCAAACATTTTGCACTAATATACCAAATATTGACAACAATTGTAGCAAAAGTATTTGGTTCTATTGTAGCAAAAAAAAAATGACATCGCCGAAGATCTCGTAGCAAACAAATTATATTACTATAGCAAAATCAGAGACTAAATGTAGCGAACAATTTTTTTTATTGTAGCAGTATGTGTTGCGGTGTTAGTTTGCTGAAAAAATAAAAGCTGATAATAAATAGGCCACGCCTGCTAAAGTGCTTTTGGGTCTGCCAGCATGGAGCCCCGCTAGAACGTGGAGGCGAGCGAGGGCTCGCGTCACCACCCGGAGGATAACCACTGTTTTCCCACCCAGAAACCTATGAACATAAATGGACATAGACCAAAGCGTGATTGAAGAGAGGGGCTACGCGGAGGTTCCGTATTTGCCGCTACGGCGGCCACGTTGCATGATTGAATCGAAATGTCCCTCTTTCGAAAAATTGGACCAAAGGGGAGCAAATGGCTAGTTACTTTTCTGGTGAATCCAAAAGGTGGTCTTTGGAAAAATACGAAGTGATTTTTTTTGGGGGGACGTGAGAAGTGTTATTCATGGATGAACACTTTATAATGTCCACTTATTGTCTTACATCGAGGAACAAGAAATTGAAGGCTACGCATCTATTTACAACGACCACTTGAGGTTGAACACACACTATGGCTGGACCTCAAAACGAGTTCATGCCGGCGGAAGGTATTAGCTTGTCGTGGTGTCCTCGGACAGCTCTCAGAAGCACCGCGGCTACGGAGTGCACGGCAGCGGACGCTATCCTCGCCTTGATCTGCCCACGCCTCGGCACGCTTCGTCCTTGTGCTCCTGAACCTTCGCCATTTCCACAGGGACCAGCGGACGCGGCACCGTGATGGTTGGCCATCTTCCTTCACCAGTGACCAAAACTTGTAAAGCTCTGCTCGGTCTGGGTATGTTCTCTTCTCTCTCTTGCAGTCTAGCTAGTAATCTCAAAGCCCTGATGTGCCCTGCAATGAGACGCTAAGCAGTGGGCTATTTATACCACCAGCTGCAAGTGGCGATGGTGGTGTGGTGGTGTTGGTTGTTTAATAAGTAATACTCCCTCCGTCCGGAATTAAATGTTACAAAGTTTGACAAAGGTGGATGTATGTAGACATAATTTAGTGTTAGATACATCCCTTTTTGTCAAACTTTGTGACATTTAATTCCGGACGGTGGGAGTAATTGGGAGCGTTCCATTATTAGCTTTTCGTTGTTAAACCCTGACAAAATATTCGTTGGATCGTTCAGAAACAGTTTTCTAACCGTGTGCGGTAGCGGCCACACCGCTTTGTGATTTCTTAACTGCCGCTGTATCGGCAGTGTCGGATCCTCCCCATTCCCGGCAGCTGCTCCTATCCCTGCAAGGTTTTGTGGTGGCCGTGGCACCGCGCCGCTGTTTCCGTTGTATCACGGTGTTGGACTGTTTTCTAAGGAAAATAATTATACGGGACATGGTCTATAAATTTCGCCCGTGGACCAAGTTCAGCAATTGACACGTGGCTAGAAAACAGTTTAGATATGAAAATATATAACCGGATTTTGTTTTTCTCCTATTTTCTAGCCACGTGTCAATTGCTGGAGTTGGTCCACGGGTCTAAATTTGTAGACCAGGTCTCATATAATTATTTTCCGTTTTCTAATGCCTGTGGCGATCACATGCGCCCATGATAACGTATATGTACGTCCCTTCTCATCGCAGTGAGCTCTGGCTAGCTCCGCGAAATAATCTCGCCTTTTGGCTTTGCATAATCTAAACTTTCTACAAGCTACCTAAATTTCTAATGATGGTTATTTTTCAGCAGTTGAATTCCCATATTCCGCAGGACAGCCTTGACATGCTGGAAGACTTTGAGCGCGTTTTGGTAGGCTGCAGGAGACTGGACCATGCCCCGGGAAAACGAAGCGGGCCGTTTGTTTGGTTGCATGCACCTAAATTATGCGCCCATGATTAAAACAGTCTTTGGCTAGGCCCGGTGGAAACGGCCGAATTGGCAGTTTCCGTGGAGGCAGGCCGCACGGCTGCAAAAAGTGGGCGTCAGGACACGCGCGAGAGCTGAGCGTGGATGGCGGGAGATGGGGAAATTCCGGCGGCGTTTCGCGCTAGACAAACCCCTCACCGCCCTACCCCCTCTATTCACTCACCTCACTCTTTTGCTTCCCACACCGGCGGCGGCGGCGTGTTCATTGACTGCAGATCTAACCGGCAGCCCGCACCGGAGCGCCCTTGTCGTCCCTTTGCTGACCTTGTCTCGTTTCGGTCCATCCTACGGACCCGTGGCGGCACTGGTACGAAAAGGAGGAGCCGCCCTCCTTCAACGGTGCCACCGTCTGGTATTCTTTATCCACAATGCCAGGGGAAAAGGAAAACACATTCCCCCTCGTCTTCACTTAGCAGTGCTATCGATTTATGTGGTACTAATGTCAGATCCAACATAATTAGGACGACGGTTTGGTTTTAAGCAATCACACAACATAACTCATAGTTGTGATTCAGGCCTAGATTCTCGTGATTCACAAGATCGTAGTTAGGCGCACCGCAACTCCTCTGGTTACATGGGCTCCTATGTTCGCTTGAGATGAGGAGAGGATTTCTTATCTTAATTACATTTACACCAACAACGAGGTAGAGGCTGTCCAGATGCTCCGGATGGGTAGAGCCCCCATCTATGAACTTGTCAAAAGGTTCAGAGAGGGTGGACTGTTGAGAGACAACATCCACACCTCTGTGGAAGAGCAAGTTGCCATGTTTCTTCATGTTCTAAGCCATAAGCAAAGGTTCAGAGTGATGCATAGCACGTTCAGGAGATCCTGTGAGACCATCTCCCGCTACTTCAAAAAGGTCTTGTTTGCTGTTGGCGAGCTCAGGTATGAGATGATCAAGTCACCTACTGACCAAACGCCTACGAAGATTAGAGACAGCTATAAATGGTATCCATATTTCAAGGTACGCACTACTCTGTTTTCCTATGTGAGGACCAGATTGCTATGACCAGTTGATGACTCATATTTCATCATGTCTCAAGATTGTATTGGAGCCATCGATGGTACTCATGTTACTGCTAGAGTGCCGCGATCACAGTCTAAAGACTATAGAGGGAGGAAGCACTACACCAGCCAGAATGTGCTACCTGCTGTTGATTTTAGTCTCAAGTTCACTTATGTGCTAGCAGGTTGGGAGGGATCAGCACATGATGCCACCATTCTTTCTGACAACATGTCAACACCTAATGGGATCAATATCGCTAATGGTAGGTTCTATCTTGGTAATGCTGGTTACGCATGTCGCTTTGGTATCCTTCCACCCTTCCGAAAGACCAGGTACCATCTAAACGAGTTTAGTGCAAGGTTTGGCCCAACTACTGTCAAGGAATTGTTCATTCTTAGGCACTCTAGTCTTAGAGTTATGGTCGAGAGAGCTTTTGCTGCACTGAAAAAAACATTCAAAATTCTTGACCAGAAGCCATTTCACCCTTTTGTTACCCAAGTGAAGCTAGTTCTTGCATGTTGCATTCTTCACAACTGGATTCTTGGTTGGGGCTTCGATTCCCTTGTCCTGGATGAGGTAGATGTCACGCCTGATGGCGTTGACCTCGGCCATGGCGTGAATTGGAATGACAATGAAGCTTGGAAGAACAAGAGGATGGAGTGGGCTGAGGCAATGTGGGCTGACACAGGTACCTCAAGGAACTGAAGAAGAAGAAGAAGAGGAAGAGAAGCAGAAGAAGAACTACACCCCCCCCCCCATCACCAAACTGAACTGCTACTATTCGTATTAGCTAGGGCTATTTTGATGAACTGTTATTCGTATTAGTTAGGGCTATACTGATGAACTGCTATTCATATTAGCTAGGGCTGTCTTTTAAATAACCCCATATTATTTATGCATGAACTTCTATTTTGACCTCTTCCTTTCATGGTGTGTAGTGTGGTAACCTGACCATTTGAGAGAAGAGGTCAGCACAAACCAAACCAGATGGAATCAAACAGTGAGCATTGCTTAGTTAAACACATTTGTGTCTCTCTACAGCCTATCAAACGCAATGGACAAAAGAGAGTCACTGATACGATGCAGGCTACCTAACATAGGGGTGGCTCACTCCGGCCAGCCCTGGAGAAAAAGCCCCACAAATAAAAAAAATGCAACCTACCAAACGTGCCGTTTGTACTAGAGTGTGTCCTACCGTTGACTAAAGGACTACTTAAGCTGTGTGTAGTCAAATGTACACCAGCGTCCAGCGGTGGCTGCTACCCGGTAGTCCTGGCTGGAATGGAAAACCTGTCGGCTGATGCAAAGATAAAAAAACCTGCCGGCCCTCACACGACGTAGGCCGTGACAGGCTGGCCTCATGATGCATCCACTCCCTCACAGTACTGGTAGCTCGTCCGTCTCGGCCCATAGTTTATCTGCAGATCATGTGAGTGTCAGCAGGCCTCCAGCTTAAGTCGACAATCCCGCCATGCTGTTTAAATGGCTTAAATAATATGCTTTGGCACATTCCAGTGTTTCTGAGCATCTCTTCTTGTTTTATATATCTACTACTCCCTCCGTCCACTTTTATAAGACATATTTCTTACTATTGAAATATTAAGAAGTGTGTCTTATAAAAGTGGACGGAGGAAGTACCTTGTCATTTCTCTCAAGAAAAAAAGCCTAGTTTGTCCTGGCGCTCCATCACTAGCTTCAGTTTTCTCTCTTGTGGACTGGAAGGGACGCCCACGTCGAAAGGCGAGTCTATGAATGTTTAACCATCACGTGTCCGGCCGATAAAAACCATATTAGGGTAATGGTTTCAGGAAATATTATCTATGGATATATAAGTGGGAAAATAATCATCAGATATATATAGCGGGTAAGGGTATGTGTTCGTGAAATATTATCTATGGATAGATATAAGTGGGAAAATAATCATCAGATATATAGAGCGGGTAAGGGTATTGTTCATGAACCCATGCCCGTGTATCGTCTTGGCTTAATTCGTTGTGCCTTCCAATGACCTTCCTAAATGCATTGTTTTGACACCGGGAAGTATCTCTAGGGTGAAAACTCAAGTGTCGGAGAGTGGTCTGTCCTAGGACAGTGGCTCTCAAGAGGATCGAACACAGGGGGCTAACCACACTCACTGCACCTCTCGTGAGGTCTGGTGAAAAAAACTCGAGATAGACAACAATGGCGACACGGGGAGTTTACCCAGGTTCGTGCCACCTTGCGGTGTAACACCCTACTCCTGCTTGTCTAATGGTTTGCACTGCGATTGATTACACTACAATGGGTGAGCTTGTGCTTGAGTTTAGACTAGGGGTGCTAGGGGGTGAATGAGTTGTCCCCTTCTACTGGATCGAGGGGTTCCTTATGTATTCGTCTCGGTCCTCTTTCCTGCTCATTCTTGTCGGGAAAGGGTACCACCCAACGACAAGGAAGGTGTAGTGTGTGCTTTGTCACCTTCTACGGTCTTGGTCTGCAGGAGACCGCGCCACCGCCCATGGCAGGGTTGTGGGGTTCTTGGTGATGTTTCCTCCGTCTTGTAGCGTCGGCTTGGTCTTCTTTCACCGAAGATGAAAGCTTTGGGTGACGCTTTGGCGGGGGCAGCTATTGCCCACACTTTATACACGAGAATGACAAGCTCTGCCAAAGGCGCTCTGCAGCGCTGCTCTGCCTTCGCCAGCGCGCGCAGACTCGCGCGCATCATCAGCACATGGTCTTTGTCCTCTTGAGGAAAAACCCTCTAGAGAGGAGGCATGGAATCTGAGGCAGTACTCCTTCCCGAGGAAGGCGTAGCGCGTCTCCCGAGGAAGAAATTACTTGGGTCAGTGGATAGTCTGCGGCATAAGGTCTCGCAGACAGCACCACCATCTTCTAATCCTTGAGGCTGCTAATGCCATGAATCCTGGCCTCGAACTCATCCTTCGGGATCTCGTCCTCCGCTAGTTCTAGGTAGAGTCGACATCGCCCTTGGCTTGGATCCCAAATCCACCCATAGTGTAGGATTCCCCGGGTCCGTCCTAACCCGAAGGAACCTTCTCCCTATGCGTCTTCACGAAGAAGATACGCTTCCATAGCTCCCAGTGTGGGCAAATTCCGATGAAACACTCGCACAAAACGCTGAAGCATGCAATGTGTTGCACCGAATTTGGCGGGAGGTCCTGCAGCTAGATCCTGTAGATGTACGGGAGAGCTCGGAGGAAAGGGTCGAGACGAAAAGAAAGCCCGTGCGCGACGTGCTCGACAAGAACCACCTGCTCATTACCTTGGGGGTGGGGGGATCCTCGTCCTTCCCGGGCTTGCGCACGCACCCGGAATCCGCCGCGGGCAGCTGCCCGTCTTTCTGCATCGCCAGCAGGTTCTTGTCGGTGACGTTGGAGCTGCGTCACTCCCTCGTCTTTTTCTTTAGAGCCGAAGAGCCCCCGACTCCGCTCGTCACCGCCGCACGCCTCCCTTTACCAGGACCAGCCATGGAGTTTTCTCTTGAAGACAGAAGAATGGAGGAGGAGCACTAGGAAGAAGAAAGTGATTCGTGAAGAAAGGAAACAACTCCTCCCGCAGGTTACCTTTTATACTACGGCCAGACCCGCTAGATCTGTTGATATCTCCAGCAAAGTCGACGTGGCACTAGGAAACGAAGGGGCCATGTGCAGTTACTTAGGCACGAATCCCGATGGCACCCATGGGGTTTGGGGCCGGGTTTGCAGCCCCATACTAGACCCATTTAATTTGTCGGGTCTCATTTTTCACCATACCGGCGACCTGGGCGGGTTCGGGGCCCTGACGGGTACCCATCTCAGGAGCGACGCTGAGCATGTGTGGAATAAAATTGTGGAATATTGGGACGGGGTTGGTGGGAATAGACACGTGTGTGTGTTGTCTTTGAGACTCCAGATTCCAATGCGTGCATGTGATGTGTGGGTCGTGTGGTCCATAGCTCATGGATGTGTGGTTCAACATAGGATTATTAGGGATAGGATTAGGGCTACAGGTACGGATTTGCCACCCCCAGACCCGCCCCGTTAGACATGGCGGGTCTAACATTTTACCAGACCATCCCCATTTAATGCGGGTACCCGTCGGGTTTGCGGGTTTCGGTTCCCCATTGCCATCCGTAGGCACGATTACCAAGGCAAGCACGCGTAGTTACTGCGCCACTAAACGAGATTTCCGGTGCAGGTCAGTCTAGTTCCGAACAAAAGCTGACACGGAGGGCCTACCACGTCACGTCTCGCTTCCGCCGCTTCTTGATGGCCCACAAGTATAGCAGATCACAATAGTCTTCGAGGGTAAGTGTAACCCAATTTATTGATTCGACACAAGGGGAGCCAAAAAATACCTACAAGCCTTAGCAGCAGAGTTGTCAATTCAGCCACACCTGAGAAGCACTTAGCAAAATATATTAGTAATAAAAGGTGCAACAAAACAGTGGATGGAGTGATGTTGTGATGTTTTTCTTGCGTTCTCAACACACCTAATACAATGGCAATTGTATAGATACGTTGGTTCAGCGAAAAGATAGTTAATGTTGTGGAATATGGAGTTAAACAAGTGATATTTGTAATCTGTAATAAATGGGCCAGCAAGGAAACAAGTAGTAAAAGCATGTAAAATCAGTAGAAATAATAGTAAAATATGGACCAGGGTTCATAGGTTCACTAGTAGTAATTCTCCAAACAATAGAACAAGTGCTGGGTAAACAAATTACGGCTAGGCAATTGACAAATCATGGGGGCATAACAATGCTATTATTACGAGATATAGTTCACGGGTTCTACCATGGTAGGAATTATGAAAAGGCATATAGACTGCTATCCAATATGCATCTATATGAATAGTCCACCCCAAGAAAACTATCTAGCAAATCTATCTGTTATTAAGTTGCAGCAACAAAGTGATTACTTTGTGTGTAACAGACAATTGCATTAAGAACAATTCGTAATGTAAAAAATGGTTCTCATCCGTAGACAAGAGCATCGCGCTGTTTTCTCCCTAGTGGCAACATCACACATTCCCCACTCGTCATGTTCCTGTTACTCGAGCATAGGTGTAAGGGAGGCATGAACCCACTATCTAGCATAAATACTCCCTCTTTGAGATGCATACAACTATGTGATCAAGATGATCATACACATCGGAGAGCATGCAAGAACACATTAAAACACTCTAAGGATATAAGTGAAGATTCTCATATAATGACATGAACAAAATAATCATAATTTCATGGTTCATCGGATCCCAGCAAACACAACACATAAGATGGATCTCAGTCATGTGAGGCATAACATGAGACCGTGGTATTGATCAACAAGGGGGAGATAGTACCAACTAGCTACTGCTATGAACCCATAGTCCACGCGGGAACTACTCATAAGCATCACAGAGGAAGAACGGATGGAGATGACACCGGGGGCATTTCCCCGTCCCAGCAGGGTGCAGGAACATGAACTTCTGTCCCCAAAATTAGGATTTTCGATGGCGGCGGAGCTCGAATGCGTTTATGGAAAAAATCCTCCGTTGTTTTCCATTTTAGGGTTTTAGAAATTTTATAGGCGAAGAGGTGACGGGAGGCGGTGCCCAAGGCACCTAGGGACCCACCAGGCGTGAGTAGGGGGTGGTCGCGCCTGGCACCCCCATGGGGACCCTGTGGGTCCCCTTTTCTGGCTTCTGGAGTCTTCCGATGGATAAAAAATTGTCGTAAATTTTTAGCCAATTCCGAGCATTTTCATTTTTGGACCTTTTCTGAATTTCACAGACAATCAGACAGAAACTCGTATTGGGCATCTTGTTAATACTTTAGTCCAATAAATGATAGAAAACAAAGAAAAACATAGGGAAAACATGTAGAAAACGAGCATGGAGCATCAAAAATTGTAGATATGTTTGGGACATATCACTTCTCGTCGCGTCCCATTGGGAGAAGACGAGTGCGCCATGACGCCACACGAACGTCGGCCAATAAACTCATTTTTTATACAAGTTCAAAACAAAAGGGCACTTGGCTCATTTATTGACAAAACCAGTGGCTCTACTACACGAAATGCACTCGCCTTGATCACTGTTGAAGACATCGTGACTCTGATACTCGGTGCGACACATAATATCTCGACTCACAGGATCGTACTGCCACCGAGGCATGCTTAGATGCCGTGTTTTACAAATATGAAGGTAACATCCAAGGATCCGTGTTTTGGGCCCAGGAATAGAACTCGTGCTGCATTCTATGGTAATTTTTTGTGTTCATAATACGATGAAAAATCCTGGCGGTTGCGTTGGGTACCCATCTAGATGCCGTGTTAGACTCGACTCGGTAAGTCCTCCGTGGTATGATTCAAAGTTGTCAACCATCCCGAGTTCGAGCCAAGGGTGTCGAATTTGAGAAGGTCAGCACTGTATTTGCCCAAGTACAATTAATTGGTCCCGATCTGTCGAGTGAACCAAGCGGCTCTACCATATCCATTTGTAAATTACTAAAAATAGCATATCTTCTCGCTCCATATGCGGGTCATCATAACAGGATTCACACATCCTAAAAAATTCCATCAATTTCCGAGTCATAGGGTATCAAACACTTAGCATCATGAAAAGCTCCGAGTCCTCCGTGGTGTTGAGTCTCTACATGGCTCACAGGAGTCGAGTACACACTCGGGGGCTACTGACGTAGGGATACTTCCCGAGTCCATCTGTCCGGAGTGTCCGACTCCAATCTGTCTGGTCTCTGCATGCTCCCTGTTACATAACCGGACAAACCGGATACCATATGGCAGCCACCTGGTTTTGTAGCCCTAGCCGCGATAAACTCATCCCCGATGTCGACAAATTGAGCCGCTAGAACCCTAATCCGGCCATCAAAGCACATCGACGTAACTTTCTTGCCTAAACTGCCTAGTCCGCTTGGCGCTGACAGAGAAAGCGTGAGCGTTAGGGGGAACAATATTGGGGCCACCACGCCCAGGCGAAGGTCGTATGGATACAGTTGCATTTTTTTAAGGGGTCAATGGGCCATACGTTTTTTATACGTGCTATACTAATAAGATTATACACTTATAGCGACATCGTGAAATCTCAGCCGTCAATCCATCTAAGGGGGGAGGACTTAACCAGAAGTGGCACGTGTGTTAGCCTAGAAAAAGTCAGGAAATGTTCACACACAGTACTAGAAGTGTGAACAACAGATTTGCATGGAAGACTAATTCAAAGGCTAGAAGCATGAACATGGGCATGTGTCTAACCAAGAGCTATGATGATCATGCAAGGATGTGCAATGAATTGCTGAAGGAGATGTTGTAGGACTTTGCACGGTAAGTGTTGAACCAACATAGGTTTGGATGAGATTTTTTTTGCAGCATAGTAGTAGTATCACTCATCCGTGGTGGGCTAGTTGCAAACCAGGTCATCTGTACGAGCTTCCATCAGTGTAAGAGATGCATAAAGGCCCCTCCCCTGCCCCTTGCGTCGCCCCCTTAGGCGGCGCTAGGGGAAATTTTCCTTCCCCTCCAGCCTTCCCCCGCCTCTCACCCCCTACCACTACCGCCGACGGCCTTGTCCGCGGTGATGGTGGCACCCCTCCACTTCCAAAAGGTGGTCGGGGGCGGTCCTTTTGCTTTGCGTAGATGGAGGTTGACCGGCCCAAGGGGACAACGCTGTCCAGGCGGTGGATGCCCAGCTGGCTGGCTCAGGTGGCGGCCGCGAGTAGCTTGCAGGCGACAGGGCGACAACGGCGGCGCCGTCGTCTGCACCTACGGGAGGATGCACGCCTGATGGGTTTGGGAGGGCCCGGTCTAGGCTCGTCGGCACGGATGGCTGTGCGGGCGAGCTCGGTCGTCATGGCAGATGGGCCTCGGTTGTGGCGGCTGGCAGTTTTGGCCTCGAGGGTGGGCAACTATTGGTCTGGCCTAGGTTGCCTCCTGTGCTGGATCCCGGTCACCGGCCTCGATCTGTACGTCTGGCCGGTCTTCGATGCGGTGGCGGTTTCTGCGGCGTCTTCTTCGTCAATAGGAGAGGAGGTGTATCGGGAGGCTGCGTTGCCGACTATGCTATGGTCCATTCTCGACCTGGCCGGGGCTTGATACGTTACAAACGTATCTATAATTTTTGATGCTCCATGCTTGTTTTCTACCCAATACCCTTTTTCCACATGTTTTGTCATGTTTTCCTTCAGTTTTCGGAAGTTTTCATACAATAACCTATTAACGAGATGCCCCAGGCCAGTTGTTGTTTTCTGCTGTTTTTTATTTCAGAGAACTTCTTAAAGAAATATTCTGTTGTTTTTTACCCAGAATGAATACATTGTACAAAGAAGTGCCGGTGGGGCCCCCAGGGGGTGCCAGGCGCGGTCCCACCCTAGGTTGCGCATGGTGGGCCCCTAGCTGCCCTAGCCACTGATGGTGCAGATCTTGCACTCGTTAGGAGACCCCAAGAGGAAGGTATGAAGAGCACAACAGCAAGTTTTCCCTAAGAAAGAAACCAAGGTTGAATCGACCAGTAGGAGAAAGAAATCACTTCCGAAGGTTGACGCAGCTAAGGTGGCAGGGCGCACTACCGTTTCAGAAGCAACGTGGAATCTACACAACATGATCAAATCACTTTGCCCCAACGAAGCAGTGAGGTTGTCAATCTCACCGGTTTTGCTGAAAACAAAGAGGTTAAACGTACCGTGTGGAAAATAATATTTGTTTGCAGTAGATGAAAGAGAACAGTGATGGCACTAGGAAACCAGTAGCAGCAGTATGAAAACAGAGATTGCCGTGGTTGTATTATCAGTATGAGCAAAAAGGACCGGGGTCCACAGTTCACTAGTGGTGTCTCTCCCAAGACAGACAGATAGCATGTGTGGTAAACAAATTACAGCTGGGCAATTGACAGATATAAATGTTGCACCGTAGTGCATATGCATGACATGATGATTATTATCTGATTCAAGCGGGCATTACAACAAGATACATAGACCGTCATCCAACGGCATCTATGACTAATAATCCACCCTCAGAATGTCATCCGAGCAAACCTTAGTTATTAAGCAAAGTGTGTAATGTAAATAATGTAAACATCGTTTTTTCTCCCTAATGGCAATAGAACATCCCCCATCCGTCACGAATCTGTCACTCGAGCACAGATGCAAAAGAGGCATGAACCCATTATCGAGCATAAATACTCCCTCTTGGAGTTACTAGCATCTACTTGGCCAGAGCATCTACTAAGAACGGAGAGCATGCAAGATCATAAACAACATACACATGAAAAGAACATGATAGATTGATAATCATGAGACATAGCATTCAATATTCATCGGATGCCAGCAAACACAACATGTAGCATTACAATAGGATGATCTGGATCATGTAGGGCGGCTCACAAGATCTAAACATGAGGCATAAAGAGGAGAGAACAACGATCTAGCTACTGCTATGGACCCGTAGTCCAAGGATGAACTACTCACACATCATTCCGGCGGCGTGCATGGTAGTGTAGAGCCTTGCAATGATGATTCCCCCTCCCGACAGTGTGCCGGGGAGAGCTCCAGAACCCTCCCGAACTAGGGTTGACGATGACGGCGGCTGCGGGTGTTTTTGGTGGAAAAGGCTTCTGTATTTAAGGTTAACCTTTCGAGGAAAATATATAGGCGAGAGGGAAATGTCGGTGGGCGAGCAGTTGGGCCACACCACCCCTGGGAACGGCCGGGGGCGTCTACCCATGGTGTGGGGCCCATGTGGCTCCCTCTCGGGTCTCCTCCGAACTCCGTGTGCGCGACAACTTTCTAAGACTTTTGGGCTTCGAATCGTCCAATTCCGAGAGTATTTCCAGAAGAACTTTTCTGAAACTAAAAACAGCAGAAAACAGGAACTGACTCTGTGGCATCATGTCAATAGGTTAGTCCTAGGAAATCGATAAAAATGGCATAAAGTGTAAAGGAAACATGTAGCATATGGCATGAAAACAACATGTAACACCAGAAATTATGGATACGTTTATGATGTATCAGCCACCGCCTCTTGTCGCCTCTTCGCCTATAAATTGCCTTTAACCCCAAAACGTCTGGGGAGAGAGTTATTTTCCACGAAACATACAGAGAGGCACCGTCACCTTGAAAGTCCAATGTAGGGTTTCTATAGCCCTGTTCCGACACCCTGCTGGAGGGGGGAATCGTAATCGGAGCACTCTTCATCGCCATGATAGCCTCCGGATAGATGCGTGAGTACTTCATCTCAGGACAATGGGTCCATAGCAATATCTAGATGGTTGTTCTCTCCCTTATGACTTCATATTTAGAGTCTCGTGAGCTCTCTCACATGATCGGGACCACCATTATGTAATTGTGCATGATGTGTTTACTAGGATCCGATGAACCATGAAGTTATGATTATTTTCTTCATGTCAATTTGAGATGCTTCACTTATATTTGTAGATAGTTTTAATATTTGTCTTGAAATGCTCTCCGGTGTTTATGATTAACTTGGCCACATAGTTGTTTTCACCTCCAAGAGAGGGTTTATATGCTAGATAGGGTTCATGCCTCCCTTATATCTATGCTCGAGTGACAGATTCGTGACATATGGGGGGTGTGCTATTGCTACTAGGGACAAAACAGCGGTGCTCTTGTCTACATATGAGAACCACTTCTTACATTATTTATTGTTCTTAATACATTTGTTTGTTGCACACAAAGCAATCACATTGTTGCTGCACCTTAATACCAGAGAGATTTGCAAGATAGCTTTCCTGAGGTGGACTTTTAGATATGGATACATTCTGGATAGCTATCCATATGTCTTGACGTAATGCCCACAATGTGAGAACCCGTGAACAATATCTCGTCTTAATAGTATTGTTATACTTTCACGATTTGTCAATTGCCCAACCGTAATTTGTTCACCAAGATTGTTTGTTTTCTTTGGAGAGACACCACTAGTGAAACTATGGCCCCCGGTGCTATTTTCCTCATTATTGCATCCTTCTTTCAAGCACTTTCACCATTGTTTCCTTGCTCCTCCATTTTTTACTTTTATTACTTTTCAATACTATATATGTTTAATTTTCTAGTTTTCAGCAATACGGGAAGATTGACAACCTTCCCGAAAGTTGAGGACAAGAGAGAGTTTGTGTTTTGTGTGTAGGTCCATGTTTGTTGACGTGCCAGACAACAAGAAACCTTCTCCAAGGCTTTGAAGTCCTACTTGATTGATAACCTTGGTTCCTTAATTGGGGGTATATTTCCATTAGACTACATCATACCTTTCTCTTGGGGTTACCCAACAAGCGTGTGATAACGTCTGCATCAAGAACTTTTATGGCGCCATTGTCGATGACTTCAAGCTTGCTGCAAGGGGAGTGGCACACTTCCACTCTCTTTATTATTTTTTATTCTTCCTTAGTTCACTTTTTTTCTCTTTATAAAAAATCCAAAAAAAATAGTTCTCTAGTTTCTAGTCTTTTATTTGCGTTGTAAGTATATTTTGTTTTATCTTGAAAGCATGGGAACCAATGATACCACCAAGCTTTCTGAATTTACTAGTACAAATAATAATGATTTCATATGCACACCAGTTGCTCCACCTGCTGCTACAGCAGCTTCTTATGAAATTAGACCTGCATTGTTGAATCTTGTCATGAAAGATCAATTTTCTGGTATTGGAGAAGATGCTACCTCTCACTTAAGTTAACTTTGTTGAGGTATGTAACATGAAAAATAATAGAGAGGTAGATGGTGATATTGTGAAATTAAGATTGTTCCCTTTCTCCTTAAGAGGAAGAGCTAAAGAATGGTTATTGTCTTTGCCTAAAAATAAAATTGATTCTTGTACTAAATGCAAAGATGTTTTTATTGGGAAGTATTATCTACCTGCAAAAAATTATATAACTAAGGTGTAACATTATGAACTTTAGACAAAATTATAATGACCATGTTTCTCAATCCTGGGAAAGAATAAAAACTATGGTTAAGAATTGTCCAACACACGGACTAACTACGTGGATGGTTTTCCAAAAAAAAATTATGCAGGATTAAATTTTTATTCAAGGAATTGATTGGATTCATCAGTGGGAGGAACCTTCATGAACGTCACTTTAGGTGCAGAAAAGAACTTATTGGTCGATATAATGACAAACTAATCCCAATGGCACACAAAAAAGGGCTCCAACAGGTAAAAAGGTAAATTTCTGTTGAGTATGTCTCTTCTTTGAGTGATATGATTGATATTCTTGCTTCTTTGCTATCTAAACAAGTGCCTATAGATCCTAATATTTTTCCCTTGAACTCTCTGGTTTCTAATGAGAATGATCAAATTGATGTGATTTTTATTACTAGAAAAAATTTCAACCACAATGCTTATAAGAATAATTTTGGTGGTAACAACTATAGGCCATATCCTAATAAAAATTGTAATTGATATGGAAGTCCTTATGGTAATACTTAAAACGATCCTAAAAGTTCAACCTCTGATCTTTAAAACATGCTTAAATAATTTATCACTTCACAAAAATTTCAATAAAACTGTTGATGAAAGGCTTGCAAAACTAGACAATCTTGTGCTGAAAGTTGATAGTCTTACTCATGATGTAGAAATTTTAAAAATTAGAACTACACCTCTTGAGACCAAGAAAATTGAACCTATAAATGCTATACAAGTTCAAATAAATGAGAAGATGAGAATGTTAGCTCAAATTCGTGCTAGAAGAGAAAGAGAAGCTGAAATTGCTGAAAAAACTGCTAAAAGTGAGACTATTAAAAATTATACCATCCAACCCTTTGAACAAGTGAAAAAATTTAGTACCAATGATTATCCTAATGCTTTAAAACATGTTGATGTCAAATCAAATGGGATTGGAGAGGTCATGGCTTTAGGTAGAAGGAGTACCAAAAATTTGGAGATTGAAAATTTTTCTAGTGAGAAAATTGTTGGAAGTGGGATTGATCATAATATGACTTTACAAGAAACTATTCCACCATGTTTGAGGATGATAAACTTGATTTTGATAACTTCACCATCTCTGATGTTATTAAGTTCTTACAAAAAATTATCTAAAGGTCCTAATGCTAGTCAGATAAATATTGCTTTCACTAAACATATCACTAATTCTCTCATTGAAGCTAAGGAAGAAAGGCTCAAACTTGAAGCCTCTATTCCTATAAAATTACAAGATGGTTCGGATCCCACTATTAAAATAAGAGTGAATAAATTTAGATTGCAATGCTTTATGTGATCTTGGTGCAAGTTTTTCTATTATGCCGAAATTGTTTTTATGATATGCTTGATTTGAAACCATTGGATGAGAGTATTTTGGGAGTGCATCTTATAGACTCTACTGTTAAAATACCTTTGGGAAGGATTGATGATGTTCTTATTATTTCTAATGATAATTATGTTCCCGTTGATTTCATGTTTTGGATATTGAATGCATTGCTTCTTGTCCTATCATTTCTAGAAGACCTTTTCTTTGCACCGTTGGGGCCATTATTGACATGAAAGAGGGAATTATAAGATTTTAGTTTCCCCTTAAAAGTTAAATAGAACATTTCCCTATAAAGATAATGAAGTTACCTTTTGAGACCCATATGTCGAGTGGATTTCTTTGCTTCACTAAACATCAGTGGCTGTAGCTACTGTTTAAAAGTATCAATAATGCTTGTGTCCATTGATGGTTGACGTTGGTAAACCCCAAGAGAAAGATTGTGAAGAGTGCAGCGAAAAGTTTTCCCTTAGAAAAGAAACCAAGGTTGAATCAACCAGTAGGAGGACAAGCAACTTCTGAAGGTTGATGCAGCTGAGGTGGCAGGGCGCACTAACGGTTCAGAAGCAACGTGGAACCTACACAACAAAATCAATTCACTTTGCTCCAACGAAGCAATGAGGTTTTTAATCTCACTGGTTTTGCTGAACACAAAGGGGGTTAACCGTATGGTGCGGGAAATAGTATGAGAACAATATGAAAACAGCAGTAGCAGTGTGAAAACAGTGGAAGCCGTGTGTGTATTATCAGTATGAGAAAATGGACCGGGGTCCACAGTTCACTAGAGGTGTCTCTCCATAAAAATAACTAACATGTGTGGTGAACAAATTACAGCTGGGGAATTAATAGATAATGAAACATGCATGACAAGATGATTAATATGATATTCATGCAGGCATTACAACAAGATACATCTGTAACAACCCTACTTTGTAATAAAGTTGTGTTGTGTGTTGTGTACATGGCATGCATGCATGGAAAATGCTTGTAAAAAAAATTTGCATTTGAAAATAACAAGTGAAATGACAAAAATCACTTAAACTAGAAACCCACAAAGTTGTTCTAAAAAGTTTTCCAAAATGAACAAACCAAGGTATGGTTTTGTTGGAAATTTGAAGAGCTTTCCAAAAGTTTTTTTGTGTAATTTTTAACCTTTCAAAAAGGCCCTCAAACATCCACTTTTTCTTGTTGTTTTATAAGGAAAAGGACCTCTTGGTAATTCCTAGAATCTCCAGGGGTTATCCGCAATTATCTTTTCTTTTTTCCCATTCCTTCTTCCTCTCCGGCCAGAAGGACGCCGAGGGCGGCGAGGTGGCCCCTGCCACCTCCTGCTGCCTTTCTACGAGGATGAGGACGCAGGGAGGCCTCCCGACCTGTCTCTCCCCCTCGTAGAACCCCTTCGGGACCCCTCTCTCTCTCTCTGCCGGATGAACCCTAACCGCCACAGACGCTGCTCGCCGTCGTCTCTCCGGCCGTCCCCATGCCCCGTTGAGCCTCCCCGTAGCTCCGTCGTCCTCTTGTCTCCGTCCTCAACCACGAGCGCATGGAGTGGAGGCCACAGTCGCCGGAATCGCACCCTTCTTCCACGCGGCCGGAGAGGTTCCGCCACCACGATTCATCGCTGTTAAGCCCTCTACGGCCTCAACGACGCCACCTCCGCACTCAAGATGAGCACTGCTCCCTCCTGGTACCTTCCTCGTCTCCTCCCGTGGCCGGTAACGGAGTTTTCGCCGGAGACCGTGGCCGCCGCCGCTTCGTGTGCACGGAGGATCGCTGCCGGTGGCCCTAACGGGGCGGCGCCACCACCTTTAGGCGCACCACGACGAGACGATTCGAACAAGCACGGGCACGCTTGTGGGGGTGCGGTGGTTCACCGCCGGCAACCACCCTCTATGTCGGCCGGCCATCCGCTGACGTCAGCGTGACCTCAGCCAGGGCACCACCTGTCAGTTTTGAATTAAAAAAAATTAATCAAAAGAATTTTGAATTGACACGTGGGCCCCGCCCATTTTCTAGAAATGAATTAAATGTTGAATAATTAATATCTCAGTTTCTGTAACTCAGAAAAATATGAAAAATACAAGGTTGTGTTCAGAAAAGTATTTCCAACCCAAATATGTCACTTTCATACATGTTTGAAAAACTTTAAATTTTGGCATTATTTCAATGTAATTAAATCTTTTAAAAATAGAGAAAATAAGTTTTAATTCAATAAAATTAGAAAAATGCAAGTTATATACCAAAATGCTCAAAATAAAAAATGCAATCCATTTATGACGGTTTTAAACCCATTTGAGCAATTAAAATTGTACTCACTTTTAGAATCACCCGAAGTGCCCTCCTGGGTCTATTTCGGGGCTAAGTTCAGTAAAAATGCTTAACCATCATATGAACCATAGCAAACCGTTGAACAAGTTTAGGTATTTTATCAAAGTGCATTAACTTTGTCACGCATACGTATTGTGCATTGCATCGATGCCATGTGTTCATGTTTTCTTTTCCGGTTTTTGCTTCTTATCGGTAGAACGCTGCCCGAAGAGAAGATCAACAACTCAAGTGACGAATACTTGATCTTAACCGACAAGTCAAGCACTTATCCAGAAGATCTATCTATTTGGTTTTCTGTTAAGAAAGGCAAGCATAACCTCTTATCTGCTCATATATGTTTTCCACGACTTTTGGTTCTCGTAATTTGCATTAGGATCCGACCCGGGACTAAAGACTCATTAGTCACGGTGCGCGACGCTTGGGGACGGATGCTGGCATACCGAAGGCCTTTTTTCTACCAGTGGTAGGTAGTGTTCTCCTATACTCTGCATAGCCTAAATACCCAGATCCACTGCTCCTACCCGCCTAGATTTGATTGTGCGCATCTCTAGAGCCTTATATATGCTATGCTTAGTTTTGTATACTTGCTTAGCTCTGCTCCATCCGGTTGATGAATCAAAGTTGTGAATGAATCTATTATGGCAGGATGACGTGGAAAGATGATCTATGTGTGTTTAACCTGATTAAGGCTTGGATAGGAGGCCACTTGGGAAGTGGTTGTTCGTCCTTTACTTGCCACCCTAGGACTAAGGGTTCGGGCGGAACCCAAGACTGAGCGTGCAACCACAGGCGGGGTCTAAGTAACTGCGCTCGACTAACTAACTTGTTTGGCCACATCCATGGGTCACGTAGTTTGAGAGTTCCATTTGACAACGCAAATAAAACTTTCAAATGTTTTGAAAAAATGCTCCGCCTAGGGCGTGACCGGGGCCAAGTGATGGACGTACACGGACCTTGACCCCGCCTCACAGAGACAGGTGCTGTCAGGATGATGGAAAACTCACTATTGACGGGGTGGCCCTGTCTTGGGTTGACTCATGGATATGGCTGGGTAAGGTTAAGGTCGTGGCCAACCACCCTCTGCCACGCTCCCTTAGGAGGAGCGTTACCGCGTAGAGTTAAGAGTCGGTTGGTACGTGTGGGTAAAGTGTACATCCCTGCAGGGAAATCTTTTCGAAAAGCCGTGTCCACGGTTATGGACTACTTGGTGAATGCAAAGACCATAGATAACTTGAACATGACATAAAATATGTTGGCAATGAATGAAGGGTGCCTCCTCGGAGATGCCGAGAGGGGTGATCCTTGTAGCAAGTGAGATGCTGGGAAATGAGGTTGGTGGATTGAAGATGATGTGATGGAGGGATAATAACCCGGTAGGCCAACTCCAAGGTGTAACCCGGCCCAAGGGACACGGCGCAGGATCCGGCTAAGGATAACGAAACTTCTGGAAGGCCCAAAGTTTGTAGGCCTCGTAACCCGGATTGTGGGTTGCGGTAAGGAAAGCTAGGGTTTGTAAGCGGTGTCCGGGTAGGATTCAGGGTGCGCCTTGGAAGGCAAGTCAGGAGGGTACGGTGCTTTATAAACCGACCCCTAAGTCTAGTTTAAAGAGATCCAAGAGTTCTAGCAATCTTGCCTAATATCGAGTATCTAGTATAACACGCAATTGGAGTTGTTATCTTGAGATCGGAGACTCGGCGACTTGATTGCCGGCTACCAGATCAAAGTTCATCATCATGTTTTCCTCTGAGCTAAACCCTCTCCCAAACGCCTGTGTCGTCTTGCCCCAAGATCAGTTACCCCCGGTAACGTCTGCCGTGATTATCCCACGACAGTTGGCGCCCACCGTGGGGCCTGCGTCCAAAGGTGTTTACATCACGGGAGAAGCTCGGAAGAACATGGAGAATTTCGTAGTCGGCGAGATCTACGTCGACCGCAAAGGAGATAAGATGGTGGACGATTCCGGCTGGGGGCCAGAGTCGGACCACCCCGAATCCGGATCTACTGTGACGATCGGCCAGATCAACATCTTCATCGGTATGGTACGTACGTCTAATTTGAAAGGGCAATATCATGTGCATACTACAGGAACTCCTAGCAGGGACAAAGAAACATTAAAGCAAGCGGTAAACTCGGTTTCCTCGGCCGTTCCGGGATACCTGAGATGGGCGGAACAAGAGGTAACGTGGAGCAGAAGAGATCACCCAGAAAGAATAGAGCGCCCAGGAGTCTTGGCATTGGTAGTTGCACCGCAGGTCAATGGTTAAGAGTTGAAAAGGGTCCTAATGGACGGTGGAAGTAGCATTAATATCTTATATTGGGAAACCTTCTTACGCATGAGTCTCAAAGAGTCCCAGCTACAGAAAAGTTCAACGGTTTTTCATGGGATTGTGTCGGGTCACTCAGCGCGCCCCGAGGGAAAGATCACATTGGAGGTTGCTTTCGGAGAATCAACGGATAATTATCGAGTTGAGTGGCTCACGTTCGAGGTGGTCAAATTGCGCAGTCCTTATCACGCACTGTTCGGAAGACCGGCTTATGCTAAATTCATGGCTAGGCCGTGTTATGTGTATTTGCAGCTAAAGATTCCGGGTCCTAAGCAGACCATCACCATACATGGAAGCCGGGATATAGCGGCCGAGTGCGACGAAGGAGATTCAGTGATGGCCGAACAAGCTTGTAGAAAAGAGGAACTCAAGTATTACCGGTCTCAAGTAGATCCGGATGATAGAACAGCACTGAAAAGACCGAATACCGAGGACGAAAGAGCAAAATTCAAGGCAGCACAGGACACCAAGAAGGTAGATTTTGTTGAAGGTGATTCCACTAAGAAATTCACTATAGGGTCTAACTTGGGAAGAGAGCAGGAGAAGGCACTTGTGGAGTTCATTCGTTCAAATGCGGACGTATTCGCCTGGACACCTAGCGACATGCCGGGTATCCCTACAGAATTGGCAGAGCACAGTTTGCACGTAGATCCCAAGTCCAGGCCTGTGAAGCAGGGCTTGAGGAAGATGAATGAGGAAAGAAGGAAAGCTATAGGTGAAGAAATTGCTCGGCTACTGACAGCTGGCTTTATCATGGAAGTATTTCACCCGGATTGGTTAGCAAATCCGGTTCTAGTGATGAAAAAGACCAACGAATGGAGGATGTGCATCGATTTCACGAGTCTCAACAAGCATTGCCCAAAGGATCCGTTCGCACTACCAAGGATAGACCAGATCATAGATGCAGTAGCCGGGAGTGACCTGCTATGCTTTCTAGACGCATATTCCGGGTACCATCAAATTAAGCTCAAGAGGGAGGATTGGGAGAAAACATCATTTATAACCCCTTTTGGGGCCTTTTGTTACAAAACCATGACGTTTGGATTGAAGAACGCTGGCGCAACTTATCAACGGTGTATTCAGAAATGCTTCGAGGATCAAATTGGACGCAATGTCCATGCTTATGTGGATGATGTGGTTGTCAAGACCAGGAAGGCAGAAACATTTATCGATGATCTAAAGGAAACGTTCAAGAACTTAAGAAGGTACCAGATGAAGCTTAACCCGACAAAGTGCGTGTTTGGAGTTCCAGCCTGGAAATTACTCGGCTTTATCGTCTCCGAGAGAGGAATTGAAGCAAACCCGGATAAAATCAAAGCTATCCAAAATCTGAAAAAGCCGGAAAATTTGGAGCACGTTCAAAAACTCACGGGCTGCGTAGCAGCCTTGAGCCGATTTATCTCCAGACTCGGAGAAAAGGCAATACCATTGTACCGGCTCTTGAGGAAGTCCGACAAATTCGTATGGGATCAGGAGGCGGATGAGGCGTTCGAGGCACTAAAAAAGCAGTTATCTGAAGCACCAGTACTAGCGGCCCCGGGTCCTAAAGAGCCTATGTTGCTATACGTGGCAGCAGGCCCCCGAGCCGTCAGTGCAGTAGTGGTTGTGGAGCGTAAAGAGGATGGGAAAGGTTATCCAGTCCAGAGGCCGGTTTATTATGTCAGTGAAGTATTATCAGAGGCAAAGCAGCGTTATCCGCATTGGCAAAAGCTGGTTTTCGGGGTCTTCATGGCCAGCCGGAAACTGAAGCCGTACTTCCAGGAACACCCTATAACAGTAGCTAGCTCAATACCAATGTCGGATATCATCAGAAACTCGGATGCAACCGGAAGAATAGCCAAATGGGCGATAGAGATGGGGGATTATCACATCAACTACGAGCCCAGGTCAGCAATCAAATCTCAGGCTTTGATCGATTTTGTTAATGATTGGACACACACAGGCATGGCCACCATAGTTCCAAATTCCGAGTCATGGATCATGCACTTCGATGGGTCAAAGCAATACGAGGGGTCAGGAGCTGGAGTGGTGCTAACATCACCCAAAGGAGACAAATTGAGTTATGTACTACAGATTCACTTTGACTGATCCAACAACGTGGCCGAGTATGAGGCCCTATTGCACGGCTTAAAGGTAGCCAAGGAGATGAATATTAAGAGGATACGATGCTTTGGAGATTCGGACCTGGTGGTACAGCAGGTATCAGGAACTTGGGATAGAAAGGACGCAACTATGGCAGCATACCGCAGGGAGGTTGATAGGGTTGCAGGATGTTTTTCCGGGTATGAGGTAGAGCATATAGACAGGAGAAAGAATGAGGCAGCAGACGCCCTCGCTAGACTCGGCTCGCGCAGAGAGCCGGTTCCACCTAACGTTTTCCTGGACGAATTATGGCGACCATCAGTTAAAACCGAGTCTGAGGAGGAACTGGCAAGTAAAGGCCCGGATATGGAGCTCGTGGCCACTATACGCGCTATTCCCGAGTGGACAGAACCGTTTTTGGCCTACCTATCGCGAGGCGAGTTACCACAACGGGAGGTGTTAGCAAGGAAAATTTTGCGGCGAGCGAAGGGGTATTCTATCATCAATGGGGAGTTATACAAGAGAAGTGCCACGGGAGTCTTTTTGCGCTGCGTAGCACCAGAAGAAGGCCGACAGATTCTCAGGGAAATCCATGAAGGTGATTGCGGGCATCATGCGTCTACAAGATCCCTTGTGGCCAAAGCTTATCGACATGGATTTTTCTGGCTCACGGCTCTAGCAGATGCGGAACGATTAGTAGCAAGGTGTGACGGATGTCAAAGGTACGCTCGCCAAACCCACGTGCCGGCTATGGAATTACGGACCATCCCGTTAACTTGGCCGTTCGCTATCTGGGGTTTGGACATGGTTGGCCCCTTTCATATGTCACCTTGCAAAAAGACACACCTTTTAGTGGCTATTGATAAGTTTACCAAGTGGGTAGAGGTCATGCCAGTTACCAACTGTGAAGCAGCTACAGCAGTCAAGTTCCTGAAAAGAATAATCTACCGGTTCGGGTATCCTCACAGCATAATTACCGACAACGGAACCAACATGTCCCTTGGTGAGATGGAAAAGTTCTGTGGAAACAATGGAATCCGGCTTGATGTAGCATCAGTGGCTCATCCACAGGCCAATGGACAAGTGGAGAGGGCAAATCAAGAATTGCTTCGCGGACTAAAACCACGACTGCGAGTTCCCTGTGTTAGGGCTGCTGGTGCGTGGGTCGAAGAGCTTCCTGCCGTGGTTTGGGGTATCAATACTACACCTAACAGATCTACTCAGATGACGCCCATCTTCATGGTCTATGGCGCGGAGGCAGTGCTACCGAGTGATATTATTCATGATTCACCACGAGTATCAGCATACGTCGAAGTGGAGAACGAAAAGACCCGGCAAGACGCCGTGGATATGTTAGAAGAACAAAGGGAACAAGCTCTGGAAAGATCAGCCATATATCAGCAGGATTTACGAAGATATCATAGCCGGCGCATGAAAACCCGGGTCTTCCAGGAAGGAGACCTGGTTCTGCGCCTGGTACAGTCGAACGAAGGAAAGCACAAGTTATCACCACCATGGGAAGGACCGTTTATCGTAAGCCGGAATTTGCATAATGGGTCATATTACTTGATAGATGCAAGGGAAGAGTCGACCACAGTTAATGACACCGCTCATACCACTTCATCTATGCAAGAAAGAGACAGACCATGGAACGTGGCTCAGCTACATCCATATTATACTTAGCAAAAATTATGTTGGCATGTGGAATTGAACGATGTAACAGGCAGCAGGTTTTCAGACGCACTCTTTTCCTATCCAGGGTACCCTTGGGGACTGGACGGGTTTTTAATGAGGCGGCCTGCTGGCCTATTTTTTTCATATCAAGTCAAGAGGTGATTATCAAGAAAAGAGGTGATTATTATCATGTTCTGTACTTTCAGTATGATGCATATATTTAGGTCTTGGGGGCTGGCTGCTTGAATAGCACAGTTGCAAACTCAAAGACCCGGCCATGATGCCTATGAGTTATAAGGGCCGATTACTTGCAAACGAGTACGGCTGCAATCTTATAACCGGGCGAAGGAGCCAAATTTTCTTGACTATTCTTACTTAAGCTCGATGTGACTCGCAATAAAGTGGCATGATTTGTTCGCTTACGATTACAGCCAGCCATGACGCCCAGTGGGACTTGCCTGACCCTGTCTTCGTATAGATGTAACAACATGGTATCCACGCGAAAGCCGGCTTACAGTACAAGATAGTCAAAAGGGTCATCTAAACCACAAGTTATGCAGAGTACAAGGCTAATAACCGGAAACTCAACGATTATTAAGCATAGCTTCAGATCCTGTGTGAAACAACTCGGGGTTTTTTGTGGACTTAGCAGCAAGCAATTCGTTCTCCTTGAAAGATCACGTATCCTAGACTCGGAAATCCGGGTCCTGGAAACTCGGGATCTTAAGAGAGGAAAAAATTGATTAGTTGTTAAGGTTCAAAAAATCCAAACATCCGAGTCTTGGGGACTTGGGGACTTAGAAGCAATCCCGCTTGTCAACACCCATGAAACCCGGAAACCGAGTCTCACAAAAGGAACAATACAGAAAGTCGGATATCGAGAATAAAGAAAGTTGGATATCGAGAATAAAGAAAGTCGGATATCAAGATCACATGGGTTCAAAAGTAGATAAACATAAAAGCCAGAAGAGGCACAAGGTGTATCAGGAACTTAGAATGCATTACAAAGTTTCGATAAAGAGTATCAAAGGTGCACAGGCGCACCATTCAAAAATAATTGTTTAAACGACACATCAAGCCGACTGACGCATGAGAAGTGGCAGGTATTACTCGGCACTCTAAGCCGCGGCGTCCATCTTTGCCTTGCCTTTGCCATCACTTGTGGTAGCAGCAGCACCCGAGTCAGCAGCAATGCCGGCTCGCTCAGGTGGAGGGACGATGGGTGTAGAGGTAGCGGGTGCAGAGTCGGCTTCAACTTTCTTCTTTGCAGCTTCCTCCCTAATCTTGGCAGCTTCTTCCTTCCATCGGGCAAGCATATCGTATGGCTTGGGGCGATCTGCCTTAATAACCTTGTCACTAGCATCATATGCAGGAAGAATAGAATCGATCTCCAAACTGTCGGCGATCACACTGGCTGGGTGACGAACTTCTTTCTAAATGGCTTTGAAATCCTTTGGTGAGAACTTGGACCCGTCTTGATTGAATTCTGGAAACCCGCCCATCAGCTTGGCCGGCTCTAGCTTAGGGAAATAAGCTTTAGCCAGCGCAAGACCCCGGGTTACCCCAAACCGACAGGATGAGCGCTTCCAATGCCAAATCCACTCAGGAATGGTGGAGCAGACTTCCAGCAACTTTTTCATATTACCAGGTCCAACACCCGGCAGTCGTAGTTCATCGAGAATCCATCCAACTCCGGCACTGAGCTGCCGGACAGTATCTTTAATGAGCTTCAGCTTGGCAGTATCATCCTCTTCCGGGATCGAATCATCCGGACCTGCTGAAAGTAAGAAAAGTAATGAACAAGGAGATCCGGCTATTCATCCAAAGGAAAATCCGGGTCTTAATTGCTAAAGTTCAAAGATCATACCAGTTGCTGCGCGGTAGGTATCGGCAATCTGCACAGAAAGTGTCGTTAGCTTGTCCTCAGCCAAGTGAGCCCTTTTCCTATACTTCCTTGTGATTTTTCCACTCCTACGAGCTTCAGCTTCAGCTGCTTCGCGAAGAGCTGTCTCCTTCACAATGCGTTTGGCAGCCTTCGCCAGCTTCTTCTCAGATTGCGCAACGAAATCCTAGGTGGAAACACAAGGAAGGGTCAGTCGGATCTATTATGAATTTTCAAGCAAATTAAACCAGTAGTTCACTTGGAACTTGGGGACTATACAAGGATACAAGTGGTGTCACTCGGACTTACCTTGTGCTTTGTTATCAAAGCATCTAGAATATTCTCTTCATCGGCCTTTAAGGTGTAGAGGGCATCAAGCATTTGGGCGAACGTCATATCCTCAGGGCGAACTCTAGAAGGGCCGGCAGATTGGTCTTCCGGCTGGGGAACTTTCCCGGTCCTTGGGGTCGAAACCCGGACCGTCTGAGTATCCGGGTTAGGAGAGCCCGTCTTCGTCTCCAAGATCTCAATATCTTCGTCCACTTCTTCAGAGGATTTGGGAGACACGGTTTCCTGTTGAGCCGGGTCATTGAAGGGGTCTTGTTCTTGGCCGTCTTCAGCCTCATCATCAACTGCAGCATCCGTGTTAATAGTCGGCCCCTCCGTCCCCTGCTTTTCTGCTTCTGTGATTTCCGGGTCACTAGTGGTAGCTTGGGCGCTAATAGGAAAGAGGGAAAAGTGGTTAGCGATGTAGGTTGGTAGTTATCAGGTATAAAAGGATATCGAGCGTTGGAGACTTACCCGGTGTTCACAGCGTAATCCGGCGGGAGTTCGCCGCTGGAGGCGGACGAGGTCGCCAAAGGCACCGATAGCGGCACCCGGAATTGCCCAGCGAGTGGTTGGCTAGGAGATGGGTGGCGCTGAGGAGATTTGGAGGGCTGAGGTGGAGGAGTGCTGGCCCGGTGAGCAGGTGAAGTGGAGATACCCGGGTTAAGGGGATCCTCGCCCGGGGAACTCCGGGTCACCCTGCGCTTAGCCGGGAGAGAATCCTTCAAGAATGATGAGTGTGACAATTGTTGATTAAGTTTACGCATGGTATCGAAGGAGTAAGGCTCGGAAGACATAAAGGAAAAAGTAACCTTTGCAACCACTCCTCTGGCCTTCCTCTTGGCCCCGACTGTGACCTCCTGATCGGATTCAGTGGCCTCCGGGTCTTCCTGTTCCTTTTCTTCTTCGTCTTCCCGCCCTAAAAATCGAGTATGTATCCGTGGGAAAAAGGTAAATGGTAGGAAAATAATGCAAGTAAAAGATAACATGAGATTCGGATAAGTACCTTCATCATCATCAGCCGGCTAGTCCTCTTCTTCCGGGTCTCTGGAGGGGGGGGGAGGTTTCAACTCTCCAGAAGGGATCATCAGCCTAAAATCAGAAAGATGAAAGTAAGAATTGGAAGTTGCATCAGGTCAAAGTGTGGAAAAAGGTTATGAGAATTGGATCTTACCGCTGGAGCCGGGTTTTCCCGAGTGAATGGAGGTAACCCGGTAATGTTCTTTATCACCTCCAATTTTTCCGTCAAGAAACTCTTGATGGTTTTGTTGGTATCACCGGTTGCAAAGTTCCTGGTGGAGTATCGGAGCGCGTCTGTGGTGTGCCCCGAATACTCGCACATCAACTTGGTACGGGTAGAGTTGGGCTGGATCCGGAACTCGACCCACGTCTTCACCAAGTTGAGCCCAAGAAGGCCTTGGGCCGAGAGAACAACTAGCCTAGCTAGCAAATGCTGGATGGCCTCCCTGTCCGACTCAGGGGCAAAGGCATTGAAAGACTCGGAGATATCTAGGAGACCCTCCGAGTAACCCGGCAATCTTCTCTCGCCGGGTAGGGAGGTGTCTCGGCCGTAGAAAAAGGAGAGTTGCCAATGCTTAACGTGAGAGTTTAAGTTAAGGGTCGGCATAGGGGAATTCTTGCGGCGCTGGATGGAAACCCCGCCACAAGTCAAGAGTGCACCGTCACCGCTTTCGCGGCACGGTTTGCATTGGAAAAGTTCTAGGAAAAGAGCCAAATTTGGCGGAATGCACAAATAGGACTCGCAAAGGACGATAAAGTGGGTTATGTTCAATATAGAGTTAGGCCCTATATCAAACACCCGGAGGCCGTAATGGTTAAGGACTTCCCGAAAGAAAGAGTGACCCGGAGGACGGAATCCCCGGGTCACGTGTTCTACGAAGCAGATTACCTCGTTGTCAGCGGGTGTGGGCTGGGTCTCGTCACCCGGCGCCCTCCAGTGGATGTCCTTCTGGGAAGGGAGGACTCCCAACTCGGCCAGCCCTTCTAGCTGGGCCTTCGTAGCTGTGGATCTCCCCCAGTTGGCGGATATGGTCTGGGTTGTCTTCACCTGAGCGGGCTCCTTTCCTTGTCTCTTAGGAGCCATGGGATCAACCTGTGAAATACCAGGAAAAAAGATACAGGGAATGAGACTCGAAAATATTGGGGTATCCGGGTATATACTTGGGGTATCAAGAAGGTGTGAAGACTAAGAACTATCCGGGTACTGTGCCACGGAGTGAAGGTTGTGAATTATCCGGGTATCAAGTACAACTATGGAAATTATTGGTCACTTACGTATTGAACTGAGTTTGGGGAAGACGGATGGTTGCCCATGTGTCTACTGCAAGCAAAATAGCCGGAAAAGGAGGATTTTCCGGGTGTTAATGATATGCGCGGAAATTTGGATGAAATGGATCTAGATTGGAAAACTTGCGAACGAGTCTACGGGGAAATTGGTGATTAGTAACGATAGGAGGGTGGTGTGTGATCATCCAACAGGTTGTTGAAGGGGTTGGCGAGCATTTAAATCATCTAATTTGGTGTGACGGGAAACACGGTCTGCGGATTGACCCAGATCCAATCTAGATTGAATCGAAAAAAAATCGCGGGGCTAGATTGACGAATACTTACTGGAAGGAACTGGAATGTGGCCTGGCGGCGGCCGGTGTCGTGATCTAGATCCCCCTTGCAGCTCTTGATGAGCGGAACGAAGGCGCGGTGGCGGAGTTTGGCGGCGGCGCGGAGCGATTCAGGGTTGAATGTAGCTGGCGGCGGCCTTGTTACGGCGGCGTGCTCGGGATTCTCGAGGTGTTGCGGGGCGCAGGGAGTGAGGGAGCCAATGAAAGATTGGAGTGATGTGTGGAAGTTCAAGCTACCCTCTGGGCTCTATTTATAAGGTGTGGGCGGATACACCTATCCCAACGGGCGGAATCCGGAAGATTTGGGGTAATGGCTATCCGCGCGGATTTTACGAGATATGCTTCACATGCCGAGCAAGATATCCGGACGAAAAAGAGAAGGGGATCCTCTCCGCGGTATCGGGATCAATTATCGAGTAAAGTATAGAGTTTTGACATTGTTATCAAGGCTTAGACCCGGAAAGTTAAGCAAAGCGTTTGGAGAAAAGCCGGGTTACTATATGGCCACCATGGAGTTAGGCCTAGATATATATCAAAGCACTTTAACCCGGCCTCCATACACTTGTGCGTTTGATATTTTTGCAGGGAATAGCCAGTGCTTTAAGGAAGCCCAAGCTATTCTGGGGACTACTGATGGAGGGATAATAACCCGGTAGGCAACTCCAAGGTGTAACCCGGCCCAAGGGACACGGCGCAGGATCCGGCTAAGGATAACGAAACTTCTGGAAGGCCCAAAGTTTGTAGGCCTCATAACCCGGATTGTGGGTTGCGGTAAGGAAAGCTAGGGTTTGTAAGCGGTGTCCGGGTAGGATTCAGGGTGCGCCTTGGAAGGCAAGTCAGGAGGGTACGGTGCTTTATAAACCGACCCCTAAGTCTAGTTTAAAGAGATCCAAGAGTTCTAGCAATCTTGTCTAATATCGAGTATCTAGTATAACACGCAATTGGAGTTGTTATCTTGAGATCGGAGACTCGGCGACTTGATTGCCGGATACCAGATCAAAGTTCATCATCATGTTTTCCTCTGAGCTAAACCCTCTCCCAAACGCCTGTGTCGTCTTGCCCCAAGATCAGTTACCTCCGGTAACGTCTGCCGTGATTATCCCACGACATGATGATTACAGGAGTTGAGTCCTTTATCATCTGTTTTGAAACCACCCTATGAGACGTGCTATTCTTCCTTGATTTGGAAAACAATCTTGCTTTACGCAAATTAACCTTCATAAAACACTTTATGAAAACAACAGGTATATAATAGGTTGACTAAGTCTTGTTGAATACCTCTAGTACTCACTTTTGCTTACTTTTGGTTCAGGTGAAGTTACTCACATCGGTGGTGATTTAGCGTGGACATCGACAAGCAGTTTGGGGTTCCTAGGTAGCAGCCTAAAATCTATGGGCTGGGACGTCGCCTTATGTTGCAGCCTCTTAGGCCTTTTTAGTTCTTGTTGATTAGAAACTTAGTTTGCATTTCGTTGTCTGATGTAATGTTGGGTCATGTGACCTCTAGTTGTAAAGCTATACTCTAGTAATACCTGTTCAATAGAACTTCCATGTCTAGAGTGCTGCTTTGATCGGTTGTTGGTTTCGAGCTCATTGATATACAGTTTTGGCTATGCCTGCATAGTTGTCGTAGTAGAGGGGTTGTGGAGCCGATGATCCATTTCTGAGCATGGCTGCCGATGTGATTTGGCATGGGGCTTGGTAACCCCAGTAACCCTCGGTTGTTGTTGCACTTTCTGGACACATAGCATCTCTGTATTGCTTTGGTCCCGTTCCTTCAGTTTCATACGATTCGTGGACGCTTTGATATGCATAGTTGGTTATGACTAGCATGGACACAAGGAGTAGTAGTACCGAGGTGATCCGGCCTGCGTGCCGAGGAATCCGGTCTGACTGTCGTTGTTTGTTGCGACCAGGGCTGGTAACCCTGAAGCCCTTGTGGGTCCATGACTAGGAGCACATAACAGTATGTATATCTCTAGGTCCGGGGTCTGACAACATAGACCGTCATCCAACTTCATCTATGACTAATAATCCACCCACCGAATATCATCCGAACAAACATTGGGTATTAAATTGAAAGCAACAGATTATCGCAGTAAGAAAAGTGTGTAGTGTAAACAATGTAAACAAAGTAAACATCGTTGTTTTCTCCCTAATGGCAACAACACATCCTCCATCCGTCATGTTTCTATCACTCGAGCATAGATGCAAAGGAGACATGAACCCACTATCGAGCATAAATACTCCCTTTTGGAGTGACTAGCATCTACTTGGCCAGAGCATCTTCTAACAACGGAGAGCATGCAAGATCATAAATAACATACACATGAAGACACCATGATAGATTGATAATCAAGATACATAACATTCAATAATCATCGGATCCCAGCAAACACAACATGTAGCATTACAATAAGATGATCTCGATCATGTAAGGCAGCTCACGAGATCTAAACATGAGGCATAAGGAGAAAATGACAACCATCTAGCTACAGTTATGGACCCGTAGTCCAAGGACGAACTACTCACGCATCACTCTGGAGGAGGGCATGGTGGTGTAGAGCCATCCGATGATGATTTCCCCTCCCGACAGGGTGCCGGGGAGACCTCCAGAACCCTCCCGATCTCGGGTTGACGATGACGGCGACCTCGAGTGTTTTTTATGGAAAATTGGTATATTTTTAGGGTTCACGCATTGGGGGGGAATTAATAGGCGAAAGGGTGATGGCGGTGGGCGCCCGAGGGGCCCACATCATCCCTAGGCGCGGCTAGGGGCACACCGCCCTATGGTGTGGCCCCAATGTGGCCCCCTCTGGGCCTCTTCGGGATTCCATGGAACCTTCGGGAATTCTAAGATTTCCGGGCTTCGAATTTTCCAACTCCGAGAATATTTCTAGAATAACTTTTCTGAAACTAAAAACAGCAGAAAACAGGAAATGGCTCTGTGGCACCTTGTCAATAGGTTAGTCCCAGGAAATCGATAAAAATAGAATAACGTGTAAGGAAATATTATAGCATATGGAAGGAAAACAACATGGAACATCTGAAATTAAGGATGCGTTTATGATGTATCAGCATCCCCAAGATTAGTTCCTACTCGTCCTCGAGTAGGTAAACGATAAGAATTCATAATTTCTGAGGTGACATGCTACCAACATAAACTTGATCATCTAAATTGTAAAAGAATATAAGCATAGCTGAGATCATAGAACATTAATACAAGCATGATAGATATAATTCTAACAATAAAACATAGCAATTGATGCTACGTGTTGGGAACCCCAAGAGGAGGGTGTGATGAGCACAGCGGTAGGAAACTCCCCTTAGTTAAGAACCAAGGTATCAATCCAGTAGGAGGAAGAGGATCTTTGAAAGGTTGATGCCACTGACAGTGGTGCTGGCGCTTCACCGGTGTCAGCAACAACGTGGAACCTGCACACAACACAACCAAAATACTTTGTCCCAACGGTACAGTGAGGTTGTCAATCTCACCGGTCTTGCTGAAAACAAAGATTAGACGTATAGTGTGGAAAATAATGTATGCTTGAGTACGTAAAGAAAGCAGGAAATTGTGGTGGTTTGTTTAACAGTGTAGGAAAATGGACCAGGGTTCATAGGTTCACTAGTGGTGTCTCTCCATAAAAGATAGCATGCTGGGTGAACAAATTACAGCTGGGCAATTGACAAATAAAGGTTGCACCGTAGTGCACATTCATGACATGATGACTACTATGATATTTAGTGGGGTATTACAACAATGTACATAGACCGTAATCCAACTGCATCTATGACTAATAATCCACCCTCAGGTTATCATCCGAACCGCCTTAGGTATTAAGTTGCAAGCAGCAGATAACTACATTAAACAATGTGTGTAATGTAAGCAATGATTGTACACGCGGGCACTCTCACCGCTGTTTTCTCCCTAGTGGCAACAGCACATCCTCCCCCGTCACGTTTTTGTCACTCGAGCACATGCGCAAAGGAGGCATGAACCCACTATCGAGCATAAATACTCCCTCTTGGAGTCACTAGCAACTACTTGGCCAGAGCACCACTAGAAACGGAAAGCATGCAAGATCACAAATAGCATATGCAATAAAGAATGTAATCAACTTGGCATAAGTTCAATATGAATCGGATCCCAGTAAACACAGCACATAGAGGCATATGAGGAGGAGACAACCATCTAGCTACTGCTATGGACCCGTAGTCCAAGGATGAACTACTCACGCATCACTTCAGAGGAAGGCATGGTGATGTAGAGGCCTGCAGTGATGATTTCCTCTCCCCCTGATCTAGGGTTGACAATGACGGCGACTGCGGAACTTTTCGGGAATATTTGATCAGGTGTCTAGGGTTTTCGATCCGGGGGGAATAAATAGGCGAAAGGGCAGAGGCGGTGGAGCCCTGGGGCCCCACACCACCCCTGGCGCGGCCAAAGGGGGGGCGCGCCACCCCATGGTGTGGGCCCCCTAGTTCCCCTCTTCGACTCCTCTTGGGCTTTGTGGGGTCCAATTCCGAGAATATTTCCAGAACAACTTTTCTGAAATAAAAAAACAGCAGAAAATAGGGAACTGGCACTTGGCATCTTGTTAATAGTTTAGTCCCGGAAAATGTTTAAAAATGCTATAAAGAAGGGAGAAAACATGTAGCAATTGGCATAATATTATCATGGAGCATCAGAAATTATAGATACGTTGGAGACGTATCAAGCATCCCCAAGCTTAGTTCCTACTCGTCCTCGAGTAGGTAAATGATAAAACAATAATTTCTGAGGTGACATGCTACTAACATAAACTTGATCAATAAAAATGTAAAGGCATATGTAAGCTGAGATCATAGAACTTCAAACACAAACATGATAAATAGAACTTTAATAATAAAGCAAAGCAATCACTTTTCATCATGAAGAGTATCTCAAATAAAGGATCATGAATAATAATGCAAAGAAACATAAACGTTTGTTTCAGGTATAGAGAAAGCATGGAAAAGTTATATTTCGCTAGTCCTTAAGACAGGGGCAAAACATAAATGCCAGGACACCTTCAAAGTTCATGAGGAACACACTAGAGAAAATAATTTTAGAACAAATAATATCACATCATGAAGTAATTATTGATGTTAATGGGAGAAATGCACATAGAACTCAAAATGGAAAAAATGCTCTCTCAACTGTGCATAAAGTTAGAAAATGGAGACTCAACATAAAAGTAAAAGAAAGGCCCTTCGCGGAGGGAAGCAAGGATCACTCATGTGCTAGAGATTTTAATTTATTAAACAGAGGTATTAAAAGTTTGACACTCCTCCCATCCATCTTTCACAAATCATGGCTAGCCGAATCCTTGGGTGCCTGCCAACAATCACATACCGTGGAGGAGTGTCTATATTTTGGGAGATGTATGCTAATGTCGACGAATGGTAAATAGAAAATACAGTACGTCACAAGCCAACTGGATTGACAAGAGCGGCTCCCATGTGAAGGATGCATCTGGGTAGAAGGTCATCCTTCTTTCTCTTTTGTTTACACAATTATGCTTTGACTTATAAATTCGGGCAAAAATAGTGAAGAGATTTTGTGTGTATTAATTTGGGGCTGGGCACCCCGCTGCCAGCTCTTCTATCATTTGGATAAGCGGATGAAGCCACTAGTCCAGGGTGTGAAATCCAATCAATAGGTGAGATAAAGATTCTCTATTGAAGTCCTCATGAGCAAAAACAGGAACATAAAGTAGGAGTAATTTTGAAGGTTTTAAAGGTAACACATGAGCAATTTACTTGGAGTTGCAGTTAAATACCACATGTAGGTAGGTACGGTGGACACAATGGGAAAAACTTTTGTTTAAGGGAGTTGTATGCACGAGTAGAGCTCATACTCAGTACAGGTGGAGGCTAGGAAAAGAGTGGGAGCGACAAATCAAGAGCGCATAAGAGCCATAATCATGTATAGCGACATAAACATCATTAATTAAAGCATAAGCGGTATCATGGTTCAAAAACTAAGTGGTCATGGAGCCTATTCGTGAATGGTTCATAGTCATAAACATGGTGTGAGCATGCGCCAAGTCAACCAAATAAAACATTCGAAAGAGAATACCAAAAATTTATGCTTCCATATGACAAGAAAAACTCATGAATCTTTCAATGACATATTAAACGCTCTCAGATATTTGAGGCTATTCATGCTACTCAACATCACAAGGCTTTAGAACTAAAATAACATTTAGCATGGCATGAAAAAGTTCTAGCAACAGTCTATACAAGGTTCAACTTGCACCGTTAAAAATTCTACTTTAAACAACAGTTTCTTCTCCCAACAAGCACCATACAAGATATGTTTTAACAAAAATACTCTTTATGATACAGCAAGCAAACATAAGAGTACTCACAGAACACTACTAAAACTAACAGCTCTAATAAGAGATGCATGCAAAACAGGAGCTAAATAAATGCAGCAGCCAGAGAAATATTAAGAATACAAAGTATTCCCATGAAAAAGCGGAGCGTGTCACTCTCCAATAAAATAATGTTGGGGTCCAACCAAGCTTATTGCGAAAAAAAAACTGAAATAAAAAACAAACTGAAAGCAATAATAAAAGACGCTCCAAGCAAAGCACATAAGATGTGACCGGATAAAAATATAGTTTCACTAGAAGTGACCTGATAATTTGTCGATGAAGAAGGGGATACCTTGGGCATCCCTAAGCTTAGATGCTTGAGTCTTCTTGGAATTTGCTGGGATGTACCACCGGGGCATCCCCAAGCTTAGGCTTTTCACTCTTCTTGATCATGTCATATCATCCTCTTCTCTTGACCCTTGAAAACTTCCTTCACACCAAACTTCTCACAATCTTCATTAGCAACGTTAGTGAAATCGAAATAATAAATTCACATGGTTCAGTTTCAATACAAGCCTAACACTCAAAAACACATAAGCTACTGTCACAACTTCTTTTAAAACTCTTTTTCTCAAAAGAACACCAAAAGAAAGCGATTAAGATGCAAATTCCATTATTGGCAGAAATCTGTCAAAACGGAACAACAGGTAAATATGATTTTGTTTGAAGATATTTTCTTGCTCAAATCAAAAAGTGGTCAACTAAGAAAAGTTGCGTATACAGTCCAGGATTACGCACAAAAAACTCAGGTCATTTTGAATTTTCTGTGATTTTATACGGAATAAACAGTGGACATCAGAAATCTGTTTCCTACGCAGATATCCGAAATATAGCCTCAACTTTACACTAGAGTCTTTACTTGGCTCAACCAAAACTCAAAAGAAAAGATACAGAGTGGCTGATAAGGAAATATACAACACCCAGGTGGAAAGCACACAAAAGAAAACAAAGGAAAAAAGGTTGGAAACAGCAAAATAAAACAGGTTGTCTCCCGGTAGCGCTTTTCTTTAACGCCTTTCAGCTAGGCATAGAAAGCAACTCAAGTATTTTCAAGTGAAGAAGCATAAACATCATAACTTTCTCTAATAATAGAGTCAAAAGGTAGCTTCATCGTCTTTCTAGGAAAGTGTTCCATACCTTTCTTGAGTGGGAATTGATATCTAATACTCCCCTCTTTCATATCAATAACAGCACCAACAGTTCTAAGAAAAGGTCTTCCCAAAACAATAGGACAAGAAGCATTGCATTCAATGTTCATAAAAACAAAATCAACAGGGACAAGGTTATTTTTAACCATAATAAGAACATCATCAATTCTACCAAGAGGTTTCTTCTTAGCATTATCAGCAAGATGAACATCCAAATAACAGTGTTCCAACGGTGGTAGATCAAGCATATCATAAAGCTTTTGAGGCATAACAGAGATACTAGCATTGAAATAAAATTTACTTTTACCTTGATGATAGGCTCCCAACCATCATCTAATTTCCTAGGGATAGATGTTTCAAGTTTCAGCTTTTCTTCCCTAACTTTCATGAGAGCATTGGTAATATGTTTCGTAAAGGCCATATTCATGGCACTAGAATTGGGATTTATAACAAGATTTTGTAGGAACATAATAACTTGAGAAATATTGCAATCATCAAAATCAATATTGTTATCATCAAAAGTAATGGGACCATTATCTCCCACATCTGTAAAAATTTCAGCACTTTTTTCAGAAGCAATTTCAGCACTATGAGGCAATTTAGCACGTTTCACCGAAGGGGTGGAGTCTTTGTTAACACCAACTACTTTACCATTGATAGTAGGAGGTTTACTAGCACCTGGAGCTTCAGTTTTACTAGTGGTTGTGATAGTGCAAATTCTAGCAATATTATTATTTCTAGCCAATTCCTCTTCTCTTTCCCATAGCACGTAATTCAGCCATCAACCTAACATTATTATCAATTCGAACTTGGATGGCATTCATAGTTTTACTTTCTTTAACATCATGTGGCAAAACCTTCAGTTTTAGAAAATCAACATCAATAGCTAGGCTATCAACTTTAGAGGCAAGAACATCTATTTTACCAAGCTTTTCCTCAACAGATTTATTAAAAGAAGTTTGTGTGCCAATAAATTCTCTAAGCATGTTTTCAAGATTAGAGGTAGAGCTTTTATTGTTATTATAGGAATTGCCATAAGAATTAACATAACCAATATTATGAGGATAGGGCTTATAATTGCTTCCACCAAAATTGTTTCTATAAGCATTGTTGTTAAAATTATTATTTCTAATAAAGTTCACATCAACATGCTCTTCTTGAGAAACCAAAGAGGCTAAAGGAACATTATTTGGATCAACTTGGGCTTTACCATTAACAAGCATAGACATAATAGCATCAAGCCTTTCACTCAAAGAGGAGGTTTGCTCAACAGAATTTACCTTCTTACCTTGTGGAGCTCTCTCAGTGTGACACTCTGAATAATTTATCATCATATCATAAAGAAGCTTTGTTGCATTGCCCAAAGTGATGGACATAAAGGTACCTCCAGCAGCTGAATCCAATAGGTTTCTTGAGGATAAAGTCAGTCCTACATAAAAGGTTTGTATAATCATCCAAGTAGTCAGTCCCTGAGTGGGACAATTCTTCACCATAGTTTTCATTCTTTCCCAAGCTTTAGCAACATGTTCATTATCAAATTGTTTAAAATTCATTATGTCACTTCTCAGGGATATAATCTTAGCAGGAGGATAATATTTTTTAAGGAAAGCATCTTTACACTTAGTCCATGAATCAATACCATTTCTAGGCAAAGATAGAAACCATTCTTTAGCTCTTCCTCTCAAAGATAAAGGGAATAATTTCCGTTTAATAATATCTCCATCCACATCTTTATATTTTTGCATCTCACATAGTTCAACAAAATTATTAAGGTGAGCAGCAGCATCATCAGAACTAACACCAGAAAATTGCTCCTTCATAACAAGATTTAATAAAGCAGGTTTAATTTCATAGAAAGCAGCAATAGGAGCAGGTGGAGCAATAGGTGTGCAAATAAAATCATTGTTGTTTGTGCTAATGAGGTCACACAACTGAGTATTCTCAGAGGAACTCATTTTAGCAGAATAAAAGCAAGCAAATAAATAGCATAGTAATCTTCATGTCATATTGTGCACTACGGTGCAACCTCTATTTGTTAATTGCCTAGCTGTAATTTGTTCACCCAGCATGCTATCTTTTATGGAGAGACACCACTAGTGAAAATACGAACCCCGGTCCATTTTTCCACACTGTTAAACAAACCACAAAAATTTCCTGCTCTCTTTACTTTCTGCAAGCATACAATGTTTTTCCACACTATACATCTAATCTTTGTTTTCAGCAAGACCGGTGAGATTGACAACCTCACTGTACCATTGGGGCAAAGTATTTTGATTGTGTTGTGTGTAGGTTCCATGTTGTTGCTCATACCGGTGAAGCGCCAGCACCACCGTCAATGGCATCAACCTTCCGAAGATTCTGTTTCTCCTACTGGATTGATAACCCTGGTTCTTAACTAAGGGGAGAACTCCTACCGCTGTGCTCATCACACCTTCCTCTTGGGGTTCCCAACAACGCAGAGAAATGATTTAACTCTGCCAGCAACAGGCCCCTGGTGCCCCTCTTCGACTCCTCTTCGGTCTTCTGGATGCTTCCGGGGAAAATAGGCACTTCGGGCTTTGTGGGGTCCAATTCTGAGAATATTTATAGAACAACTTTTCTAAAATAAAAAACAGCAGAAAACAGGGAACAAGCACTTGGCATCTTGTTAATAGGTTAGTCCCGGAAAACATGTAAAAATGCTATAAAGAAGGGAGAAAACATGTAGCAATGGGCACAATATTAACATGGAGCATCAGAAATTATAGATACGTTGGAGACGTATCACAATCACCTTTCATCATGAAAAGTAACACAAACAAAAGATCATGGATAATAATGCACTCGAAATTTATACGTTTGTTTCAAGCATAGAGATAACATAGCAAAGTGATATTTCACTTGTCCTTAAGAGTGGGGCAAAACATAAATGCCAGGACGCCTTCAAAGTTCAAGTGGAAGACTAGAACAAATAATAATACATCATGAATCAATTAATAATTATTCTGGGACAAATGCACATTAAACTCGGAATGGAAACTATTGTCTCTCAACTATGCATAAAGTTAGAAGATGGAGAATCAACATAAAAGTAAAAGGAAGGCCCTTTGCTGAGGGAAGTAGGGATCACTCATGTGCTGGAGCTTTTTATTTTGTTAAATAGAGGTGCTGAAAACATTTTTTTTTTGGAGAGGTGTATGCTTATGTCAACGAATGGTAAACTGAAAATACAGTACGTCACAAGCCAACTAGACTTCACAAGAGATGCTCCCATAGAAGGACGCATCCAGGTAGAAGGTCATCCCTCTTTCTCTTTTGTTTACACAATTATGCTTTGACTAATAATCAGGGGCAAAAATAGTGAAGAGAATTTGTTGTATTAATTTGGAGCCGGGCACCCCGCTGCCATCTCTTCTATGAATTGGATAAGCAGATGAAGCCACTAGTCCATGGTGTGAAAGTCCAATCAACAAGTGAGATAAAGATTCTCTATTTGCGTCCTCGTGAGCTAAAACAGGAGCACAAAACATAAGTAATTTTGAAGGTTTTAAAGGTAACACATGAGTAATTTACTTTGGAGTGGCAGTTAAATACCACATGTAGGTAGGTATGGTGAACACATTTGGCAAAATTTGGTTTTGGGGAGTTGGATGCACGAGTAGAGCTCATACTCAGTACACGTGGAGGCTAGCAAAACACTGGGAGCGACAAATCAAGAGAGCATAATGGCCATAATAATGCATAGCGACAACAACATCATTAATCAAAGCATAAGTGGTACGACAAGTTCAAAAACTAAATGATCATAGAGTCTATAAGTGACTGGTTTGTAGTCATAAACATGGTGTGAGCATGCGCCAAGTCAACCAAATAAAACATTCAATTCAAGGAGAACACCACAAATTTACGCTTCAAAATGACAAGAACAATTCATGATTCTTTCAAAGGAACATTAAGCACTCTCAAATATTTGAGACAAATCATTGTACAAAAATAACCACTAGGCTTTAGAATTAAAATAACATCTAGCATGATATGAAAAAGTCTAGCCACGGTTTATACAAGTTTCTATTTGCACCATTATAAGTACGAAAACTCTACTACTGCTTTCCAACACCAAGCATTTCATACAAAAAAAACTCGGATCTAGATCTTTAATGTACCCCTCGACCTAACCCCTCGCGCCGCCTCCCTCCAGGCGGCTCGGGGGGAACGCCGCCGCCGGCCCGAGCCCTCCCTCGTCATCAGCGCACGCCTCATCGTCGCCCGAGACCCCGTCGGGCTAAGCCCGGGCGGATTCCATGACGGCGGCGGCGGGGTATCTCCGATGCAGCGGGTCATCTGCGAGGCGGTGGCGGGGCAGTTTCGCGGTGGCTGTGCCGAGGCGGAGACAGCGGTCTCGATGGGGTGCCGGCCCCGGGCTCCAGGTGCGACGACGCCCTGGTCGCGGCGGCGGCCATGGCGGCCGGTGGTGGCGGGCGGCGATCCATTGCCAGTGCGGCCGGGATCGGAGGAGGCTGGTGTTGCGCCGCCCCTACCTCCTCTTCGTTGGGTGCAAGTGGGGGCCCTCCCCTTCGGATCCCGGATTGGAGGTTGGTGGCGGCGTTCTAGTCGATGGGTTGGTGGCGGCGGTCGTCTTCTTCATCGGAGATGGGCTGCGTTCGGCAGACCTCCGGATGCATCTCCGGGGGAAACCTCAGATCCCATCGGGGTCGAGCCATGGCGGCATCCCGGCGTCGTATTCCCTCTTGGGGGCATCGCTTTGGAGTCTTCACCGGATGGAGAGACCAGCGGCGGCGGAGCCGAGGTCGTGGCAGCCTCGACTCTCCAGGTCATCGGACTATGGATCAGAATCTGCAACGGTTTGCGGCGGGGAGGAGGTCGCTGTCGGCAGCTGATGCTGCGTGGTAGCGTGGTTGATTGCAGTTGGTCTAGAGGCGGCGTGCTGGCCGCAATTTGCTCGCTGCGGTGTCGTCGACACCACAGGAGTTTGGAGATGGGGCGGCGGTCCGGCTTATTCGACGGTGGTGGTCTTCGTGGTCATGTGGATGATGCGATGGATGATCTTTGAGATGGTGATGGTCTCTGGCTTCGTAAGTCACAGTCGATGGCGGTATGGGACGTTCACTTCTGTGGTTGCAGAGTGCTGAGTCTGGCGGCGGTATGGGACGCCCCCTCCATTTCGAGACAGGGTTCTATTCGACGCAGTAGGTGCTACGCACGACGACTTCAGAGGAGCCGTCAAGTCATGCCTTGCCGGCGGTGGCAATATGCCTGATCCTGGCAGGTGCTACGCACGACTTTTCTCCGTGGTGTCAAGTCATGCCTGCTGTTGTTCGATAGAAGGTGGTGTGAGAACGGCTAGAGGCTGAGCGGTATGGGACGTCATCGTCCTCCAGTTTCTCCTCCAGTGGTATCTGGCTATTCGTTGGCCGGAGAGGTGGTGATGGTAGAAGATTTGGTGTCGAGTTTACACACTTCGGTGGAAACATCTCGGGCGAAGTTGACACGCTCTTGCGTAGTTACCTTGCTGAAGGTGATGGTTCGAATCTTGACTTTAGGGATGAAAATCCCGAGTTCGGTCTTTGATCGGACTCGCCATCATCGGCGCACGTGTGGATTTTCCTTCTTGAAGGCTTTGTCTAGAAGTTATGTATGTATATTTACTTTTATCTTTTGCCATTAGTTTAGAGGTAGTCTGGGGGATGTGTTGTTGCGAGGCATGCGGCCTCAGGTTTGTTTACTTTGTACTTCTTCTTATATTATTGGAAAATCGGCTGTGTGCATCAATTTGATGCAAAGGCCGGGACACTGTTCCCGTTTCAAAAAAAAATACAAAAAAAACTCTCCAAGAGATACAACAACGAAACAAGAGATTACTAACACAACTCTACTAAAACTAACAGCTCTGAACAAGAGATGCAAGAAAAATAGGATCTAAACAGGAATTTTTGTAGCAGCTAGAAGAAAAACTAAGAATACGAGCATAACGAGTATTCAAACGAAAAACCGGAGCGTGTCCCTCTCCCACACAAATAATGCTAGGTTCCAACTATATTATTGCAGCAAGGAAACAAAACAAAAACAAACAGACGCTCCAAGTAAATTTCATATGATGTGACCGAATAAAAATATAGTTTCACTAGAAATGACCTGATAAATTGTTGATGAAGAAGGGATGCCTTGGGAATCCCCAAGATCAGATTCTTGAGTCTTATTAGAATTTTCTAGGATGAACCACGGGGGCATCCCCAAGCTTTGACCTTCCACTCTTCTTTATCACATTATATCACCCTCTTCTCTTGACCCTTGAAAACTTGCTTCACACAACACTCAAAGTAATTCGTTAGAGGGTTAGTGGAACAATAAAAAATCCATGGGTTCTGCATGGGCACAAGTGTTATTGATACTTTTAAACATTAGCTACATCCACTGATGTTTTTTGAAGCAAAGAAATCCACTTGACATAGTAAAAGAGCAAATGCAAGAAAAATGGCTCAATCTTCCAAAACCAGATCAATCTATAAAGACGAATTTTTTTGGGGCAGTTACGTTGCTCAGATCAAAAAATATAAATAACGAAAAAGTTTTGGAATTATCTGAGGAATGGGCACAAAATGTTTCAGGTCATTTTGATCTTTCTGGAATTTATACGATTTTTTACGGTGGACAGCAGAAATTTGTTTCCTACGCAAAAATCCAAAACCAACTCCAACTTTCGCTAGAAACTTTACTTGGCACAACTAAAACATGAAAATAAAGATACAAAGGAGTTTCTACAGAAGTAAACAACCCCTTGACTCAAACAAAACAGATAAAAAGAGAGCAAAAAATAAAACCATGGGTAATCTCCCAAGAAGTTCTTTTCTTTAACGCCTTTAAGCTAGGCCCACAAAAATGGAATCAAGTGGATGCTCACATAAGAAATATGGATTAAGCAAAAGAGAGAATCAAGAAGCAAGTATAAAACAAATTTAAGTCTAACCCACTTCCTATGCATAGGAATCTTGCAGAGAAATAAATTAAAGAAGCTCAAACTAGAAATCATGGGAAGGTAGAACAAGAGCAATTTCAAAACTTTCAACAAAAAGAGAGGTGTTTTAGTAACATGAAAATTCCTACAACCATATTTTCCTCTCTCATAATAATTTTCAGTAGCATCATGAACAAACTCAACAACATAATTATCACATAATGCATGTTTGTCATGGTCTAAAAGCACACAATTCATATCAAACTAAAAAATAGTGGGATCAAAATTAAAAATAAAGACCTCTTCTTTCCCACTTTTAGCAATAGCAAAAAAAGATGATTGTCACTCTTAAAAGGTATGGGACTACTAATAGCAATCCCATTTTCAGTAGCATTATGATTTATAACATCAAGTAACATAGGACCATCATCTAGAGCATTATCATATAAATTTCTAAACAAACTTTCTCATTATAATGCATATCAATAGTTGGAATAAATTTAGGATTATCATAGGATTTATAGAAGTAGCATGGATTGTCATAAATAATAGTAGCAATATCATTCTCACAAGTTTCATTCATAGTAGTATCAAGGTCACAAGTATAGCAAGTATCAATTTCATCAAAAAGAGATATTTGAAAAGAATCAATAGGATCATCAATTTCATCAAATAATGTATGTGTTAAAGAGTTATTCTCATTGGGAGGTAGACATGGGTATCTCCATTCTTCCTCCTATTGATCATCACTCCCCTCCTCTTTTTCATCCAATGAGCTTCCAGATTCAGCATTTTCTTCTTCCACAGGCTCCTGCAACGCATCAGTTACTTCCTTTGGTGGAGAGCATCTTTTAAGATATTTAATTATGTAGTAATTACAATCCTTGTAATTATCAAAGTAATATTCAAGTATATCATAAATCTCATATTTATAAGGTTCATCATCAATATTTTCAAGCAAATAAGCAATTTTGAATGCACCCTTCCAAGCAATAAATTCCTCAATTTGTTCCACATAATCAAAGTAATAATTTCCCTTAACATAAGAAGATATGATAACATTATCATTATACTCACATTGGAAAGGGAGGTGTTTATACCTCCTACAACAGTAAGATTTATCAAAGCAATAAGTAAGATTATAAGTAGAGCACAAGTTTTTAGCATGATCATGCAATTTGTTAATTTTCTCCCATAAGTGTATCCCTTTTTGTGACAAGCGGTGTTCCTTAATATTTTTGTTTTTCATCCGTGAACCCACCTTTCCAATAAGATCTAGTTTCAAATGCATCAAACATTGATAGAAAGCATAATAAAGCAAGTAAAAAGAAAAAAATAACAAAGTAAAATTGATTGGAGGTGATAGACTCCCCTTGCAGAAATTCTCTTCCTCCCCGGCAACGGCGTGATGCCCTTTGATGGTGTGTTGGAAACCCCAAGAGGAGGGTGTGATGAGCAAGCGGCAAGAATTTCCCTCAGTTAAGAACCAAGGTTATCAATCCAGTAGGAGGAAGAGGATCTCAGGAAGCTTGACGCCACTGACGGTGGTGCTGGCGCTTCACCGGTGTCAGCAACAACGTGGAACCTCCACACAACACAACCAAAATACTTTGTCCCAATAGTACAATGAGGTTGTCAATCTCACTGGTCTTGCTAAAAACTTAGATTAGACGTATAGTGTGGAAAATGATGTATGCTCGCAGTAAGTAAAGAAAGCAAGAAATAGTTGTGGTTTGTTTAACAGTGTGGAAAATGGACCGGGGTTCATAGGTTCACTAGTGGTGTCTCTCCATAAAATATAGCATGTTGGGTGAACAAATTACAGCTGGGCAATTGACATATAGAGGTTGCACCATAGTGCACATATATGACATGAACAATACTATTTTATTTATGCGGGCATTACAACAATATACATAGAACGAAATCCATCTGCGTCTATGACTAATAATCCACCCTCAGGTTATCATCCGACCCCCCTTAGGTATTAAGTTGCAAGCAACAGATAAGTGCATTAAACAAAGTGTGTAATGTAAGCAATGATTATGCACGCGGGCACTCTCACCGATGTTTTCTCCCTAATGGCAACAACACATCCTCCCCTTCACGTTTTTGTCACTCAAGCAAGGCGGTGAGGTGGCATGAAACCACTATCAAGCATAAATACTCCCTCTTGGAGTCACTAGCAACTACTTGGCCAGAGAAACCACTAGCAACGGAAAGCATGCAAGATCACAAATAGCATATGCAAATAAAGACTATAATCAACTTGGCATAAGTTCAATATTCATCGGATCCGAGGAAACACAACATATAGAATTACATAAGATCAATCTCGATCATGATAGGCAGCTCACGAGATCTAAACATGGAGGCATAGGAGGAGAAGACAACCATGTAGCTACAGCTACGAACCCGTAGTCCAAGGATGAACTACTCACACATCACTCCGGAGGCAGGCATGGTGATGGAGAGGCCTCCGGTGATGATCTCCTCGCCGGCAGTGTGCCGGAAACAGCTTCAGAACCCCCCCTGATGTAGGGTTGAGGGTGATGGCGGATGCGGAACTTTTCGGGGATTTTTTTCCAGGTGTTTAGGGTTTTCCATCCGGGGGGATTAAATAGGCGAAAGGGCAAAGGCAGTGGAGCTCCAAGGGCGCTACACCCATAGCTGGCGCGACCAAGGGGTGGCCGCGCCACCCAATGGTGTGGCCCCCCTGGTGCCCGTCTTCGACTCTTCTTCGGTGTTCTGGATGCTTACGGCAAAAATAGGTACTTCGGGCTTGGTGGGGTCCGATTCCGAGAATGTTTCCACAACAACTTTTCTGAAACCAAAAATAGCAGAAAACAGGGAACTGGCACTTGGCATCTTGTTAATAGGTTAGTCCCGGACAACGTATAAAAATGCTATAAATAAGGGAGAAAACAAGTAGCAATTGACATAATATGATCATGGAGCATCATAAATAATAGATACGTTGGAGACGTATCAAGCATCCCCAAGCTTAGTTCCTACTCGTCCTCGAGTAGATAAACGATAAATCAATAATTTCTGAGGTGCCATGCTACTAACATAAACTTGATCAATCTAATGTAAAAGCATATGCATGATGAGATCATAGAACTTCAAACACAAACATGATAAATAGAACTTTAATAATAAAGCATAGCAATTACTTTGCATCATGAAGAGTATCTCAAATAAAGGATCATGAATAATAATGCAAAGAAAGGTAGATGTTTGTTTCAGGTAAAGAGAAAGCATGGCAACGTGATATTTCGCTAGTCCTTAAGAGTGGGGCAAAACATAAATGCCAGGACACCTTCAAAGTTCATGAGGAGGACTAGAACAAATAGTTTAAGAACAAATAATATCACATTATGAAGTAATTATTGATGTTTATGGGACAAATGCACATAGAACTCAGAATGGCAAAAATGCTCTCTCAACTGTGCATAAAGTTAGAAGATGGAGACTCAACATAAAAGTAAAAGAAAGGCCCTTCGCAGAGGGAAGCAGGAATCACTCATGTGCTAGAGCTTTTATTTTATTAAACAAAGGTATTAAAAGTTTGACACTGAGAGTCTATATTTTGGGAGATGTATGCTAACGTCATCGAATGATAAACAGAAAATATGGTACGTCACAAGCCAACTGGATTCACAAGAGCGGCTCCCGTGGTGAAGGACGCAATTGGTGTATAAGTTCATCCCTGTTTCTCTTTTGTTTACACAATTATGGTTTGACTGATAAATCAGGGGCAAAAATAGTGAAGAGAATTACTTTGTATTAATTTGGGGTTGGGAACCCTGCTGCCAGCTCTTCCATCATTTGGATAAGCGGATGAAGCCACTAGTCCAGGGTGTGAAATCCAATCAACAAGTGAGATAAAGATTCTCTATTGACGTCCTCATGAGCAAAAAACAGGAACATAAAGGAGGGGTAATTTTGAAGGTTTTAACGGTAACACATGAGAAATTTACTTGGAGTGACAGTTAAATACCACATGTAGCTAGGTATGGTGTACACAACGGGAAAAACTTTTATTTAAGGGAGTTTGTATGCCCGAGTAGATCTCATACTCAGTACAGGTGGAGGCTAGCAAAAGACTGGGAGCGACAAATCAAGAGAGCATAACAGCCATAATCATGCATAGCGACATAAGCATCATTAATTAGAACATAAGCAGTATCACAAGTTCAAAAACTAAGTGGTCATGGAGGCTATTCGTGACTGGTTTGTAGTCATAAACATGGTGTGAGCATGCGCCAAGTCAACCAAATAAAACATTCGAAAGGGAATACCATATATTGATGCTTTACTATGACAAGAACAACTCATGAATGTTTCAAGACATATTAAACACTCTCTGCTAATTGAGGCTATTCATGCTACTCAGTAACCACAAGGCTTTAAAACTAAAATAACATTTAGCATGGCATGAAAAAGTTCTAGCCATAGTCTATACAAGCTTCTACTAGTACTGTTATAAATTCTACTTCAAGCAACAATTTTCTTCTACCAACAAGCACCATACAAAACATGATTTAACAAAAATACTCTTTATGATACAACAAGCAAACAAGAGAGTACTCACATAACACTACTAAAACTAACAGCTCTAATAAGATATGCATGCAAAACAAGAGCTAAATAAATGCAGCAGCCATACAGAGATTAAGAATACAACGTATTCTCATGAAAAAGTGGAGTGTGTCACTCTCCAATAAAAGAATGCTGGGGTCCAACCAAGCTTATTGAAAAAGTAAAAACAAACTGAAAACAAAAAATAAAAGACGCTCCAAGTAAAGCACCTAAGATGCGAGCGAATAAAAATATAATTTCACTTGAAGTGACCTGATAATTTGTTGATGAAGAAGGGGATGCCTTGGGCATCCCCAAGCTTAGATGCTTGAGTCTTCTTGGAATTTTCTGGGATGTACCACCAGGGCATCCCCAAGCTTAGGCTTTTCACTCTCTTGATCACATCATATCATCCTCTTCTCTTGAACCTTGAAAACTTTCTTCACACCAAACTTCCCACAATCTTCATTAGCAACGTTAGTGCAATCGAAATAATAAATTCACATGGTTCAGTTTCAACACAAGTATAACACTAAAAAAAATCATTATCTACTGTCACAACTTCTTTTAAAACTGTTTTTCTCAAAAGAACACCAAAAGAAAGAGATTAAGATGCAAATGCAATAAATCGCAGAAATCTGTCAAAACAGAACGTCAGGTAAAGATCAATTTTTTCAGAAATCTTCTGTTGCTCCAATCAAAAAGTGGTAAGCTAAGAAAAGTTGCGTATATAACTAAGGATTACGCACAAAAAAACTCGGGTCATTTTGAATTTTCTGTGATTTGTTACGGAATAAACAGTGGACAGGAGAAATCTGTTTCCTGCGCACAAATCCGAAATATAGCCTTAACTTTCCACTAGAGGCTTTACTTGGCTCAACAAAAACACAAAAGAAAAGATACCGCAGGGTTGCTAAGGAAATAGACAACACCCAGGTGCGAGCACACCAAAGAAAACAAAGGAAAACTGAAAGAAAATAGAGAAATAAAACGGGTTGTCTCCCGGTAGCGCTTTTCTTTAACGCCTTTCAGCTAGGCATAGAACAAGAGGCAACTCAAGTATTTTAAGGTGAGGCATTCAAATCAAGATTTGGCATTTCTTTAATAATGCATTGTATTTTATTTAAGTGAGTTTCAGAGGCTCCTCTCTTAGTACTTTCAGGCTTACTATCTTCATCAAATAAATCTTCAGGAACAATCCAATCAAGATCTTTTCTTGGGCTTCGTGCAGTGCCACTAATTTAAAGGGGATTGGTATTTTATCCTTGTTTTCATTATTAGATTCAGTTTTTTCTAGAGCACCAACAATGTCTACAGATGAGCCAAGCATATTGAAACGATTACATACTTTTCTAGCTTCTATAGCAACATCTCCAAATTCATTAAGCATAGTTTCTAAGATGAAGTTTCTTTTCTCAACATCTTTAATGTTATTCAAGTTGAGGAACATATGTTGTATTATGGGATGGAGGTTAACAAACCTAGCTTCCAGCATGTGAACTAAAGAAGTTGCAGCAGTCTCGTAATTGTGAGCAAGTTCTACTATGGATTTTTCCTCAAAGTTATCATGCTTACTAACATGATCAAACAATTCTTTAAAAGTGTCCTTTCCAAGTATAGAACCACTTCCTACCGACAAATCTTTCAAGGTAAACACATGGAACAACATGATGTGAAATAACAACGTAGAGACAAGAATAACAACTAGAATGAGAACTAATTTTTTTTGTGTTTTTGATAAAGAAAATCAAAACAAGAAAAAAATAAAAACAAGACAATAAACAAAATAAAGAGTTTGATAGTGAGAGACTCCCCTTGCCAGAAGATTTCTTCCTCCCCGGCAACGGCACCAGAAATCCTTGATTCCCTTTGATGGTGTGTTGGAAACTCCAAGAGGAGGGTGTGATGAGCAAGAGGCAAGAATTTCCCTCATTTAAGAACCAAGGTTATCAATCCAGTAGGAGGAAGAGGATCTCAGGAAGGTTGATGCCACTGACGGTGGTGCTGGCTCTTCACTGGTGTCAGCAACAACATGGAACCTGCACACAACACAACCAAAATACTTTGTCCCAACAGTACAATGAGGTTGTCAATCTCACCGGTCTTGCTAAAATCAAAGATTAGACGTATAGTGTGGAAAATGATGTATGCTTGCAGTAAGTAAAGAAAGCAAGAAATAGTTGTGGTTTGTTTAACAGTGTGGAAAATGGACCGGGGTTCATAGGTTCACTAGTGGTGTCTCTCCATAAAAGATAGCATGCTGGGTGAACAAATTACATCTAGGCAATTGACAAATAGAGGTTGCACCGTAGTGCACATATATGACATGAAGACTACTATGATATTTAGTGCGGGCATTACAACAATATACATAGACCGAAATCCATGTGCATCTATGACTAATAATCCACCCTTAGGTATTAAGTTGCAAGCAATAGATAACTGCATTAAACAAAGTTTGTAATGTAAGAAATTATTATGCACACGGGCCCTCTCACCGCTGTTTTCTCCCTAATGGAAACAGTACATCCTCCCCATTCACGTTTCTGTCACTCGAGAAAGGCGGTGAGGAGGCATGAACCCACTATCAAGTATTAATACTCCCTCTTGGAGTCACTAACAACTACTTGGCCAGAGCAACCACTAGCAACGCAAAGCATGCAATATCACAAATAGCATATCCAAATAAAGACGATAATCAACTTGGCATAAGTTCAATATTCATCGGATCCTAGCAAACACAGCATATAGAATTATATAATATCAATCTCCTCACGAGATCTAAACACGGAGGCATAGGAGGAGACAACAACCATCTAGCTACAGCTACAAACCTGTAGTCCAAGGATGAACTACTCATGCATCACTCCTGAGGCAGGCATGGTGATGGAGAGGCCTTCGGTGATGATCTCCTCTCCGGCAGGGTGCCGGAAACAGCTTCAGAACCCCCCTGATCTAGGGTTGATGGTGACGGCGGCTGTGGAAATTTTCGGGGATTTTTGATCAGGTGTTTAGGGTTTTCCATCCGGGGGGATTAAATAGGAGAAAGGGAAAAGGCGATGGAGCTCCAAGGGCCCCACACCCATAGCTGGCGCCCCCAGGGGGGCCGCGCCACCCTATGGTGTGGCCCCCAGGTTCCCGTGTTCGACTCTTCTTCGGTGTTCTGGATGCTTCCAGGGAAAATAGGCACTTCGGGATTTGTGGGATCCAATTCCGAGAATGTTTCCAAAACAATTTTTCTGAAACCGAAAACAGCAGAAAACAGGGAACTGACACTTGGCATCTTGTTAATAGGTTAGTCCCGGAAAACGTATAAAAATGCTATAAATAAGGGAGAAAACAAGTAGCAATTGACATAATATGATCATGGAGCATCAGAAATTATAGATATGTTGGAGACGTATCACGGCGGCAGAAAACTTGTTGATGTCTGACGTTGGTAAACCCCAAGAGAAAGGTTGTGAAGAGTGCAGCGGCAAGATTTCCCTCAGAAAAGAAACCAAGGTTGAATCGACCAGTGGGAGGACAAGCTACTTCTTAAGGTTGATGCAGTTGAGGTGGCAGGGCGCACTACCGGTTCAGCAGCAACGTGGAACCTACACAACACAATCAATTCACTTTGCCCCAACGAAGCAGTGAGGTTGTCAATCTCACCGGTTTTGCCGAACACAGAGGGGGTTAAACGTATGGTATGGGAAACGGTATGAGAAGAATATGAAAACAACAGTAGCAGTGTGAAAACAGTGGAAGCAGTGTGTGCATTATCCGTATGAGAAAATGGACCGGTGTCCATAGTTCACTAGAGGTGTCTCTCCATAAAAGATAGCTAAGATGCATGGTGAACAAATTACAGCTGGGCAATTGATAGATAATGAAACATGCATGACATGATGATTACTATGAGATTCATGCGGGCATTACAACAAGATACATAGACCGTCATCCAACTGCATCTATGACTAATAATACACCCTCCAAATATCATCCGAACAAACGTTGGGTATTAAGTTGCAAGCAATAGATTATTGCAGTAAGCAAAGTGTATAATGCAAACAAAGTAAACATCATTGTTTTCTCCCTAATGGCAACATCACAACCTCCATCTGTCACGTTTCTGTCACTCGAGCATATATGCAAAGGAGGCATGAACCCACTATCGAGCATAAATACTCCCTCTTGGAGTCACTAGCATCTACTTGGCCAGAGGATCTACTAACAACGGAGAGCATGCAAGATCATAAATAACATACAGATGAAGACAACATGATAGATTCATAATCAAGAGACATAGCATTCAATAATCATTGGATCCTAGCAAACACAACATGTAGCATTACAATAAGATGATCTCGATCATGTAAGGCAGCTCACGAGATCTAAACATGAGGCATAAAGAGGAGAGGACAACCATCTAGATACTTATATGGACCCGTAATCCATGGATGAGCTACTCATGCATCACTCTGGAGGCGGGCATGTTGGTGTAGAGTCCTCCGGTGATGATTTTCCCTCCCCACTACCAAATTCCGCACGGTATGGGACGTTTCAATAATGTTGCGGATGAGCTCCAAACCGTCGCTAAGGGCAATCCGGTACGTTTTGCGCGACGGAATGAAAACGTATCAGATCGACTGTCAGGGACGAGTCTGTGACATTTATATGAACCTAAAAACGTCAAGGCTGTCCGCAACGTCCAGCAAATCGTCGCCACCAGTTGGGTCGTCCGGACTAGGCCCAATAAGCATCAATGTTTTTATTTCATCGCTATGAGGCGACACGTGGCAAACCAGGTTCTAACGGTCGTTATCCTAATCAGCTGACGTGGCAAATGTGGGAACGTCTTTTTTATGTCACGAGTCTTGACCAATGAGGCGAAACCATGTGGACCAATCGAACTACACCACATGGAAACAAAATGGTGCCACATTGCCTTCTTCTGGGACGAAATCTATTCGTCCCGGGCTACCTAGCGATGTTTTTTTCCGTTGCGAGTCTCGTCCAATTAGGCGAAACCATGTGGACCGATCAAAATACGCCACATGGAAACAAAGTAGCGCCACATCTCCTTCTGGGAAGAAATCTGCTCGTTGCGGGCTACCCAGCAATGTCCGTCGCTAAACTCGTGGCACGTGCACCAACCAAATGGTGCCACGCAACATCTTTTCCATGACATTTTTTCCCGTCTCGAATTTGGGTGATGTCATCACCGTGCCGGGGACGTTATATTTACTTCGTCTAATCGCCCACTCATAGTAGGACACGTGGGCTGGGCATACATCGCCACATGTCGGTATTTACCTTGACGGACTTTTACGTTACGTTACTACGATGTCGGTTTTGGTGCTATTTGGGTGGTTACATCATCGTTATAATTGCCAATTGCACATAGGCAGAAAAGCAAACCACATAACAGGCATCAAATACTTAGTTTTTCTCACCAAATATCAAACCAACATACATAACCACAGTTTCAAGGACCACGCATCTGCTCAGCCAGCATCTCAAGTAGGGCAACTTGTTCTAGTTGAGATTTCTTTAGCACAGCTTGTTGCTTCTGAATGTCTTCCATATCAACTACAAACTCCAGCCTCAGTTGCTCAGATTCTGCTTTCGCCATCCACATATCAACAATTGTTCTACGCACATTCACATCAAGTTGCGGTTCAAGCTCAGACTTTGAAAGACTTGATTCCACACGGGACTTCTTTGAGAAAGTATACTTTCCACTCTTTAGCATGAAAACTTCACTATCATCCTCATCCTCTGAAGCAGATCGAGACATCACCCTTTTCTTGCTTTCCTATCAATAATGCAAAGAAAATAGATGAAAATAGCAGATGACAAGAATGTACAGAACATAGATGAAGCTTGCAGATGACAAGCATGTAGAAAAATTCATGAAAACTAGCAGATTATAGTCAAACAACGGTGTGTTAATGAACTAGCAGATGAGAAGCATAGATGAAATAGCATGTGTCAAGCATGTGAGGAAGATGTATGAAAATAACAGATGACAAGCATGTACAAAAAATAGATGAAAACTAGCAGATTATAATCAACCAAATGTGTGTGTAATGAACTAGCAGATGAGAAGCATAGATGGAATAGCAGGTGTCAAGCATGTGAGGAACATAGATGGAAACCATGTTGAAATGACAACGACGGCCTTAATTACTATAAGAGGATTTCACGGCCTTAATTAGCTTGCCAAAATTTCTTATAGTATGGAATAGAGGAAGTAGCACAAAATATATGGCGCCACATTGATCAAACAGTTCAACACAAGATAAGAAAACTACACCCTAGTTGTTGCGATATCATGAATGAATGTTGAGCTACCGGGTTAGGGAATAACCTGCAGCTCATTGTCCACGCTGGATAGTGATTCATATGACACGTCTCCTTCAGTGGCATCTGATTCCTCTTCAACATCATACACAGGCATGTACTGAGATCTAGAGTCTTGCTTCTTGGTCTTTTGGGGGGGTACAGTAGGACATGAAAGAAAACTTGCTGGCTTTATGCCCAGTTCATGCATCTTTGCATTGTTTGTCATGATAGTTCTTCCATGCTCTTCTTCAATGGGGTGTACTGGCGATCCTAACATGAATAAAGAACTCAAAGTAAACTACAAATATAACACTTCATAAGAACCTAATACAGCATAAAAAATTAAGGCACTCATCTTGTAAGAACAGTCTAGTGCAAGTAATATAAATTCTGATTCTAACTAAGACTGATAGGATCACAAGCAAAGTGGCCTTAAACCTAATACGTAGTATATAAGATAGATTGCTGCAAATGAGCAAAGTTACCAAGCAAGAAGGCCCCCCCTTCCTATTTCCGTTCGAAGAAACCGTTTAGAGAGATTTATTGCATCAAACATTAGCAGTATAATTAGTATAATAATGAATCATCGAACATACGATTAAACAGACAACCAATTTAGAAAGATTAACTCCATCGAACATAAGCAGGATAATAAGGAAGCACCAAACATACAATTAAATAGACAAGCAATTTAGAAAGAACAGTTCCCTGCGGCTTTAGGGCCTTCTGTCTTGCTGTGTTTCTCGCCTTCAATCTTCACTCGTTTCAGCGTGCTTGCAGACATTGACGGTGATGTTGCGGCGAGGTTGGAGACGAGGTGGCAGATTTGGACGTACGGCAAAGTCGGTGGCCAGGTGGCTGACCGGCGAACACGGCGTCAAGGTGGCTGACCGGCGAACACGGCGGCGAGGTCGAAGATAACGTACGGCGAGGTTGGAGATGATGTGGCAGACAGGTGAGCACAACGGCGAGGTGGCGGATCTGGACGGAGAAAAGGCCGGTGATGTGGCAGATCTAGAGGGCGATCTCGACGGCAACGAGGGAGTTCTGGCAAGCGAGCTATACGGCGAGGTGTGAGACCAGAGGAATAGAGGATCTATTTTGGGAGGACAAGGGGGAGTGGATATTTTTAAGTACTGGCTTTCTCTTTTGGCGAGAGGGCCGGTCGAGGGGATAAGGCAGGGTTTCAGAATGATTAAAGAAATGCCCTCCAGTCTAAAGGTTGCCAGTTGTGTGTGGGAGGGATGAGAAGTAAAATATCCTTGCACGAAAAAATTTGGGCGGGCTGTCCTGGCGCGATTTTTTCGGAGCGACACAAAATTTTGGCGTAACTGCGGGAAACTTTGCTAGCCGTCCGATGCTTATGGGTGGCTTACAACAATTGAGCATTTATGAAATTATTTACTCCCTCCGTCTCAAATTAAGTTTCGCAAAGTTTGACAAAAGTGGATGTATCTAGACATAATTTAGTGTTAGATACATCCACTTTCGTCAAACTTTGTGACAATTAATTTAAGACGGAGGGAGTACTAAAGATTTTAAAGAAATCCCGAATGTATTTGAGCTAAAATCGTAGAAATGGTCAATTATGTGGAATACTACTACATGTTGATAGGTGGATTAAACTTTGCTAGCCGTTGGATGCTAGTCAACTTTTTGTCTACACCTATCACCAGTGTCGGAAGAGGGTAGACCACTGTTCTTTCTTGCTTGGTTCTGTTAATTTAGGCCATAGTTACATGGATAACCCAAATCTAGATCTACTTGTAACATGATTCCCTACATTTCCCCTGAAGGCGAGCATCGATGGTTCCCCCTAGGTAATGTGTAACCTTTCTATGCGATGTCGGTGAAACCGGTCACACCTATGAGTAGTATATTGGCCCTCCCCACCTATCACTACATATTTATAAGTATATTATTAGGGCTCCAACATGGCTTACGTAGGATTCCGACACTCCAAAGCCCCACTTTCCAAACATTGATTTATTGACCCATGCCACACTCTAACACACATGGTATGGCATACCCTAGGCTTGGGTGGGATTCATGCACTCTTGAGCCTCTCTCCGTACAAACCCTATGCCCGCAGGAGAAAAAGGACGGAACTGTCATTCTGCACCCTTCTACATGAGCCGGACGGGGTAGAAAAGTGGAACTAATTTCTTGGTTGTGTTAGGTTAGGACCAAGGAACACCCAAGACAATTGTAGATCCCACCTCTTGGAAATATTTCCCCCGTTCTGTCATATCCGGGAATTTCGGGCTCTGAGTATAGTCCTGGAACCCGCTAGAGAGAATCTGACGCCGGTGAAGCCATAACAAAGATAGTGAGGTAATATTGAGCGTCCAAGACCCATGTGATGACCCACAAGTATAGGGGATCGCAACAGTCTTCGAGGGAAGTAAAACCCAAATTTATTGATTCGACAAAAGGGGAGCCAAAGAATATTTGTGAGCCTTAACAAGTGAGTTGTCAATTCACCTGCACCTGAAAGTACTTTTGTTCGCAGTGGTTTATCAGTAGTAACAATTTTATATTAGCAGCAGTAGTGAAATAATAGCAGCAGTGGAATGAAAACAGCAGCAACAGTAGTGATTGAAGTAAACAGCGGGATTAAATTTTGTAGGCATAGGGGATGGATGAACGGGCATTGCATGGATAAGAAAGTTCATATAATGTCGTGGTGGTGTCACGGCAGATGCCATAGGATGGCTAAAGATGTGGGGACGAAGGACGCTGGAGGCGCTCGGGGAGGGATCACGCGACGAGTAGACGCGTGAGGTGAAGATCAAACACTGCAAACAACACGATCTACCCAGGTTCAGGGCCCTCGTGAAGAGGTAAAACCCCTACTCCTGCCTTTCTTTATGTATTCTGGTGTCTCACCGAGTAGCCACAGTACAATGGTTCTTGCTACCGAGTAGCCACTCTTCTCTCTCCGGGTAGAATTAGGTCAAGAATCTCTACGTGTGATCCAGCCCAAGTCTCGTCCCTCGCGCAGGAGGCGGCGGGGCACCTTATATACCCGGTGCCCAGCCGGATACAGCCAAATACAAACAAGTGTCGACATCGTGTGCACACCGTCCTTCTTCCGAGTTCCCGCTGACATCTTTGGCTTCTAAGCTTGTCCTGATGCGGAAAGTCGTTGGGCAAAACCAAGTAACCAGTCTGTTATCACTGTGCGAACACAGAGTAGGTCCCCCCTATCCTGCGACGCCCTGCTGACACACTGTCACTGTCAGGCACGCCGTCCCCAGATGAACAGTGCTGTGAACAGTGCCAAGTACGGACCCGGGATACGCGGGATTCGGTGTCAGAACGGCTCCTTTGACTTCTGGCCCGAGTAGGTTCCCGCCAGTTTTACTCGGACCAGCTCTTCTATTCGAACAAACATGACTTCCTGGATTCATCCTTCTGACCATCTTTTGTGCAAGACCGAGTAGCAGTCGACCGGGTAACGAGTACCGGGTAGGCGGCTACTCGACCAAACTTCTCTTTTGACCTTGCCTTTAGCCTACTCGGGGGTAACCCCCGGCAGCAGTCCCCGAAGCTGGTAGAGTCCCGAGAACTCGTTCACTAGGCCCTGCCAGCTTTAACCCAATCTTGGCAACATTGCCCTTGAGCTTCACGATGCCGAGTAAAACCTCCGAGTAGCACTTTGAAGAGTACCTTGAGTTTCCTCCCTTCCGAATAGAGCTAGCTTCCTTCTCTGTAACCGAGTAAAAAGACTTAGGGAATTTCTTCAATCGAATCTCTGCAGCGCATAGCACAATCCGGCTTTCCGTGCCGCAACTGGGCACGTGTCACGCATCCAGGACCGCGACGCCTCGCTGCCCAGGACCTGACAGGCCACACGCCCAGTTTTCACGGAGTGGGCCCATTGGCTCGTAATGTCCCATCACGCGCAGTAATCGCCCACGATCTCGTCGTGGGATCTAATGCGGCCGTTACGCGCGCGTTCCGCGCTGTGTGCGTTTCTAACCGGCCACAGACCCCATGCCGCACGATTTATTGCCACGATCGATCCCACTACTCCAATTCGTAACGTTAACCCGAGGTGCGGTATAAATACCCCTCGGTAACTTCCTCTTCTCCTTCCGCTTCACTTTCCCCTTCTGCCTCCTCGATTCTCTGCCAACACAGAGCTCTCCGCCGCCGTGCAACTCTTTGCGCCGCTGCGGGTTCTCCCACTCCGCCAATTTCCTCCAATCTTCTCCCAACTTCCTACTCGCTGCCATGGCTCGCGGTGATAGTGTTCGCGCCGGCTGGGCCGGCTCCGACGTCACCGCCGAGGACTGCCAGTGGCTCGTGAACACCCGGAGGGTTCCTCCCGGTGTTCAATGCCGGCAGCCCGACGGCGAGCTTGTTCCGTCCCCGCAGGAGGGCGAACACGTCGTCTTCCTCGCGCACTTTGCGCGAGGATTTGGACTTCCTGCATCCAACTTTCTCCGTTCTTTCCTGGATCACTACGGCCTCCAGATGCATCATCTTCCTCCCAACGCCGTCGTCTTCCTCTCCTACCACGCTGTGGTGTGCGAAGCCTTCCTCGGCGTTCGCCCCACGACGGAGACGTGGTCCAAGTACTTCTTCTTCCGCCAGCAGAGCAATGGCAAGAAGGACGGCGCGGACACCAGCAGCCGGATAACCGAGACCGGGAGCGCCATGATGGTGCAGCGCCCCGGAACGAATCATCCCCGCATCAAGGGCCTGGATTCTGTCCGCAAGTGGCAGAAATCCTTCTTGTACGTGAAGAACATCCCCGCCACGAAGGAAGCCAAGATCGAGGACCGCATCAATCTGCCCCCTTGGAGCAACCGAGCTCCTACCGGGCAGAATTGGAAGAGCAAGCCATCCAACAACAGGAACCTGATGCAGATGGAGGAGCGGCTCGCCCATCTGATCGGAGAAGGGCTCAAGAGCGACGATCCAGTCGCCTGCTGGATTCGTAACCGCGTGCTGCCTCTGCAACGCCGCTCCCACCCCATGTGCTACATGGGCGGCCCCCGCGACTGTACTCGGACGACTACCTTCGAGCTCAGCAACGCGGATGTCGCCGCTTACGCTCGGTCCATCCTGACCACTGGCCTTCGAGACAATTGGCAGTATGGCTTCATCCCCTACAGCCGCACAAAGCCGATTCCACGGGTATGCTCTTCTTAATCTGCTTCTTGTATATGCAATCCGAGTAGATAGCTTCCTCTCCTTGCTGCGACTAGCATTCACACTCTGCGCCGAGTAGGGCGTTTAGCGGAACTGCTCAGGCTTTGCTTGTTGTTTGCACGCCTTGTCGGGTAGCACACTTAGGGGAAACACTTAGGCTTAATGTGCTTGATGTTTGCACGCCTTGCCGAGTAGGACACTTAGCCGAATCGCTTAGGCTTAATGTTCTTGGTGTTTGCACGCCTAGTCGGGTAGAGTGCCTTCATGCTACTCGGCTAACTTGCGATGTTTCTCTATTCTTCAGGTCCTTGATCGCCAGCTCGCTGAGAGCAGTGAGCGCATCGAGGGCAACTGGTCAGATGACCGAGAGGAAGACGATGAGGTCTCCTTCGAGACCGCGGACAAGCTTAATCCTCCTGAAGCCGCCCAGACGAGTAAGCATCACGTGGACGCGTCTCTTCGTGACTGGTCCGAGGATGAAGATGAAGGTAACTGACTTTATCCCGTCTGGTCGCGAGCAGCACAAACTAATTGCTTCCTGCTTCTGAATTGCCTTTCTTCCTTTCAATTTCTCAGATGGTGCTGATGCTGAGGATGACGGCGAGGATGAGGACGAGGACGAGGAAGCCTTGGTCGTCGATCCTCTTTCAGTAGCCGCTCCTCTTACCCGCAAGCGCGCGGGCAGTGGTGCTCAGGAGCCCCCTGCAAGGAAGAAGAAGCCGACCGAGAAGACGACCAAGAAGGTCGTGAAGAGAAAACGACCAGCAATCCCTACCCGCAAGGGGTAAGTTCCTTCTCGATTGTACGCTTCGGTTCACTTCGTTCTTTTCGGTTGATTCCCAATCCTTTTACTTCGCTGTTTCCTCTCAGTTTCCTCTGCCCTCTTCTTATTTCTGAACGCAATTTTCTCTTGAGAGCCCCCTTGGATGCGGACACCGCTTTTGCGCCCACCAAGACCAAGAAGAAAACCGCCATCGACGTTGATAAGCTTATCGACCTCGACGGCGACGAGAACGACGCCGCCAACGCACAAAGAGAGGACTCAGACGAGGCTCAGTATACGGACACCGATGCCCAGAATGTCGAGCTGGAGCAGCAGTCCTGCGCTAAACAAGAAGCGCAGGATGCTGCTCGCCAAGATAGGCCTCCTTCTCCTCCGGCCAACACAGCCGAGGAGAACCAAGATCAAGATCAAGAGATGCACAACGACGCCGCCCCTGAGCGGCATGGAGAAGAACAAGAGCAGCCAGCCACAGGGACTGCTGAACAGGAAGATCCCGCGACCCAGAGGCGGGTGGAAGAACAAGATACCTCACAGCAAGGTCCCGCTGCCGAGCAGCGGGTTGAAGTAGTCAATGAGACGGAGGAATACCCTCTGAGCGACGCGCAACCAGACGACGCGCAGGGTAGCGCCCATCCGGATGCCGCGCCGGGTAGCGCGTCCCTGGCGCCGCCTACCCAGCAGGGCACCTCCTCCACTGCACCAGACTCCTCCTTGGTGCAGAAAACCAAGGCTGCAGCCAGCCCTCCGGCCAAGCCTGTTACGAGGAAGAACGCTCAGGAAGCTGCCGAGTAGAAGGCCGCCGAGGAGAGGGCCACCGGGAAGAAGAACACCGAGAAGCCAACCGCCCAGAAGGAGATTTCGAAGAAGCGGGCTGCCGAGAAGCCAGCAGGCCCGGCAGAAGGCACTGTTCGCAGGAACCCGGCGCGTGGCACCGGTCAAGATGCAGCCGTGATGCCGCCGCCAACGTCAATCGCCAAGTCCGCTCAGCTGGCTATCCGCGACCCTGGCGCGGCTGCCGACGCCGTTGCCGCATCCAGTGTCGCAGATCCGCCCAGCTTCCCACCTTATATGGTGAAGGTCAGCCAGCAGTACCAGGTTGGCTTCACCCCCGAGGAGCAGAGGCTTGCTCTTAAGAAAGGGAAGAAGGCCGTGGCAGTAGACTCCAAACCCCCGGCCAAAAATCAGGACAAGTCTCTCTCCATTTCTTCGCGCGAGGTTCAGGACAAGGCGGTGACGTCCCAGGGCCTTGAGCAAGTGCTCGATTTGGTTGGCTTTATCGACGCCAAGTGGGACAGCAAAGTCCTTGGCAACTCGAACTAGGACGGCACGGATTTGGGCGACTTGGACCATATGCGTGTCGATTGGAACAAGGCAGACTTCGGTTACAAACCCATGACTATCTCATCCAACTCCAGCACGCTTGCCGCCAAGATGTTCGTCCACCGCAAGAATGCAGAGGACCTTGAGCAATCTTACGCGGTAAGCTTTTACTCATCCTCCCCGAGTTGCGTTTCACTTTCCTTCTACTCTTCTTCTTTTCCTTATCCATTACCCAGTCCCCGAGATTCTGGCCGAGTAGGCGGATACTCTCTCGAGTAGCCGCCTTCTCGGGTCGAATCTCTACTACTTTGCCTGATTCTTTTTTCTTTTACTTCTCAGAATAGCTTACTAAAGCGGACCGGCCTGCACCGTCGGCTACTCTGGAACCATGCCATTGCCAAGAGACGCATTGACGCCCTGGAAAGAGAGCGCGCAGCCGACGAGGCAGCCGAGAAGGATGTGATGAACAACACCCTGAGACTTTCTGAAGTTGAAGGTACGCTTTTAGCTGCGCGGTTCTTGCGTTTGGTGTTTACGCCCGCTGTTGCTTTTTGCGCTGACCAATTCTACTCTGCAGGAAGGCTAAAGGCCCTGGCCGACGAGCACGCGAATTGCCGTGCCTTTGTCGAGAACGGCCAAGCCACCATCAAGAGATTGGAAGGTATGTCATCGTCTTCTCGGCTTGTCTTTCTGTTTCTTTCTTCGCTACTCTGCTGACCGTGCTTTGCTCTTCTCAGAAGATCATAGAAAATTTGCCGAGGAACATCAAGACTGCCTCAAGCCTGCTGAGGTGCAGCATCAATTGTCCAGCCAGGCTGTCGAGCTGTTAAAAGAGCACACTACCGAGATGGAAGCTCTCCAACTCCAGCTGCATACTGCGCTCAAGGACGCCCTCAACTTAGCAGCCGAGAAGAAGGATTTGCTTGCCGAGAAGTAGAAGAATGAAGCGGCAGCCAAAGCCAAGGAGAGAGCCCTCGAACAAGAGTGCGAGGTGCTGAAGAAAAGCAACGCTGACCTCTTCGCTCAGCTGGACGGGCTCCGCTTGATTGAAGAAAAGCACTTATCCGACGAGGAATCGTGGAAGAACCAGTTACAAGGGATGCGCTATGACTTGAACAGTAAGTGCTCTCTTTTCTCTGCTTCACTGCTTCCTCTTGTTCCTCTGCTACCCGTTTCACATTTCTATTCTGTTATTGTTTCTGATCTTCTCGATAGCTCTTGCAGGAGTCTTCTCCGACCTTGAGTCTTCTTGCGGGCCTGCCCTTGCGAAGGCCCGAGCAGCTCGCGCTGAGAAGGGCGAGCCTTTGGACACCAGAGCAGAAATCGAGGAAAGCATCCTGATCATGCAAGGGCAATTCCAGCGGCTAGCGGGCGTGGGCACCGAGCTGGTGCACGTCGCCTTCGAGATCCATGACTTCTTCTGGCCTCGGGACTCCGCGCCACCGACAATCCGCGGGCTTGCCTTGAAATTGCGCAACGTGAAGGCCGAGCTGAAGAAGTGGCGCGCATCGGGAGCTCGGGCAGGCGCGGACATGATGCTTCTATTCATCACCAGCTGGTACGAAAGTCTCAACTTGCAAATTATCCGCGAGATGCGCCAGGACTCCAAGTGGGAGAAGAACTCCGACTGCGTGGCTATCCGCAAGCTTGTCGCTCACGAGGTCGCCCAGTATGCTGACACTGCGACCTTCATCGACGGCCTCACCGAGCCCGACACCGAGGTGGACGAAGGCGAGGAGGAGGGCGAAGACGAAGAGACGGACGAGGAGGAGATGGACTTGAGCTTCTTCGACCGACCCGCCGACGACTCTGGGAAGGGGAAGGCCGCGGTCGTTGTGGGTGGCGACGAGGAGGACGAGAGCGAGAAGATGTCAATCGACACCGCCGCACTCGAGTTCGGCACCTCGTCAGGAGCTGCCCTCGACGACACGATTAGCCTTCGCGCCCAAGCCAGTGGCTCCATCTCAGCGACAGTGCCCGTCTCGGTGGCCACGGCCACTTCAGACCGGGTAGCCACCAAGGAGAACGCAGATGCAACGAGGTCCGATGTCGCCAACTCGGAAGCGTATGCTGCCAAGGCCAGCACCGAGGACGAAACTGCGAACCCCGTTGCCGCCAGCTCTGAAGCAGACGCTACCACGGCCAATACTGAAGATGAAGCAGCCAAGGCCGCCACTGAGAACGCCGCCTCGACCTAAATCTGTCCTGCAGCTCATTCCTCAAACACTTATCAGATCCCCGGGATGCCGGGTGCAGATGTATCAAACTACTTATGTTTTTGCTTGCTACTCATTTTTATTCCACCCATTATCTTTAACTTAATCAATTTGTTCAGCCTTGTCTCGATGCCGGGTTGCGTTATCATGCGAGTCCCCGAGTTGCATTTCTTATTCACTCTCTCTTTTCGTCTCAGCTCTACCCGCAACTTGTTGCTTTTTTGGTATTCGAGTCACAAGAGTCAAAGAGTAGAGCTGCAAATACTTAGCCGCTTAGAAACAATCATAGTAACGCAGCCCACCACTTAGCCGAAAAGACAAGACAAAGAACAGTAGTAAATGCACCCTACTCGGTTCCTGCACTCTTTTCTTCCTTAGCAATTTTTCTTGTGCCCATTGACCTTTTGCTTGTTCTCTTGCTTGCCATGAAGCCGGGTTTCGGACAGCAGCAGAGTCGAAGAGTTGGCATGTAAGTTTAAACACAATACTCAATGTACTTATGAATTTTGAAGTAGAGCAACCGAATAGGCAAAAAGTAAAGCCGAGTAGAAACACTTAGAGCAATTTTGGACGAGGGCAGTCCCCGATTTGAATTTCAGATTACGGAGTAGAATTGAGAGTACATACACATTTTTGCTCACGAATGAAAACGACGGAGTAGAGCTACATTCCAGGGACGCTTAGATTCCTCTCCAGCTTTATCTTCCCTGTTCTCCTGTGAGGGACGCACATCTACAAGATAGTACGCATCATTGTGCAGCGCTTTGCTCATAATGAAAGGCCCTTCCCATGGAGGAGATAACTTGTGCATCCCGGCTGTGTGTTGCACAAGCCTAAGGACCATGTCTCCTTCTCGGAAAACCCTTGGGTTCACCTTTCGGCTATGATAACGCCGCAGGTTTTGCTGGTAGATAGCCGAACGTGACAGAGTCAGCTCTCTTGCTTCTTCAAGCAGGTCAACGTCGTCTTCTCGAGCTTCTCTCGCCTCCACCTCAGTGTAGAGGGTTACTCGGGGGGAGTCATGCTCTAAGTCTATTGGCAACACGGCCTCAGCCCCCTATACCAAGAAAAATGGCATGTAGCCGGTTGACCGGTTAGGGGTAGTCCTTAGACTCCACAGCACCGCTAGAAACTCGTCTAGCCAACACCCAGGTGTTTTCATCAATGGCTCAATCAGCCTTGGCTTTATGCCTGCTAGCACCATGCCGTTTGCTCTTTCCACTTGCCCATTGGAGGCAGGATGCGCAACAGATGCAATATCTAGTCGGATGTGCTTATCTCTGCAGAATCGCACCATTGCTCCCTCGGCAAAGTTTGTGCCGTTATCCGTGATGATGCTGTGCGGGTAGCCGTATCTCAGAATCACATCGCACTTCCGAATAGGCTTCACTTCTATCCACTTGGTGAATTTGTCCACCATGACCAGGATATGAGTCATGTTGCCTCTAGCCGGCTTGAAGGGTCCGACCATGTCCAAACACCAAACAGCAAACGGCCAGGTGATTGGAATAGTTTTCAACTCGGAAGCAGGCATGTGAATCTTACTTGCGAACATCTGGCAGCCATTGCACTTCCTTACGATGTCCTCAGCTTGCTGCAGAGCCGTGAGCCAGTAGAAGCCATGCCGAAAAGCCTTCTTGACCAATGCCCGAGAAGAGGCGTGATGCCCACATTCTCCTTGGTGTATCTCTACCAGAATCTCTTCTCCCTCTTCTGGTTCCACGCAGCGTTGTAGCACGCCGGTGGCACTCCTCTTGTGCAGCACATCTCGGAATATAGTCTATCCCTTGGATCTTCTCTGAATCTGTCTTGCAGCAACTTCATCTTCTGGCAGGGTACCGTCCCTTAGAAAGGATAATATGGGCATAGCCCAACTCGGTGTCCCCCGTGTAGGAAACACTGGTTCGTCCACTTCCATTGGAACAGGTACCGCAGTCTGCTCTGGAGGGTTAGGAGCACTTCTTTAAAGCCCTGAGCGGTTGGCGAGAACCTCCTCAATGAATGCGACAGTCCCCGGGTTAAGGACAGCAGTCCCCGAGTATGGAGTGGCAGTCCCCGAGTAGGGAGTGGCAGTCCCCGAGTAGGGAGTGGCAGTCCCCGAGTAGGGAGTAGCAGTTCCCGAATAGAGAACGGCAGTCCCCGAGTTGGGAGCAGCAGTCCCCGGGTTTCCTGTAGCATTCTCCCAGTCAATCTCCATGGGATCAGATTCCTCGCTTGGCAGAGAAGGGACAAATATGGATTCCGAGTTGGGAGAGGGCTTGATGGATGGCTTCCTCAAGTGCTCCAAGGCAACCCCCGCCGGGATGGATTGCCGAGAAGATCCCAACTTGGACAGCTCGTATGCCGCTTTGTTCTCTGCTCGGTGAATGTGCTGGAACTCGCATCCTTCGAAGAATCCGGTCATAGACTGTACCAGGAAGCGATAGGATGCCATGTTGGCATCTAGAGCATCCCAAGTGCCAGAGACTTGCTGCACCACCAGATCTGAATCGACATAGCATATAATGCGCTGCACGCCAACCTCCTTGGCTACTCGCAAACCATGCACCACTGCCTCATACTCTGCTACGTTGTTGGACGCCTTGAAATGAATCTGCAGCACATACTTGAGTTGATCTCGCTTGGGTGACGTAAGCACTACGCCAGCACCAAGGCCTTCCTTCACCTTCGAGCCATCAAAGTGCATCTTCCAGTAATTAGAAAATGGAGCAGGAGGTTCATACTGCACCTCGGCCCAATCCACCAGAAACTCTGCCAGAATCTGAGATTTGATAGCTTCTCTTCTCGCATACGCGGGCGCATACGCGGCTAGTTCGATTGCCCACTTGGCTACTCTGCCACTCGCCTCCTTGTTGCCCATGATATCCGAGATGGGAGCAGAGCTCACAACCGTGATAGGATGCTCTTGGAAGTAATGCTTTAGCTTCTTGGCGCCCAGGTATACGCCGTAGGTCATCTTCTGGTAGTGCGGGTAGTTTTGCTTGGAGCTAGACAACACTTCACTGAGATAGTACACTGGGCGCTGCACACTCTTGCCTTCTTCTTCTCGCTCCACCACAACCACCACACTGACTACTCGGTTAGTGGCAGCAATGTACAGCAGCATTGGCTCCTTGGGTAGCGGACTAGCCAAGATGGGAGCGCTAGCCAGCATTGCCTTCAGCTCGTTGAATGCCACATCCGCTTGCGGAGTCCAGACAAACTTGTCACTTTTCTTCATCAGCTGGTATAGAGGCAGGGCCTTCTCGCCCATTCGGCACAGGAAGCGGCTCAGAGATGCCAAGCAACCAGTGAATTTCTGCACGTCTTTCAGGGATCTCGGCAAAGACATGCTCTCAATAGCTTTTATCTTTGAAGGATTGGCTTCAATGCCCCGACTAGACACCAGGAAGCCGAGTAGCTTGCCAGCCGGGACACCAAAGGTGCATTTACTCGGATTCAGCTTCATTTTATACTTGCGTAGGTTAGCAAAGGTTTCCTCCAGGTCGGCAAGCAGAGTATGTGTTTTATTCGTTCTGATGACAATGTCATCTACGTACACCTGCACATTCTTGCCGAGCTGATCGTGCAAGCATTTCTGCATGCATCTCTGATAGGTTGCACCCGCATTCCTCAAGCCAAAACACATGACACGATAGCAATAAGCCCCATACAGGGTAATGAAAGCAGTCTTTATTTGATCAGCAGGATTGAGTGCAATCTGGTGGAAACCAGAGTAGGCATCTATGAAAGACAGCAGTTCACAACCAGCAGTGGAATCGATCACCTGATCGATGCGAGGTAGCGGGAAGGGATCCTTGGGGCACGCCTTGTTCAAGTCGGTGTAGTCGACACACATGCGCCATGGAGTGGCAGCCTTGGGATCCTCCTTCTTCTTCTCGACCATGACCGGGTTGGCTAGCCAATCCGGATGCAGCACCTCCATGATGAAATTGCTTATCAGCAACTTGGTGATCTGGTCGCCAATGGCTTTCCTTCTCTCATCTCCGAAGCGGCGCATAGCCTGCTTCACTGGCTTGGCGTCAGGACGCACATGTAATGAGTGCTCAACCAACTCCCTCGGGACTCCTGGTAAATCTTCATTGGACCAGGCAAACACGTCCCGATTCTCACGGAGGAAGTGGATGAGCTCGCTTTCCTATTTCTCCGCCAACCCGGAGCCAATGATGGCTACGCGGTCGGGGAACTCGGGGTCGACCTGGAACTTCTTGGTTTCCTGGGATGCTTGGAACGCGGTCCCGTGTTGGGTACTCGGCACGCCTTGCGCACCAGCCTGCGCGGATTGCGCCATAGCCACCACCTCATACATCTTCTTCTTCTCGGCAGCAATCACCATTGACTCCGCTAACTGGGAACCAGCAGAGGCACACTCCATGGACTTCTTGTAATCAACAGCAATGGTAATCACACCATTGGGACCAGGGATCTTCATCTTCAGATATGCCGTGTGGGTAGAGGCCATGAACTTGCTCAGAGCAGGCCTGCCGAGTAGAGCATGGTAAGGGCTCTTATGATCAACCACCTCGAACTGCAGGCGCTCTGTGCGGCAGTTCTCCCTTGTAACGAATAGCACATCTATCCATACTCGGCCAATCGGGTTGCACGAGACTCCCGGCACAATGCCATGGAAGGTGGTCTTGCTAGGCAGCATCTTGTTCTCGGCCAGCCCAAGCTTCTCGAGTGTGTCTTTGTACACAATGTTGATGCTGATGCCGTTGTCGATTAGCACCTTGCTGAACCTCACATTCTTCTCGGGGCCCAGGAAAGTAGGATCCAACACCGAGGCGTAGCTACCCGGGTTGGGCATCACCTTGGGATGATCTACTCGGGACCACCTGATCTCTTGCTCACACCAATACATGTAGTGAGGGACAGCAGGAATCACTGCATTGACCTCCATGGCACGCCTGTGCTGTGATTGCTTGTCGACAGGCTCGGAAGTGAAGATCATGTAGCTCTCATGGTGTTCTTGGTACTGGTTGGAGCCTCCGCCCCCATTGTTGCTGTTGTTGTTGTTGCCTTGGTAGTTGTTGTTGCCTCTGTTGTTGTTGCGGTTGTAGTAGTTGTTGTTGTTGCGATAGCCCTCATTGTTGAAATGACGGTTGGCTCCTAAAGCCACTTGGTTCACATTTTCCCTTCTCGGAAACACTGGCGGCCGAGCTGCGGGTGCGCGAGCAGGCTGCACATTAGCATTGGCCGCTGGCAGAGGAGGAGGAGGAGGCAAGCCTTCATTCTTGATCAGATCCCACCACTCGCACTGCCGGGTAGTATGATTGGCTGGCCTTGAAGGGTGCTGAGTGTGAAAACTGCATGTGCCATCCTTCATGTCGTCAAAGACGAACTTCCTCGGCTGCTCGGAGTTGCCGCTACCCGACTGAGGAGCACGGAATGGTTTCTTGTTGCCTTGGCCCTGGTTCTGGTTCTGCCCGTAGGCTCCAGCAGGTTTCTGCCTTTGGCTACCCCCAGCTCCAACAGCCACTGCATTCACCTCTTCAGGGTCGTACCGAGTATCTATTCGGTCACCCCTACGCTTGTTGCAGAACTCGTTGCGCTTGCTGTTGCTGAAGTTTCTTCTCGGCTCAGAGGAATCCATCAGGGGCTGAGTAGGGTCACCGAGTGCGTACTGATCCGCAATCTTGATGGTTTCCGCCAGAGTGTTTGGCATCTCCCTCTGCAACCTTTGCCACAGCATACTGCCATGTCTGCAACCCTGCGCAAACCAAGTGATGGCCTGGGCCTCGTTCACACCTTCACAGGTGTTCCTCAATGTGCTCCACCGAGTAAGGTACTCGCGGTCCGTCTCATCTTCTCGCTGCCTGCAAGCGGACAGCTGCTGTGGCCTATTCGGCCTCTTGTAGGTGCTTGTGAAGTTGCTGATGAAGTGTCCGAGAAATCCAGCCAGCAATTGATGCTGTTCTTGGGCAAGTTGTTGAGCCAAGTGTGAGCTGGACCCTCTAGCATCTGCGGGACGTATCGCACCGCCCATCTCCGGTTGCCGTTCGCGATATGAACCGCGGTGACATACTCATTGAGCCAATCTTCCGGCTTGGTGCTGCCGTTGTAGCTCTTGGTGCCTCTTGCGAGCTGGAAGTTCTTCACGGACGGCTCGTTCATGATGCGCGGGCCGAAGCACTCGGGGCCAGGGGGACCCGTGTTCTCAAGCCGCCTAGACAAGCTGATCCGGTCCAGCTGGTGCATTGCATCTCCAGGCGCCAACACGCGCTCGCCAACACGATCCAGAATATCATAGCCAGCCATCTGCATGGCCGAGTAGCCGTCATCATATCTATCCACCTGCACAGCTGCAGGCTGCTCCACCGGGTTGGCGACTGGCGCCACTGCGCGCGGCTACTGCCTCTGCCAGGTAGGCTGAGCGGCGGGATGCTGAGAAGGACCTGGGCGCTCTCCATCTCGGACCTGGCTTTGAGCTTTATGGGCTTGAAAGCCTGCTCCTGCAGCGTTGTGTTTCTGACCGGGCTGCTGCGGCACAGCGAGCTGTTTCGCGGCAGCAGCCGGGTCGTACACCTACATTTGCCTGTCCTTGCCAGAACGCCCACTGCGGCTCTTCTCGTGGCTGGGATGCGGAGATGAGGCCTGATCGTTAGATCTGGCCACGTGCGAGTGCACCACTTGCGAAGCTCCGGCACCCGGGTTGGCTTTCCGGAACTCCTCGTTCTGCCTAGCAGCCTCTAGCACCAACTCGTTCATCCTCTCCTGCTGCCTAACGCGCGCGTCGCCTACTAGATGTGGCAACTCGGCAGCTACAGCCTCAGCAGCTCTAAGTGTCTTGGCGGGTGTGCTATATCTGGGTCGGGTGGAGGTGTTTGCGGTGGCGGACTGACTGGGAGCCTCTACCACAGTCGCCATCTCGGCACCTAGGTTACGACGCGTAGCGCCTACTTTGCTAGCTCTCCTAACAACTGGTGTGAAACCGTGAGCCTTGGTGTACTCTAGCTGATCTAAGCTAAGCTCTAGCCTGATCTTGTCCAACTCCGCCTGCTCAGCAAGCAGCTCTTGGCGCTGCCGGTCGAGCTGCGCCTTCATTGTCAGGAGCTCAAGGTCGGTGGGAGGCGGCATGCCCGTCCGCGCGGCAGACGCAGGGATTGTCGGAGTAGTGGAGAGCGGGAGGTTGCACTCCTTCTCGTAAGGCTTGTGCGTCTTCCCGCCAGCACTAGAGCCAGCGAGATCCTCGACGACGACCGCAGCGGTAGCAGCAGCGCCCTTCCCGGCGTCTGCAGCCAGGCCAGCTACCATCAGCTCCGCGAGGTCCGTGGAGCGGCCCAGCGGCCTCCCGCGTGCGGCGATAACCGCAGGTGGATCCTCCGCGTCATGCACCAGCTCGGGGTACTCGCAGTCGACGATGGTGGCGACGTAGACGAGGTGCGCACCAAAAGAGAGCACCGTGCCGCCCTCTGGCATGGCCTTGCCGCCAAAATCGCCGGCGTTGTCGGTGACGAAGTCGAAGGAGCCGAATCTGTGGACAAGGCCACAGACCACGCGCTCTCCGGTAGCAGAAATCGATCCCGTCCGAACGGAAACTCCAGCCAGCGCCGCTGGTTGCCCCACGGTGAGCGCCAACTGTCGTGGTGGTGTCACGGCAGATGCCATAGGATGGCTAAAGATGTGGGGACGAAGGACGCTGGAGGCGCTCGGGGAGGGATCACGCGACGAGTAGACGCGTGAGGTGAAGATCAAACACTGCAAACAACACGATCTACCCAGGTTCAGGGCCCTCGTGAAGAGGTAAAACCCCTACTCCTGCCTTTCTTTATGTATTCTGGTGTCTCACCGAGTAGCCACAGTATAATGGTTCTTGCTACCGAGTAGCCACTCTTCTCTCTCCGGGTAGAATTAGGTCAAGAATCTCTACGTGTGATCCAGCCCAAGTCTCGTCCCTCGCGCAGGAGGCGGCGGGGCACCTTATATACCCGATGCCCAGCCGGATACAGCCAAATACAAACAAGTGTCGACATCGTGTGCACACCGTCCTTCTTCCGAGTTCCCGCTGACATCTTTGGCTTCTAAGCTTGTCCTGATGCGGAAAGTCGTTGGGCAAAACCAAGTAACCAGTCTGTTATCACTGTGCGAACACAGAGTAGGTCCCCCTATCCTGCGACGCCCTGCTGACACACTGTCGCTGTCAGGCACGCCGTCCCCAGATGAACAGTGCTGTGAACAGTGCCAAGTACGGACCCGGGATACGCGGGATTCGGTGTCAGAATGGCTCCTTTGACTTCTGGCCCGAGTAGGTTCCCGCCAGTTTTACTCGGACCAGCTCTTCTATTCGAACAAACATGACTTCCTGGATTCATCCTTCTGACCATCTTTTGTGCAAGACCGAGTAGCAGTCGACCGGGTAACGAGTACCGGGTAGGCGGCTACTCGACCAAACTTCTCTTTTGACCTTGCCTTTAGCCTACTCGGGGGTAACCCCCCGACATATAATGATCATGTCACGGGCATTGCAGATAAATAAGATAAAGCATCCAAGCACTAAGTAACCATAGGCATGTGTTCCATAAATTGTCGTACGTGCTCGCAATGAGAACTTGCACAACATCTTTTGTCCTACCAGCCCGTTTTCAGCGGGGCCTCAAGGGAACTATTGGTAATTAAGGTGCTCCGTTTAATAAAGCACTCGAGCAAAGCATTAACACTCCGTGAACACATGTGATCCTCACATCGCAGCCATCCCCTCCGGTTATCCCAATTTCTGTCACTTCGGGGCCTCGGGTTCCAGACAACGATATGTGTAAACAACTTGCAGGTATGATCAAGAAACAATAATTATCATCGTGATTCAATAACATGTTCAGATCTGAGATCATGGCACTCGGGCCCAAAGTGGCAAGCATTAAGCATAACAAGTTGCAACAATGTCAATAGCACTAATAGAGGACACTATGCAATATGCCCCTAACAATCACGGCATTATTACATGAACGATCTCATCCAATCCCTACCATACCCTTCAGCAGACTGCCGGGAATTACTTACACATGTATGGGGGAAACATGGACGGTCGATGGAGAGGCGTTGGTGCTGACGATGGCGATGATCTCCTCCACTTCCCCGTCCCGGCAGGGTGCAAGAACAGGAACTTCTGATGGCCGAATCAAGGTTCGGGACGGCGGCAGCGCTCTGTTGTGTTTCTGTGGAATATGACGAACCCCCTCGGGTTGTAGGGTTGGAGGCTACTTGAGTCGAAAGGGGAGTCTGAGGGGGGCCACACCCCTAGGTGGCATGTGAAGGGTACGTTGCATAGAAAACAAAAAAATACCTACGCGCGATAAACCCGAATGGCCAAGATCTAGTCTATGAGATGAAAGGCAACGGGGAGAAAGAGAGTCTTGAGATAACATACCCTCAAACACTCAAAGTGTTATGATATAAAATCTCGTTGTTGGAGTAGTCGTACTCACGCCGATCCCGAGCGAGAAGAAGTGCACCGCAATCCGGCGGTGCCTCCATAATCGGTCACACGTTCAGCTCGATGAAGACTTCCGTACCCTCGATCCAGCGGGTAGCGGAAGTAGAGGATCCCCGCGGAACTCCAGCAGCACGACGGCGTGGTGGTGGTGAAGAATCCCATGGTCAGGGCTTCGCCAAGTCGGAGACCATGGAACGGAGCAGCGGGTGGAGGGAAAAGGCAGTGGGCAAGTGTGTGTAGAAGAGGGAGCTCTCACCCTCCTTTTATAGTGGAGGGGGAGGCAGCCCAAGGGGGCTGCGGCCCTCCATGGGTTCCCCCACCCCTTCCTCTCTTCATGTGATTGGAAGCCCCACTCACACCCACTCATACTCCCTTAATTTTCCACTTAGAAAATCCAAAGGTTTTTCTTTAATAAATAAATCAAACATTTTTATTTCTTTATTTATATTTGTTAATTCCATTAACAAACATTTGCATGCAGCACCTCGAATCATTTGTTAATTCTATTAACAACCATTCGATGAAAAACCCCTTGAACTATTTCAATTTTCCCCCGAAACAATTTTTTGGAGCTGCCCAAAATATTCTTCGGTATTCCGTATCCTCTCTAACGCTTCATCGAACCTTAAGTGTGTCACACTACGGTTCGCAAATAATATAGACATGACCGAGACTCCTCTTTGATCAATAATAAACAGCGGAATCTGGAGATCCGTGATGACTCCTATATATTCAACGATGACTCTCGTGATCGTGTGAACCTTTCAACGTCGTAACGATTTCCCTTTGTCTCGCGATATTTTACTTGTCCGAGATCCAATAATCGGTATCCACCATACCTTGTTCGATCTCTTTATCCGACAAGTACTCTTTTCTCGTTCCCGTGATATAACATCCTTGTGATCATATCACGTGCTTGCAAGAAGTGTCGATGTGATATCACCGAGAGGGCCCTGAGTATATCTCTCCGTCAAATTGGACGGACAAATCCCATTCTTGATCCATGAGCTTCAACTAACACTTTCTGAATACCTAGTGCCACCTTTATAGCCACCCTGTTATGGTGTGATGTTTGATGTCATCAAAGTATTGTTTCAGTATTAGTGGTTAACATGATCTCATGGTCTAAGGAACAATGTTACTCCGAATGTAAGACATAACAACAAAACTAAATGACTTGATCGTATTGTTATACTTAGTTAGGGTCTAAGTTCATCATGTCATTCTCCTAATGACATGATCCCGTTATTAACAACATCCAATGTCTATGATCAGGAAACCTTGATCATCTGTTCATCAACGAGCTAGTTAAAATAGAGGCTTCACTAGGAACGTTGGTTTGTTTATTAATCACACATGTATCAACGTTTCCGGTTAATACAATTCTAGCATGAGAAATAAACATCTATCATAAACAAGGAATAACATAATAAACACTTTATTATTGCCTCTCGGGCATATTCCCTTCAGTCTCCCACTTGCACTAGGGGCAATAATCTATATTGCATAGTGATGAATCTAACACCCATTGAGTTCTGGTGTTGATCATGTTTTCCCTTGAGAGAGTTTTAGTCAACGGATCTGCCACATTCAGATCCGTATGTACTTTGCAAATCTTCACATCCCCATCTGCGACATGCTCAGGGATGATGTGAAAACGGCGCTTGATATGCTTGGAATTCTTGTGAGACCTTGGCTCCTTAGAATTGGCTATGGCACCATTGTTGTCACAATTGCTAACCATTGGATCCAACGCACTCGGAACCACGCCTAGTTCTGATATGAACTCCTTCATCGAAACTTCTTCCTGTGTTGCCTCCGAGGCAAGATCTCGCCACCACGGATTGCTTGGAACTCCTCCAGCTTACAGCTCCTCCATTCATAACAAATACGTACCCGGACTGAGACTTAGAGTCATCCGGATCAGTGTCAAAGCTAGCATCGACGTAACATCTTGCGACGAGCTCTTCTGCACCGCCATATATGAGAAACATATCCTTAGTTCTTCTCAAGTACTTAAAGATATTCTTGACCGCCGTCCAGTGTTCCAAACCTGGATCGGATTGGTACCTACTAGTCAAACTAATAGCATGTGCCACTTCCGGTCTTGTACATAGCATAGCATACATGATAGAACCTATGGCTGAAGCATAGAGAATCTTATTTATTCTCTCTCTATCTTCTGCTGTAGCTGGACATTGAGTCTTACTCAACGTTTTTCCTTGCAACATAGGTAAGAACCCCTTCCTACTCTCTTCCATTCTGAACTTCTTCAGAATCTTGTCAAGGTATGTACTTTGCGAAAGTCCAATTAAGCGCCTTGATCTATCCCTGTAGATTTTGATGCCTAATATATAAGCTGCTTCACAGAGGTCTTTCATCGAAAAACTACTGTTCAAATAACCTTTTACGCTTTTTAAAATTTCTATATCCTTTCCAATCAACAATATGTCATCCACATATAGTACTAGAAATGCTATAGAGCTCCCACTCACTTTCTTGTAAATACAAGCTTCTCCGTATGTTTGGACAAATCCAAACCCTTTGATCACCTTATCAAAACAGAGGTTCCAACTCCGGGATGCTTGCTTCAGTCCATAAATGGAACGTTGAAGCTTGCACACCTTGTCAGCATCCTTAGGATCAACAAAACTTTTGGGTTGCATCATATACAACTCTTCCTCAATGTCACCATTAAGGAACGCCGTTTTGACATCCATCTGCCAGATTTCATAATCGAAAAATGCAGCAACTGCTAACATAATCCTAACTGACTTAAGCATCGCTACTGGTGAGAAAGTCTCATCATAGTCAACTCCTTGAATTTGTCGGAACCCTTTGCGACAAGTCGAGCTTTATAGACGGTCACAGTACCATCAGCGTCAGTTTTCTTTTTAAAGATCCATTTGTTCTCAACGGCCTTGCGGTCATCGGGTAAGTCCACAAAAGTCCAAACTTGGTTTTCGTACATGGATCCTATTTCGGATTTCATGGCTTCCAGCCATTTGTTGGAATCTGGGCTCATCATCACTTCATCATATGTCACAGGGTCATCACCTCCATCTACCATGAAGTTTAATACAGGATCTCCGTACAGTTCAGGAGCTGTACGTACCCTAGTTGACCTGCGAGGTGCGGTAGTTTCCTCTACTGGAGTTTCATGATCTTGATCATTAGCTCTCTCTTCAACTGACGGGGTCGGCACCGGAACATCTTCCGGCGTTGTGCTACTGGCTATTCCAAGAAGAGAAGGTTCAATAACCTCGTCGAGTTCTACCTTCCTACTATTTACACCTTTCGAGAGAAACTCTTTCTCCAAAAAGGATCCATTCTTGGCAACAAAAATCTTGCCTTCGGATCTGTGATAGAAGGTGTACCCTATTGTTTCTTTATGGTATCATATGAAGACGCATTTTTTCGCTTTGGGTTCGAGTTTATCAGGTTGAAGCTTCTTCACATAAACATCGCATCCCCAAACTTTTAGAAATGACAACTTAGGTTTGTTTCCAAACCATAATTCATACGGTGTCGTTTCAACGGATTTAGATTGTGCCCTATTTAAAGTGAATGCAGCGGTCTCTAGTGCATAACCCCAAAACGATAGTGGCAAATCTGTAAGAGACATCATAGATCGAACCATATCGAATAAAGTAAAATTATGACGTTCGAAAACACCATTACGCTGTGGTGTTCCGGCAGGTGTGAGTTGTGAAACTATTCCACATTGTTTCATATGCATGCCAAACTCGCAACTTAGATATTCACCTCCACGATCAGATCGTAGAAATTTAATCTTTCTGTTATGATGATTTTCAACTTCACACTAAAATTCTTTGAACTTTTAAAATGTCTCAGATTTGTGTTTCATTAAGTAAATATACCCATATCTACTCAAATCATCTGTGAAAGTGACAAAATAACGATATCCACCGCGCGCCGATACACTCATTGGTCCACACACATCAGTATGTATGATTTCCAGTAAGTCTTTCGCCCGTTCCATGGTTCCAGAAAACGGGGTTCTAGTTATCTTGCCCATAAGGCATGGTTCACATGTTTCAAATGATTCATAATCAAGTGATTCTAAGAGTCCATCAGAATGGAGCTTCTTCATGCGTTTAATACCAATATGACCTAAGCGGCAATGCCACATGTAAGTGGCAATATCAGCATTTAACTTAATTCTTTTGGCATTCACATTATGAATATGTGTATCAATACTATCAAGATTCAAAAGAAATAAACCATTCTTCTCAGGTGCATGACCATAACAGATATTATTCATATAAATCGAACAACCATTGTTCTTATACTTAAAGGAATAATCATTCCGCATTAAGCAAGATCCAGAAACGATATTCATGCTAAATGCAGGCACCAAATAACAATTATTGAGGTTTATAACTAATCCCGATGGTAGACGTAGAGGCAGCGTCCCAACGGCGATCACATCAACTCTTGATCCATTGCCGACGCGCATAGTCACCTCATCCTTTGCTAGTGGTCTCTTATTCTGCAGTTCCTGTTTCGAGTTACATATGTGAGCAACCGAACTAGTATCAAATACCCAGGTGCTACTGCAAGTACTAGTAAGGTACACATCAATAACAAGTATATCATATATACCTATGTTCACTTTGTCGGCCTTCTTATCTGCCAGATATTTGGGGCAATTGCGCTTCCAGTGGCCAGTACCCTTGCAATAAAAGCACTTAGTCTCAGGCTTAGGGCCATACTTGGTTTTCTTCTCAGGAGCAGCAACAGATTTGCCACCCTTCTTGAAGTTTACCCTTGGCTTGCCTTTCTTGCCTTCCATGAAACTAGTGGTCTTATTGATCATCAACACTTGATGTTCTTTCTTGATCTCCACTTCAGTAGTTTTAAGCATCGAGAGAAGCTCGAGAAGAGACTTCTTCATGCCTTGCATATTATAGTTCATCACGAAGTTCTTGTAACTAGGTGGAAGATATTGGAGAACATGATGTATCCCTAGCTCATTGGGAACCGTTATTCCCAAGGCTATGAGCTTATCAGCGTACGCAGACATCTTGAGTACGTGCTCACTAACGGAGCTGTTCTCTTCCATCATGCAGGTAAAGAACTTTTCTGAAGCGTCATAACTCTCAACTGCGGCATGGGTATCGAAAATCATTTTCAATTCTCCCATTGTAGCAAAAGCAGTGTTGTTCTCGAAACTTTTCGCAGCTCTGGCTCTAATCCATAGAGGATACCGCAATGAACTATACTGTGGTCTTCTTGTTGAGTCAGATAAACATTTTTATCTTCATCAGAAGCATCATCAGCGGGCTGGTCACCTAGCGGTGCGTCAAGCACATAGAGTTTCTTGCAAGCGGTGAGGAGGATCCTCAGGTTAAGTGCCCAGTTGGTAAAGTTGCTCCCATTGTTCGCTAGTGTTTCTCTCTCCATGAACATATTGAAATTGAAGGTAGGTGGTGCCATGATCTACAACATATTTGCAAAGACTATTTAGACTATGTTTATGATAAATAAATTAAGTTCAAGTTAATTCTAAAATTATCCCATGAACTCCCACTCAAAAACAACATCCCTCTTAGTCGACTTTAGTGATTACACGAACCAAATTCACTACACCGAAACCGATCGTCACGTGAGACGGTGTAGTTGCAAAGGCGAACATCAACATGTTCATCATATCATCCATATGACTCGTGCTTTACCTTTCGGTTACATGTTCCGAGGCCATGTCTGTACATGCTAGGCTCACCAAGTAAACCGTAGTATTGCGTGTGTTTCAAGGCCATGTATGTACATGCTAGGCTTGAAAACACCCGTTGTATGCGAACGTTGAGTCTATCACACCCAATCATCACGTGGTGTCTCGAAACGATGAACTTTCTTAACGGTGCATACTTAAGGAAGAACACATTATTATCTTGATATTAAGTGAGAGGGATCGTCTTATAATGCTACCGTCGTGATCTAAGCAAAATAAGATGCATAAAAGGATAAACATCACATGCATGGATAATGTGATATGATATGGTCCTTATTGCACTTGATCTCCATCTTGTGCATCATGGTATGATCTCCATCATTCCACCGGCGTGGCACCAAGGTTCGTGGCACCTCCATCTTGATTGTCCATTACAACATATCACATGGATATGATATACAGCACGTAGGCCATAAAAATAAGACAACCATATGGCTCCAGCCGTATGTCAATAATTTACAAAAGATACCATCTCATACATAACGTTTGTAACATTGACCATATCACATCACATGCCCTGCAAAAACAAGTTAGACGCCTCTAATTTATTTTTGCATATTTTACGTGGCTTGGGCTTACGAGGATAGAACCGTTCATACCTACGTACAAGAGCCACAACGTTGATAAAATATATTTTTAACAACCATTCGTATATTAGATCTTAACTATAGTAGGAGAAACCGACACCCGCAATCCACTTATACAATACAAGTTGCATGTCAGTTGTGGAACAAGTCTCATGTACGTGGACATGTAAAGTTAGTCCGGGCCGCTTCATGCCACTATGCCACTAAGATCATAAAATAATCAAGGAGGCAATAACATGATCATCAACGCCCACATACACCTATGTGTTCTACCTGTACAAATCATCTACGCATAGATCCGTCTCTGATACCACTGAAGGGTAAGTTGCACAGAAAACAAAAAAAAATCCTACGCGCGATAAACCCGAATGGCCAAGATCTAATCTATGAGATGAAAGGCAACGAGGAGAAAGATAGTCTTCAGATAAAATACCCTCGAAGATTCAAAGTGGTACGAGATAAAATCTCGTTGTTGTCGTAGTCGTACTCACGCCGATCTCGAGCCCGAAGAAGTGCACCGCAATCCGGCGGTGCCTCCGTAATCCGTCACACGTTCAGCTCGATGAAGACTTCCGTTCCCTCGATTCAGCAGGTAGCGGAAGTAGAGGATCCCCGTGCAACTCCAGCAGCACGACGGCGTGGTGGTGGTGAAGAATCCCACGGCCAGGGCTTCGCCAAGCCGGAGACCATGGAATGGAGCAGCGGGTGGAGGGAAAAGGGAGTGGGCAAGTGTGCGTAGAAGAGGGAGCTCTCACCCTCCTTTTATAGGGGATGGGGAGGCAGCCCAAGTGGGGGTGCGGCCAGCCATGGGTGCCCCCACCCCTTCCTCTCTTCATGTGAGTGGAAGCCCCACTCACACCCACTCATACTCCCTTAATTTTCCACTTAGAAAATCCAAAGGTTTTTCTTTAATAAATAATAAAACATTTTTATTTCTTTATTTATATTTGTTAATTCCATTAACAAACATTTTCATGAAGCACCTTGAATCATTTGTTAATTCTATTAACAACCATTCGATGAAAAACCCCTTGAACTATTTCAATTCCCCCCCGAAACAATTTTTCGGAGCTGCCCAAAATATTCTTCGGTATTTCGTATCCTCTCTAACGCTTAAGTGTGTCACCCTACGGTCCGCGAATAATATAGACATGACCGAGACTCCTCTCCGATTAATAATCAACAGCGGGATCTGGAGATCCGTGATGACTCCTATATATTCAATGATGACTCTCGTGATCGAGTGAACCTTTCAACATCGTAACGATTTCCATTTGTCTCGCGATATTTTACTTGTCCGACATCCGATCATCGGTATCCACCATACCTTGTTTGATCTCGTTATCCGACAAGTACTCTTTTCTCGTTCCCGTGATATAACATCCTTGTGATCATATCACGTGCTTGCAAGCGGTGTCGATGTGATATCACCGAGAGGACTCTGAGTATATCTCTCTGTCATATTGGATGGACAAATCCCATTCTTGATCCATGAGCTTCAACTAACACTTTCCGTATACCTAATGCCACCTTTATAGTCACCCTGTTACGGTGTGACGTTTGATGTCATCAAAGTATTCTTTCGGTATTAGTGATTAAGATGATCTCATGGTCTAAGGAACAATGTTACTCCGAATGTAAGACATAACAACAAAACTAAATGACTTGATCGTATTGTTATACTTAGTTAGGGTCTAAATTCATCATGTCATTCTCTTAATAACATCCAATGTCTATGATCAGGAAACCTTGATCATCTGTTAATCAACAAGCTAGTTAAAAGAGAGGCTTCACTAGGAACGTTGGTTTGTTTATTAATCACACATGTATCATTGTTTCCGGTTAATACAATTCTAGCATGAGAAATAAACATCTATCATAAACAAGGAATAACATAATAAACACTTTATTATTGCCTCTCGGGCATATTCCCTTCAGCATGGCCTAGGAGGGACTCGCGCCAGGGGGGGTGTGGCCACCCTGTGGCTCCTTTCCTGGCCCCCTTCTGGCTCCCGGAGTCTTCCCGGGTGAAAACACCAATGGGCTCTTTTCTGGGCATTTTCAAGAAAGTTGATTTTTCTAAATAAAAACAAGATACCAAAGTAATTCTGCTGAAAACAACGTTAGTCCGTGTTAGTTGTATTCAAAACACACAAGTTTAGAGGAAAATAATAAGAAAAGTGTTTGGAAAATGAGATACGTTTTCGACGTATCAACTCCCCCCAAGTTTAGCTTATTGCTTGTTCTCAAGCAATTCAGTGACAACTGAGTGCGATAAAAGAATTTTACGAACACATTTGTTTCATATGATGTAAACATGCTTACTATATGATCAAATACTTAATTATTCTCATGATAAAACACATGCAAGATATTATCACTTAATAGCTATGCAAACCATGAGAAGATAACAACATATTAATAATAAACAACATGAAGCATAACTATTTGCAAGATTGAAGTATTCATAATAGGATCAGATAAAGTGGTATCTCGCTTGCCCTTAAGAGTGGGGCAAAACATAAATGCCAGGGCACCTCTGAGGTTCAAGGGAAGACTAGAAGTAAAGATATCAAAGATACAAGTATCGAAGTTATATCACAATCAACCGTACTTTGGGACAAAAATATCACACTAAGAATGACCATTGTGCTCTCAAGAAAGTGCTCAAATAATATGGCGGATACTCAACATAAAACTAAAAGAAAGACCCTTTGTAGAGGGAATCATGGATCACTCATTTGCTAGAGGTTTTTATTTTATTAAACAGAGGTATTGAAAAAAAAATAGAGAGAGGTGTATGCTTATGTCAACGAATGGTAAACAGACAATACAGTACGTCACAAGCCAACTGGATTCACAAGAGAGGCTCCCATGTGAAGGACGCATCTGGGTAGAAAGTCATCCCTCTTTCTCTTTTGTTTACACAATTATGCTTTGACTGATAAATCAGGGGCAAAAAGAGTGAAGAGAATTTGTGTGTATTAATTTGGGGTTGGGCACCCCGCTGCCAGCTCTTCTATCATTTGGATAAGCGGATGAAGCCACTAGTCCAGGGTGTGAAATCCAATCAACAAGTGAGATAAAGATTCTCTATTTACGTCCTCATGAGCTAAAACAGGGGCACGAAACAGGAGAAATTTTTAGCAGGTCTGAAAGGTAGCACATGAGCAATTTACTTGGAGTGGAGGTTAAATACCACATATAGGTAGGTATGGTGGACACATTTTGCAAACTTTGGTTTTTGGGAGTTGGATGCACGAATAGAGCTCATACTCAGTAGAGGTGAAGGCTAGCAAATAGACAGGAAGCGACAATCAAGAGAGAAACAACTATCATAATCATGTTTGCGACAAAGTAAAATTAACTAAGGCATAAAATTGATACTAGAACTCTGAGGCAAAATAAATCATCGAGGCTTATTGACTTTTTGTTTTCTGTCTTAGCATGCGCGAGCATGTGCCAAGTCAATTCAAATGAAACAGTCAGAGGAGGCTACCACAATATCATGACCTTCTATGAATAGAACAATGCGAAAAAATATTTATATGACAGGTCATTTACTATTAATAAATTGGAACAAAACATGAGAGAGCATGAACTATTAAGCAGCCATTAAGTCACATATATCTTATACGAACAAACTAAGCATTCTCACATAGATGGATATATGTAAAAAAATGAAAGCAAATAGAATTCATACCATCCTCTCACCACATTTGAATTGTCGTATATCGTCATTATTGCTCTTCACTTGTGGCTCGAATAATATATAATGAAAACCAAGATCCAATAGAGTCACGGACGACTATTGAACTCTGCAACAAACTTTACAAAACCAAAAAAGAACAACAAATATTTTTGGGTTTTTCAATTAAAACACTAACAGGAAGAGAACAAGCAAACAAAGAAAAATCTTTTTGGGTTTTTGAATATTGAACTGCAACTAAAAGATAAAGCAAACCAACTAAAGAAACAAATAGAGAGAAACAACAGAAATCTTTTTGGTCTTTTTTTGTTTTGGAAAACGAAAACAAAAACAATAAAAACAAAAGAAGAGAAAGAAACGAAAACAAGTGAAAGAAGCAAAGAGAAACGAAAACAAACGAAAGAAATGATAAACATGGATATACAAAGAACCGACCGAACATGATATATAAATGAGTGTGATGTCGGTATACCTCCCCCCAATCTTAGGATTTTGGCCTAAGTGGAGATCAATCACCAAGGGGCCCAAGAGGTGTCGCCCCCGTAATACGCCGAGGAGGAAGCCTCCTCCTGATATGTGCTCGAGGATGCGCCGGTGTCCTGCGTGTTGTGGTCCTCTGGAGGCGCGTCTCGCCTCTCCTGCTTCTGGTAAAACTCCATGGTGCTCAAATGCTCATCTACCTGCTCCTTGGAGAGCGACCATGGTGACTTTTCAATCTTAAACAAAACAGGCTGCGGCAAAGTAACTTTCCGCTCTTCTCCATCCATATATAAAACTCTGTATACTAAACATTCATAAGTAGAGTTAGAAGTGACAAACTGATGGGATTTCATAGCAGCAAGGTTAAGCCTATGTGGAGCAATTATTTCATCATTAGGGTCAATGGAAACATGTAAAGCAGCTGCGACACGTGTAGCAATAATGCCACCAAAAATAGGCCCAGCAGCAACAAGGCGGCGTGCAACAAGTGCACCAAGGTTATACTTTGTGCTACGGTTCAGTGCAGGATCAATGAAAGCAAGGTGATAACTAGAAACATTGCTAGTGTTCTCCCTACCAAGAATACTAGTACCAATATAATAGCAGGAAGTTGAATGTTCCTTATCTTCCAACGCTGGGATGAGCGTCCGTCATCGTTGGTGATCTCTCGGTAGATCCCTTGGAGGTCTGTTGGTCTATCTTGAATCCTACTTGCCGTCCTGGTGGCGTTGATACCTATAATAGCACAAAATTCCACCAAGGACAAAGACACAGGAGTACTATATAACTTGAATGCAACAGTTGGACCATATTGAGTGTTCTGAAATTTAAAGCTCTTAACAAAATCTTTTGTGAGCGTGGCATACTGAGGGCTTTCATCCTCCATAAAGTTGGTGAGACCAACTCTCTCAATAAGCATAAGAAAATCATCTAAAAGACCCGCACTTCTTAAAAATGTACGGCAAGGAAAGCTAGATGGGTGAATGATACCGTCATCTTTCGCATCATCAATAGTTAACGCAATAACATCTTCATTATATGATGGCCTCGCTGAAGTAGACGAGTGTGATGGCCTTGTCCTTCTAGGAGCATCACTCCTAAATATCTCACCAAAGTTGTAACTATCCATCTCTGAAATTTTTCAACAATCATCATAAAAATTAATTTCAAGCAACTATAAGGTGGAAACTACCATAGGGACTTATATGAGAGCTAAACGTACATCAAAACTATATTATTTCTACTAAAATCAAGCATGCAAACTCACATAAGCTGTCACCTACTATGGCAAAATACTCAAGAAATACTTCACTAAACAAAATTCTACTTGGATCATCGGAGGAGTCACATACCGGAGATCAAACACACCAAAAATCAGCACAAATGATGGGCTGAAGAAGGAGATCGAAAATCCAGAGGAAGAACACCAAGAACATGGGGTCTAGGAAATGTTTTCAGTTTGGGAGGTGAGAGAAGAGACTTGGGCAGTGGAGAGAGTAAGTGGAGGGCCAGGGGGCCCCACACCATGTGTTGGCGCCACCAGGGGTTGGCCGCGCCACCCTGGGGTTTGCCTGTCTGGTGGGTCCGCCTGGGGTCTCCCGGGTGGCTTTCTGCCTCATATTTGACGTAAAAAATATTATAATTTCTCTGGAATTTTTCGAGAAACTTTATTTTTAAGGTATTTCCAGAATTTTAATAATTAATAAAAACCGGGAAAACGATAGTGAAAACATGGAAAACAAAACCAAAACTAGAACTACAGAGTTTCTATGACACTCTAATGAAAGAATAACCAAAGAAAACAAAGGTGGTAGTGGTGAAAACAAAAGTATGGGTGGTGAAAACATGCATAACCTTAGCAACCAGAGTGAAAACATCAGGAAAACATGCATAAGGATGATGGAAAACATGATTGTACTCAAGTAATAATGTGATAAAAGAAGTAAACATGGTGAAAACATAATGGGGAAGGTGAAAACATAGTGAAAACATTGTCCATTTCATTTAAAATCATTTTGTTAACAAGGGTGATCAAGTCTTGCTTCCAAAATAATTTTCTATGAAGCAAAACTTTGTTTATCACTAAATACTCATGTTACCTCAACCCTGATAGACATAGTCCCAATCATAATGATTTCATATTCTTTGGGTGTCTTTGGAATAGGACAATAAAATTCTCCAATCTTGATGGTCTCAACATTTTCAATGGAATTTAGACCATGTTTTCTATCAATCTTCTTGGGAAAATAAACAGTGTGCTCTTTATCATTAACATTAAAAGTAACTTTTCCTTGGTTGCAATCAATAACAGCCCCTGCAGTATTAACAAAAGGTCTTCCAAGAATAATAGACATATTATCATATTCAGGCATTACCAACACAACAAAGTCAGTTAATATCAGACAATTATTAGCAACTTGAACAGGAACATCCTCACATATACCCACAGGAATAGCAGTGGATTTATCAGCCATTTGCAAAGATATATCAGCTGGTATCGATTTTTCTAGGAGGAGTCTTTTAGAGAGAGTAAAAGGCATGACACTAACTCCATCTCCCAAATCACACAAAGCAGTTCTAACATAATTATTTTTAATAGAACAGGGAATAGTAGGTATACCAGGGTCTCCAAGCTTCTCAGGAACCTTGCCATTAAAAGAGTAATTAGCAATCATAGTGGAGATTTCCTCATTAGGATTTTTCCTTTTGTTAGAGACAATATCTTTCATATATTTTGCATAAGGAGGCAATTTAATAGCATCAGTTAAAGGAATTTACAAGAACAAAGGTTTCATCCATTCACAAAACTTGTTATAATGTTCTTCTTTCTTAGATTTGTGTTTCTAACCAGGGAAAGGCATTGGTTTTTGTACCCAAGGTTCTCTCTCATTGCCATGTTTATTAGCAATGAAATCTTCCTTAGTATACTTTGCAATTTTAGTTTGCTTTTCAGGTTCAGCTATAGGTTCTTCTTTATCGGAAGCATCATTCTTTTCATTACCACTTTCAGTTTCAGCATCAGAGATAGATATACTATTAGGATCTTTAGCAAGTTCAGAGGATTCTACAACACTTTTATGTTTCTTCTTCTTTTTCTTCTTCTTTTTCTTCTTAGTATGAATAACACTATCATTAGTTTGCTGAGAATCTTGTTCAATTCTTTTAGGATGTCCCTCAGGATATAAAGGATCTTGTGTAGCAATACCACTTCTAGTTCTTATTTCATAAGCATGTTTTTCTTTAGAAGCATTAACTAGCTAATCTTTTTGTACTTTAGCAAGTTGATCAATTTGAGTTTGAACCTTTTGAAAATGTTTAACAAGCATTTAAACATCATTAGAGGTTCTTTCTATAATACCATGCAAATTAGCAATAGCTCTAGAGTTTTCCATTAGGTGGTTTTGCACTCTCTTATTAAAATTATCTTGCTTGATAACATAATTATCAAATTCATCTAAACATTGTTCAGGAGGTTTGTTATAGGGAATATCTCTACTATCAAAATATTGGAGAGAGTGTACCTCAATGGTGGATGAGTGAGGGATTGGCTTACATAATTCTTCTATAGGTGGAAGATTCTTCACATCTTCAGATTTAATACCTCTCTCTTTAAGAGATTTCTTGGCTTCTCTCATCACTTCATCATTTAGTTCAATCATTCCCCTCTTCTTGGGTGTTGGTGTTGGTGTTGGTGTTGGTGTAGGTACTGGAGTAGGAGTCGGCTCAGGCTCAACCATAGTCAAATCATCATGATTTTAGCTTATTTTAGCCATTAATTCCTCAGCTTCTTCTGGAGTTCTTTGCCTGAAAACACAACCAGCACAACTATCCAGGTATGTCCTAGATTCAACAGTTAGTCCATTATTGAATATATCAAGAAGTTTATTATCTTCTAGCTTATGCCCAGGTGTAGCTCTAACTAAAGAACAGAACCTTGTCCAAGATACAAGCAATTTCTCTTCTTCCAATTGCTTAAAATTAAATATATTTTGTAAAGCAGCATGTTGAGCACTAGCAGGAAAATATTTCTGAAAGAAGGCATTAACAAAACTAATAGGACTATCAATAGATCCAGGAGACAAATTGTTAAACCAAGTTTTAGCTTCATCTTTTAATGAGAAAGGGAATATTTTAGTAACAAAGTAGCTACGTTTCTTAATATCATCAGAGAACAAACTACTCAAAGAGGAGAGCTCATTCATATGTTTCATAGCACTTTTATTTTCAGTACCACAAAAAGGTTCTTTCTCAACATTAGATATATAAGATAAATCAAGAGAGAAATCATAATCCTTGTCCCTAATATTAATGGAAGAAGTGGCAAACTTAGCATCAGGAGATAATTTATATTTAATAGCACGACTTTCAATAAGTCTCATAACAGCATCATCATCTTTCATAGTATATATTTCATCAATAAGATCAACATAGGCATCATCTAAATCATCACTAGGGTTCTCTATAGGCTCAGGTGAAACAGCATGAGTAACAGGATATTTATCAGGAGTTTCAGTGTTTGCAATATTTTTAGCTTTAGCAATAGTAGCATCTAAGAAAGGACCGAGAGAACCACTCTCATCAAGCATAGTAGAAGCATCATAAGTTTCAGAAGTATTTTCAGATTCAGCAGAAATAGCATGTGTAGCATGTGGTGGTGTAAGCAGCTTACTCATAACAAACGGTGAATCAAGAGCAAGAAAGGTGTTCAGAGTTGTACCTCTTATTATAGTGGATGGTAATATAGGAAACTTCCCATCACGAGTCTTACCCACGATGAATGATGGCAGTAGATAATAATACTCTCCGGTGAGCTCGCAAATAAAGCTATGCTCCCCGGCAACTGCGCCAGAAAATAGTCTTGATGACCCACAAGTATAGGGGATCACAACAGTCTTCGAGGGAAGTAAAACCCAAATTTATTGATTCGACACAAGGGGAGCCAAAGAATATTTGTGAGCCTTAACAAGTGAGTTGTCAATACACCTGCACCTGAAAGTACGTTTGTTTGCAGTGGTTTATCAGTAGTAACAGTTTTATAGTAGCAACAGTAGTGAAATAATAGCAGTAGTGGCATGAAAACAGCAGCAGCAGTAGTGATTGAAGTAAACAGTGGGATTAAGTACTGTAGGCATAGGGATGGATGAACGGGTGTTGCATGGATAAGAAAGTTCAAATAATGATCATGTCACGGGCATTGCAGGTAAATAAGATAAAGCATCCAAGCACTAAGTAACCATAGGCATGTCTTCCATAAATTGTCGTACGTGCTCGCAATGAGAACTTGCACACCATCTTTTGTCCTACCAGCGGGGCCTCAAGGGAACTACTGGTAATTAAGGTGCTCCCTTTAATAAAGCACCGGAGCAAAGCATTAACACTCCGTGAACACATGTGATCCTCACATCGCAGCCATCCCCTCCGGTTGTCCCAATTTCTGTCACTTCGGGGCCTCGGGTTCCGGACAACGATATGTGTAAACAAATTGCAGGTATGATCAAGAAAACAATAATTATCATCGTGATTCAAAACATGTTCAGATCTGAGATCATGGCACTCGGACCCAAAGTGGCAAGCATTAAGCATAACAAGTTGCAACAATGTCAATAGCACTAATAGAGGACACTAGGCACTATGCCCCTAACAATCACGGCATTATTACATGAACGATCTCATCCAATCCCTACCATCCCCTTCAGCCTACAGCGGGGAATTACTCACATATGGATGGGGGAAACATGGATGGTCGACAGAGAGGCGTTGGTGATGACGATGGCGATGATCCCCTCCACTTCCCCGTCCCGACAGGGCACCAGAACAGTAACTTCTGATCCCCGAATCGAGGTTCGGGACGGCGGCGGCGCTCTGTTGTATTTCTGTGGAATATGACGAACCCCCTCGGGTTTTAGGGTTGGAGGCTACTTGTAGTCGAAAGGGGAGTCCGACGGGTCTCTGGGGGCCCACACCCCTAGGTGGCGCGGCCTAGGGGGGGGCCCGCGCTAGGGGGGTGTGGCCACCCTGTGGCTCCTCTCGTGGCCCCCTTCTGGCTCCCGGGGTCTTCCGGGGAGAATACACCAATGGGCTCTTTTCTGGGCATTTTCCCGAAAGTTGATTTTTCTGCATAAAAACAAGAGACCAAAGTAATTCTGCTGAAAACAGCGTTAGTCCGTGTTTGTTGTATTCAAAACACACAGGTTTATAAGAAAACAATAAGAAAAATGTTCGGAAAAGGAGATACGTGGAATTCAGACGATCCAGAGTCCCCATGGGGAAAAAGACGGAACTGCCGTTCTGGCCCATCTACGTGAGCTGGAAGGGGGTAGAAAATTGGAACCAATTTCTTGGTTTTGTTGGGAGACCCCAAGAGAAGGCAGTGATGAGCATAGCGGTAGGTATTTCCCCTTAGTTAGGAACCAAGGTTATCAATCCAGTAGGAGAAAGAGGACCTTCGGAAGGTTGATGCCACTGACGGTGGTGCTGGCGCTTCACCGGTGTCAGCAACAACGTGGAACCTGCACACAACACAACCAAAATACTTTGCCCCAGCGGTACAGCGAGGTTGTCAATCTCACCGGTCTTGCTGGAAACAAAGATTAGACGTATAGTGTAGAGAACAGTCTATGCTTGCAGTAGGTAAAGGAAGCAGGAAATTGTTGTGGTTTGTTTAACAGTGTGGAAAAATGGACCGGGGTTCATAGTTTCACTAGTGGAGTGTCTCCATAAAAGATAGCATGCTGGGTGAACAAATTACAGCTGGGAAATTGACAAATAGAGGTTGCACCGTAGTGCACAATATGACATGAAGATTACTATGCTATTTAGTACGGGCATTACAACAAGATACTTAGACCGACATCCATCTGCATCTATGACTAATAATCCACCCTCAGGTTATCATCCGAACCCCCTCAGGTATTAAGTTGCAAGCAACAGATAATTGCATTAAACAAAGTGTGTAATGTAAGCAATGATTATGCAAGCGGGCACTCTCACCGCTGTTTTCTCCCTAGTGGCAACAACACATCCTCCCCCTTCACGTTTCTGTCACTCGAGCAAGGCAACAAGGAGGCATGAACCCACTATCAAGCATAAATACTCCCTCTTGGAGTCACTAGCAACTACTTGGCCAGAATAACCACTGGCAACGGAGAGCATGCAATGTCACAAATAACATATGCAAATAAAGACTATAATGAACTTGGCATAAGGTCAATATTCATCGGATCCCAGCAAACACAGCACAGAGAATTACATAAGATCAATCTCGATCATGATAGGCAACTCACGAGATCTAAACATGGAGACATATGAGGAGAACACAACCATCTAGCTACAGCTACGAACCCGTAGTCCAAGGATGAACTACTCACGCATCACTCCAGAGGAAGGCATGGTGATGAAGAGGCCTCCTGTGATGATCTCCTCTCTGGCAGGGTGCCGGAAACAGCTTCAGAACCCCCCGATCTGGGGTTGACGGTGACGGCGGCTACAGAACTTTTTCGGGGATTTTGATCAGGTGTTTAGGGTTTTCCATCCGGGGGGTTTAAATAGGAGAAAGGGCAAAGGCGGTGGACGCCGGGGGGGCCCACACCCATAGCTGGCGCGGCCAGGGGGCACGCCACCCTATGGTGTGGCCCCCCTGCTGCCCCTCTTCCGCTCCTCTTCGGTCTTCTGGATGCTTCCGGGGAAAATAGGACTTCCGGGCTTCGAATTTTCCATTTCCGAGAATATTTCCAGAACAACTATTCTGAAAATAAAAAACAGCAGAAAACAGGAAACTGGCTCTGTGGCATCTTGTTAATAGGTTAGTCCGGAAAATCGATAAAAATGACATAAAGAAGGGAGAAAACATGTAGCAATTGGCAAAATATGATCATGGAGCATCAGAAATTAGGGATATGTTTATGATGTATCAAGCATCCCCAAGCTTAGTTCCTACTCGTCCTCGAGTAGGTAAACGATAAACAATAATTTCTGAGGTGACATGCTACTAACACAAACTTGATCAATCTAATTTAAAAGCATATGCACGCTGAGATCATAAGACTTTAAACACAGACGTGATAAATAAAACTTTAATAATAAAGCATAGCAACTACTTTGCAATACGAAAAGTAACTCAAATAAAGGATCATGAATAATAATGCAAAGAAAGGTAGACGTTTGTTTCAGTAATAGAGAAAGCATGACAAACTGATATTTCGATAGTCCTTAAGAGTGGGGCAAAACATAAATACCAGGACACCATCAAAGTTCAAGAGGAAGACTAGAACAAATAATTTAAGAACAAATGATATCACATCATTTAGTAATTATTCATGCTTATGGGACAAATGCACATAGAACTCAGAATGGCAAAAATTCTCTCTAAACTGTGCACAAAGTTAGAAGATGGAGACTCAACATAAAAGTAAAAGAAAGGCCCTTCGCAGAGGGAAGCAGGGATCACTCATGTGCTAGAGCTTTTATTTTATTTTATTAAACAGAGGTATTAAAAGTTTGACACTCCTCCCTTCCATCTTTCACAAACCATGGCTAACCGAATCCTCGGGTGCCTGCCAACAATCACATATCGTGGAGGAGTGTCTATATTTTGGGAGATGTATGCTAATGTCAACGAATGGTAAACAAAAAATACAGTACGTCACAAGTCAACTGGATTCACAAGAGCGGCTCCCATGGTGAAGGACGCAACTTGTGTAGAAGGTAATCCCTCTTTCTCTTTTGTTTACACAATTATGCTTTGACTGATAAATCAGGGGCAAAAATAGTAAAGAGAATTTGTTTGTATTAATTTGGGGCTGCGCACCCCGCTGCCAGCTCTTCGATCATTTGGATAAGCGGATGAAGCCACTACTCCAGGGTGTGAAATCCAATCAACAAGTGAGATAAAGATTCTGTATTTACGTCCTCATGAGCAAAAAAAGGAACATAAAGCAGGAGTAATTTTGAAGGTTTTAAAGGTAACACATGAGCAATTTACGTTGGAATGGCAGTTAAATACCACATGTAGGTAGGTATGGTCGACACAATGGTAAAAACTTTGGTTTAAAGGAGTTTGGGTGCACGAGTAGCTCTCGTACTCAGTACAGGTGGAGGCTAGCAAAAGACTGGGAGCGACAAATCAAGAGAGCATAAGAGCCATAATCATGCATAGCGACATAAGCATTATTAATTAGAACAAAAGTAGTATCACAAGTACAAAAACTAAGTGTTCATGGAGGCTATTCGTGACTGGTTTGTAGTCATAAACATGGTGTGTGCATGCGCCAAGTCAACCAAATAAAACATTCGAAAGAGAATATCATATATTGATGCTTTACTATGACAAGAACAACTCATGAATCTTTCAATACATATTAAACACTCTCAGATATTTGAGGCTAATCATGCTACTCAATAACCACAAGGCTTTAAAACTAAAATAACATTTATCATGGCATGAAAATGTTCTAGCCACAGTCTATACAAGCTTCTACTAGTATAGTTATAAATTCTACTTCAAGCAGCAGTTTTTGTTTCTCCCAAAAAGCACCATACAAAAAATGATTTAACAAAAATACTCTTTATGATACATCAAGAAAACATGAGAGTACTCAAATAATACTACTAAAACTAACAACTCTAACAAGAGATGCATGCAAAATAGGAGCCGAAAAATGCAGCAGCTAGACAGAGACTAAGAATTCAACGTATTCTCATGAAAAAGCGGAGCGGGTCACTCTCCAATAAAAGAATGATGGGGTACAACCAAGCTTATTAAAAAAGTAACAAAAAAATGAAAGCAAAAAACAAAATTAAACTGAAAACAAAAATAAAAGACGCTCCAAGCAAAGCACATAAGATGCGACCGAATAAAAATATAGTTTCACTAGAAGTGACCTGATAATTTGTTGATGAAGAAGGGGGTGCCTTGGGCATCCCCAAGATTAGACGCTTGAGTCTTCGTGGAATTTTATTGGATGAACCACCGGGGCATCCCCAAGCTTAGGCTTTTCACTCTTCTTGATCACATCACATCATTCTCTTCTCTTCACCCTTGAAAACTTCCTTCACATCAAAATTCTCACAATCTTCATTAGCAACGTTAGTGCAATCGAAATAATAAATTAACATGGTTTAGTTTCAAAACAACTATAACACTCAAAAATACATTAGCTACTGTCACAACTTATTTCAAAACTATTTTCTCAAAAGAACACCAAAATAAAGAGATTAAGATGCAAATGCGATAAATGGCAGAAATCTGTCAAAAACAGAACAACAGGGAAAGATCGATTTTTTCAAAACTCTTCTGTTGCTCAAATCAAAAAGTGGTCTTCTAAGACAATTTGCGTATATAAATCAGGATTAAGCAAAAAAAATCTCATGTCATGTTGAAATTCTGTGATTTTTAATGAAATTTACAGTGGACAGCAGAAATCTGTTTCCTGCGCAGAAATCCGAAATATAGGCTCAACTTTCCACTAGTGGCTTTAGTTGGCTCAACAAAAACACAAAAGAAAAGATACAGAGGGGTTGCTAGGGAAATATAAAACACCCAGGTGCAAGCACACCAAAGAAAACAAAAGAAAACTGAAAGAAAAAAGAGAAATAAAACGGGTTGTCTCCCGGTAGCGCTTTTCTTTAAAGCCTTTCAGCCAGGCATAGAAAAATCAACTCAAGTGTTTTCAAGTAAAGATACATCAACATCATTATGGGGCTTACGCTTACCTCTCTTACCCTTATTATTTTTAGGGAAATTATGGTCCACGCATGATTTGGGAGTGAAAGTCATTTTACCTTTTCCCATATCAATAGTTGCTCCTAAGAGCTTCAGCAGAGATCTTCCAAGGGTAATTTGTCCTCCTTCTGCACATTCAATAACAAGATAATCAGTGGAGTCTTTTTTTTCCTAGGAGTTTCGTAAACACTCCCTCAGTTATCCCAATGGGAAATATAGTGGTTATTAATGAGAGGAATTTCTTCTCCTCCATCAGCTAGCCCCCAAAGGTTCAAAGATTCATAAATTTCCTTAGGCATAAGACAGGATTCAGACATGATATCACAACGAGCATGAAAAGTTTCACCATTTCTAAGAACTTTAACCAAAGGGATCATATTTGTTGACTCAAAATTTATTGGGACATGATCAAGATGTTCACGAATTTGGCTATATCCCTCTTTCAAGATAGAAATATGTGATTCAAGATTATTTAATCTAGCATAAATTTCTACAAAGGCTTTATCAGAACTACTGGGTAAGATGTAGGTTGCAGTTAATTTTCTTATAGCATGGAAAGCTTGATCTCTATCACAATTAAGGAAATCACCTCCTACCACAGTATTCAAAGCATATCTATAACAAAGAACAAGACCAAAATAAAAGCTACGAAGAAACAGATTTAGAGTCACTTTAGGTTCAACTTTGCAATAAGAATCAAAAGCTCTAGACCAAGCTTCTTTGAAGTTATCATCATTCCCTTGTTTGAAAGTAAAGATTGTTTCTTCTGGTGACATAATGACAGGAACAAAACTAGACATAAAAGCAAGCAAATAAATAACATCTATGAAGTAAACTATTTTTTTGTGTTTTTGGTATAGAGAAATAAAAACAAGACAATAAAAAAGAGGTTGAGAGTGAGAGAGTACCCTTGCCAGAAGACTTCCTTCTCTCCGCCAACGGCGCCAGAAAATATCCTTGATGATCGTGATACACACGTTTGTTGGGAGACCCCAAGAGGAGGGTGTGATGAGCACAGCGGTAGGTATTTCCCCTTAGTTAGGAACCAAGGTTATCAATCCAGTAGGAGAAAGAGGACCTTGGGAAGGTTGATGTCACTGACGGTGGTGTTGGCGCTTCACCAGTGTCAGCAACAACGTGGAACCTGCACACAACACAACCAAAATACTTTGCCCCAACGGTACAGTCAGGTTGTCAATCTCATCGGTCTTGCTGAAAACAAAGATTAGACGTATAGTGTGGAAAACAGTGTATGCTTGTAGTAAGTAAAGAAAGCAGGAAATTGTTGCGGTTTGTTTAACAGTCTGGAAAAATGGACCGGGGTTCATTGTTTCACTAGTGGTGTCTCTCCATAAAAGATAGCATGCTGGGTGAACAAATTACAGCTGGGCAATTGAAAAATAGAGGTTGCACCGTAGTGCACAATATGACATGAAGATTACTATGCTATTTAGTGCGGGCATTACAACAAGATACATAGACCGACATCCATCTACATCTATGACTAATAATCCACCCTCAGGTTATCATCTGAACCCCCTTAGGTCTTAAGTTGCAAGCAACAGATAATTGCATTAAACAAAGTGTGTAATGTAAGCAATGATTATGCACGCGGGCACTCTCACCGATGTTTTCTCCCTAATGGCAACATCACATCCTCCCCTTCACGTTTCTGTCACTCGAGCAAGGCAACAAGGAGGCATGAACCCACTATCAAGCATAAATACTCCCTCTTGGAGTCACTAGCAACTACTTGGCCAGAATAACCACTAGCAACACAGAGCATGCAAGATCACAAATAACATATGCAAATAAAGACTATAATCAACTTGGCATAAGGTCAATATTCATCGGATCCCAGCAAACACAGCACAGAGAATTACATAAGATCAATCTCGATCATGATATGCAGCACAGAGAAGACAACCATCTAGCTACAGCTACGAACCCGTAGTGCCGGAAACAGCTTTAGAACCCCCCTGATCTCGGGTTGACGGTTACGGCGGCTGCGAAAGTTTTTCGGGGATTTTGATCAGGTGTTTAGGGTTTTCCATCCGGGGGGCTTAAATAGGCAAAAGGGCAAAGGCAGTGGAGGCCGAGGGGGGCACACCCATTGCTGGCGCGAGGCGCGCCACCCTATGGTGTGGCCCCCCTGCTGCCCCTCTTCGGCTCCTCTTAGGTCTTCTGGATGCTTCCGGGGAAAATAGGACTTCCGGGCTTCAAATTTTCCCATCCTGAGAATATTTCCAGAACAACTTTTCTGAAACTAAAAAACAGCAGAAAACGGGGAACTGGCTATGTGGCATCTTGTTAGTAGGTTAGTCCGGAAAATCGATAAAAATGACTTAAAGAAGGGAGAAAACATGTAGCAATTGGCAAAATATGATCATGGAGCATAAGAAATTAGGAATACGTTTATGACATATCACCCACCTCCCTTGGCAAGATTTCCCCGGTTCCGTCAGATCCGGGAGTTTCAAGCTCTAAGTAGTCCTCGAACATGCGGAGAGAATTCGACGCCGGTGAAGCGCGCCCTAACACAGAGAGCGAGGGAATCTTGGGCATCCAAGACCCATGACACACTCTAACACACATGGTATGGCATACTCTGGGATTTGGTGGTATTCGGATGATCCGGATCCCCCTCTCCGGAGAAACCATAGCCCCGCTGGGGAAAAAGACGAAACTGTCGTTCTAGCCCCTCTACGTGAGCCAGAAGGGGGTAGAAAAGTGGAACCAATCGCTTTTTTGTGTTAGGGTAGGCCCAATGAACACCCCAGACAATGGTAGGTCCTCCCTCTTTGCAAGATTCCCCCATTTCCGTCAGATCCGGGAGTTTCGGGCTCTAAGTAGTCCTCGAACTCGTGAGAGAGAATCCGACGCCGGTGAATCCCTAACACTGGGAGCGATTCAATCTTGGGCATACAAGACCCATGCCACACTGTAACACACATGGTATGGCATACCATGGGATTTGGTGGCATTCAGACGATCCGGACCCCTTCTCCGGAGAAACCATAGCCCCGCTGGGGAAAAAGACGAAACTATCATTCTGGCCCCTCTACGTGAGCCGGAAGGGGTAGCAAAGTGGAACCAATTGCTTTTTTGTGTTAGTTTAGTCCCAAGGAACACCCAAGACAATGGTTTGGCCCACCGTTTCGCAAGATTCCCCCAGTTCCGTCAGTTCCGGGAGTTTCGGGCTCTAAGTAATACTGGAACCCGCAGAGAGAAACCGACGCCGGTGAATCCCTAACACAGGGAGCGAGGGAATGTTGGCCATACAAGACCTATGACACACTCTAACACACATGGTATGGCATACCATGGTATTTGGTGGCATTCAGATGATCCGGAGCCCCCTCTCCAGAGAAACCATAGCCCCGATGTGGAAAAAGGCAGAACTGCCGTTCTGGCCCTCTAAGTGAGCCGGAAAGGGGTAGCAAAGTGGAACCAATTTCTTATTTGTGTTAGTTTAGGCCCAAGGAACACCCAAGAAAATGGTTGGGCCCACCTGTTGGCAAGATTCCCCGAGTTCCGTCAGTTTCGAGAGTTTCGGGCTCTAAGTAGTCCTCGAACCCGCTAGAGAGAATCCGACGACGGTGAATCCCTAACCAAGAGAGAGAGGGAATATTGGGAATCCAATAGTCATGACATACTATAACACATATTTTATGTCATATCATGGGATTTGGTGGCATTCAGACGATCTAGAGGCCCCTCTCCAGAGAAACCATAGCCCCGCTGGGGAAAAAGACGGAACTGTCATTCTGGCCCCTCTATGTTAGGCGGAAGGGGGTAGCAAAGTGGTACCAACTGCTTGGTTGTATTAGGTTAGTCCCAAGGAACACCCAAGAAAATTTTAGGTCCCACCTCTTGGCAAGATTCCCCCGGTTCCGTCAGATCCGGGAGTTTCGGGCTCTAAGTAGTCCTGGAACCCGCCAGAGAGAATCTGACGCCGGTCAAGCCCTAACACGGAGAGAGCGAGGAAATCTTGGTCATACAAGACCCATGCCACACTCTAACACACATGGTATGGCATACCATGCGATTTAGTGGCATTCAGACGATCCGGAGCCCCCTCTCCAGAGAAACCATAGCCCCGTTGGGAAAAAGACGGAACTGCCGTTCTAGCCCCTCTAGGTGAGCCGGAAGGGGGTAGCAAAGCGAAACCAATGTCTTGGTTGTGTTACGTTAGGCTCAAATAAAACCCAAGACAATTTTAGGTCCTACCTCTTGGATAGATTCCCCCAGTTCCGTCAGATCCGTGAGTTTAAGGTTCTAAGTAGTCCTAGAACAATATGACGCCGATGAAACCCTAACACAGAGAGCGAGGAAATCTTTAGCATAAAATACCCATGCCACACTCTAGAACACATGGTATGGCATAATCTAGCCTTGGGTGTGATTCATACGCTCCAGAGCCTCTCCTCTCCGGAGAAACCGTAGGCCTGTTGGAGAAAAAGGACAGAACTCCAGATTTGGCCCCTCTACGTGAGCCGAAAGGGGGTTGCAAAGTGGAACTAGTTGCTTTGTTGTGTTATGTTAGGCCCAAGTAACACCCAATAAAATGGTAGGTCCCACCTCTTGGCAATATTCCCCCGTTCTGTGAGATTCGGGAGTTTCGGGCTCTGAGTAGTCCTGGAACCTGCGAAAGAGAGTCTAACGCCGATGAAGCCATATCATAGGGAGTGAGGGAATATTAGGCATCCAATACCCATGCCACACTCTATAACACAATGTATGTAATACCGTGGGATTTGGTGGCATTCAGACGATCCGTAGGCCCCTCTCCAGAGAAACCATAGCCCCAATGGGAAAAACACGGAACTACCGTTCTGGCCCCTCTACGTGAGCCGGAAAGGGGTAGCAAAGTGGAACCAATTGCTTTTTTGTGTTAGTTTAGGACCAAGGAACACCCAAGAAAATGGTTGGTCCCACCTGTTGGCAAGATTTCCCGAGTTCCGTCAGTTTTGGGCTCTAAGTAGTCTTGGAACCCACTAGAGAGAATTTGACACAAGTGAAGCCCTAACAGAGAGAGAGAGAGAGGGAATATTTGGCATCCAAGACCCATGACACACTATAACACACATGGTATGGCATACCATGGGATTTGGTGGCATTCATACGATCTGGAGGCCCCTCTCCGGAGAAACCATAGCCCCACTGGGGAAAAAGACGGAACTGTCGTTCTAGCCCCTCTACGTTAGGCGGAAGGGGGTAGCAAAGTGGAACCAACTGCTTGGTTGTATTATTTTAGGCCGAAGGAACAGCAAAGAAAATGTTAGGGCCCACCTCTTGGCAAGATTACCCCAGTTCCGTCAGATCCGGAGTTTCGGGCTCTAAGTAATCGTGGAACCCGCCAGAGAGAATCTGACGCCGGTGAAGCCCTAACACAGAGAGAGCGAGGGGATCTTGGGAATACAAGACCCATGCCACACTCTAACACACATTGTATGGCATACCATGCGATTTAGTGGCATTCAGACGATCCGGAGCCCCCTCTCTAGAAAAACCATAGACCCGCTGGGAAAACGACAGAACTGTCGTTCTAGCCTCTCTATGTGAGCCGGAAGGGGGTAGTAAAACGGAACCAATTTCTTGTTTGTGTTATGTTAGGCCCAAGTAACACCCAAGACAATTTTAGGTCCTACCTCTTGGATAGATTCCCCCAGTTCCGTCAGATCCGTGAGTTTAAGGTCCTAAGTAGTCCTGGAACCCGCCACAAAGAATCTGACGCCGGTGAAGCCCTAACAAGGAGAGAGCGAGGGAATCTTGGGCATAAAAGACCCATACCATACTATAACATACATGTTATGTCATACCATGCAATTTAGTGGCATTCAACCGATCCGGAGCCCCCTCTCCAGAGAAACCATAGCCCCGCTGGAAAAAAGACGGAACTACCGTTCTAGCCCCTCTACGTGAGCCGGAAGGGGGTAGCAAAGCGGAACCAATTTCTTGGTTGTGTTGTGTTAGGCCCAAGTAACACCCAAGACAATTTTAGATCATACATCTTGGATAGATTCCCCAGTTTCGCCAGATCCGTGAGTTTAAGGTTCTAAGTAGTCCTTGAACCCGCCAGAGGGAATCCGACGCCGATGAAACCCTAACAGAGAGAGCGAGGAAATCTTTAGCATCCAATAATCATGCCACACTATAACACACATGGTATGGCATAACCTAGCCTTGGGTGTGATTCAGACGCTCCAGAGCCTCTCCTCTCCGGAGAAACCCTAGGCCTGTTGGAGAAAAAGGACGGAACTGCAGACTTGGCCTCTCTACGTGAGCCGAAAGGGGGTTGCAAAGTTGAACTATTTGCTTTTTTTTGTTAGGTTAGGACCAAGTAACACCCAATAAAATGTTAGGTCCCACCTCTTGGCAAGATTCCCCTTGTTCTGTGAGATCCGGGAGTTTCGGCTATGAATAGTCCTGGAACCCGCGAAAGAGAATCTCATGCCGATGAAGCCAAAACATAGGAAGTGAGGGAATATTGGGCATCCAATACCCATGCCACACTCTAACACACAAGGTATGACATACCGTGGGATTTGGTGGTATTCATACGATCCGGAGGCCACTCTTCAGAGAAACCATAGCCCCGCTGGGAAAAAGACGGAACTACCGTTCTCGCCCCTCTACTGAGCCGAAAAGGGGTAAAAAAGTGGAACCAATATATTTTTGTGTTAGGTTAGGCCCAAGGAACACCCAAGAAAATGGTTGGGCCCACCTGTTGGCAAGATTCCCCTAGTTCCGTCAGTTTCGGGAGTTTCAGGCTCTAAGTAGTCTTGGAACCCACTAGAGAGAATCCGACGCCAGTGAAGCCCTAACAGAGAGAGTTAGGGAATCTTGGGCATCCAAGACCCATGACACACTATAACACACATGGTATGGCATACCATGGGATTTGGTGGCATTCAGACGATCCGGAGGCCCCTCTCCGGAGAAACCATAGCCCCGTTGGGGTAAAAGACGGGACTGACGTTCTGGCCCCTCTACATTGGGCGGAAGGGGGTAGCAAAGTGGAACCAACTGTTTGGTTGTATTAGGTTATTCCCAAGTAACACCCAATAAAATGTTAGGTATCACCTCTTGTCAAGATTCCCCCAGTTTCGTCAGATCCGGAAGTTTCGGGCTCTAAGTAGTCATGGAACCCGCCAGAGAGAATCTGACGCCGGTGAAGCCCTAACACAGAGAGAGCGAGGGAATATTGGGCATACAAGACCCATGCCACACTCTAACACACATGGTATGGCATACCATGGGATTTGGTGGTATTCAGACGATCTGGAGCCTCTCTCCACAGAAACCATAGCCCCGTTGGGAAAAGATAGAACTGTCGTTCTGGCCCCTCTACGTGAGGCGGAAGGGGGTAGCAAAGTGGAACCAACTGCTTGGGTTTATTAGGTTAGGACCAAGGAACACCCAATAAAATGGTAGGGCCCACCTATTGGCAAGATTCCGCGAGTTCCGTCAGTTCGGGGAATTTCGGGCTGTAAGTAGTGCTGGAACCCGCCAGAGAGAATCTGACGCCGGTGAAGCCCTAACACATAGAGAGAAGGAATCTTGGGCATCCAAGACCCATGACACACTATAACACACATGGTATGGCATACCATGGTATTCGGTGTCATTCAGACGATCTACAGGCCCCTCTCCGGAGAAACCATAGCCCCGATGGGGAAAAAGACGAAACTGTTGTTCTGGCCCCTCTACGTTAGGCGGAAGGGAGTGGAAAAGTGGAAAAAACTGCTAGATTGTATTAGGTTAGGCCCAAGGAACACCAAATAAAATGGTAGGGGCCACCTCTTGGCATGATTCCCCCAGTTCCGTCAGATCCGGGAGTCTCGGGCTCTAAGTAGTCGTGGAACCCGCCCGAGAGAATATGACGCTGGTGAAGCCCTAACACGGAGAGAGCGAGGGAATATTGGGCATAAAAGACCCATGCCACACTCTAACACACATGGTATGGCATACCATGGGATTTGGTGGCATTCAGACGATCCGGAGCCCCCTCTCCATTGAAACCATAGCCCCGCTGAGAAAAAGACGAAACTGCCGTTCTAGCCCCTCTACGTGAGCTAGAAGGGGGTAGCAAAGCGGAACCAATTTCTTGGTTGTGTTATGTTAGGCCCAAGTAACACCCAAGACAATTTTAGGTCCTATCTCTTGGATAGATTCCCCTAGTTCCGTCAGATCCGTGAGTTTAAGGTTCTAAGTAGTCCCGGAACCCGCCAGAGAGAATCTAACACCGATGAAACCCTAACACAGAGAGAAAGGAAATCTTTAGCATCCAAGACCCATGCCAAACTATAAAACACATGGTATGTCATAACCTAGCCTTGGGTGGGATTCAAACGCTCTAGAGCCTCCCTTCTCCGGAGAAACCCTAGGCATGTTGGAGAAAATGGACGGAACTGCCGATTTGGCCCCTCTACGTGAGCCGAAAGGGGGTTGCAAAGTGGAACTAGTTGCTTGGTTGTTTTAGGTTACTCCCAAGTAACACCCAATAAAATGGTAGGGCCCACCTCTTGGCAAGATTCCCCCCCCCCCCCCCGTTCCGTGAAATCCGGGAGTTTCGGGCTCTGAGTAGTCCTGCAACCCGCGAAAGAGAATTTGACGCTGGTGAAGCCATAACAGAGGGAGTGAGGGAATATTTGGCATCCAATACCCATGACACACTCTAACACACATGGTATGGAACACCGTGGGATTTGGTGGCATTCCGACGATATGGAGGCCCCTCTCTAGAGAAACCATAGCCCCGCTAGGAAAAAGACGGAACTACCATTCTGGCCCCTCTACGTGAGCCGGAAAGGGTGGAAAAGTGGAACAAATTGCTTTTTTGTGTTAGTTTAGGACCAAGGAACACCCAAGAATGGTTGGGCCCACCTATTGGCAAGATTCCCGGAGTTCCGTCAGTTTTGGGAGTTTCGGGCTCTAAGTAGTCCTGGAACCAGCCAGAGAGAATCTGACGATGGTGAAGCCCTAACAGAGAGAGATAGGGGTATTATTGGGAATCCAAGACCCATTAGACACTATAACACACATGGTATGGCATACCATGAGATTTGGTGGCATTCAGACGATCTGGAGGCCCCTCTCCGGAGAAAACATAGCCCCGCTGGGGAAAAATACGGAACTGTCGTTCTGGCCCCTCTACATTAGGCGGAAGGGGGTAGAAAAGTGGAACCAACTTCTTGGTTTTATTAGGTTAGGCCCAAGAAACACCCAAGAAAATGGTAGGTCCCACCTCTTGGCAAGATTCCCCCATTTCTGTAAGATCCGGGAGTTTCGGGGTCTAAGTAGTCCTGGAACCCGCCAGAGAGAATCTGACGCCGGTGAAGCCCTAACACAGAGAAAATTGATTTTTGTCAAAAATCATGAGCAAACTATGAGGTACGTGCAGTTCAAATTTGACCAGTTTCCAGCGGAATCGGCAGAAACTTGTGTTTTTCAAAAGAGGTGAATGGAAACGTTTTCATACGAAACAAATTGTTTATTTGTGCATATAACATAGTCTAGTATTTTCAAAAATTGTAGCTCTCAAGTTTTGCAACATATTTATGGTAGGTCCTTCACAAAAAACCCCATTTTTTACACTCGGAAAATAGAAAATGGTTTTTTTATTCAATGAAAAGGAAAACTTCCTCCGTCAACGTTGTCCGTGCTTCCAAGATGCATGTTTGTGTGGAATATGGGCACATTTAAACAAACTATGTCTTGGATTTGACCATAACACCGGTCATTTGGCCCGAAACCTTGGAATGTTTGGAGGAGATGGCTTATTTTTATGAACACATTTTCAACAAAACTGTTATATTCCAAGTTTATTATTTTTTGTGTATACTAGGACATATATAATGACACCACGAGAAGTTCTTGCATCATTTTGGGTTGTTTTGAATTTTTTGGAATTTTTTAAGCCGGTTTGAGGAAAAAGTCAAGACGCGTTCGTAGCTAGGGGTTGAATATTGAAAAACTCTTGGTGTATCTATGATGAAATAGGTAGTTGTGTACCTAAAAATGCTTTTTGCCATAAAATCATGAGCAAACTATGAGGTACCTGCAGTTTCTAGCGGAATCGACACAAACTTGTGTGTTTCAAAAGAGGTGGATTGAAACATTTTCATAGGAAAAAATTGTTTATTTGTGCATATAACATGGTCTAGTATTTTATAAAATTGTATTTCTCAAGTTTTGCAACATATTTGTGGTAGGTCCTTCACAAAAAAAAACATTTTTTTCACTCGGAAAATGGAAAATAGATTCTTTACAATGAAAAGGAAAAAAAAAGTCTTAGACATGATGGAAAATATTATGTGTATGTCATATTTGAATTTGTCTAATTTTACTAATCTATATAGACATATTATTTGTTAAATTTCGATTTACTGATTTATAGATATGAATTATTCAATATTAAATAGAAAGGGCAAAAATGTTAATTATTATTTAATTAAATTCAAGATTATTTGAATTCAAGTTTATTATTAGTTATTATTTTTTATTTAAATAATTGTTTGAATTCACAAAATAAAAGAGTGTGACATGATGGTCCACGGGTTAGTAGGATTAATTGGATAATATTGTCAGGAACACATCCGTAGTTTCTAGGTAGCTCACAGGGAAGGAACTACGAAGTTAAACGTGCTGGGCTGGAGTAATCTCATGATGGGTGACCTATTAGGAAGTGTTAGTAGAAGCGAGTAATTTAGATTAAGATTAAAAAATTGTTAGAGATAAAAATAAATATGACTATAGTGTGATTAAGTGGTTAAACAAGTGAAATAAACAAATGCAGAAAAAATTCCAAAAAAAATTTGAAAAGGAAATTTGAAAAAAAAAATTCCTGCCTATACACCGACGGCTTCCCCGTCGGCATATCCAGTTTACGCCGACAGAGCAAAAGGCCGACGGGGCATACGCCAATGGGGATATTGCTTTCCCCGACGGTAGTAGGGACGTCGGTGTCTTCAACAATTCCCGTAGTGCGGCATTGGTCCCTAATCGGTCCAGCTCGGCTAGGTTGGACGTCACGTAACCGATCCGATGGCGCCAAGGAGGAGGTGGCACGACACTGAATGACTCATCCTCCAAGCTGAAACAAACGAAACCTACAGAGGCAACCGTTGCGTTTTTTAGCACGGACTCCTCGATGGTCCACAACAGGGACCCCTTGAAGAAGGTTGATGTCCAGCCTAGCATGCCGGGTAGGGCGGTGGCGTCGATGTCTCATGCCAGTGTTGATCGTGACCGGCCACTCCCAATAGTGTAGGTTATACCACGGATGGTCCGGCGGAATATCCTCGCGGATGACCAGTGCTGGCAGCGTGGGGCCCAGCTGGGACGCCGCTTCTGGCCGCTGACGTGCTGCCAGGGACTGTGGTCCCCGTCCGCCCGCGCCTGAGCATGAAGATGGGAGGAGAGCGGAGGGAACTCCACCCAGGAGTCCAGGTCGCGCACCGCACCACCACGCGGGGAGACGGGAGGGCTGGAGGACACCGCGGCCGGAGAGGAGGACCTGGCAGGAGACGGCGAAGGACGAGTGCCGCTGAGGTGGACCCCGCAGTAGGAGCGCGGAGACTACGAGGAGTCCTCCTCGTTGTTGGAGAAGTCGGCCCATCGGCGGCGTTCCGCGGAGGAGGAGGAGGGGGAAGCCATGGCTAGCGGTGAGGAGGGCCGAGAGGGCTATGAGGACGCCGGAGCCGGAGTGGCAACCGGCGGGGCTCGGTGGGCGCCGCCGCCGGAGTGGCGGGCGGCGAGGTGGGTGGGAGCGTGGTGCTCACCTACGCTTACTTGTGTTCCCTCTTCACGACCAAAATAACAACCTTTCAGAAATGGTCTCGATGCGCTAATCTTACTAAGGCTTCGGGCCTCCGCACAAACTTTCAGAAATGCTCGGCGCACTTGATTAGATGCGACGACGCAATGGAGGAGTTGCTTGCATGGGAGTTGGGGTGCCCGGTGAACCCATTCCATTTCCGTTACCTCGGACTACCCATGTCCCTTAGGAGGCCGACAGCGGCGCAACTCCAATACTTGGTGGATAATGTGGCAGGGCACCTGCCGGGTTGGAGCGCAAGTTTGATGAACAGAGGCGGTCGACTAGAGCTAGTCAAAACCACGCTCGCTTCGATACCGATCTTCTCCATGATGTCGTTGGACGTTCCCGCGAAGACTATCAAAGCATTGGAGAAGATCCTAATAGGGTTCTTGTGTAAAGGTAGAAATAAGGCGAATGGGGGTCACTGCCTCGTATCTTGGGGTCGGGTCTGCATCCCAAAACCCTAGGAGGTCTCGGCATTCCAAACCTTAGTAAGATGAACATGGCCTTGAGAGCCCGGTGGTTGTGGCTGGAGCGTGTCGAACTGTCCAAGGCCTGGAGGGAGTTTAACATCCAGCTCCCCCACGAGGTGAGACAACTATTTGAAGAGGCCACCATGTCTACTGTGGGGAACAGACGGGATACTTTCTTTTGGACGGAAAGGTGGCTGGCTGATGGGAGAATCAAGGACCTAGCCCCCAACCTGTTTGCGAGAGTGTCGAAGTAGGCGAAGAAGACCCTCAGGGTCAGAGACGGTATCATTGGTGGATGGTTTGGGGGTTTTTCCCCAGACCTGGGAGCGGCAGCGATTGGCGAGCTTCTGGGGCTCGCTGAGCGCGTCACCGCTCATCGCCTCGTGGAAGGAAGGGACGACTCCCTGAGGTGGAATTGGGAAACATACCACGCCTACTCCGCGCACTCCGCGTACCTGGCGTTGTTTGCAAGGCCACTTCCTTCGCTGGCGCTGACAAGATTTGGAGGTCCCGGGCACCCGCCAAATGCAAGTTCTTCCTTTGGTTGGCGATGCGGAACCGTTGCTGGACGGCAAACCGCCTCGGTAGGCGAGGTCTACCAGGGCCTTCGTCATGCCCCTTCTGCGACCAGCACGACGAGGGCATCGAACATCTCCTGTTAGGATGTGTGCTCGCGAGAGAAGTGTGGACCGCCTTTTTGGGACTTTGGGGTCGTCAGGACTGGATACCCACTCCCGATGACACTCTGGTGGATTGGCTCCCGACAAGTCGCTTGGGGGTGGCGCTTCCCGTGAGTTATGGATGGCTATGGCACTCATCTTGTGGTGCATTTGGAGGCACCACAACGACATCGTCTTTGAGGGTAGACAGCCTGACCTTTCCACCGTGTGTCGCACCATTACGGAGGAGGCCGAACGGTGGCGGGCAGCGAAGCTATTTAGGAGAGAGATAGCGCAGGTAGATCGGTGGAGGTGTGGCAAGTAGTCAGCTATGTAATTTCTTGTGGGTGGAGTGCGTCCTCGACGTATGTGTCGACCGTGTTGTAATATTGGCCCTTGGCCTTTCCTTCTATGAAACCGATACATCTATTCCATGACGTATCCTTAAAAAAAATCCGGCAGATGTTCTCTTGAAGGAGCTATAAGCGAGCAACCCTGTAGGTGTTGGAGCGTGGGTCGTGGCCAAATCTGAACGCCTGATGGCCTTTGAATCCCATGGGGAGGCCAGCACGCGGCGTCAAGATGTGGGGGCTCCAGGGAAGTGTGAGGACGTGCCGCATGGCCGGGTTGATGACGCGCACCTCGGCGTCTGTGGGAACCAGGATGAGGCCGTCACACTGCACGAGGTCGTGCTCCACCTCGTTGTACGGGAAGAAGGAGTAGTCGGGCATGGCGTGCACGAACGTCGCGTAGTCCTTGTGGCTCTCCTCCCACCTGTACAAGCCCGCGGATTTCACCTCGATGCTCTGCTTGAAAGGTTGCAGACAGTTGTTGATTTCGATCTGCGGGAGGATGAGCAAGGACATGTTCTGGAGGCGGAGGTGTGCACGGCCGAAGGAATCGTCGGTGATGGCGTCGCGTCATGCCTTGCAGACGCATGTGAACCGGAGCAGCGACTCGACGGGGAGGCGCGGCATCCCTGTCGCCGAGGTGAGGTCTCCTCTGAGCGGTGTGGTGACCTTGCCGTCGGCTTGCCCGATGAGCACACATCGGTCCTTGCAACGGGTGTTAATAGACGCGAGAAAGAAGAAAAGCTCTCTACTCGGACACGTTAAAGTTTCCTCGTGCACGTTTCCAACTCTATTTCCCTCTACTAGTCAAACCGGAGAAACTCACATAAAATAGAAGTCGAACCGGAGAAACTCACATAAAATAAACGCTTCGTCCAGTCCAAAGGAAATCTCCAAACCCTAGTTATCTATGAACCGATCCTCTTCACTGCCAGACGAGTCACCAGCGATGATCGGCGGCCGTCGTCTGACTCTATCTTGCCCGTAGCTAGGTTTATTTTCCCCCACCGTCGTATGTGTTATTTTATTGGGTTCTGAATCCCATACAAGTGTTGTACTACATATGGAATCCTACTCGACTAAGGCATGCCAACTGTGATAGACGTGCACAACTACAACTCTATTTCGTGTCCGCCAAGAAAGAGAGTTGTTTGCCCCAATATATAGTACGAGGTAGTCATAGAAGAGAGAGAGATAGAGAGATCTCCACCAGATTAGCATGTAGAGGGTTTGTCCTCTCGTGTATTGTAATACTCCTCCTGAATATAGTGCTACGCCGTTGTGCGTTCCGTGGTTTTTCCTGCAAGGGTTTTCCACGTAAAAAAATCTGTGTTCTTGTTCTTGGTTGATCTACTTTTCACTGCGTCGTTTTACAAAAGTATGAATGTCTCTCTTCAATTTCTGGCTCGTTACTGAACTAGAATTTGTTCTCTATTTACTGATGACGTTCCAATTCAGGCATGATTACTATGCTGGCCGTGTGCAAATGTCGGAGCCACCACGGGAGACATTGGGGGGAGTTGTCCATCACAGATACGCCCTCATCTTTCTCCACCGGGCAGGCGGAGGCGGTAACGGATGACACCGTCATGGAGGTCTTGCAAACGCCACCTATTGTCGTCCGTCATTTTCCTTGTTGGAAGCTGCAGTTTTTCATCAGAACGGATCGCGAGGGATATTTCCACACGTATCCTCAACTGGGTGGGCCGTTCCGGAGCTTTCCAGAAGCTGAGAACGCCATCCCTCGCCTTCTTGATGAATCAATCATGTAAATTTTCTCAACTTCATTTGTTCTAGCTAGTAGCTTCCATCAGAACACAGGTTGAGTTGCCTTTGGAAACTTGTATGGCGTGTTGTTTTATGTACTTATAATGGTTTGTTTACAGTAAAATCTATGTATGAGGATTTAATGAATGGACACTAGGTTTCTTAAAACTTACCTTTGGAAACTTAAGTTACCTCTGAAAATTAAAAAAATTATGTGGTTCCTTGATGAGAAAGTCTTGCTTACTAAAGATAATCTTGCTAAGAATAACTGGAAAGGTGATACTCATTGTTCCTTGTTTTTATATCTTGCCCTTTTGCTAAACTTGTATGGCGTGTTATTTTCTGTACTTATAATATTCCACCACCAACCAGTGTGACTAACATGTTTGGTAATTGGCTGAATGGGGTGGATTTAAAGACCAAGAATAGAATTCGTATCGGCGTCTCGGCTATTTGTTGGTCCTTATGGAATTGCAGGAATAATCTTGTTTTTAACAGAAAACAATCTTTTAATGTCTTACAGGTTATCCATATGGCGGTTCACTGGATCCAGTGATGGGCTTTTCTGCTTGCTTCAGACCAGCGCAAGCTTATGGTGGATGGATACACGAGATTTCTCTCCGTGGCACTGGATTTTTTCTCCCGTCATACGTGGCAGCATATTCCTAGGCGTTCATAGTTTTATGTCCCGTGCTGCTCCTTTTCGGCTTTTTACTACTCAGTTATCTTTGTGTCTGAGAAAATGTAAATGATTCATACTCGCTACACTTTTTAATAACTAAAAAACAGCTGTGTGCATCACTCGATGCAGAGGCTGGGATACCCATTTCGAAAAAAAAGTTGAGTTGCCTTATTTTTCTTTGCAAAATACATAAGTTGGATTGCTTCCAGAAAATGAGTGGAGAACTAAGTAGCCGTCGTATAGGCATGCATATATCAGAAAGTACATTCTGCTAACGTATAGAATGCTTTAACTTGCACCAGTTATATAAGAAATGATATGTTTTGGCCTGATGGCAAAAGGATTAAGTCCTCGGAATCTTACCCGAAAAGTCGTAATATCCGCCTACTGGTTAATTCTTTACTCGACAAGTACAACGAGGATCACCATCTTTTGGGGGTTTGCTCTCTCACCCTCCTGCTCGCACTCACTCTCCGCCCTGTTACCAAGATTTTCTTGATTGTCTTATATTTATATATGTAAGAATTGCTGAAATGTACGAATCATGCCTCATATTCAGGATCTTGCATATGAACTTGAAAAGGTTGTGAGCTTTGGAGAAATGTATGAGGGGATGATTGGCTTTGTTCACATCAATTTGATTTAAAAAAACAAAAGGAGATGATGGTTTGCATAGCGTCTGTAACAATCTATTATTTGCTGAAGTCATCCGGACGAGAGGGGGAAATGAAGAATATGTGCTCAACTGTTTATGTATGATTAAACCTAAACACAAAGGTATCCCTTCACCTCAGATTAAGCTATATATTTTTGGGTCACATTTCTCGGGCTGACTTGTTTGGTTTTCCCTTCATGTTCATCTCATCAAATCTACATGAGCTTTACTACAATTTTAGTATCTAAGATATATCGGTAATGATTGTTGTTTGTTTGCCGGATTGGTTATATATTTGGTAGTTAAATGACAAATATCTTATGTGTTCTTTCAATAAGGTCGATGCTACGGGTGTCAGAATTATGGATGTGTTGATTTGAAGCACCCCACTACTGCACATAAGTACACAGGTGGCCACTCTAGGCCCTCCTACCCACGATGTTGTGGTTTGAATCCAACTCGAAAAATCTTGGATGGTTTCCAGGAATATGAGTTGGCTCGGCTGGCTGCTGAGGATTCTAAGATAAGACACATGGACAAGGTAAATATTATAGAAGGGGTACTCATATCATGTGGCATTATTACTGTTGGTTACTTTGTTAGTAATGTTTATTATTGCTATTATTTTCTTCAGTGTCTTGATGATCCAGTTTTCGTGGCAAAACAAGATGGTGCAAGGAGAGCTGCTCATGCTGGTTCCTCTAAGAGAGAAGATGGCCAGGGAATGGGGCTAGTAAAATACATCGTACCTGCAAGGCGACGTCAATTGGGATAGTTGTTCTAAGATTGATCTATATATTTAAAACTAATTTGTAAGAACACAAATCTTTTATATGTATGCACCACTACTTGGACATGAGAGATGAATTCTTAATGTACTTCTTTTGCAGTCGATAAGTTTTGGGAGTGGATAATCATCACTTATGGTTGGTTTTTTGTTTTCTGTAAGTTTGATTTTGATTTTGCTTTACCTCGGGATTCCATTTCCATCTTCAGTTTTTTATTTACACTCCGTTCCAACTCACACCTTTATTGATATATAGGGCTAAATACCATGAACCATGAGTTAACTATTTGTAGTTATTAGTGTTCAGGAAATATTTTAGCTCATACGTGTAAATGCACATACAGCCTGACACACATCATCTCAAATCCAGTTTCTAACACAGCTTGATCAGGATGCTATTTTTTTCATTGTTCGTTTTTAAAGCCAAGCAAGCTCCTTGACCTACACCTTCATGTTGGTGGTCTTTGTCCAAAAATATTCTGATCAGATAAAAAGTGATCACCAACTAGGCACATAATGGTCAAGTTATCCAGGGTCCACGGTTTTTCAAACCCCACTAATAAGGCCTTATAATTGGAAATTTATAGTAAGGTGGAGAAAATGATGAAGATAACCAAAAATTGAAGCATACTTGCATGTGTCTCTACATATATCCTAACACCTCTCCAAACTCCAAATGTTTTTCCCTTACTCCTCCCTTACATCTCTTTTTCTTTGTGAATTATCGTCCCTTCCATCTATGATCACCTATCTCTTATTTTGAATCACCTTTCTCTTATTCTTACATCTACGATCTTTCACTACACATGTCAAATAGTTCAGAAAACCCACTTCTCAAAATAAAGATCATAACCAATTTAGGGGATTTGCAAGAAAAAAACATAGACATGAAAACTTCATAAGTTGCAAACGTCTCTATAATTTTTGATGCTCCATGCTTGTTTGTTATCCAATGTCTTCATGTTTTGATCATAATCAGGCCAGTTGTTGTTGTCTGCTGTTTTTCTATTTCAGAAAAGTTCTTAAAGAAATATTCTCGGAAAGGGCTGAAAATCCACGGAGGTCGTTTTTTACCCGCAACGAAGACGGAGTCCAAAGAAGAGCCGGAGGGGGGCTAGGGGCCCCCAGGGGGTGCCAGGCGTGGCCCCACCCTATGCCGCGCCTGGTGGGCCCCTGGGCGCCCCTTCACCTATAAATTGCCCTTAACCCTAAAAAGTTCGGGGAAGGAGTTATTTTCCATGAAACATACAGAGAGGAATTGTCACCTCGAAAGTCCAATCTTGGCCTTCTGCGGCCCTGTTCCGTCACCCTGCTGGAGGGGGAGAAACGCCACCAGAGGCCTCTTCATCGCCATGATTGCCTGCACGATGATGCGTGAGTACTTCATCTCAGGTCTACGGGTCCATAGCAGTAGCTAGTTGGTAGTTCTCTCCTTTATGCCTCCATGTTTAGAGTCTCGAGAGCTAGCTGTTGCTAGTTGGTAGCACTACCTCACATAATCAAGACCATAGTTATGTAAATGTGCATGTTGTGTTTGTTGGGATCTGATGAGCCACGATATTATGATTATTTGTTCATGTTAATCTGAGATGCTTCACTTATATTTGTAGAGAGTTTTAATAGTGTCTTGCATATCTCTCTGGTGTTTATGATTACCTTGGCCACGTAGTTGTTTTCACCTCCAAGAGAGGGTTTATATGCTAGATAGTGGGTTCATTCCTCCCTTATATCTATGCTCGAGTGACAGAAACATGACGGATGGGGAATGTGTTATTGCCACTAGGGAGAAAACAGCGGTGTTGTTGTCTATGGACGAGAACCAGTCCTTACATTACGTACTTTACTTAATGCAATTGTCTGTTGCACACAAAGCAATTACTTTGTTGATGTAACTTAATAAAAGATGGATTTTCTAGATAGCTTTCTTGAGGTGGACTTTTAGATATGGATGCCTACAATGTTAGAACACGTGAACTATATTTCATCATAATAGTATTGTTATACGTTCATGATTTGTCAATTATCCAGCTGTAATTTGTTCACCCAGCATGTTTGTTTTCTTTGAAGAGACACCACTAGTGAAACTATGGACCCCGTTCATATTTTCTTCATTATTACAACTTTCTTTCAAGCACTTTCATCATTGTTTCCTTGTTGTACCTTTTTTACTTTTATTATTTTTCATTACTCTATATGTTTAATTCTCTAGTTTTCAGCAAGACGAGAAGACTGACAACCTTCTCGGAAAGTTAGGGACAAGAGAGAGTTTGTGTGTTGTGTGCGGGTTCCACGCTTGTTGACACGCCAAGTCTTCGAAGTCCTACTGGTCGATAAACCCTAGTTCCACAATTGGGAAAATTTCCGCTAGACTACATCATACCTTCCTCTTGGTGTAACCTGATATGTCTCAAACGTATCTATAATTTCCGATGCTCCACGCTTGTTTTCTATCCAATACCTTTATGTTTTCCTTTGTTTTCCGGACGTTTTCATGGACTAACCTATTGACAAGATGCCATAGAGCCAGTTCCTATTTTCTGCTATTTTTAATTTCAGAAAAGTTGTTCTGGAAATATTCTCGGAATTGGACGAAACAAAAGCCAAAAGTCTTAGAATTCCCGGGCGTCAACGGGGTCCAAAGAAGACCCGGAGGGGGGCCATAGAGGGGCCACACCATAGGGGGCGCGGTTCTCCCTCTCGCCGTGCCCAGGAGTAGTGTGGGGCCCTGGCCACCCACCGCCATCGCCCTTTCGCCTATAAAGTCCCCCCGAGGCATAAAACCTAAATATATCGGGCCCCTTCCATGAAAAGTTCCGTAGCTCCGCCGCCACCACCGACAAGTTTCGGGGGACAGAAATCTTTGTTCCGGCACCCCGCTGGGATGGGTAAGTGCCCCCGGAGCCATCTCCATCAACTCCACGGCCATCTTCATCACAGTTGATGTCTCCCATGATGAGGAGGAGTAGTTCTCCCCCGGGGCTGAGGGATCTACCGGTAGCTATATGTCTCATCTCTCTCTCCCATGGTGTGATCTTTATGTGATCATGAACTTTGTAATCTAGTTGAATAAGTAGATGTTACTCTTCATCTATTATGCTACTCAAGTGGTTTTGTTATGAGATCTCCATATACACTTTGATCACGGTGTAATGGTGACAGTGTGTGCACCGTGTGGTTTAGCATGATATTTATATTTTGTGTTGGATGACCTTATGAAATTGTGGTGTTTGTTTGGAACCATCTAGGTCTCATGGTGATAACATCGGGGTTACCTGGATGGGGAAACGCGAACTCTAAGGAGTGCTCTTATAGCCATACGCAATGATTGGTGTTTGTTATCCGACCGGAGAGTGGTTCGGAGTAGCATAGTGAAGAGTTGATATGTATGCATTCAATTATGTTATTATTGTTGGGAGTGTCCACTAGCGAAAGTATGATCCCTAAGCCTTGTTTCTGACCATTGAAACACCGTTTACAATCAGTTCTACTACATGTTTGCTTGCTGCGATTTTTATTTCAGATTGCTATTATCACTTATAATCATCTATATTACTTATCTTTCACTCTCTCTTCGCCGAACTAGTGCACCTATACAACTGACAATAGTATTAGGTGTGCTGGGGACACAAGAGACTTCTTGTATCGTAATTGTAGGGTTGCTTGAGAGGGATATATTTGACCTCTTCCTCCCTGAGTTCGATAAACGTTGGGTGATCCACTTAAGGGAAACTTGTTTCTGTTCTACAAACCTCTTCACTTGGACTCCCAAGACTTTCTACAATAATACAAGCGTGCGTAGACATCAAGCTCTTTTCTGGCTCCGTTGCCGGGGAGGTAAGGTAAAAGCTACTCACATCCTCGGGTGTGAGTGCTCGAAGTTATTTCCTTTAGATTCTGCAATTATATTTTTTTTCTTGTTTTTATTTTCACTAGTTAGTCTTATTTTTACTTGTTCCTTGTTTTAATTTTTACTAGTTAGGCTTAATGGATAACAAAAAAAATGAGAGATCTTTATAATATTTATCTTGAGTTAGGACATGAAGTGTTTGAACAGAAAATTAAAAAACCTATGGAGCTTTATTTGCATGCTAGTAGCAATGTTATTAGCATGAATTATTTGAACACCATTATTGCTAATGGTATGGAAAAATCTAAGCTTGGGGAAGCTAGTTTTTATGAAAATGATCTTTTTAGTCCCCCAAGCACGGAGGAACAAATTTACTTTGATGATACTTTTGCCTCCAATATATGATGATATAATGATTGTGGTATTCTAGTTCCACCTACTATTGATGATAAATTTTATTGTGATAATGATATGTCTTCTATATATGATGTTTACAATGATGAACATGCTATTTTCAGTCCACCTACTATTGAGGAGAAAATTAATTATGATTATAATATGCCTCCTATATTTTATGATTATGGTGATAAGAATAATAATGATAGCTATTTTGTTGAATTTGCTCCCACTACTATTAATAAGAATGACTATGCTTATGTGGAGAGTATTAATTCTTTTATGCATGTGTCTCATGATAAGAATGTTATATGTGATAGTTATATTGTTAATTTCATTCATGATGGTACTGAAAGTTATTATGAGAGAGGGAGACATGGTTTTATGTATCTCAATAATAGTAATTTTCCCCTCTTTATGTTGAAAGTTTCGAATTTGCACTTATTTTTATCTTCCTATGCTAGCCACTTTGTGCTTTATTGACTTGTTCTTCTACAAGATTATTTTTCATAGGAAGTGGGTTAGACTTAAATTAGTTTTACATTTTCTTCTTGATGCTCTCTTTTGCTTCAATTCATATTTCACATGCGAGCATCTTCTCAAATTATCATGCCTAGCTAAAAGGCTTTAAAGAAAAACACTTCTTGGGAGATAACCCATGGTTTTGTTTTTTGCTTTGTTTTTCTATGTTTTCTTTGAGTCAAGGTGTTGTTTACTTCTGTAGATCCTCCTTTGCATATTTATTTTCTCGCATTTTTGTGCCAAGTAAAGTCTCTAGTCAAAATTTGAGGTTAGATTTGGATTTCTGCGCAGGAAACATATTTCTGCTGTCCACCGTTAAATTCGTGTAAATTCACAGAAAGATCAAATAACCTGCAAATTTTTGTGCTCCTTCCTCATCTAGTTCTGAAACTTTTTTCTAGATTTGCGTTTTTTTATTTGAGCAAGGTAAGTGCCCCGAAAAAATTCGTCTTTACAAATTGTTCTAGTTTTGACAGATTCTGCATTTTTACTTGCATTGTCTCTTTTACTATGTTGAGTGGATTGCTTTGCTCCACAAAACACCAGTGGTTGTAGATAATGTTTAAAAAGTATTAATAATGCTTGTGTTCATGGAGAACATGTGAATTTTTGATTGTGCACTAACCCTCTAATGCGAATTACATTGAGTTTGGTGTGAAGGAAGTTTTCAAGGGTCAAGAGAAGAGGATGATATCATGTGATCAAGAAGAGTGAAAAGACAAAGCTTGGGGGTGCCCCCGTGGTTTATCTCAGCAAATTCTAAGAAGACTCAAGCGTCTAAGCTTGGGGATGCCCAAGGCATCCCCTTTTTCATCAGCAATTGATCAGGTCACTTCTAGTGAAACTATATTCTTATTCGGTCACATCATATGCACTTTACTTGGAGCATCTGTTTTTTTTTTCTTTTGTTTTCCTTGCTGCAATAAACTTAGTTCGAACCCATCATTCTTGTGTGGGAGAGAGACACACTCCGCTTTTTCATATGAATGCTCGTTTTCTATCATGCTCGTATTCTTAGTTTTTCTTCTAGCTGATGTAAATCCTTTTAGCTCTTGTTTTTCATGCATCTCTTATTCAGAGCTGTTAGTTCTAGTAGAGTTATGTTAGTACTCTCTTGTTTCATTGCTATATCTCTTGCAGATTTTTTATTTAGTATAAAATGATTGGTGTTGGAAAGCAGTAGTACAATTTTCGTGCTTATAATGGTGCAAAAAGAAGCTTGTATAGACCGTGGCTAGACTTTATCATGTCATGTTAGATGTTATTTTAATTCTAAGCTTAGTAGTTATTATTGTAGCATGACTTGTCTCAAATAGCTGAGAGTGTTTAATGTGCCATTGAAAGAATCATGAGTTGTTTTTATCACATTGAAGCATAAATTTGTGGTGTTCTCCTTCGAATGCTTTATTTTGTTGACTTGGCGCATGCTTACACCATGTTTATGACTACAAACCAGTCACTTATATCCTCTATGATCATTTAGTTTTTGACTTTTAATACCATTTAATCTTTGATTAATAATGTTTTGTCGCTATGCATGATTATGACCATTATTACTCTCTTAATTTGTCGCTCCCAGTCTTTTGCTAGCCTCCACCTGTACAGAGTATGAGCTCTACTCGTGCATCCAACTCCCAAAAACCAAAGTTTTCCTAATGTGTCCACCATACCTACATACATGTGGTATTTAACTGCCACTCCAAGTAAATTTCTCATGTGCTGCCTTTGAACTTTCAAAATTATTCATGTTTTGTGTTCTTATTTTAGCTCATGAGGAAGTAGTAGTTGGGTTTGTTGTCTTCCATACTAATTAAGTACCCCGGCTTGCATGCTTCATCTGCTCGTCATTAATTTTGCAAAGAGCTGGTTAGACCATTATAACATCAAAAAGCTAAACAAATAAATAGTCACTCCTCCATGGTATGAGATTGTTGGCAGGCACCCGAGGATTCGGTTAGCCATGGTTTGCGAAAGCAAGGTGGGAAGGAGTGTCATACTATATAAAGTACATGCTATAAGTTCCCAGTATAAATAATCCGGAACCGCTCTCAACTTGTTTAGTATGGAAGATGACAAGAACTTTATTACCATTCGTTGACATAAGCATACACCTCTCTAAAAAAATGTTTTCAATCCTCTGTTTAATAAAATAAAAAGCTCTAGCACATGAGTTAATCCTTGCTTCCCTCTGCGAAGGGCCTTTCTTTTACTTTTATGTTGAGTCTTCATCTTGTAACTTTATGCACAGTTGAGAGAGTGTAGTTTCCATTCTGAGTTTAATGTGCATTGGTCCCAAAGACTATTATTAATTGATTCATGAGTGTTAACACTTTCTCTCAAATTATTTGTTCTAGTCATCCACTTGAACTTTGAAGGTGTCCTGGCATTTATGTTTTGCCCCACTCTTAAGGACAAGCGAAATATCACTTTGATATGTTTTCCTTATGCTCGAAACAAACGTATAACTTTCAAGTGCATGATTATTCATGATCTTTTACGTGTGTTACTTTTCATGATGCAAGGTGATTGCTAAGTTTCATTGTTAGAATTAAATCTATCATGCATGTGTTTGAAGTAGTATGATCTCAGCGTACATATGCGTTTACTTTAGATGATCAAGTTTATGTTGGTAGCATGTCACCTCAAAAATTATTTTGTTATCACTTACCTACTCGAGGACGAGCAGGAGTTAAGTTTGGGGATGCTTGATACGTCTCAAACGTATCTATAATTTTTGATCTTACATGTTTGTTTTCTATCCAATACCTTTATGTTTTCACATGTTTTCCTTCGTTTTCCGGACGTTTTCATGGACTAACCTATTGACAAGATGACACAGAGCCAGTTCCTGTTTTTTGCTGTTTTTTATTTCAGAAAAGTTGTTCTGGAAATATTTTCCGAATCTGACGAAACAAAGGCCAAAAGTCTTAGAATTCTCGGAGCGTCAACGGAGTCCAAAGGAGACCGGGGGGCATAGAGGGGCCACCCCATAGGGGGCGCGGTTCCCCCTCTGGCCGTGCCCAGGGGTGGTGTGGGTCCCCTGGTCATCGCCCTATCGCCTATAAATTCCCCCCGAGGCATAAACCCTAAATATATCGGCCCCCTTCCACGAAAAGTTTCATAGCTCCGCCCACCGCCGCGGACAAGTTTTGGGGGACTGAAATCTCTGTTCCGGCATGGGGAAGTGCCCCCAGAGCCATCTCCATCGACTCCATCGCCATCTTCATTGACGTTGATATCTCCCATGACAAGGAGGGAGTAGTTCTCCCTCGAGGCTGCCGGTAGCTTTGTGTCTCTTCTCTCTCTCCCATGGTGTGATCTTTATGTGATCGTGACCTTTGTAATCTAGTTGAATAAGTAGATGTTACTCTTCATCTATTATGCTACTCACGTGGTTTTGTTATGAGATCTCCGTAGACACTTTGTTCACGGTGTAATGGTCACAGTGTGTGCACCGTGTGGTTTAGCATGATATTTATATTTTGTGTTGGATGACCTTATGAAATTGTGGTGTTTGTTTGGAACCATCTAGGTCTCATGGTGATAACATCGGGGTTACCTGGATGGGGAAATGCGAACTCTAAGGAGTGCTCTTATAGCCATACGCAATGATTGGTGTTTGTTATCCGACCGGAGAGTGGCACCCTTTACAATCAGTTCTGCTACATGTTTGTTTGCTGCCATTTTTATTTCAGATTGCTATTATCACTTATAATCATCTATATTACTTGTATTTCACTCTCTCTTCACCGAACTAGTGCACCTATATAACTGACAATTGTATTAGGTGTGTTGGGGACAGAAGAGACTTCTTGTATCGTAATTGCAGGGTTGGTTGAGAGGGATATCTTTGACCTCTTCCTCCCTGGGTTCTATAAACCTTGGGTGATCCACTTAAGGAAACTTGCTGCTATTCTACAGACCTCTGCACTTGGAGGCTCAACACTGTTTACAAGAATACAAGTGTGCACAGACATCATAACCCAACTAGCGTGTAATCACGTCTGAGAGCATCAAGAATTTCTGGTGCCGTTGTCGGGCATTTCAAAGTTGTCATCAACAAGAAGTCTCTCGTCAACAACTCCATCAAGAATTTTTTGGCACCGTTGCCGGGGACTTCAAGCTTGCTGCAAGGCGATTCTCACTCTTCCACTTTCTTTCTTTTATTTTGTTCTTTCTTAGTTTACTCTCGTTTAGTCTTGTTTTCTCTTTATAAAAAATTCAAAAAAAGTTAGTTCTCTAGTTTCTATTATTTTATTTGTGTTGTTAGTTTATCTTGCTAGCATGGCTACCATTGATACCACCAAGCTTTGTGATTTTACTAGTACCAATAATATTATGCACACCAATTGCTCCACCTTCTGCTATAGTAGATTCTTATGAAATTAAACCTGCATTGTTGAATCTTGTCATGAAAGATCAATTTTTTCGAGAAGATGATGCCACTCACTTAAATAACTTTGTTGAGTTATGTTACATGAAAAAGTATAAAGACGTAGATGGTGATATTTTGAAATTAAGATTGTTCCCTTTCCCATTAAGAGGAAGAGCTAAGGAATGGTTATTATCTTTGCCTAAAAATAGCATTGATTCTTGGACTAAATGCAAAGCTGCTATTATTGGAAGTATTATTCATCTGCAAAAATTATACAACTAAGGATTAACATTATGAACTTTATACAAAATTATAATGAACATGTTGCTCAAGCTTGCGAAAGAATGAAAACTATGGTTAAGAATTGTTCCACACACGGACTAACTACGTGGATGGTTGTCGAAACTTTTTATGCAAGATTAAATTTTTCTTCAAATAATTTATTGGATTCAGCTGTGGGAGGAAACTTCATGAACCTCACTCTAGGTGCATAAAATAATTTATTGGATGATCTAATGATAAACTATTCCCAATGACACATAGAAAGGGCTCCAACAGGTAAAAAGGTAAATTATGTTGAGGAGGTCTCTTCTTTGAGTGATAAGATTGATATGCTTTCTTATTTTCTAGCTAAACAAGTGCCTATAGATCCTAAATGTTCCATTAAACTCTCTGGTTGCTAACGAGAATAACAAATTGATGGGAATTTTATTGCTAGAAACAATTTCTACAACACTGCTTACAACAATAATTTTGGTGGTAACAACTATAGACCATACTCTAATAATAATGGTAGTCCTTATAGAAATTCTTAGCATAACACCTCCAATGAAAAAAGTATGCCTACTTACGAAAGAATAATAGAGATTGAAAAGGCCACCAAAAATATTATGCATTCCCAATATGAACAAAACAATGCATTTACCAAACAATTGGGTGAGCATTCTGCAATTTTGAAAAGTATAAATGAGCAACTTGCAGGGTTAACTAATGAAATCTCCAATCTTCAAAGAAGCCCTGATACAACTGAAACTTATATTTTAATTATGTTCAATAATCAAGCTAGTTTGATACATCAAATGGCAGAAAAGCCTGAAGCTACCTCTGAAAATAATTTAAAAATATGAATACTTCTGTTGCTACCATTGGAGTGTTTGAGGAAGTGAAAACTTTCAGTAACCATGAGTATCCTAATGCTTTTAAACATGTTTATGTCAAAAAAATGGGATTGGAGAGGTCATGACTTTAGGTAGAAGGAGTCCCAAAAATTTGGAGATTGAAATTTTTTCTAGTGGGGAAATTGTTGGAAGTGGGATTGATCATAATATGACTTTAGGAGAAACTTTTCCCACCATGTTTGAGGATGATAAACTTGATTTTGATAATTTCACCATTTCGGATGTTATTAAGTTCTTACAAAAATTAGCTAAAGATCCTAATGCTAGTAAATTAAATATTGTTTTCACTAAACATATCACTAATGCTCTCATTGAAGCTAAGGAAGAAAGGCTCAAACTTGAAGCCTCTATTCCTAGGAAATTACAAGATGGTTGGGATCCCACTATTATAATTAGAGTGAATGATTTTGATTGCAATGCTTTGTGTGATCTTGGTGCAAATTCTTCTATTATGAATAAAGTTTATATGATATGCTTGATTTGAATCCATTGGATGAGAGTATTTTGGGAGTGCATCTTATAAAATCCACTGTTAAAATACCTTTGGCAAGGATTGATGATGTTCTTATTCGGTAACACATAGGAGTCATCGTGGGTGTCCATGGTCCCCCGTTTTTGGTTATTATTCGATAACTGTCCGAACATGTCTGTGTGTTATTGTTGGTACGACCCGGTTCGTGGAAAATCGGGACTAAAGAGGGGGCCCTTTAGTCCTAGTTGGGCAGTCCCGGTGGCCAACTGGGACTAAAGGTCCGTCCCAACCGGGACTGAAGATTCTTTTTTCTACTAGTGCTCGGTCATTTTAGAAAAGTCCAACGAAAAATTACTAGATAAATCTGCAATTCCTATTCAGTTGCACTTTTCTAGGAAAAAAAGGGCAATTCGTTCCGGACCGAAAAAGTGCAGATGGAACATGTTGCGGTTTTCTTTGAACTATGGTTATACTTGGCTCATGTGACTAAGACTTAAAGTATCAGAGTCGACTGAGATTCGGTTAACATAGAAAAGTGTAATCACAATTAATAGAAAATTCCATATCACATCGAGTTACACATTTCTAAGCAGAAAAGTGCAATTTGTTGAGTTACACTCTTCGGGATGGAAAAGTGCAACGGGAATGAGATGCATATTTCTAGGAAGAAAAGTGCAATTCATTTTGTTACAATTTTCTGGGTGAAAAAGTGCAACGAGAACAAGTTGCACTTTTCTAAAAATAAAAGTGCAATTCATTGGTTACACTTTTTTGGGTGGAAACGTGCAACCAAAAAATTTCTGTGTTTTCCATATGACTTACACTTTTCTCAAGATATGTGCAACTAGGGATCGATATTCAATATGACTTGCACTTTTTAAAAAGAAACTCTGACCAGTTTTGATATGATTTTCACTTTTTATCAAGAAATATGTAACTATCTGGCTAAAAGAAGTGTAACCATGATTCTATATGCATTTTCTTCTAAAATATTGTCATATTATTTTAGCACTTGCACTTTTCTAAAGAAATATGCAACTAGCGACGTGTTTTCGATATGACTTGCACTTTTATCAAGATATGTGCTACCAGCAACTCATATTCAATATGTTTTGACACGATTTTCAGTTTTATCAAAAAATGTGCAACTACCTCACTAAGGAAAGTGCCACTGTGGTTGTATATGCATTTTCATATTATTTTTTGTCTTGTTATTTTCAATAATTTTTGGCTTGTTGATTTAAATCACTAACACTTCTCAATAACTTATTTATTTTAAGGCACGAGGCAAGCATGGAGCCAGCCCAAAATGAAAACATGGGCCAACTGAGGCAAGTGACGGACAAGTGCACAACAGCACAATCAGTTCGTATTCAGCATGGGCCAGCTGAGCCGCGGCGGCCGCTCGCTACGGTGGTTGCAGCAAAGACTAGGAATCGTTTTGTATTTCTCGATCTTCTAAATGTTCAACTGTAAATTCAGGATAATTTTTTTTCATGATTTGTCGTACGTATGCATTGTTTTTTTTATAAAGGGAGATTTTATTACTTAGCGTAAGTATTACACCCAGCCTCTGCATATCGAAGATGCACACAGCCGAAAAACATAACCAAAGTAAAAGGCGAATTACAAAAGAAAGTAAAAACGCCTAAGGAGATGGTGGTCCAATCCGCAAATTATGCTGCCACCCATGCTGGGATAAAAAGTCCCTCGCCGTATGCTCCAGTCTGGTACACACCTCCAAGAAAAGGTCCCGGTGCTGCATACGCTGCAGTGGTACCCAAGTATGAAGGATAGTTGTAGTCCTGAAGATAATCTGCATGAGAGAACAATTTTTATCGTCAAAAACCTTGTCATTTCTACAAAACCACAGCGACCAAATCACGGCAAGCGCTGCCACCCTAATAAGTATCTTAAACCTTTTATCAACACCATTAAGCCAACTCCCAAAAATATTAGCGATGCTTGACGGTGGATATAAGGTAGAACCTATCTGGATGATCGACCATATAGATTTAGCAATTGTACAGTCGAAAAACAAGTGTTTTATCGTCTCGTCTTTATGATAGAAGACACACTGTCTACTCCCATGCCAATTGCGTTTTGCAAGGTTATCTTTAGTTAATATTACACCCCGACAAAGATACCATGCAAAAACCTTATTTTTTAATGGTATCTTCATCTTCCAAATCTTCTTATTATTGTCCATTGGCCTATCCGGTTGTATCAGCGCTTCATACATCGAGTTAACCGTGAATTTACCATTTGAATGTAAATTCCATCAAAACTCATCCACACCCTCTGTCAGCTACACTACCATCAATCGATGAAGTAGTTCATTCCAAGCTAACAGACGGGTACCAACTAGGTCTCTCCTGAACGTCACATTTGGTGGGAACTTTTCCAGCACCTTCGCGATAGTATCACTTTTGTGTCGTCCAAGCACTATGTTGTATAAAGCTGGATATTGATCCCGGAGTGTGTTATTACCTAACCACTTATCCTCCCAGAACCTTATCTCTGAACCGTTTTTAATGGAAAAAGATCCCAATGGGAAGAAGAATTTCTTCATTGCCATTAGACCAGCCCAAAAGTGTGAATCCCCTGATTTCCATGAAACCTAGGAAAGCGCTTTTGAACCAATATACTTTCTCCTAAGAATAGTTTGCCAAATCCCATCTTCGGTAAGTAGCTTAAATAACCACTTACCAAGGAGAGCTCTATTATTGACCTGTAGGTCATGAATCCCCAGCCCACCATGATCTTTAGGACGGCACACTACATCCCATTTGGCCAATCGGTACTTTTTCTTCTCACCATCCCCTTGCCAAAAAAATCTTGATCGAAAATAATCTAATCGATGCAAGACCCCTTTTGGTAGTTGGAAGAAGGAAATCATATACAGTACCATATTAGTTAGTACTGAATTTATGAGAACCAACCGCCCACCCAAGGATAGTAGTTTCCCTTTCCAACTGCTCAATCTCGCTTGGAGTCTCTCCTCCACATGTTTGCATTGAGCAATCGTTAGCCTCCTGAAATGTATCGGGATGCCTAGATAGCTAATAGGAAAATGACCCTGGCCACATCCGAAAAGCTCGGCATATTGGTCAGCATCATCTTCAGAGTCACCAAAACAAAACAATTCACTTTTATGAAAGTTGATCTTTAGACCAGAAAGCTGCTCGAACGTTGAAAGAATACGTTTCAGGTTCCTCGCTTTTTCCATGTCATGATCCATAAAGAGAATCGTATCGTCTGCATATTGAAGAATGGACAAACCCCCATCCACTAAATGAGGTATGACCCCTTCAATCCGACCCTCAAGCTTGGCCCGCTCGATGATCACGGCTAACATATCCGCAACTATATTAAATAATATAGGTGATAATGGATCGCCTTGTCGTAATCCTTTTTTTCATTTGGAAGTATGGACCAATGTCATCATTGACTTTTATCGCCACACTTCCCCTCGAAACAAAGTTACGGATCAAAGATCGCCACTCTTCAGAAAATCCTTTCATCCTAAGAGTTTGCTGCAGAAAAGACCACTTGACTTTATCATAAGCCTTCTCGAAGTCTATGTTTAGGATCACTCCATTCAATTTCTTACGGTGCAACTCATGAACCGCTTCATGTAGGACTAAAACACCATCAAGGATGTTACGTCCTTGCATAAACGCCGTCTGAGTCGGCCGAACCACATGATCAGCAACCGTATTCAGCCTTAAAGTCGCGGATTTAGTGAAAATTTTGAAGCATACGTTAAGGAGACAGATAGGCCTATATTGTTGAATCCTAACCGCCTCGTTAACCTTTGGCAACAAAATTATCTCTCCGAAATTAATACGGAATAGCTCCAAATGTCCGTCATGCAATTCATGGAACAATTCGAGCAAATCCGCTTTAACCAATTCCCAAAAATGCTGATAAAACTCAGCTGGAAATCCATCCGGACCTGGGGCCTTATTATGTTCCATTAAGAATACCGCCTTCTTTACCTCCTCCTCGGAATAAGGGGCGGTAAGATATGCGTTCTCCTCCTCTGAAACCTGAGGAATATCCTCTATCCGTGATTCATCCAATGAGAAATCACTCTCCTCGGACTCTCCGAATAGATTTTTATAATACCTCGTGATGTATTTTTTGAGTTGTCCATGGCCTTCAATCATGCCCTCCTCCTGTTCTAGAGAATGAATACATTTATTCCTATGCCTGCTATTAGCAAGACTATGGAAGTATCTCGTATTCGAATCTCCCTCCAGTATGAATTGGGCCTTTGATCTCTGGTACCACTTAATCTCCTCTTCACGGAGGATACCCTCCATCTCCGCATTTGATTGTTTTTTTAATTCAATCTCATCCGTAGACAGAGGTCTCCATTCCGCAAGAGACTCCAGTTCATCAATAATTGATGACAACCGAAGTTTCTCTTTTTTAAGTAGTCCAACCAAGTTTCTTGCCCATCCCCTTAGGTGTTTACGCAAAACTCGTATTTTATTATTCCACCTGTCTAAAGGAGTGGCTCCATTGACTAGACGGGCCCATACCATTTTAACCATGTCCTCAAACCCATCACGATTTAGCCATCCCAGTTTAAATTTGAACTGATGACTACGGTGATTGTGTTTAGACCATGTGGTTAATAATATGGGAGCATGATCTGACAGTGCTTCAATACGTTCAAGAACCCTTACTGAGGCCATTGGGAATATAGATTCCCAATCAGAATCCATCAGCACTCGGTCCAATTTCTCGTATGTCGGCTCTGGGAGACTATTAGCCCAAGTGTACTGCCTCCCAAGCATTGATACCTCCTTTAAAGCAAGACTGTCAATTACAACGTTGAACAAGAGAGGCCAATGATTATCAAATCTGCCTCTACTCTTCTCATGTGGAAACCTTAGCAAATTAAAATCTCCTCCTATAAGTATAGGATATGGGTTATCTTTTGCTAAGTTCACCAGCTCACGAAGAAAAACGGGTTTATAATCGTCCTGGGCAGCACCATACACGGTGACAAGACTCCATGTAAAGTTATCAGTTTTGTTACGGATGTGAAACGATCAATATGAAATTCACCCTCCGACGAAGCTAATACCTCCATGGTATCCTTTCTAACACCAAGTAAAATGCCACCTGAACGTCCCTGAGGCGGACGTGAAACCCATGTAAAGTCCACACCTCCAGATAGGCGGTTTAGTAGACTCGATGAGAAATCACGCTTACCCGTCTCGGAAATGCCCACAAAATCCAAATTATGATCCCGAATAGAATCTGCAATACGAACATGTTTAGCCAAGTCACGAAGACCTCTGCTGTTCGAAAATATGTCATTCATCGGGAAACAATTGGAGATGTGGGAATCTTTGCCTTTTTCTTAGGTGATTTTTTCTTTCTCAAAGAGTCGGATTTAGACTTACGGCTCGACGCTTTTAGATCATAAGCTGAACTAAGCATCGCCTTGTCCAAACCCCCTCCGAGACATCACCAACTAAATGAGTGAGGAGCTGGACATCAATCGTGTCATGCAGCTCATCCTCATCCAACTGGGAAGAAAAAGACTTAGCCGAAACTTTTGGGATGACTGTTAACCGGTCATATTCCATACGTTTCAAGGACGTATGCATTGTTTAGCCGTGAGTTAAATTAATGTCGTGAGTGGCATGCATTTGCTAGAGCTGATGGTTACGTGGCGGGAATAAAATGTTGGCAGTGGCAGCCCATGTTTGTAGTCGCACGGGACGGGACTGTACGTAGGTAGATAGCGGGAAAATGTTATGCCGCGAGCGACATGCGACGGAGACGGCGGCGGGCGACGCCAAGGCGCGCATTAAAGCCGGCCGGGTTTTGTCCCGTGTATGCGGCCGGGTCGCCGTGCTTGTCTGCCCCCGGCAATGTGGGCTTCACGTGGGAGCGACGCCGACTACCTTGCGCGCGCGTCCGGAGCGTCTTGGCGAGTGCGTACGTATGTATGGCGGAGACCAGCAGGTACGTCGCTGTGAAGTAGACTGATAGGCTCGTACCCTGGCTGTATGGCTCCAAGCTAGCTATTTTGAATGCAATTTACAAAAAAAAAAAAGCTACAAAAATTACATATCATGCACATGCTCCTACTTTTCGTGCTGGGGCTCATATATGTGTGGAAATTATAGAACCCTAATTGTTTGTTGTGTTGATTTAGCCCTCATATGGGGGTATATAAAGGAGGTACAAGGGGTAGAGGGAGACTTGGAGTACAAGACACCTAGAGTCCTAATCTATCCCTACACATATACGTGTTCGTATTCTAACATCCCCCCTCAGTCGTAGCGGGAGTGAAGCGGACGCTTGCGACTGGAATTAAAGTCTTGCACTTCCGTCGCTCCTCCTCTCCGTCATCATCATCTCTCCTCTTCCCTCCCGCAGTCATAGCGGGAGTGGCGTGGACGCAAGTGACGACGCGGACACTGTTGACTGGAGTTGTTGTCGATGTGCTGCTGTAGACGTAGCCGTGATGTCGATGTCGAGGTAGCTGATGGTGATGTAGCCGTAGTCGAGGTAGTAGTGGTCGATGTAGTACTCGTCGTAGTTGTTGTAGCCGCAATGCCGGAGGCGCAAAAAAAAATTGCGCGATGTGTATGACGGTGCTGCAGTTGTGTTTTTTTACGACGTTTCGCACCTTAATAGGTACCGTCGCGGGCGTCAAGGACGCGGTCGTAGGTCATAAATGAGTCCACCAGTTTTGCCAGGACTGGGAGAAGCTCACCAAGCACACAACGGTTTTGCCAGAACCGTGCGCGCGGTCATAGGGGCTTTCACAATAGTGATGCTGGGTTGTCGATGCAGTCTTAGCCGTCGGACGCGGTCGATGCCGTCGTCGGTGTCATGGCGTCTTGCAGTTATACTGTCAGAGGACGCGTGTCCAGCCTTGTGGATGTCGTAGTTGTAGCGGCAGCGGCGTTGTGTTGACGAGGTTGTCGATGAAGACCACGTTGATGTAGACCTTGGCGATGCGGTGTCGGCGATGAGGCGGCATGCATGAACGTCGCTTGGAGGCGTCCCTCGTGGCGACGATGATGTAGATGACATGGTGTCGGAGAAGTCGACGAAGTTCCACACCGGCCTGCGTGTGGTTGTTGTTGCTTCTCTTAGACGTGCTCGACGAAGATCTTGAGTCGTATCTTGGCGTAGTCGTACAGGTCGACGAAGTGGTTCGATCCGCTGCGTATGGTTCCGGCGAAGTGTGGATCGGTGCGTCTTGTTTTGTGCGTCTCATGAAGCATGCATGCCACAGAAAATCACGTTCTTTCTGCATGGAGAAAAGCTGCCGAGCATTGATTTTTTCTTTTGTTCTTGCTCCATAGAGACAAGCTCCTGTACTATCTCTCCGCTTGCAGCTGCATGCACTCTGGACTCGCGATCAATTGCTGGCTCGTTCCTGCACAGAAAACAAAAAGCGCGTGGGGTTGATTTCCTCGCGTTAGTTTGCTCCTGGATCGATCGGATGTGGCGTGCGGCTCCTTGGGCTCTGCTAGTGGACGTGTTGGTGAAGTGCTGATGCCCGCACGTGGGATTGGAGTCTTCGAGTGCGGCGTGTGCTTGTCGCTAGTGCCGCATGGCCGACGTGTCGACGGGGAGGCGCAGCAACGCGACATGGCACTTTCCGCCGGCCGCCGTGGATGCTAGCGTAGATGATTGTGGCCGATTTCTGCACTGGATTTCGCAGGATGAGGATCTATCGGATCTAGGGATTTATTTGGGTAAATTCGATCTAATCTACGAAATTGGAAATCTCGAAAATTGGCTAAAATCTAGTCTAAAGAACCGATCCGATCCTTGATCAAAATCGGGTGCCGCGCCCCCGAGGAGATATCTCCTCGGGGGCGGCGCGCTGCGGAAGAGTTTAGAACCCTAGGATCGGCGCCGTGAGGCTAACCGCTCTGATACCATGTGGAAATTATAGAACCCTAATTGTTTGTTGTGTTGATTTAGCCCTCATATGGGGGTATATAAAGGAGGTACAAGGGGTAGAGGGAGACTTGGAGTACAAGACACCTAGAGTCCTAATCTATCCCTACACATATACGTGTTCGTATTCTAACAATATGCATGTACTATCTCCGTCCGGAATTAAGTGTAACAAAGTTTGACAAAAGTGGATATATCTAACACTAAATTATGTCTAGATAGACGGAGGGAGCTGTTGTAATGTGGGCTTTTGTGTTTAGGGCAAAATCCACTCTGAAATACTATTACAGTGATGCATGCATGAACTGGCGTGCATGCAGCTGTTGGATCCGATCCGGGAGCGCCGGCCCTTGGGGACACGTCCATCAGAGCCCGCCTGATCTGGCGACAGGAGCAAGCGGCTCCACCACATCCCCGTCCTGGTCCCGCGCACCATGCAGGTCCGTTTCCGTCGCCACCTCCCCCGACCCCGGCCGGGCTCCGGCGAGAGCATGCGTACGTAGCGACAAACTACCTAGGCTCGCAGCCGTACGTCGCTGTTGGATGCGCACAACTTGTCCCCCAACAATGCCAAGGCACTCTGGCAACCACAACTCGGCTCGATCGAGCGCGCCTGCCAGAGATCGGTCCAGTCCGTGTGCGCTGCGTGCCTACCTATGTACCTAACGGGATCGGGATCGCAAGCTCGTCATGCGCAAGTTTGAATTTCAAAAAATACCACCCTTCCATTTCAATAGCTATATCAATGCATGCATGTGGCTTAATTTGGTTGCATCTAACTAATTAGGGTTACGCATATGGATATTCATTGTCGATTAATTTTTTTTTTTTTTTGACATTCCTCTTGTGCAATTCGAATTCCACTTTTCTTCTTCCTCGTGACATTCCTCTTGTGCAATTCGACATGGATGACAACATGTTGCTAATTATATTTAAACCTCTATCCTCCCTTTCTCGATGGTTGGTTGGGAAAACTGAACAACACGCCATCGAAATAACTCTTAAATTTTGGGTGCCATGACATCACATGGACATGGATCTTGTCCTTGCATTTTCTTTTCTTTTTTTGAGCGCCAAGTTTACACTTCTATATATAGACGAGGATCAATGGCAAGTCTTGCTTTTTCTTCCTGCTAGGATATTACTATCCGTGTGTCGAGAAGGCGGCACCCCATCAATAATTTCACTATTTTAAACTTCCAAAACAGGGTTTTGGTCAACTCATCGCCATTTTTTGTTAGAGCTATATGCCGACGGCTTTTGGGACTAAGCCGACGGTACCTGTCCGTCGGCATATAGCCTGTTCCTGTAGTGTGGGAGACGCCACCGGCCGGTTTCTTCCAGTAGATTAACATGTCCTATGTATGCACGCGTTTGTGCGCATGATCACTATTCTTCTAGGCGCAACTATCGCCGCACGGTCCGGTATCTATCAAGAGATTCGGGAAAAGGCGTAACTAAATTTTATTACTGGTGTGAATAGTCCACTTCTCTTCTTTATGACATTCTTGTGCAATTTGACAGAGACAACATGTTGCTCATTATATTTAAACCTCTATCCTCTCTTTCTCTCGGGTTGGTTAGGAAAACTGAGCAACACGCGATCGAAATAACTCTTAAATTTTGGGTGCCATGACATCACATGGACATGGATCTTGTCCTTGCATTTCTTTTTTTGAGGGTCAAGTTTACACTTCTATATATAGACGAGGATCGATGACAAGTCTTGCTCTTTCTTCCTGTGTGTCGAGAAGGCGGCACCCCATCAATAATTTCACTATCTTAAGCTTCCAAAACGGGTCAACTCATCTCCATTTTTGTTAGACTATGACCCCTCCAAGTGAACAGAAAGTCACACATATCAGTGTTGGTTGGCTCACGGCTCAACCCAAACCAACTATTGTAGCATCTCAACTAATTACAGATTACCAATTCGGTTGCTATGCATGCATGATATATAGCTGCGTATGTTCACACTAACCAATACACGAAGTACTAAACAAAAGACATTAAAGGTGGCATGCTATTATGCTAAACGACTACTAGGTCAACAGTTTAGAAAGATCTCTCCGCAGCGGTTGGCGTGTGATGCTCGATCCCGCTACATATGTTAATCGCAACACCGATGAGAGTGATTAGGTATGTTCAGATGAAACATCAATCTGAACATTACCAACATGATTATAATATTTGCAACTAAATATATTCGCATAATTATTGCAACTAATTAACGCAAAAAAAGGTCTCCATCTGAAAATGGAAAATGACGAATTATCGTTGCATTCCCCGGTATCTATTCAGGGATTGCATCCGCCGGTACGTCGAGTTACTTTCTTGCACAGACGCGCTAGCTCGATGGTAGTATACTCCACTTCTCTGCTTTGAGACATTTGACATGGACAACATGTACGAGCTAATTATATACACAAATCTCTCATCTTTCTATTTGTTGGTGGGAAGTACGAGCGATCCGCCAGCGAAATAACTTTGATTTTGGGAGAAGTCATGACAGGACATGCATGGGATCCATGGAGTTTTCTAAGTTTTTGGTCAAATTGACGTTTTAATAGAGGGATAGAAATGACAATCTCTCTTCGGTATTTTAAGCGTCCAAAGCTGTACTGTATCCTGTTCCCACTCTCGTGCAGAACTGAAGTGCAGGATCTGTTCAACTCCGTTTTTTTTTAGAATGAACCTCCAAGTGAGCACAAATATGCTAACCCTTGTAGTTAGCACGAGCAGTACTCCGTTAGGGGAGCCAAAGGCATTAAAGGCAACAAGTGGTACTTCCAGGTCAACTGTTGTGAATTTTTCTTCTTCTTTGCAGGAGCTTGCGATATCGTGCACGTTGATGCTCGACCCCCGTGAATCATGTTCAATCAGGACACTGATTAGCGCGATTACGCGAGTTTGTAATTAAAAAGAAAATCGTAACGTGAGCCGGCGAGTTACATTCCCTCAGACGACCTAGCCATCGGCTAGTTTACTTTGAAAATTATATGGACGTGTTTATTAATTATTCGAAAAGAGCGTAACTAGATCAGACAAAAAAAAGATGAGACAAGTTAATTAGCTTAATCATCGCAGCTAAGTAAAGCTAGAAATGGTATCCAGATGCATGAGAAAGTCGAATGGAGCCCATCCATGTACGACAGCGTAAAAGAGTGATCATCCATACACGGATTAAGCATAGATCTGTAATACTAGTATACTTTCATATATATATACACACACCAAGGCATTTCAGGAACAAGCATACAGGAACGGGAAAAAAAAAAGAACTCGAACTTGAGTTGAGTTGGTACAGCACAACACAAGACCATGCTAAGCTCTCGCAGATTAATTAGGGGACGACTCATCATCTGGGTGCGATCTCCATCATGGCAGTGCATCCTGGCCCTGAGACAAAGATCAGATTAAAGGTGTTACTAATAACTAGTAAGAGAAAACATGCGAGTAAATTAAGCAGCATATGTTCTCGAATTTTGAGGTGCACTACTTACGCTGGATTTCTTGCAGTAGAGGATGGCGTCGTGGACGGCCATGTCCGCACTGCCGTGGCACCAGTCGACGCTCGCCGTGGACCCGCGGCCCGGGCTCGCCGCCGCCGGCGCTATCCTGTTGTTCTTGTGCCTGGGCGCCGCCGCGAGCGCCTTGGCCTTCCGGTACAGCGGCATCAGGAAACGCACGTACCTCAGCATCACCACTTTCCACGATGACGACACGCGTCGCCGCCCGCCGCACATCGTGGCGTGCCTGCTCGGCGAGACCGGCGTGCTCTGCGCCGAGCGGTACAGCGGCGACGACGACGCCGACGCCCACGGGGTCGGCGTGCCCGGGACTACGCCCATGAGGTCGTCACGTTCCTGCGCGGTGCCGGGATTGGAGGGGAGGAGGCGGCCGCGGCGGAAGACCTTGCTGGCGCAGGCGAGCTGCGTCGGGGACCCCGGCTGTGGCGGGAGGGCGAAGTCGAAGTCGCTGGGCGTGGTCGTGGTCCAGCGCATCGAGAAGAGGTCGGCGTCGTCCATGTCGATGCAGGAGGGCCTGGAGCAGCCCGCGTCGGCGGCGGAGGGCGGCGCCTGGTTGAGCCACCCGTAGGAGAAGCTGCCTTCGCCAAAGGGCTGCGGCGAGCTGCTGACCTCCATGAGCGTGCGTACGGGGGAAGCTGGCTAGCTAACTTGGCTGAGCGGTACGTGTGGTGCGGCGCGCTCTCGCTGATATAGGCGCACGGGGCGGCACGGCACAGATATAGTAGGCCGCTGGGTGCAAATGGCCATGTTGGCTGCCCCCTCCCCCTGCCTTGTCCTATCTCTCTCTCTGTCTCTACAAAAAATGTTATGACGTGGACCGGAAAATATTCAAACCTTGCTGATCGGGGTCGCTACACAAAGACCAAGTGTTGACCAAGCGCACATTCGTGACCCGGCCGTCAACAAAGATCGTTTAAATCAGGTGTTGTTAAGTCCTCCGTTAGGGATATCATGGAAACCCTCCCTCGCGAAACCCTCCCAAGCCGCCTCCCTCCCAGCGGCTCCGGGGTAGCTCCCAACCCTAGAACCCGGTAAAGCCACGCGGTGGCGGCTCATAAAGGTGATGGGACGCTGACGGCGGCCATGGGGCGGCGCGGTCCGAGGCCGTCGTCTGAGTGCTCCCGGCGGCTTGATGGTGTGGAGGCACCACGACGGAGGGAAAGGGTCGGGGCGCTCTGGCCTCCTAGATCCCATCTGGATTTCGATCGGGGGGTCAGCCACTTCCCAACCCACCATCGACCAGTTGCCGGGAGCAGGCCTGGCAGTGTGGGGACTGCAGGCTCGAAGCCGAATAAAGGTGGTTGATCCTGCAGCTCTTCGAAAGCCATGTCGTCGATCTACCTCACACGAGCCTCCTTGATTGAGATGCCGACGAGTTCCGGCCTTCCTCTTAGTGATTCCGTCGCCACTGGATATCTAGATTGGAATCGTTCCGGTCGTGCGCTCCCTATTTCTAGCCAATTGTGTCATGCGGGAGTGGCGCGAAGCTTCGCTTTCTTGACGGTGTTATGTGACATATCTTATTTAGATTCATGACATTGTCGTATGTGAAGAAAGTCATGGTCGATTCGATCGGAGGGTTGTGTTGGTGAAGAGGTGTATTGGCGGGATGAAGAATGGCGACACAGGGTTCTTCCTGTGTGTCGAGTGTTGGTCACTTGCAGCAGCGGCCTTTGCAAGAGGTGGCGACAACACAGGTGGACTGCTTTTGGGATGATGCTCATCGAGTACCGAGTCGCGGGGTCAAGGGTGAAAGTCCAAGGTCTTGCCTTAATTGGTTGTGCCTGGCAATGGTCTTATTAAAGACATTGTTTTGTGAACTCAGACTTTCTTCAGGGTTAAAACTCGATATATTTGATCACGCGACGACAACGCTTGTGCTTTGTTTTCTTCTTGGAGGCGTCGTATTTGAAGAATCTCGGTCTTGTAAAGCGAACGATCAGGTAGCGATTGCGTCTACTCGGATGAGTTTCCGAGGCGCTTGTGACGTATATTTATACTAGGCAATATGCCGGTACAGGAGGTGGACTCGGATGGTTACAGGAGGTGGACTCGGTATCTAATACAAAGTCGATACGTGTACGTAACTATCCTATCTCTAACACCCTCCCTTAATCACAACTTGGACAAGTTGAGATTATGTTTAAACTCCTCGAAATTTCGAGTGGGAAGTGGCTTCGTAAAACCATCAGCTACTTGATCCTTTGAAGGAACAAAACGAATCTCTAGTTGCTTGTTAAGAACTCTCTCTCTGACAAAATGGAAATCTATCTCAATGTGCTTGGCTCTTGCATGAAATACCGGATTTGCTGATAAATATGTGGCTCCCATATTGTCACACCATAGGCACGGTGGTTGGGACAATTTGACTCCAAGTTCATCAAGTAATGATTGTACCCAGATTATCTCTGAAGTGGCATTTGCTACAGACTTGTATTCCGCTTCGGTGCTCGACCTGGAAACTGTGGCTTGTTTCTTAGCACTCCAAGAAATAAGATTCGGCCCAAAGAACACGGCAAAGCCTCCAGTTGATCGACGGTCATCTACACATCCTGCCCAGTCTGCATCAGAGAAAGCACTTACGAGTGTAGAGCTAGACCTCGTGAATGTTAATCCAACACCAACGGTATGTTTTATATATCTCATAATGCGCTTAGCTGCTGTCCAATGCACAGTAGTTGGAGCATGTAGATACTGACAAACTTTGTTCACTGCATAGGAAATGTCAGGCCTTGTGAGCGTAAGATACTGTAATGCACCTACCATACTTCTGTATTTGGTGCTATCATCAGGACCCAATAAATCTCCCTCATGTGCCCTGATCTTCTCCGAGGAAGACATGGGAGTAGGCACACCTTTACAATCTGTCATGCCAACACGTGCAAGAACATCCTGAGCATACTTTGCTTGATTCAGTACTAACCCAGCATTAACTTTCTGAACTTCAATTCCCAAAAAGAAGTGGAGATCACCAAGATCCTTCAAGGCAAAATCTTTGTTCAAGTCCTCCAATAAGGCATTTGTTGCTGCTATTGACGAGCTAGCAACAATGATATCATCCACATAAATAAGCATGAAGATGGTGATGTTGGACTTATGGTATATGAACAAGGATGTATCCGATTTTGAAGCAACGAAACCAAGACCAATCAATTTAGAACTCAGTCGAGAATACCATGCCCGAGGTGCTTGTTTCAGTCCGTACAAAGCTTTGTCAAGTTTGCATACATAGTTCGGTCTCTCCTTGTCTTCATAACCTGGCGGTTGTTTCATGTAGACATTCTCTTCCAGAACACCATGAAGAAACGCATTCTTTACGTCCAACTGTCGCAAGCTCCATCCCCTAGAAACAGAAATTGCCAAGACAAGTCGAACAGTAGCAATCTTAACGACAGGACTGAAAGTGTCTTCATAATCAATACCATAGCGTTGTTTGAAACCTTTGGCTACCAGTCGAGCCTTATATCTGTCAATCGAGCCATCGGCTTTTCTTTTGATTTTGTAAACCCATTTGCAGTCAATAATGTTTGAACCACACCGTTGTGGAACCAACCTCCATGTTTTATTTTTCATTAGAGCGTCATACTCCTCGTTCATAGCGTCCCTCCAACTAGGACTTTTCAATGCGTCTTGCAGATTTGCTGGTTCATCGGAAGAGCATGATAAACACCAACGGACTGTCCCATCCATGTATTTTCTGGGTTTAATAACACCTTTGGATGCACGTGTAGCATGCTGACGGAAAGGAGCCAGAGGCTGCTCTGCATGTTGATGCGATGTAGGGGATCTTTCATGAGCAGTGCTGCTAGCAGAATGATCGATGGTAGCTGTCCCTGACTGGGACCCGCGAGCTGGAGCGGAAGATCCTGTGGCCGATGCTGTGGCCAAAGGTGTGGCAAGCGAGCAGTCCCCCGGACCAGTTGGCGCAGAAGATCCGCGACCTGGATCAGCAGGATAGGATGCGTCCGCACTGCTGTGGCCTGGCGCGACCGACGTCCTGGCGCTTTCACTGTGCGCGTCAGGCGTGTGAACCATGAGATCCGACGAGGATTGGTGCGGCGTTGATCCCAAAAAATTATCTTCGACAGAATCAGTCTCGTGTCCAGCACTGTTGCCTTCTCCCGATGAAATTTCATGTGAGCTGCTTTGGCTATTTTGAGCACTATTTTCAGGTAAATTTTCACCAGCTGCGGCAATTCTTCTAGCTGGCACCTGTGGAACAGTATAGAGAGGTCTAGCAGAAGGGTTAGTAGTAGAAATATTAACCATGTTTAAATCATCCATGTGTTCATTCCCATGTTCAAAATTGCGAAGCGAAGGATCAAGCAAAAGAATTTCTTTTCGAAGCAATGCACCAGCATTTGGATGGAGAGTTTTGAAAGGGAAAACAGCCTCATCAAAAACAACATCACGAGAGATATACACGCGACCGGTAGAAACCTCGAGGCATTTAACTCCTTTGTGGCGAGGACTATAGCCTAAAAATACACATTGCTTAGAACGAAACGCAAGTTTACGTTTGTTGTATGGGCGAAGATTAGGCCAACATGCACACCCGAAAACACGAAGAGAGGAATAATTTGGTTGAGTCCCTAGTAGGCGATGGATAGGTGTGTCATGGCTGATGACTTTGCTTGGGAGCATATTAATGAGATATGTGGCGGTGAGGAAGGCTTCGTCCCATAATTTTAGACGCATGTGTGCATGTGCAAGAAGTGCTAAGCCAACCTCTACAATGTGGCGATGCTTTCGTTCAGCAGAGCCATTCTGCTGATGAGCATGAGGGCATGATACATGATGTGAGATCCCCTGTGTTTGGAAGAAGGTGTGTAATTTGACATACTCTCCTCCCCAATCAGATTGAATAGTGATAATTTTTCTATCAAGCTTGCGTTCGACAAGTTTTTGGAAATTCACAAATGCATCAAAGGCATCAGATTTTTTTTTAAGTAAATATACCAAGGTAAACTTGCTATAATCATCAATAAAGCTTACATAATAAACATGTTTACCAACAGAAGTAGGTGCAGGACCCCATACATCAGAAAAAAACTAATTGGAGGGGGGCTGTAGATACACTAGTTGATATAGGATATGGAAGCTGGTGACTCTTAGCTTGCTGACACGGATCACAAACTGACTCTATAGTGGAATCTCGAACAAAAGGAAGTTTATTTTTGCTAATAATTTGTCTAACAACAGCGAATGATGGATGACCAAGGCGATGATGCCACTTTGACTGAGATGGCTTGGTGGCAACAAGAGCACGCTTCTGGGACGGTGAGGAAGAATTCATGGATGAAATAAGGGGATAAAGGCCACCAACGCATCGCCCTCTATGGATTATTTTCCGTGTGACCTGATCCTTAATCAAAAAGAAGGAAGGATGAAACTCAATGAAGACACTATTGTCATGGGTAAAACGATGAACAGAGAGCAAATTTTTGGATGCGTCGGGAACATGTAAAATATTGCGAAGGTGAAAATTTTGAACATGGTTACGAACTATTGAATGACCAACATGGGAAATATTCATACCTTGCCCATTAGCAGTGTTGACCTTGTCGTAGCCCATGTACTTGTCGCGCACCGTGAGGTTATTGAGTTCACTGGTAATGTGATGTGTGGCGCCGGTATCGGGGTACCAGTTGGTATCTACACCATATGAAGCAACATGAGCCTCCTTATCATCATATGAGTCACGATCATTATCATCATAACGCGACCAACAATCCTTGGCGTAGTGTCCCTCCTTGAAGCAGATCTGGCATGTTACATCAACCCATGGTGTAGTACGCCGACGACCACGCCCTCGACCACGCCCTCCTCCTGGGGGTGCACGGCCGCCACCACGTCCTTGGTGTGGTGGGCGGTCATTTCGGCGGTCATCTCGATGATCATCACGGCGCTCATCACGGCGCTCACCACGGGAGGCGCCGCGGCTGTAGTTGCCATAGTTGTTTCGTGGACGACGTTGTTGGCGAGAAGCAATATTTGCCGAGGACTCGAAGTCTCCTCCAGTTGTCCCGTGTAGCATCGCCTGGCGCTGGTCATAAGCATGAAGTTGAGCGTACAACCAGCTAAGGGACATGGAGGTTGTCATCATCCCAGCAGCAGCAACAATGGCGTCATACTCTGATCCAAGACCTGCCAGGATGAAGGATATAAGCTCATGATCCGCAACAGGACGCCCGGCAGCAGCAAGTTCATCGGCAATTCCTTGCATCTTGGTGAGGAAGGCCGGAGTGGATAGGTTTGATTTTTTCGTGTTCGCTAGGGCGATTAGCAGGTTCGTGACCTTCGCCTGACATTGAGAAGCGAACATCTCCTCTAGCGCCTGCCAAACTCCGGCGGCATGCTCAATCCGATGGACATGAGGAAGAATTTCCGGGGAGAGCGATTGAAGGAGATAGGCGAGAACGATCTGATCCCTGGAGATCCAGGCGTCGTACTCGGGATTCGGCACCGTCTTGGCGGTCTTGTTGGTGGCTTTGTCAGCTGGTTCCACGACCAGCGTTTCAGGCGGGGCGACGTCGGAGCCATTGAGGAGGCCGAGGAGACGGGCACCGCGGATAGCTGGCAAGACTTGAGCTCGCCACATGGGGAAGTTTGCCCGCGTCAACTTCTCGGACGGCGGGGACCCCAGATTGATCACCGGGCCTGTTGTGCTGGTTGAAGCCGCGGCCATGGCGTTAGGTGGTGTTGGATCGAACCAGCGAGAGCGGAAAAGTGGACCTGCGGGGACGAGCTTCGATGGTTGTGTGCGATCAGTTTCGGCGGAAGAGCCGGCCTGATACCATGTAAAGCGAACGATCAGGTAGCGATTGCGTCTACTCGGATGAGTTTCCGAGGCGCTTGTGACGTATATTTATACTAGGCAATATGCCGGTACAGGAGGTGGACTCGGATGGTTACAGGAGGTGGACTCGGTATCTAATACAAAGTCGATACGTGTACGTAACTATCCTATCTCTAACAGGTCTTGTGTTCGGTGATGGTTAGAGTGTTGATGTTGTGTGTGTTTTGTCACTTTGACGGGGTATTTTTTATATATATATTTATCTCTCTTTTTTATTTTTTTTCTTTGTTGTGTGCATCCGGATTGTCTTTCTGATAACTTGTTGTTGCAGAGGCCGAATGTAATGGGTGTCTTTGATATTAATATATTCTCTTTATCAAAAAAAAAAAAAAAAACCTCCGTTAGGGGAATCAAACTGCGTAGGACAAAGGTGGGTGGTCATCTCGTACCAAATTTGGCCAGGAAAATGACAAGCGTCCTCCGGTCGTCGATCGCCGGAGACAAACTTATGTTGCCACGAGAAGAATGGCAAAGCTTATTATACGGAAGGGCCAGCCGGGGTGGTTGGGGTAATCGTGACAAGAAGCAGGGACGCGCGCGCACGGGCGCTTGGTCCATCCGTGGATTAGAGTAGGACTTGCGTCTTGTCACGAGTCCATCCGATTCCAGCTTCGGGTCGTCAGTGCGTGATATGATATCCCTCCAATTTCATTCAGTTGGTAGTGACTGAATTTGCAAGAAGCATGCCGTGTCAACTGGACACGGGAGGAACCGAGGAATTAAGACCGGACGGTCGGCCGAAACCGATCTTCGATTCCCGGCCGAGACAGAGCAACCTTGTCCGCACGTTGCGATATCTTGAGCGGATTACAAACAAAGCCATCCATCGTCTAGCGCTGCGCTACGTACGCTCATCATATCACACATGCAGCGTCAGTTAATTTGCAGCTTAGCGTAGAATGATCATGGGCAAGGAGGGAGGCGTGTCGTGCAATTGGGGAGGCAAGTGAGTTGTAGAATCAAGAACCTTGTCCAGTTGTCCTGCCCAAACCAGGGGCGTCTGTCTGCTCGTGCGACAGCTCCAGTATCCATATATCATGCTACTACTTGACCAGGTATAGTACTCCTGCTGTCCTACATACATAGAGAGAACTAGCACTAGTAATAGAACATGTCATACAAAAACAGTATTATTGCTGTTGCATGCATGTGGGACAATTTTCTAGGGTTTATTTTTGTTGTTATATATCTGTGTTGAAGTGGTGACAGAATTAGCAAGATGCCGTGTCAGCTGGAGAGGGTTCCCGGGAAAACGAAGCGCGGCGGAGTCAGACCGGCCTGGTCCGCACGTTGCGAGATCTCCAAAAGGGCTGAAGCGGTTTACAAAGGCATCCATCCATCGTCTAGCGCTGTGCTACGATCATCATTGTGCAACCTTAGTTAATCAATTTGTGGTCATCAGGCAGGAGGCGTGTCGTGCAACTGTGGGGATGATCGAGGACAAGGAGTTCCAGGATCAAGAACCTTGTCCAGTCGTCCTGCCCAAACAGGGCCCTTAAACGAGGGGCATCTGTCTCCTCCAGCGCCTACTAACGACGCCGAGCAATGAGAGTTTGCGGCGTTCTAGGCTCAGCTTCCGCTCGTGCGCTTGTCCTGGCGTGCGACAGCTTCGGTATTCATATCATGCTACTACCTTGTTTCAAAAAATATCATGCTACTACTTGACCACGTTATAGTAATCCTGCTGTCCTACATACATATGGAGAACTAGCACTGCTACAAGAACATGTCATAAACAAGAGTATTATTGCTGTTGCATGTGGGACAAGTTTCTGGGGTTTTTATATCTCTGTGTTGAAGAGGTGGCACCAGAGCTGCCGCAATCATCCAGTTCGTGGAGAAAACAATATACTCCCAGCAGGATAAAAAATCGCAGGAGATGGCAACAGAAACGGGAAAAAGGCAGACGAGGTGAGACGGATTCAACTGTATACATGGCGTGGTAGATTGGTGATCTACCAGTCTACATCGCGTCCTCAAGCTGTACATGTGCCATACTCGTACATCACTTGACGTTTCAGGCCTGGGAATGCAATTTGCCCAAGAGGAATTAGTCCCCTGGTGTACGCATCAGCCAGGCCGAGGCATCCAAGGGGCCAGTGGCTCTACTTGAGCAGTGGCCAGCTGGTAACACGGAATAGCCTAAGTAAACACTTTTTCAGAGTGCTCTTTCTTCTTGCTACCAACGGTCGGGAATCGTTGCTGCAAATAGGGAAAAAAAAAACATGTGCGTACTCTATCCTCCTGCCTTCTATTCACAATACAAAACACATCTCTGCGCAAAATCTTTGAGGGAAAAGAAAGCACTTTCTGCAGACGAGCATCTAAAACAGATCGGAATGCCGGTTTACTCGGACAATAATGCCGTTTTATGCTCCGGATCATTCCCGGAGCGTAAAAAAATAGAGGCAAGGCTTCAAAACATACAGTCGATCGACACATGTACCAACAGGAAAATATTCCGGGGATAGATAGATATAACGAGCAACAAACAACTTTGCACACCTTGTAGACAGATTTGGGTTAGGAAACGAGTGGAGAGAAGTAGACCACGAGCTGTCTTTGTGCCTAGACTGCATTTCGCCACAAACCTCGACTCCAGCACTAAGCATCTCACATTGGACAGAGCAACTACACATCAGTTAGCGTCGACCATGCCTTTTGACATGACACACACAACCATCCTGGTAATCCTTTGGGGGCACAGTTTGCCCCCACCGGGTGATGGCTTTCTAGGGAGGAGAAGCCGTCTCTTTACTCAAAGCACTTTGCATCATAATCCTGGGAATATGCATGCATGGGTTCACAGTGTTCTAGGCTCATGTTCCGCTCGTGCGCTTGTCCTGGCGTGGGTTCCCGCGAGCGACAGCTTCGGTATTCATTCATGGGTACACTACTCCTTCACTATGTATATATACTACCTACATAGAGAACTAGCACTAGTAGCAGTACAGATCATAAACAACAGTAGTATATATGTGTTCCAGTGGTGACAGGAGAGCTGCAATCATACAGTTTATGGATAAAACAATATACTGTGAGCAGGAAAAGATCTCAGCAGATGGCAACAGAAATGGGGGGAAAAAAGCAGACGAGGTGAGATGGATTCAACCTTGTGGCGTAGTCGATTGGTGAATGGTGGATCTACTCATAGACATTAGGCATCAAGGGGGCCAGTGGCCACAGCCACCGGATACAGAACCACAGCACTTGAGCAGTGGCCAGCTGGTGAGAGAGAGAGACCGTTCATGCTTTCTCAAAGTGGTCTTTCTTCTTCCCAATGGTCGGGAATCGTGGCTGCAAATAGAAAAAGAAGATTGTGCAGAGCGTATCCTCCTGCTTCTATTGACAAAAGAAAACACATCTCTGCAGAAATCTTTGAGGAAAAGCACTTTGCGCATCTAAAATAGATCGAAATGCGAATTTACTCAACAATATACAATGCTGGTTTATGCTCCGGATCATGCCCTGAAAAATGCATCAAAGAATAAGGGGCAAGGCCCAGGACACACAATCAAACAACTTTGCACATCTTGTAGACAAACTTGGTTAAAACAAAATTAGTGGAGAGAGATAGACCACGAGCTGTGCATTTCACCACAAATCTCGTTTCCAGCACTATGAATCTCACACAGGACAAATCAACTACACATCGGTTAGTGTGACCTTACCTTTTAACATGACACACATCCTGGTAATCCTTTAGCGGGACATTGGGGTACAGTTTGCCCCCACCAGGTGATGGCTTTCTAGGAAGGACAAGTTGCCATATGCATGCCGTCTCTTTACTCAAAGCACTTTGCATCATAATCCTGGGAATATGCATGGCCTGGAACATCGAGCAAACCCGTGTCGGCATTCCTTTCGATACAGTGAACCATTACCAAAAACATCAACCCAAAGTAAGAAAAGGAGACATGTTATACAGCTACACAGCATTAGGAGGTATGGGGTTTAGTGGTTGAGGTGGGAACTAACAATTTCACAAGATCAGTTACACAGTTGGGGTATTGGAGATGAGGCAGATAAGTCATGAAACATATGGAGTAGATGTAGAAAACTGGGTTCAAGTCAAATTACTTTTCACCAACAGAATTTATCTTTAGAAGACAAATGGGTGAAGGAAGCACCAACATATATATACATACCGTCTCTAGCCGATCACCAGCAGGTAACAAAAAGGCCTTGATGGTCTGATTGAATAAAAGGACACCAATAAAATGTAAAAGGCACATCACGGCTAGTTTCTCTTCCGCTTCCATTAATTTTCAAATAGTAGTAAAATTTGACATTTGGCTTTAATCGGCACGCTTAGTCAACAAATGGTTGTTAACAGGTACAACTACGCAGCCGTATGGGTCATGCAAGTAAATTATGCTTTGTGTGTTCCTTTTGAAATAAGCAGTGCCTGTCATGCCATGACACCGTAGCTCGTAAAACCAAGTCAATCAAATCTTTTACTCTACAGCATAGCTATACGGCTACACATAACAGCAACCCTGCAAGATCACTAAAGCCAAATGATACTAATTAAACCGTAGAAAATATCATGACTACGACAGGGTTCTCCCTAAACTATTTTCATTTCCAAAGGTACGGAAAAGGATCTTTCTGATTATTATTTTCCTTCTAAACATAGGGCCCGAAACTGAAATCTGGAACTATGGCAAGTTGGCTAGTTTGTGAATATAGAGACTGTTGTTCCAGTTTCTGAATTACAGAAATATTATTACAGATAGGTACAGACAGTTGTACTCCTAGTAAAGAGGCATGTCTAAAAGGGAATGCTAGGTTGGGCCAATTGGAGTGTGATCAAACCTATATTCTGGACCCACAAGTAACAGATGAATCTGAAGTTCCTGTTGTATATTGGTTTTTCTGGAGGCACGTTACTGGGTACGCGAGCCAACTAGCCAACCCATCAGAGCAGGCCATATAGGGAGTTCAACATAAATTTCAAAGATGTTTTGAGAAGTCAGCAGGGTCAAGTGCCAAAAAAAGTCATAAAGGGAAGACGCCAAAAAGTTTTAGTATGTGAGATCATCTAGAAGATGTTCCTTTTTAAAACAACATTCAAGTAACACAGTCGGTGCATGCAAAATGTCAACAATGCATTTAAATGTCAAGATTTAGAGCTGCTTCATCACTATGGATCAGAATGATATTCAGGAGTTCAACGAGCCACATATAAAGCTTAACACAACGGTTTTTGCCGGTTTTCCGTTAATTAACTGTACAATTCTCTTCTCCTTAATTAATAGATTGGGGCAAAACTTTTGCCCCCGTTTAAAAAAAAAAATCTTAACACAAGAATTCTCATGCTAAGAGCTAGCCACAACGGCAGAGCATCAGAATTACTGAAGATTTGAATCAAACTATAAAGAAGCAGTCTCCAAAAAGTAAAGAATTACGACTATCATATCTCTGACATCTAATAGTTTTAAATTTTCAAAAAAGAATATAAGATATACGAGTTTTCTAGTGCTAATGCGTTTAAGCTTCTCGTTTGATTAGTCTGACAAGAGAAACGGTACGAACAAAAAATGCATCAGATTTGCATAAAGTACTGCATAGGACAGGTATCATGTGCTTTTACACACTAGTACTTTGTTTATACAGATGAAATTATTACACTGCACAAACACAGCCACAATGTAAAAGGAGGCAGAGTAGGATAGAGAAGTCCTCAGGGTATCGTAATCTGGTTAAGGAGGTGAGACTAAATTCACCGTGCAGTCAAACGTAATTCAACTAATTAATTTTGCGGCATGTAGTTAGGAAGCTAGTCTAAACTACAGAATGAGCTTAGTGATTAGGTAGCAATATGGTTTTATTTCCAAATGAACCATCACAACTATTCGCTAATTGGTGAACCAGAATATTGATCCCTTCAACATTATAAATCATGCTTCAATCATAAGATACCATTTGCAACATTAATTGGTCTGGTTTAAAAATAGGATAACGATGAAATGTAAATGGCACATTAGGCTAGTTTCTTTTCAGTATCCACAAAGTTCCAAATTTCGTAAAATTTGACATCCTGCGTTGATCAGCATGCATAGTCAACGATGGTTGCTAACTGGTACAACTACGCATTTGTATGGGCCACGCAAGTAAACTATGCTCTGTGTGATCCTTTTCAAATAAGCAGTGCCTGTCATACTACCATGACATCGTAGCTCGTAAAACCAAGTCAAACAAATCTTTTAACTCTACAGCATAACTACACGGCTACACATAACCGCAACCCTACAAGTTTACTAAAGCCAAATGAGACTAATTAAACCGTACAAAACCTCATGACTACAACAGGGTACTTCCTAAACTATTTTCATTTCAGAAGGTATGGAAAAGGATCTTCCTGATTATTTTTTTGTTTCTGAAGGTACGGACCAAAACTGAAATTTGGAAATACGGCAATGGTTAATTTGCTATCAGATAGAGCATGTTTTTCCTGTTTCGGCAGTAAAACAACATTACAGATAGGTACAAGCAGTGTCTGCATTCATGATATATTAGGTCAGCTCCTGGTAAGGGACACAAACAGTAACTATCAAAAGTATGCCTAGTGATTATCATAACATTAAATTGGTACGCATTAACGTAAGCTACCATTGCAGTACAGCGGCATGGCTAACAAGGAACGGTGGGTTGGGCCAGTTGGACATGTCAGGCCAAGTATTTATGTTTAATTGGGCTAATCGAATTTATATTCTGGACCCGAAATAAATGTGGTTGTTTCTCCTGGAAGCATCTTATTGGGTTGAGATGAGGCCAACTGGCCAAACAATCAAAGCAGACCATACAGGGAGCTCAACACAAATTTTAAAGACGTTTGGAAAATTCAGCATGCCAAGGGTGTATTTGGTTTGATCCCATGATTGCCACACCTACTTGGCTAGCCAAAACTTTGGCCAAGGGTTGTGTGCCCATGAGTTGCCCAACTTTGGCTAAAAAATTAACTGAAATTGGTAAGAAGCCATTGCCATGCCAAAAGTTGGCAACCATCTAAATAAAGACAAAAGATTTGATCATAGCCCAGAAAATTGGTAAGGTATATTTTGGTCACAAACCAAACAAATCCACGTATCGGAAAAGCAAAACAAGTCAAAAGGTCACCAACCATAAATTTCATAAGACTATCTTAAAAAAAAGAAACTAATAATACCAATGGTGCATGTAAAATGGCAACAATGCAATCTCTTAGTACAAGAGAACAGTAACCCAAAGTAACAGATTTAGAGCTGCTCGGTCACTATTTATTAGAATGAACTTCGACAGTTCAAGGAACCAAAGCATGTAATGCTCAACGAAAGCATGAGAAGACAAATAACTATATACCCAGTTCAATTAAGAACCGACCTGGCCCAACCATGACAATAGAGCAAAATGAAACTGCTGAAGATTTCAATGAAGCTTTACAGAAGTGCTCTTAAGTGATGGGATCAGAAAATTCTACTGATTCTCCCAAAAGGGAGTACCAAAATCTATTTCCCTCGCCAGCAATTATTTATATTTAAAAAAAATGATTTACTAGTGCTAATGCATTCAAGCTTCTCATTAGATTAGTCAAATAATCAAAAGTATGGATGCAAAAATGCAGTAGATTAAAGAAAAATAGGATAGGCATTCCTCTGCTTTTGGTACATACTAGTTCATCATTTGTGCTAGAAAAACAAGGTGGGGAGACTAAATCACCACACAATCAAACATAAATCCAACTCCAGCAATGGTTTTTTCGAAACGTATTCCAGTAACGTCTTCAAGCTAATTCATTACTTCATGGGAGGATTCTCAAGAGCATAATGATATTATAGTACCACTGTCATAATAGCAACTAGAGGTATTCAAGCATATTTCAATTATTGCATATAGAGAAGTAAAGTAGCTAGTGCTAATACATTTAAGCTTCTCATTTGATTAGTCTGACAAAAGAAATTGTACGAATGCAAAGTGCACCAGATTGAATAAAAATACTGGAAGGAAAGATATTCAGGTGCTTTCACACACTAGTACTTGGTTTAATGCGAGACAGGTAAGAATATTACACTGCATAAATACAGACGCAATGGAAACAAGAGGCGGAGTAGGATAGTGAAATTCTATAGTTATCTGGTTAGGGAGGTGAGACTAAATCCACAGTATTTATTTGGTTAAGGAAAGATATTCAGGTGCTTTCACACACTAGTATTTGGTTTAACGCGAGACAGATAAGAATATTACACTGCATAAATACAGACGCAATGGAAACAAGAGCCGGAGTAGGATAGTGAAATTCTATAGTTATCTGGTTAAGGAGGTGAGACTAAATCCACAGTGCAGCGAAACATAATTCAAATAACTATTACACTGCACAAACATATGCTAAGACTGAATACAAATAGGATAGGTTTCATCTTCTTTTACAGATCACTACATACTAGTACATCCTTTAGTGCTAGACAAATAAAAGCACTACACTGCACAAATACAAATAAACTAAAAACAGTTGGCAGAGTAGGATAGTGAAACCACAGGGTATTGTGATCTGGTTAAGGCGGTAAAACTAAATCACCACGGAGTCAAACATAAAACAAACTAACTAATTTTCCAGCACATGGTTACCAAACTAGTCCAGATTTCATAATGTGCTTAGTGTTGAGGTAGTAATGCGAGTTTCCTTCCAATTACAGGTGGAAAAACTAGAAACAATGCAACTATGTGTTAATTGGTTCGAAGCAAAAGACTCTGGCTGGCAGCTATTAAAATCATGCTTCAATCGTAAGAAATATGTTGTTTCAGAAATTCCAGCAATACTTTTTGGAAATGTATTCCCGCAATATCTTCAAGCTAACTAATTATTTGAAAGGAGGATGTGATGATATTATGGTGCCACTGTCATGATAAAAACTAGAGGTATAAGTATAACACAGGAATTCAAGCATATTTCAATTGTTGGATAAAGAGAAGTAAGGTAGTCTAGTGCTAACAAGTTTAAGCTTCTCATTTGATTAGTCTGACAAAAGAGATTGTACGAACGCAAAGTGAATCAGATTGAATAAAAATACTGGATGGAAAGGTATTCGAGTGTTTTTACACACTAGTACTTCGTTTAATGCTAGATAGATAAAAATATTACACTGCACAAATATAGACGCAGTGGAAACCAGAGGCAGAGTAGGATAGTGAAATTCTATAGTTATCTGGTTAAGGAGGCGAGACTCTATCCAGCGTGCAGTGAAACAAAATTCAAAAATAGATGCACTGAAAACAATAGGTAAAGTAGGATAATGAAATTCTCAGGGTATAATGATCTGGTTAAATAGGCGATACTAAATCCACAGTGCAGTGAAACACTGAAATGTAAATCAACAAACTAATTTGGGGCATGTGGTTATGAAGCTAGCCTAAACTTCAGAATGAGCTTAGTGATGAGGTAGCAAAATGATTTTCTTACCAACTATGGGTGGAACTACAAGAAAAAAATTGCAATTATTTGTCAATTGGCAAACCAAAAGATTGCTCCTTGAAGCAACTAAAATCATGCTTCAATCATAAGATATCCTTTGATTCAGTGATTCCGGCAAAGTCGTCAAGCTAGCTCATTGCTTCATAATATAAAGATGCTCCTAAGGGCGTACTGGTAGTGTAGCACCATACTACAATGAAGAAAAATAAACAGAGGTATCGTAGACAGGTGTTCGAGCGTATTTCAAATATTGGATAGAGATAAATAGTAGTCATACAGGCACATCTAAAGTACACACAGTAACCTGCATTCGCCAAGCTCAAGCAAATGAAACTTCAACCATGAAAGGAGTAGAAGTTTAAAGCTAGTAAACTACGATACTTACAACCGCGTACAACATTAGGTCATTAGATACACATAGCTGCTGCAGTTTGAAGCTCCTCAAACCTCATGCTGCTTGCTCAATAGTCTGTCTTGGTGGGCACAAGCTGATATGCTCTAGCCAACTTCCCGTCACCAGACTCAATTGATTGGCGCGACCAGATTGTACCATTGTTTTTCAGCTCGGTCCTCAACCTCAGCACAAGTGTGACTAAAGCCAGAAACAGTCCTGCGAAGACCAAACCGCAAAGCAGCGAGCGAGCAAACTCTCCAAGCCCCTTATTGAGCAGGTAGTCCATGTCCAGAATAACCGGGAAATCTCCATCCATGCCACCACCCGTTTTGTTCATCCTCATGATCTCGACCGCATTCAGGAAACCGCTCACTTCTTCAGACCGGCTCATCTTCGAGCCACCAATGGACAATTTGAGCAGCCCTTCGTCCTCAACGTCGACAACAAAGTCAATGTAATACGGATAGGCTAAGTACCCGGTGGTGCCGGAAATGTCGAAATCCTTCATCGCAAGACGACCATTGACATAGATATCGAAGTAGAGCTGATACATCGCCTTGCTCACGATATCGCAGAAGTGCATGCGCACTAGGTACCGGTTTCCAGCAGGCACCGGGAAACCCCATGTCAGATTGCCCTCTGAGCTCACGGACCTCGCCGAGTTGTAGACGTTGTCAGGAGCCACCTCCCGGGTCATCAGCCTGCTATCCTTTGGGTAAGCAATCCGGCCACTGAATGACCATGCCTTACTGCCGGATGATGATTCCTTGTTCACGAGGAACCCCTCGTCGTTGACCCATGTCCGCCAGAGTGTATCGTTGAACGGGGTGACCTTGCGCCCGGCTACGGTGATCCGGTAGAGGGTCTCGAAGACCTGTGTAGAGAGCCCGTCGGTGCGGTTGACGCCGTCGGACGCGACGAGGGTGCCGATGTCGCCGAGGAGCTCCTCGGGGGCCGAGAAGAGCTCGATGGCGTTGACGAAGGCGGCGGATCCGGCCTCGGGGACGAAAGTGAGGGCGAGGACGTCGGCGTCCACAGGGAGCAGGAACTCCTTGACGACGGGGGTCGAGGCGGTGAAGTTGTGGAGCAGGAGGAAACCCCCCGCGCCGACGTGGAAGCGCGCGGAGGCGAGAGCGGCGTCGAGGGGGTAGAAGTGGAGGCGCAGGACGTGGTGCCCGCGGTGGCGGATGGCGAGGTCGTAGGAGGCGTGGCAGGAGAAGACGCGCGCGGCGGCGTGGAGAGGAGATGGCGCCGCGGGGGCGTCGGGGGCAGCGGCGGTGGGGAGGGTGGGTGTGGTGGAGCGGAGGCGCATGGAGGCGCAGCCGGAGTCCGGGACGAAGCGACGGCCGTCTGGGAGGACGGCCGGCGCGGTGGCGCCGCAGGCGATGAGGTGGTTGTCTGCCGGGGTGAATCGGGACGCGGCGGACGCGGAGAAAAGGGCGAGTAGCAGGAGGGCGGCGAGGGGGGTGGAGCCCTGCGAGGAGGCCATGGTGGCGGAGCTGGATTTGGCGTGGGATTGGGGTTCGGGGAAGGAGAAATGGGGATGAAATGGAGAGGGAAATGGCGATGGGGAACAGCTGGAGAAGCGCGGGGTCGAGTTGGACTTGGAATCAATTCAGCCAGCGCGTGGAACGGTCGCCGGCCGGTGGTGGGTGGGACCACACGCGGCGTGTCGGTCGGGTTTTTAGTGCGTTGGTCAGCACAGGATCGTGGCGCTGGCCAGCGGGCCGGCACGGCACGGCCCAGGCACGATTACGCCTTGGCGGGCCTGGCACGGCACGGCCCATCAGGGCACGTTTAGTAAGCGGGCCGTGCCGTGCCGGCACACGGGCCTGGCCTAAAGGTCTAAGCACGGCCCTGACTTAAACGTGTCGGTTCACGGCACGATTAGGCCCATGTGTCTGTTTTGGCCCACGTGCCTGTTTTGACTATTTTTGCGAAAACAATTCGAAATCCGGTTTAAAATAGGCTAATTTAGACAAATCTCGCTTAAAAGGCCCTAAACTCGCTTAAGAATGCCCCTAACCGCCGAAAATAGGCTTTTTCTGCTTGTTGGGATGTTATTAGATGCACCATGCGAGTGGGCCTGGCGTGCCGTCGTGGGTCGCCGCGTGCCTGGCCGCTAAACGGGCCGTGCTCGTGCCGGCACGCGGGCTCGCCCTCCAGGCCCCAGCACGGCCCCAGGCAGGCCACGGGCCGAGCACGGCCCACCAAGACACGTGTCGTGCCAGGCCCATGGCGGGCCGTGCCTCCGTGCTCGCGGGCCGGCACGCTGGCACGGGTCCAGATGGCCAGCTTTGATCGTGGGCGTTTTAGGGAGAGCATCTCCGGTCGCCCTAATAGGCTGGGCGCCCGACGAGGCATTTGGGCTCGTCCGGACGGCACGGCGCCGGCGGGGGCACGACTGCTCACTCGCAGCCTCAACCAAACCCACAAATCAAGATTTTGCCTATTTTTGTTATTAAAAATACTTAAAAATACATATGTTCTACGTTTAAATTATTACACATATATAGTTCACGAATGACTACAAATAAAAATAAAATATTTATACAATTAAAAATAAATTTGAAATACATTATGCCGCCGACATTCCTTTGTGAGTCCACAAATGCTCCACTGGATCATTTTAGAGCTGATCATGAGTTGCCCCGTCTCGAATGTCCATGTGCATAGCGATGTACTCGGTCCACCTCGCTGGCACATTGTGATCCACATTGGCGAGAGGACCCTGGAACTCATATGGAAGATAATCATGCACTGGATTTTCACGCTCATCATTAATGATCATGTTGTGCATGATCACACATGCATTCATTATCTCTCCCATCTTCTCGGCCGACCAAGAGAGAGCAGGATACCGCACAATAGCAAACCTCTGCTGGAGCACTCCAAATGCACGCTCGACATTCTTTCTTGTGCTCTCTTGTACGGAGGCAAACCAAGATTTCTTGTTGCCTAGAGGATTGGAAATTGTCTTCACAAATGTGACCATCTTGGATAGATACCATCCGCTAGGTAGTACCCTTGTTGTACTCGTGACCATTGACAACATAGTTTACTGGTGGAACATGGTGTTCAACAAGTTTCGCGAACACAGGGGAACGCTGCAACACATTGATGTCGTTGTGAGATCCTGCCATGCCGAAGAACGCATGCCAAATCCAAGTCTCGTGATCGGTCACTGCCTCAAGTACCACGCTGCAAACTCCATGATGGCCCCCTTTGTACAATCCTTGTCATCCAAATGGACAGTTCTTCCAGCTTCAGTGCATGCAATCAATGCTTCCAAGCATATCAAGAAAAACTCTTGCTTCATTTGTTGTCAGGATCTACCAGTTTCCTTCTCATTTGGTCCTCTCAAATAGTTTGGGACAAACACTTCCACTATCACAGTGCAGAACTTGTACATGGCTTTGATAGCCGACGACTCAGACATGCGGAGATAGTCGTCCTGGCCATCTGCAGGGGCACCATATTCAAGCATTCTCATAGCAGCAGTGCACTTCTAAATTGAGGAGAAACATATCATCCCCACGGCGTCTTTCTTCATCTTGAACTAAGGGTCGTGCTCCCTCACACTCTGCACCAATGTGCTGAACAACCTTCGGCTCATCCGAAATCTCCGTCGAAAATACTTTGCATCGAATCTTGGCTCATCCGCAAAATAGTCGGCGAAAAGCATGCAATGGCCCTCCATTCTCATCCTCGGTTTCGTCTGTCTCCTCCCAAACTTGGATCCTCCTCGCTTTGTTTCGCGATTGGCATCATCATCGGCGAGAAGTTGTGTCAAACAAGCAAGAACAAGCAATTTCTCATCTTCCTCCTCGTCGATATCGGCTTCTTCCTCTAAGAGAAAGTTCATCATCCTCTCATCGTCGTTGTCCATCTGTAAAAATGAAAATGCCTTCAAAATATGAAAAAAACATCGGCCGGCGCCCAGCCGGGCAAATCGCCGAACATGTTGGGGGCGAGGTGGTTACCTCTGGCCGCCGGACGTGGCGCCTGCGGCGGCGCCTGTGGGTCCGAGGCGCGGCGGGGGAAGTGCCGAGGACGGATGCGCAGCCGGAGGCGCCGGTGGGGTGGAGGCGCGGCGGGAGAAAGCGGCGGCGCTGCAAAGCGGAGGGAGACGACAGAGGGGACGTGGCACAAATGGTCCCTTTTGTGTCGCTGGCAAGACGAGCCCGCGGCGCGGAACGACTCGCCGGAGCCCCCACGGGAACCCCTGGGGGCGGGGTTGGGCTGGGTTTGCCGGACGGAAACAAGGGGGCGTCCAGACGGGTAGGCCCAATGGTGGACGCGAGTGGACGCGCTCGAGGCCCGTCCGGACGGGAAGGCGCTTGGGGGCGGCCTTTGGGGGCGCGACTGGAGATGCTTTAAAACTCGACTTATTTTTGGTTTCCCCACCAGCTTCTAGGTCCACAGGAGCTAAAATTCAAAAGAAGTCTCTACCTTCTTGGTAGCTTCTTCCCACCGCGCTTCTACTTTGTAGTGTAAATTTTGCTGTGGGTAGAAACTAATCGGGGCAGTTTCCCGAGCTTGTGGCTTGGCAACCGAACAGGTATATGGAAAGAGTCATGTTATTAGTAAATATTACGTGCAAACTGCCATCCAGGGAACGGTCAAAAGATTCCGGCAACCGAGTCGACTTTGCCATCCCGTCGTTTGTTTCCATTCCTACAACTAGTTGAATGCTCATGCGTTGCTACGGAAGCACAATACAACATACAAATTCATTAGTTTAACATTTTTTTCGGTTCACCCATCTAGCTAATGTTGCTCCCATCATCCATGGTCGTTGTGGTTTTATTATTCTACAAATGTCAATGTTGTGCATCCACAAACACCAATAGGGCACATTTTCGAAATACTGCTCTAAAATATAACAGATAAGATACATCATTTTTCCATATACATTTTAAATGCAAAATCTCACTCCCACATAAGGTACAGCACATGTGAATAATGATTGCAAGTAATAATTATGACCTCGTAAATTTCATGCGGGAAAGGATTCTACTACACTACAAAAAAATGATGTGGACAATTTGCAGGGTTGTATGATGAGGTATATCCCATTGTGTAACCCTTCGGACCTCATCCTCCTTCCCTACCTCTACACCCTTCAAATGTCTATACAGAGAGATTGTAGATCTATTAGATTATATGATTAACTACACAAGTGAACATTCTAAAAAAATTACTGCAGCACATTTCCCTTGGGCAATTAAAGTTATAAGGGGGAAAATAAATTCATGACGGAAACTCAAAGTGGAAAATGTACCGAAATGTGAAGGTGCAAAACTATACTAATAGTTGAGTGCCCGTACATTTCCACGAAATAACAAAAAAAAAAATAGATACACTATTAAAACATTTTTTCTAATTCAAAACATGCCTCGCCTAGTTTTCATTCCTATAGTGATTTATATCGATTTTTAGCTCCAGTTTCTTTCCTCCTCCGCAATAGTCATGTATTTTTAACCACTCTCCTTTCAAGAAGGCAAAGTGATATCTTTTCTGAAGCCTCCAATTGCCTCAATTTCCATACTCTCCGTCTATCCTTGCTACAACATTGTCGTTGTTTCAAAAGTATGTCATCTCACCTTACTGTCGCCGCAGACATCATTTTTATTTAACTTCACCAAATCTATGAAAATGATCCTTGGGTACTATATATATGAAACGATGGAGTACTTGGAGTTAAATGAACCACGAGAGATGATGTCATATTGGCATTATTTACAAACAATAAAATCTATACATAGTGCAATGACAATGTTTGTATCTCCTTATTCTTGGATTGTAACAAACAAAATCTAAGCAAATACGATGTATAAAGATGAAATTCAAACTACCTCGACAATCCCTAGTTCTCGTGGAAGCCACTGTCCCGTATGACCACTGTTGTGCCACAGGTGAAGGACAACGAATGGATTATGGAGAGTTGTTTCTCACATCACGAGATGAAACAGAAGGTCGCCTCACCTCGGTCACACACGGTCGACGTCCTCTGCGCATGTTGCTGGTCACACAGGACAATCTCCTGGCTCCCAGTCGAGACGATGTTCCATTGTCGGACCGAATAACTTGCTCAGCAGGCGCGCTGATATGGTAATGCATGCACGTCAAAGGGGCCTGCCGACGGATAGAGACGAGCGGGAAGCCGCAAGACGGTCGCGGGCATGCATTGATAGCGAAGAGAGGGTCGACGACCAGCGAGGAATGAGGCGGAGGCCATGGCCACGCGCTGGGCAGCGAAGAGCGGAGCATGCCGTCAACTCTCGACCAGGTGTCGGGCGGCGATGTTCTTTGCAATGCGGCCTTTAGAGCTGCTCCTAATAGCGGCATATATGAACCTAGTAGGAAGCGGACGCGTGTGGATATTGTTTGTTAGTGCATGCATGCGGTGTGTTAGTTAGTTCTCGTGTGTCTACGAGCACTAATGGAAACAGGGCCATTTGTCCCGGTTCGTAAGGGCTATTTGTCCCGGTTGTGCAACCGGGATGGGCCAGCCGGGACAAATGGCCCTCCCCCATTGGTCCCGGTTGTGCCAGGACCCGGGACACCAGGGGCATTCGTCCCAGTTCTTAACACGAACCGGGATGAATGCCTCCTCTGCCGCGGCAGCACTTTTGCCATTTTCTCTGCCGTGGCAGAGTTTTTTTTCTATTTATTTTTTCCTTTTTATTTTATGTTTTGCGATCAATTCGATTTTACGATACCCCTGTCACCATACACTGATAAGGAGCCTTGGTGGCCCCTCCCCGAACCTCCCGGATCCCAGGAGAAGAGAGTAGCCCGGTGGCCCTTCCCCGGACCTCCCGGATCCCACGAGAAGAGAGGATCCTCGGTGGCCCCTCCCCGGACCTCCTGGAAACCACGAGTGAATAAGTAATACATATATATATAAAAAGAAGGAACACTTATATTACAGAAGCTAAGTATATCCAGCATATTACATGACCGATGGAATGAATTACAAAATCAAATTCATGACCAACCGACGCTATAGTACTCTCCATCTACATTTAGGACCTCTGCATCTAAGAAGCCCGCAATTTCCTCCTGAATTGCTCGTATGCGGTCCCTTGGTAGAAGACCGTCCCGGAGCCGTTCGATCTAATATAAAGAAGAGTGGTCAATATATATTAATAAAACTAAGTAACTAAAATAGATGGTAATAAGAAAAATTGACGACTGACGTACATGAAGGTGGTTTAAATCACTGCCCTTGGGACAGGTCGTTTGACGAATGAACTCACAGACGTAGTATCCACACAAGTGATTCCCGTCTCCCTGTTGCAAGCACTTTACGAGAACATGGTTTCAATCAAAATAATAATCAACCAGCCATGATAATGGTATCGACACTAGAATCAAGGAGATGCGCGGATCTAGATAGTAGTACTTATTTGCACAATATCAAATGTAAGCTCTGATTTCCATTCACCAGGAGCTTTTTTTGTGAACCTCTTCCAAACGCTGCCCGGGAAAGAAAAAGAATAAAAAGAGTTAGTAATTACTTGATATCCGAAAATGAAACAAAATAGTCGATATATATAGTGCCATATATAAAGAGTGAAATTAATAAAGATTGAAATTACCGCTGGATCATTTCCCGCATGTCCGCCCACATCGCTAGGGGTTTACGTTTTGGGTCCATTACCAGTACTTTTCCTTTATCAACTTGGAAGATTAGCATAATATAGTGGATGCTGCGCACGCAGAACTCATCAATTATACACTGAACATCGAGTATTAAGAAAAACAGAATGTGTACAACACAGGAACACTCACCCGAGGTTGTAAGGAAATAATATTTCCCGTCGGTGTTGTTGAAACCTTATTGCCCTCAGAATGTTATCTTCTGTATCCTTGGCACATAGCTCGAGAGCCTTATGATTAACAAAATGTGGGTCAATAAACCCGATATCATAGATTTGTCCTCTTTTGCATTCGAGTATCTTCATTCTGCAATTATAATATAATGAGTGTGTATATATTGTAACAGCCCAAGTATGAAAACTACCCCATAGAATGTTTGATTTCCTGTTTAATTTAAGTATTGCATCATGTCATCATATTGTTTCCATGTTGTTTGCTTTTGTTTCTAAATTGTTGCATTTGTTTTCCACTGTTTTCACAACTCAAATTCAAACCTTACTCAAACAATGTTTTCATACTTGTTCTGTTACAACTTTTGGAATAAAAATAACAAGTGAAAACAACCAAATTGTTCTCATTTTATTCCATGTTGATCAACTAATAAAATGGTGCTTTTATTTCCATTAATCAATTCCAATTTGGTTTCAAATTCAAAGCAATCACCAAACATCACCAAATTCCAAGACATGGAAATTACCAAACCATTCTAATGTTTTATCCATTTAATAATAGGGCTCACCCTATTAAACTTGTTGTTTTCAATCATTAACCAATTAATTTGCAAATATCCAATTCAAACCAAATGCATTTCAAACAGAACCCAAATTGAAAGTATGAAAAGAATAACCAAAACATTTTGTTTACCCTGTTATTTTCCAATTAAAGCAATTTGGGTCACCCTATTTAAAATTTTGGTTTCAATAATAATTTTAATACTCAAATCATCCACATTTGAAACAATTCCAAACAACACTCAATTTTTGAATTCATGGAAAAATAAAAGTGGTCAAATGGTTGCTAATATAATAATTAAGCCACCCAAAATTTTCCATAATTTTTCTCCCTCAAAATTCCTTCTTTTTCTTCCAATTGTTTTCTGCAAAAAAAAAATAATAAATAAAACAAACAGAAAGAATAAAAAGAAAGCTGTTAGAGGGAGAGAGAGAAAGCCAGCCCAGCCCGTTTTTTTTTTCCAGTTGGCCCATTACCCCTTTCGCTCTGTTTTCTTCCTCCTCTGGCTGATGTCACGTATACGACTGCAGGAGAACCCTCCGATCACTCCATGCCCTCCCGATGGCTTGCCGTACGGGAACTACTCCCTCCATATATCCCCCTCCTCCTCCGATCGCAGCTAACCCTAACCCTTCTCCCCCAGCCGCCATCCCTTCTTCCTCTTCCCCCGATCACCCTCTGCTCTGAAGCTTTCCAGTCTCTGAAACCACCACTGTGATGCTCCCGTCAGACCACTTGCCTCCTTCACCGCCGGTCTCCACAGCCACCGCGAGGAGGAACCGTGGCCGGGAATGGAACCGCCACGGGTTCCTCCCCCTCGCCGCGCCCTCGGCTCGAGCCGAGGAGCCCTGGAGCTCCGCCGCCGTGGCCTCCATCGCCGGCGTTGCCACTGCCTGCAACCATCTGCTCCGCCCGACTGCATCGAGGTGATCATCCCCTCCCCCTCTCGCCTTTCCCTCTGCTCCCCTGCACCGCGAGCCCGCAGCCACAACGCACCGCGCACCCTCACCCCGACCGCAGCACCCCACGGCCACCCGGCGCCCTCCGGCGATCAGCAACCACCGACGATCATCTGTCTGTCGAGGTACAGGTTCAATACATGTTCGTTTGCAGTTTCAGAGAAATAGAACCCCGAAACATCACCTCATACCCCCCCGAGTCCTAGTCTAACACAACCCGAGTTCAGTTCCACTGGTTGGTTCCTCAGCGCAGGAATCAGGAGGTGGGGGGATCGAATCCCACCCCCTGCATATTACACATCTTTTTATTTTCGATTATCCAGACCCATAAACTTCCTAGAAATCACACATAGGCCCCTGGTATTTAATCTATATCCCTGAAAAATATTTCCTAAGTCCCTAGATAAAAAAAAATGGCAGATTTGCACTATATTTTGTAAATTGCATAAATAAATCATCCTAACTCCAAATCCAACATTTTTAATATGTTTTCAATACCAAATTAAATGTTCTATCCAAATATAAAATTTGTTTACTGTTTTGAATATTTTAAATTGGTGAAACATTTGAATTCTTGTTTAAATCACTTAAATTTGCAAAATTCATAACTTGTTCATAAAAATTCCAAATTCAACAAACCAAATATGTTTTCCAATCAACTTTTCATGTACTTTCCAAATATAAATTTTGTTTGCTGTTTTGAATAATTTAAATTGCTGAAAACAACTGTTTCTTGTTTATTGCAATTAAAATTGCCAAAATAATAACTTGCTCATTTTAAATCCAATTTCCACAAATGAAATATGTTTTCCATGCAAAATTAAACCATCTTTCCAAATATAAATTTTGTTTCATGTTTTGAATAATTAAAATTGGTTAAATGATTTAAACCTTGTTTAAATCATTTAATATTGCTAAATTCATAACTTGATCAAAACAAATTCTTTTGGGACATATAAAATATGTTTTCAAACCATAAAAGCATAAACTTTTCAAATATGAATCTCACTTAATGTTTTGAACAAATAAAAATTCAAATAAGTTCATGTTTGAATTAAATTCATCAATAAATCATTTGAAATCCTTTTTCAACAAGTGAAACATGTATTCCAACTAAAATCTTGTTTTCTTTTCAATTATAAACTTTGTTATCTATTTTGAACATTTAAAATTGGTGAAAACAACAAATGCTTGTGTGGCACCTTTAAGTAACCAAAATTCCCTAAATTAATAAATGAATTTCCAAACTTGGTAAACCTTATTTCTATTTGATTCTATTGTTGTTATTTTGCTGTTTTCCTCATCCATGCATCATGCTAATCCACTTTCATATAATGATTAGTTGTAAAACAATTAATTCAACCATAATTCATGGGCTTTCCAATATGCAATCCAATTGCATATGGGTCCATTTAATCCTATTTCTATCTTGTCAACTAGTTTATTTTGATGCACCCATTAACTTGACATGCATCATCTTTGATTGTGCACAATGCCATGATAATGATTGTTTATTTCTGCCTTGTTTGTTTGCTTCTTCTCGGATAAACGACGACGTTGAGACCGACGATACTTACGACACCCCTTCTAAGGAGTTAGCTCAGTACCAGGCTACTGGGTTTTGCAGGCAAGTTATCACTCACATGAACCACTGTGTTCCTTTCAACATTGGTTACCGATACTTTCCGTTGTTCTTTTCTGCTAGCCTTAGTAGTAGTTGTTCTGTTACGAACCCATCACATGAATCCCTTAACCTTGATATTGCCTCACCTCCACTCCTATCACCCCTTTGGTTGAGCCAGTGTCTTACTAGCATGCTTAGGTTGTTTTGCTCGAGTCTGTTATCCGTTACTTCCTGTTACTATATTTCATTATGTTCTGGGGCTCGATGTTTAATCAATCAATCATGCTAATGTTACTATTAATAATAAATTTGATGATAAGGCACCGGCAGGAGGCCCATGAGAGGTTTTGAAGCCTGCTAGTGTCGACCCTAATAGGAAAAGGGTCTTGTCTACTGATCCATGATGAGCGCACTACCCGCATTTGGGAAGCGAGTATGGGCGCCCCCCTCAACTTGACCTGATTCGCATCTCGTCCAAATCGCCTCATTTAGTTCGTGTATTCCATTTGCCGCATCATGTTTTTGCGAGCCCAGGCCAGGGTGGAACTTTCGTAGTCGGCATATAGGGGGACACGTTCTTAGAGTGCTATGAGGGTCCATTTTCTTCTGGGCTCGATTAGCCGTGCGCCCAAGGTGCTTTGGGCTTGATGCGAGGAATGGTTGGTTGTGTTGAGTACCCCGCTTGGTGGAAGGGCCTTTCCATCTGGCGGGTTATTCATGAGTGTACGGCCAAATTGGTGCAACCCTGCAGGGATAATCTTCTCGAGAAGCCGTGTTTTCCGCGGTTATGGATTACTTGGTGAAAGTACTGGCTAACAAGTACTCAGGACAACTTAAACATAACGATCAAACATGTTACACCCAATGATTAATAACTTGACTAGTAATAGGTTGATGACACAATAACTTGATTCACCTTTAATACAACCGTGTGAGTTATCCTCGGATTGCTTCTTTGGATAAGGGGCGAGATCCAGGATGGGTATGTTTGAAGTTATCTTTCAGTTGGTTACTATCCTCGATCTTATCTCCTTTCTGTTAGCCGGAAGTGGTAGAATCTCTGTAGTTGGTTAGCGCAGCCAGTTGCAGCATCTTTTATATCCCCTCTCTTCCGTTGAACCCAAGGCATCTGTGCTTGGTGTTGACGGGTTACACTTTGGTGAATTGTGAGTCTTGCTTGCCAGTACGTTTATGTACTGACCCCTTTGGGGCTGTGGTTTACGCAGACGACGTTTCCGAGGATCTACATGGTGGCTACTACGTGGAGTATGACGACGAGACTGCTGACGAGTAGATAGCGGACCCGGGCAGGATCCGAGACTACGTGGATGGGCTCCGTCTGTTTGTTTCCGGCCTCTTAGGCCTATTTGGTTCTTGTCTGTACTCAGACATGTTGAATGCTTCCGCTGTATTGTAATGATGTATTGTTGGGGCATGTGCCCTCTGAATGATTGTATTTGCTATCTCTGCTCTAATGAGAGCCATTTGCAACCTATTTCAATCTTTTGTGTCGTAGAGATCTGTTGTGATATCAGTTGTTCAACGCCGTTGACGTACCATGTGTGTATGGTTTGAAGTACGTCGACGGAAGTGCCTTTGATCTCTAGTGGATAGTTTACATCGACGATGGAATAGCAGGGCTTGTGTTGTCGCGCATAAGCGCAGGCCTACCAGGAAGCTGGGACGTGGGAGCAGTTATGCCCCATAATCCAAGCATCTGCTATCCAGTTCGTACGGTGAGTATCCCCTAGAAATCAGGGTGCGACATATATATATATATATATATATATATATATATATATATATATATATATATATATATATAGACACCCTATTCAGCACCCTGGGTGCAGAGAACTTATTTTGCACCCATAATTTTATTTTATAGTGCTTAGTTAAAATATTATATTACGTATGTAAATATTTATGTTCACGTTGATCCATAGTAGAAAAATCGGCGTAATTTTTTTTTTAAATATGGTCCATAGCAACATAAAAGTCATAAAATTAGCATAAATATGTCTATTTTTATCATATTATTATAGACTCACGTAAATAAGTTTTTTAAGACATGGATATATTTTATTACGTTCTACTCGACATAACGAATACGAGAAAATTTACGTGACATAAAAATCATGTACGGTTGCGGAGATAGAGGGTGGGTGTAGAATAACTATTCTATACCCTGGGTGCCAAATAGCGCGACCCTATATATATATATATATATATAGGACTCCTGTTATATACTACTGGGTGTACATACTCCCATACTCAATATACCACACATACGAGGGTATTATACCCCTTTATAATTTTTCATATACCTCATTAATTATTCTAAGATACCTTAATACAATTTCTATAGAAAAAATATCATCAGAGTCATCGGTTTTTTAAATATACTATTTGTACGTACATAAAAGCAGTATATGTACACATAATATAAAATATGTAGAATCTAATAAAATTTTTCAGAAAATTCATTTTGGGTATCTAGTATTAAATAATGTAGTATATTAAAAATAATAATGATGTATAAATAGTTCATTTATGTGGTATATTTTCACGTGAGAGTACGTACACCCAGGAGTACTGAACCATTTTCCTATATATATATATATATATATATGCAATGAACGAGGTGAGCTAGCTAGAGACTTAATTAGAGAAATAAGTACTTACAGACAATAGGCACTAACGATAGATTTGTCGAGGGCCTGCTGCTGGAATAACTGAAACAATTCATCAAATTGAATCAGAACGATTTCATCTCCATATCCGTAGTGCTCGTCTCTAACTGCGAGACATATCCACTCCTGAGATTTCACAGCGGCTTCCATATACCAACTATGCACTCTTCGCATTTTGGTTGGTAGATCCTTTAACTCCTCGGGTTTGACGAGAGGTTTCCCGTACTGGTATTTGTACGCACATTCAGCTTCGGGGAAGTAGTCTACTGTTTGCATATACTCAGCAATGGACAAACCCGCAGCAGCTGCCCTTTCTCCGTACAGTTGTATAAACTCCGGATCAATTTGCTCGTCAGCATTAGTGCTCGGCCCCACTTGGGTATTAGAAATCACTTTGAGCGGGGAGATGGATTGTTTTTTCTACTCTCCGAGCTGGCTAACTGATTTCCCCCTTTTCCCGCCTGCGCTACTACTCTTCGTCGACCGCACCATTTGCTGGTGTGACTTCAGAATAGAGCGGTCATAGTCAGATGACAGACTAGGATCGGGTTGATGAAGAGTCTTCACCATTTTCCACGCTCGTTCTATATCTTCTTCGGTCTCGGGGAAATCTGCCATTTTCTTCTCCTTCCGCTTCGCCTTCCACGCCTCGTATTTGTCCCTTGCGATTTCCTGGTTTTGCTCAGGAGTATAGTCGTAAGGTAACTCGGGTAACTTCTTTGGTTCCTTCGGGAGGGGTGACCGTTGACGTTTGGGTGATCTTTTACGTTTCGACAGAAACTTAGTGGGCGGAGAAGGCTGACGCGGCGGCGTAGGCGACCGCTCTGGAGACGTGCACGGCGTAGGCGACCGCGCTGGAGACGGCATGCATGGGGGAGACGACCGCGCTGGAGACTGTTGCGCTGGAGAATGGTGAGGAGTCGATGGCCTTGCCATCTGATTTGGAAGCACAATGCATTTCTTTAGCCATAGAACAGTCAACTTCTTGGCTTCTCCGAGTTCAGTCACCTCTCCGTCTTCACCTTCAGGGGATTCAAGCTTCACCCGCTCGAATCCGTTGACAACTTCATCGACCCCAACAACAGCGTAGCCCCGTGGAACCGGAAGACTATGGTGAGTTGGTTCGTTGCCAATTGGTAAGACATAGCCGACCGCCGCCTTGATGGTTATATTGACGACCTTCACGTGGAGCTCACAGGTTGTCACACTAGTAGAAAACAGGGCATTGAGCCAAGCACATTGGAACCGGATTGGATATAAACCGGTTCTAAAGGGTATGTCCGCTGGGCCCCCTCCCTGCAGCAAATGGCCGCAAGGCCTTACAAACCGGTTCTAAAGGTTTTCTCATTTTTTGCAGCAACTGCGGGACCCGCTGTCAGACCCTTTAGCACCGGTTTGTAACACAAACCGGTCCTAAAGCCCTCCCCTAAACCCTATATTCCACCCCGAGCTCAGCTCCATTTTTTCCAGCTCGAGCTCAACTCCTTTTTTGCTCTCTCCTTCCTCTTGTGAGCTCTAATCCATCCCCATTTTTCTCCACCATTTGTCAAGATTGTTGGTACCCATCGGTTCTACGGTTAGCATCAACATTCCCTCTTCCGGCATTGCAAGTTTTGCTCGTTTTCTTGCTCATTTCATTTTTGTTGTGCTAGCTAGGTGTTTGATGAAATGCCTAAGCTAGAGAGAGTTAATCATTTGTTATGTATACATATGCAATTTGAGCTCAAATTTAATTATGATTTGTCGTTTTTTTTAGTGTCGCGCGCCTTGTCCCCTTCCTCACCGCCGTCGATCGCCCCGTCACCGACACAACCTTGGTGAGCCTATTATTTTTATTTACCAAAACAAATTTTGATTTGTATGATTTACATATTTACTTGTATATAATTTTTTTATTGTGTAAGATTTTATATATATATATATATATATATATATAGCGCCATGGTTTTGATATCCGTCCCCGTTGGCCCTCGTCCAGTCTATGATTCGGATGTGGTATATTATCTTTTATAACTACATAGTTTCATTTCCTGATTATATGACAATTAATTACGCCGACCAACTTGACATAGATATTTTTATCTAGGAGGTAGTGGAACCGGAAATGCCAATCGACCCTATTGTTGAGAAGTTACACTTAGTTGAACAAGAAAATGTTGGCTTGAAAGAAAGATTGAAAAAACTGAAGAAAGGTTGGAAAAAACTGAAAGAGAGAAGGTGACCTTGGAAAAGGTTCTTGCCGGTGTCGTCGATTGTCACAAGAGCGAGATGGACGCAATGCGCCTGAAGATTAGAAAGATTAGAAAATATGCAATTAGTAAAGAGGCTTGGTATCATTATGCCGTCGGGTCAATTGTTACCTTTGTTGCGATTTTGATCGCATTTGTTGTTGTTTTTAAATGCAATAATTAGAGAGAGTTTTAACGTATATGGTCACTACGCTACTTTGGTTTTAACGTGTGATGAACTATTTGTATTTAATTAATTAATTTAGTCATGACGATTTAGCATAATGGTTGTTGATAAATTTATATAATGCAGATGAACCGGCAATGGATGTACAGTGATCGACGTCGTCCCGAATTCCTTAATGGCATGCATAGTTTTCTCAATGTGGCTGAGAAAAACAGACATAATGGATTTATTTTTTGTCCATGTAAAAAATGCCAGAATAAGAGGAATTTCCCTAACTCAAGAAGGCTTCATGCCCAGTTATTTTTGTTGGACCAAGCACGGAGAAAGAGGGGTTGTAATGGAAGACAATGAAGAAGAAGAGGAGAATGATAATTATCCTATGTTTGGTGAACACGGTGATACTGAAATGGGGGAAGACGAGGCTGAACTTGAGGACATTGTTGATGAGTCTGATGATGATCTTCGTCAGGTCATTCGTGAAGAACAGATAAACTGCGCAAGTGAAAACGAGAGGTTAAAGTTGGAGCGCATGTTAGAAGACCACAAAAAATTGTTGTACCCAAATTGCGAAGATGGCCAGAAAAAGCTGGGCACCACCCTGGAATTGCTGCAATGGAAGGCAGAGAATGGATTATCTGACAAGAGATTTGAAAAGTTGCTGAAAATAATGAAGAAGATGCTTCCAAGAGATAACGTGCTGCTCTGCAGTACATACGAAGCAAAGAAGGTTGTCTGCCCTCTAGGATTGGAAGTGCATAAGATACATGCATGCATCAATGACTGCATCCTCTACCGCGGTCAGCACGAGAATTTAAATGCCTGCCCGGTATGCGGTGCATTTCGGTATAAGATCAGGCGAGATGACCCTGGTGATGTTGAGGGCGCCGATCACCCCAGGAAGAGGGTTCCTGCCAAGGTGATGTGGCATGCTCCTATAATACCACGGTTGAAATGTTTGTTCCGAAACAAAGAGCATGCCAAGTTGCTGCGATGGCACAAAGAAGACCGTAAGGAAGACGATATGCTGAGACACCCCGCTGATGGGTCGCAGTGGAGAAACATCGACGATAAGTACGAGGACTTTGCACGTGACGCAAGAAACTTAAGGTTTGGTCTGAGTACAGATGGCCTGAATCCGTTTGGGGAGCAGAGTAGCAGTCATAGCACCTGGCCCGTGACTCTATGTATCTATAACCTTCCTCGTTGGTTATGCATGAAGCGTAAGTTCATTATGATGCCAGTGCTTATCCCAGGCCCGTCGCAACCTGGCAACAACATTGATGTGTACCTGAGGCCACTGGTTGATGAACTTTTAGAGTTATGGGCTGACGAAGGTGTACGTGTGTGGGACGAGTACAAACAAGAGGAATTTGACCTACGAGGCTTGCTGTTTGTAACCAACAATGATTGGCCCACTCTTAGTAACATCTCAGGACAGTCAAACAAGGGATACAGCACATGCACACACTCTTTAGGTGAGACTGAAAGTATACATATAGGCAAGAATGTGTACCCGGGGCATCGTTGATTTCTTCCAGACAGGCATCCCGTAAGAAAAAAAGGAAAGCATTTCAAAGGCGAGGCAGATACACGGAGGAAGCCAACCCTCCCTAAAGGTACTGGTATATATGACATGGTCAAAGATATAAAAGTAATCTTTGGTAAGGGTCCTGGCACACAATCTGTTCCGAATGACGCCGACAACCACGTAGCCATGTGGAAGAAGAAATCTATATTCTGGGAACTACCCTATTGGAAATTCTTAGAGGTTCGCTCTGCGATCGACGTGATGCACGTGACGTAAAATATTTGCGTGAACCTGGTAAACTTATTGGGCGTGCATGAGAAGAAGTCGAGAGATACACCAAAAGCACGGCTGCACCACCAACGTATGCACGAACGAGACGACCAGATGAATCTAGAGAATTTCAAAGGTCCTGCCAGCTACGCTCTTACCAAGGAAGACAAGGAGATCTTTTTCCAAGTCTTGAGCAGTATCAAGGTCCCGTCTGGCTACTCGTCGAACATAAAAGGAATACTAAACCTGGAAGAGAAAAAGTTCCAAAACCTAAAGTCTCATGACTGCCACGTGATCATGGCCCAGTTACTTCCGATTGCATTGAGGGGGCTTCTGCCAGAAAACGTGCGAGTACCCATTGTGAAGCTATGTGCATTCCTCAACGTAATTTCTCAGAAGGCAATCGATCCAGCAACTCTACCAAGTTTACAGAAGGACGTGGTCCAATGTCTTGTCAGCTTCGAGTTGGTGTTCCCACCAACCTTCTTCAATATTATGACGCACCTCATAGTTCACCTAGTCCAAGAGATTTTCGTTCTCGGTCCTGTATTCTTACACAATATGTTCCCCTTTGAGAGGTTCATGGGAGTCTTGAAGAATTATGTTAAAAACCGTGCTAGGCCAGAAGGAAGCATGGTCAAGGGCTATGGAACAGAGGAGGTCATTGAGTTTTGTGTTGACTTTATTCCTGACCTGAACCCGATCGGTGTTCCTCAGTCGCGCCATGAGGGGAGACTGCGTGGAAAAGGCACGCTAGGAAAGAAATCAACCACATGTATGGACGAGCAATCTTTCACTCAAGCACACTACACAGTTCTAGTTAATTCCAGCTTGGCGGCTCCATATATCCAGGAACACAAGGATATTTTACGCTCGGAATACCCGGAGCAACCTGAAGATTTCATTGCTAAAGAACACGCGAAGACTTTCGGCGGTTGGTTGCAAAGACGTCTCATTAATGATAACATTGTTGAAGATGAGCTATACTTGTTGGCCAAGCAACCATCTTCGACTGTATTGACCTTTAAAGGGTACGAGATAAATGGTAACATATTTTACACGGCAGACCAAGATAAAAAGAGCACCAACCAAAACAGTGGCGTCCGGTTTGATGCAAAAGACGACAACGGGCAAAGGGTGACATACTATGGTTACATATAGCAGATATGGGAACTTGACTACGGACCTTCCTTTAAGGTCCCTTTGTTCTGGTGCAAATGGTTCAACCTGTCAGGCGTGAAGGTAGACCCGAAGTACGGAATGAAAACAGTGGATCAGAAGAATCTTGGGTACGGCAATGATCAATTCGTCCTAGCCAATGATGTGGCTCAGGTTTTCTATGTGAAGGACATGTCTAGCAGACCGAGAAAAAGAAAAGATAAGGAAGCGAATACATCAGACGATGAGCCAAGGCGCCACATAGTTCTTTCAGGGAAAAGAAACATCGTGGGAGTCGAGGACAAGACGGACATGTCAGAAGATTACAATAAATTTGATGAAATTCCTCCCTTCGAAGTCAAAGATGATCCAAGCATTCAGTTAAATGATGAAGATGTTCCATGGTTACGGCGCAATCAGAAGAAAGGCAAGAAGAAAAATAGAAACGGATAATCCCTTTAGTCCCGGTTGGGGACACCAACCGGGACTAAATGGGTTAGGGTTTCGTTTGGACCAATCAGATAGAATCACACGGATCGTGTGTTTCTTTCAAGCGCTTGTGAGTCGTTGGATCCGGGGTGTGTTTCCTTCGAGCTGTTGTGAGCCGTTCGATCAGGGCTACGGTGTGTTTCTTTCGAGCTGTTGTGAGCCGTTGGATGAGGGTGTTTCTTAACCATTGGATCAAAACCCTAGCTCAACACTTTGTGAGCCAGAGGACCCTATATATAGCCCACCTTCATACACCGGTCAGTTCATCGAGCAAATACAAAACATCCGGATTCGCCATCATACGTCCTGCCGTGCATTTGGTATGCATATATGCACCCAGTAGACACGGTGGGGCTGTATGATGGCGATACCGTTTGTTTTGTTCTACACCCCCCTTTAAGGTTTGATACATCATATATTCAGTTCATCGAGCAAATACAAAACATCCGGATTCGCCATCGTACGTCCTGCCGTGTATTTGGTATGCATATATGCACCCAGTAGCCACGGTAGGGCTGTACGATGGCGATACCGATTGTTTTGTTCTACACCCCCTTTAAGGTTTGATACATCATATATTCAGTTCATCGAGCAAATACAAAACATCCGAATTCGCCATCATACGTCCTGTCGTGCATTTGGTATGCATATATGCACCCAGTAGCCACGGTTGGGCTGTATGATGGCGATACCGATTGTTTTGTTCTACACCCCCCTTTAAGGTTTGATACATCATATATTCAGTTCATCGACCAGATACAAAACATCCGGTTTCGCCATCATACGTCCTGCCATGTATTTGGTATACATATATGCACCCAGTAGCCACGGTGGGGCTGTATGATGGCGATACCGATTGTTTTGTTCTACATCCCCCTTTAAGGTTTGATACATCATATATTCAGTTCATCGAGCAAATACAAAACATCCGAATTCGCCATCATACGTCCTGTCGTGCATTTGGTATGCATATTGCACCCAGTAGCCACGGTGGGGCTGTATGATGGCGATACTGATTGTTGTGTTAGGGTGGCGCGTGGCGCGGGAGTTGTGACGCGTGGCCAGGAGGGCGCGGTATAAACTGTCGCGCCTCGAGCGCGTCTTCTCCTCTCCACGCGCCCACTCCTCTCCACGCACCGTCGCGCTTCCACCATGCCTCCGAGGAGGAACAACACCACCGGCTTCCGCGGCTTCCGCGACGTCCGAGCACGGCAGAACGGAATGTTCAGCGCAGATATCCGCTGGGGGGACGACCGCATCCCCCTCGGCTCCTTTGCGACGGCGGCGGAGGCCGCCCGCGCCTGGGACGCGGCGGCCTGGCACCTCAACCGCCCGCGGTCGCTGATGAACTTCAACGGCTGCCACGCCGTCTGGGAAGCGGAGGCCAGGGCGCCGAAGCCGCAGATCGTCACTGCCGCCGACCACCTCCACCTCCACCACCGCGCGTTTCAGGGTCTAGTCGACGCCAGGGAAGACCGCGTCGTCCGCGAGTATTACCGGAACAACCCGGGGGAGGAGAGCGCCGACGAGGAGCGCTGCCTCGAACGCCACCTCGCGTTAGATGCCGCTCGGGAGGCGAGGACGAATGCGCTGCAAGAGCTTCGTCGGGCCGACCACGCCGGCGAAGTCTGGGCCTCCGACGATCCGAGGTGGGGGCCTATCTCGGACATACCATCATGCACCTCCGACGACGACGAGGAGGTCACCGACGAGTTCGACGACGACGATGACCCGGAGGAGGTCACCGACGAGTTCCCCGACGACGACGACGAGGAGTAGTGTTCGTCTGTTTTCTCTTTTTAATAAAAGAATTTGTATTCCGGCGACACTGCGGCGCGCTAGCGCGTCTGTTTTCTGTTTTTAATAAAAGTTATGAAATTAGATATTTTATCTCACAAGGTTTTGAGACATTTAAGTAACCTTCTGTTTTCCATATTTTCCACTCGTTTTCTCAAATATTTTGCAAAGGAGTTAGTTTTAAACACATCAGAGATAATATAATTCACATGATCCGTTCAACAAAGTTTGGTACAATAAATTATTACACATCAATTCTTCCCTTGTGTCCCCGCTTTTCTTACGATTTGGCCGTATCCATGGAGCATCCTCATCATTTAACTTAATGCTTTATTGTTCTAAATGACATTTAGACAATTTTTACACAAAACATGAGAAAATATAAATATGTTGTTATAATATTTGATTTTACAATTTTTTGAGTCTACTTTGATTTTATAAATAAATGTAAAAGAAAACAGAAAAGGGAAACAAAAAATAAAAATAAAAGAAGAAAAATATAAGAAGAAACAGGAAAAAGAAAAAGGAAACAAAAAAATATCTTTATATTTTCAAATTAGTTTGATAAATATCTTATTTTTTATTTTTTATTGTTTTAAATGACATTTAGACAATTTTTACACAAAATATGAGAAAATAGAAATATGTTTTTATAAATATTTGATTTTACAATTTTTTGAGTCTACTTTGATTTTATAAATAAATGTAAAAGAAAACAAAAAAGGAAACAAAAAATAAAAATAAAAGAAGAAACAGCAAAAAGAAAAAGGAAACAGAAAAAAGAAAAAAAAGAAAACGTGCCCCTGTACAGGCCTTTAGCACCGGTTTGCGCTAACAACCGGTGCGAAAGGGTCTTTAGCACCGGCTGTTAGCGCAAACCGGTGCTAAAGCCCTGTGCAGGGGGCGCACAGTCTGAATGTGGCCCCGGGTTTGGACCTTTAGTACCGGTTGTTGTTAACAACCGGTGCTAAAGAGTCTTTTGAACCGGTTGTTAACAACAACCGGTACTAAAGGCCTGTACCAGGGGGTCTTCTCTGTCAGTCCTTAGCGAAATTTTTCAGTTCCTATTTTCTTCGCGCGTCTTCTTCCTCCTGGGCGAAGCCCTCCCTCGCCGTACGCCTCCTCGTCGCCGTCGCCTCATCGCTGCCGTCGCCCCGCCGCGCGCCCTCGACGCCGCCTCGTCGCCGCCACCCTCTGCCCCCGACGACGTCTGCGTCGCCCGCGCCACAGACGCCACGCGCGCCCGTGCCCCCGACGTGACGCCGCCGCCCCGACGCCACGCCGCCACCCGACGCCGCGCGCCTCCCTCTGCCCCGACACCACGCCCACGCCGCCGCCCGCCGCCGCCTCCCTCTGCCCGACGCCGCCAGGTCCCTCTGCCCCGACGCCGCGCCAGCTCCCTCTGTGACGTCACACAGAGGCAGAGGCAGAGGTGAGTTTTCTTTTGTTTTTTTCTATTTGTATTATAATTAGAGTAATTATAATTATAATAATTAGCTAGAATTAGAGTAATTATAATTAGCTAGTAATTATAATTAGCTAGAATTAGAGTAATTATTATAATTAGAGTAATTATAATTAGCTAGAATTTTGTAGTAATTATAATTAGAGTAATTATAATTAGCTAGTAATTTTAATTAGCTAGAAAAATATACTAACTAGAATTAGAATTAGAAAAATATTTGGACATATAAATTTAAAATATATTAGCTAGAATTAGAATTTTTAGTAATTATAATTAGCTAGACTTAGAGAATTTTTTCTGTTTAAATTTAAAATATACTACCTAGAAAAATATTTGGACATATAAATTTAAAATATATTAGCTAGAATTAGAATTTATAGTAATTATAATTAGCTAGACTTAGAGAATTTTTTCTGTTGAAATTTATAGTAAATAATTTCGCTAAGTGTTTCTTCATTTTATAAATTTTACTAGCAGGTGTTGAGCTATGGATCCCCAAGAACCTGCACATGATCCTCACGCCGATCAGCTCGAGGGAATGGGTGAGGCAGAGAAGGAAAGATACATGTGCCAGATGATTTTTGAAGATGCAACGGCCATATATCATGATCACGACGGTGGACAGGCGTTTAGCAATCAATTTTTGAACGACTCCGGTGACGGAGCTGAGAATATAGAAGATGTAGTAGATGATGACGACGACAACGTCGAGGATGCAGAAGTGCCCTCCAGAACAAACTCTGCCAATGTATATCTCAAGTCACTGTTGACGCAACAATTAATTTGTATTGCACTTATTAACGAATCATTATTTTCCCGTTTAGGCGCCCTCCGGAACAGCTAGCGCAAGTACTGAGACAAAGTCGAAACAAGGCCCGGCCGCAAGGTTGAAAGATACCGCAAGGTTCTCGATCGATATAGTTGCTGTTGATGGCAAACCACTAGAGCCCCCAGAAACTTATCACAAATTCGTAAATCAGTGCGGAGTTGTTGTAAGAGACCTGGTCCCGATCAAGTTAATAGAATGAAATAAGCCGAAGACCGGCGCCAACGTTGGAGCTACTTATGTCGATGAAAGATTGAAAAGAGTGCTTTGCGACACGGTCTGGCTAAATTTCAGCGTAGCGGAAGATAAGAAGAAGAAAATCGAGGAGTGGGCTTTGAAGAAGATGGCCACACAATTCCAGAGGTGGAAGAAATATAAGGACGAAGATCCAGTTTTCACTGAGCACCTAGTGAAGATAAGAGACGCTTGGCCTGATTTTAAGGCGTACAAGAAATCGGGTGTCTTTGCATCCCGATCAGCCACAAATAAGGAGAATGCGAAGAAGAAGAAATATCACCATATTTTGGGGTCAGGTGGCTACATGACTGCCCTGCCTAGGTGGCGACGCTATGAAGATGCGCTTCTGAAAAGAGGTATCATTCCACAGACACATGACTGGCCCGATAGGTCCAAGTTCTGGTTGTTCGCGCATGGGGCAACGTTGGACGCTGAGACTGGGATGATTGTTGCGGAGGGACCATGGTCGGAAAAAATAACAAAGGTCGTAGCAGAACTAGAGAAGGCAATAGAAGCTGTTCGAAAAGGAACTTTTGTTCCCGATAGAGAGAACGACGAGCTGACGAAGGCACTCGGGAACCCCGAAAAGTGGGGACGAACACGAGGCTTTGGAGCCACTACCCCGTGGAGCCAAGGGTTTCCAGCGGACCTTGGCACTTACAGAAGCCGTGGTAGAAGCAAGAAGAAGGCACTGGAACGGATATCGACATTAGAAGAGAAGGTGGCGTTTCTCTTGAAGAAAGGGGGACACCCTGTACCTGACACTGAAGAGGAGGTAGAACATCGTTCTGCACCTGATCAACTGCAAATAGAAGACGATCCTGTAGCAGATGTCGTCCCATCTCAGCATAGAAGCAGCGTGGGTTCCATGCAACTGCAGCTAGAAGACGGCCGTGCAGTCGAACCGTCGGCGCCTCACTACCCCGTGGATGATATCACGGAGAAGACAAACTGTGAGATACATATGCCAATGGGGAACATATCCTTCAGGGTGGCGTCAGGCTATGCTTTACCGAATCAACCTGGAGCAACCTACCATGGTGGTCAGATTCCAGCATCCTATGCTCGTGTCGGGTTGTCAACAATTACGCCGGGATGCCATTCCATTGAGCTCCATATTCCTGGAGGTGAAGGCGAGAAGACACTGGGAGAAATGGAGCTTGGTATCATCTTGTGGAATAAGGAACACATCGTGTTTCCTAACGCGGCGCCAAGGCCACGGACTCCTCCAGGTACAAATGCACCACCTCCAACAATTACTGAATGTTGCACCACATGTAAGCCTATTTTTAATAGTTTTTTCACTTTCGTACAGAGACCGCACGACCTCCAAGTCCACCCCACAACGAAGATTGGGAGCCCGAGGCCGAGGGTCCATCGCCCGTGCACTCCCGTGAGCCAACGGATGCGCCCACTACGGGTACGGCAAAGCGGAAGCTGCAGTTCAGAAGAAACGGGACTCCTCCCAAGAAGAGAAAAAGTAAACCCAAGAAAATCAAGACTCCCCCGAAGTTACCAGGCCTGATGACTCCGGAGGAACTAGACGAGGTCGTTAAAGCCAAAAACAAAGCATGGTTCGCACGGTTTCCCCTAAAGCCCCCTCCAGACGTCTGGAAGGAAACTCTGAAGAACATACCAAAGTGGCAAATTGAGCGCACCATCGACAACTTATATTATCCTGCACCGCCGCCACCGCCGCCCCTTTCAGACTATGAACGGTACATTGAAAAGATGCACACCGCACAGATGAAGCAGGCGTTGCAGATGAAGCAGACGGAGCAGACGAAATGCGGGAAACAATTTGCCCAGCTCGGACAACAAGAAGCACGGTCAATTGCCCCGCTCAAGGTGTTATCTGACCAGGCTTCAGTGTCCGGTCCACGCATGGGCGACTCCGGTTACGCTATTGCTGATGTGGTATATAAATATAACCCCGAGCACCCTCTGGTCAAAAATCCTACTGCTCTAACAACCCAACTATGGAATTTACATGTTTGGTACTTGGAGGCCGCAAGGCAAAAGAGAGACTGTATCATGGCGGCAGTTCAGGATCAACACTACTTCAGAGAGTACGGTGTGGAGCTTGGGTTCAATGACTTTTTCCAGATGTACAATCAACATGCCCTCGACAAGTCTATCCTCAGCTGCTACTGTTTGTAAGTGATTTATTTGTGTAATTTAATTATTTAGTTAAGCTCGCGTTCATTGCCCGTATAATTATCACTCACGACATTCTTTTTGTAAGCTACTATGCAGAATGAAGATTCGTGAATGCAGGCTGACAGGAATCTGGGACTTTGGGTTCATTGACCCGTATTCGTATCATCAAGACACAATAGAAAAGTTCAACAAGGATACCCGGATGATTTGCTAAGGTTTTTGAAGCGACAAAGTACCAAAAAAGAAATATTTTGGCCCTACGGATTCAAGTGAGTGTTACTGTCTTGTAGACATTCCATTTTGCTTACCTGATGTTAAGTGTAATTGATGAGTATGCATGACTGCGTGTGTACATGTGCGCAGGTCCCACTTCATATTGTTCATCATTAGAATCGATCAAGGACAAGTTGAAGTCTGGGACTCGTTAACCTGGGACGCTGACACATGGAAGAGCGCGCGTCAGATGCTTCAAAGGTATATATATATCGGTCTCTTTTTCGTTCATTTCCTGATATCAAGTAAGTAATAATTAACTTTTGTATTCATTTTTCTTTTGTCGGCCAGGGTTTGGCAAATGTTCATCAAGGAAGAACCCGGTACATGGGCAGACAAGCTCCAGTTTCAGATTAACAAAGTAAGTAGTACTAGGTACCCTGGTTTCAATACCATTACCATTCTCTTGATTATTATTAATTTGACTGAATTATGTTCTCGTACATAGAGCGTCCCGCAACAACCACAGGGAACTGATTATTGTGGATACTATGTTTGCGAGTTCATTCACAGGATTATCAATGAGAAATCCCGTACTTCCAGAAATCTAGAGGTACGTAACCGGATCTTCACAACTTTATTTATGTTGCCATCAATTATGTTTAGTTTTGTTCATAACTTAATTGTTTTCATCTACTTCTTTTAAAGATGCAACGAAAGCGGGCGATGCTCAAACCAATCCAGCGTTGCAAGGCAGTTGCAGAGGAATTGGCAGGATTTCTCCTCACGCAAGTCATAGATGAAGGCGGAGAATTTTTCCATCCTATGAACCAATGTTGATGCTCCCTTCTCTATGCAAGTATACAGCTATTGGAAACGAACTTCAGATTATGTAATACTCGGTCGAGTACTTCGTGTTACATGTATATATATATGTACTTTTATTTGGTGCATCAACATTTAACCGAAAACACGGAATCGGAAACACTTAACCGCAAACACGGAATCGGTGTTTCGGATACGTATTTCCGATTACGTGTTTCCGATTCCGTGTTCGTAAAAAACGAAACACGGACACACGGAATCGGAAAGACGTAAACGGAAACACGTAAACGGAAACCCTGAAAATACGGAACACGCCCTAAACCCTAAACACTAAATACGGAATCGGAAACCCTGAAAAGAAAAAGGAAAAAAAAAGCATTAGCACCGGTTGGTGTTACCAACCGGTTCTAAAGGTCCTCCGCCTGCGTGCACTCTTCGGCGCCCACGTGGAGGCCTTTAGCACCGGTTCGTGACAGACCGGTTCTAAAGGGGGGGCCTTTAGTCCCGGATACGTAGCACCGGATGTGTATCCGGGTCCAAAGGCCCTTACAAACCGGTGCTAATGCCCTGTTCTCCACCAGTGTCATCTCCGTGATATCATCCACCGGGTGCATCATCGGCGGTGCATCATCACCCGGGAGCTGCGTGGACGCAACGCTGCTTTTCGATGAGAATGTGCGGCGCCGGTAGCATCGACTTCACCTTCTACCATGTGTGATACGCCGGCAGACACTAGCTGCTGGCTAAGTGTGTTAATTTGCTCCTGCTGCTGCATTGCTACATCCTGCGTCCGCTTTATCTGTTCTTCAAGTTGACGCCTCCAGTTTGCCTGACTCTCTGCTTCAGCTGCCTCCGCGTCCTTTTCCCGTTGACGGCTTCTATCGGGGTATTTCTTTTTGGTGTCGTCAAACCCAATACTCCACGGAGGATTTCCTTCTCTGCCTCGTATACGCCCTACATGTTCCGTATTCCCGAGGGTGCGTGTGAGCTCGTCGTTCTCTCTATCTGGCACAAACTTCCCCTCTTTAACGTCCTTTATTGCGCTTCTCAGATCTTCTATGGGTAGAGGATTCTCTTTATGCCTTATGTTATAGATTGCATTTTCTTCGGCGCCCAATGTGCCCCCATGCCCGTAGAACCATGACCTTGACCGCTCGACCCACAAGAACGGCTCGGGAGTGATCCCCTTCTCAAGCAGGTCGTTCTCCCATTTCTCCCACTTGGGCATGGAACCCTTGTAGCCAGGTTGCCCCATAACATGGTGATATACCTTTTTGGCGGCGTTTTTCTCATTTGTTTTTGTCCTTTCCTGTGCATTCTCTGACAGCTTGTACTTCACAAACTCTGCCCATAAGGGTTTTATTTTCTCATACCCTTGAGTGAAATCTGGAGTCTTGCCCTTCTTAACAAAGTCAAGGTTCAATCTTTTCTTCCAGTTTTTGAATTGCTCGGCCATCTTTTTCAGATTCCACGCCTTGACCTTTTCCAGCAACTCAAGTTTCTTTTTAGTAACATCAGCTTCACCATCTACCTCCTCATTATCATCCGCCTCATTCTCGTCCACCTCCGGCAAGGGTAAGGTGAAATTACACATGATCTTTTTGAAAAGATGGTCTTTGGCTTTTTTGCTCACAAATGAAATTCGTTGTCTCCGCGGATCTTTTGGCTTGTTCCACTCATGAACAGTGATCGGGATGTGATCCCTAACTAGCACTCCGCATTGCTTCACAAATTTTTGGGCAACATCAGCGGGAAGCTCGGGTGCGTCGTCTGCTCTGATCGTTTCGATCCTATATCTTTCTGTATCGTTCAACTTTTTTGTTGCGCCTCGTTTCGTGTTTTTTCCGGTTGATATGCTTGAACCGGATGGCTAAAAATATAAAGACTGTTAATACATGTATATAGACAACGGATGCTTCACTAGTTAACATATCTATATGCACCTCGGAGCAGGTGTTTGTAATTTGTACGGCTCCACCGGAGCCGTCGGCTGCTCCCTTATCGGAGCCGTCGGCTGCTCCCTTATCGGAGCCGTCGGCTTCTCCCTCACCGGAGCCGTCGGCTTCTCCCTCAGCAGAGACGTCTCCTCGGGTTAGCTCCGGATCTCCCTCACTGGACTCGTTCATCCACTGGCTCACATCGGTCTCTCCCTCGGGCCCGTGGATTAAACCCTCGATCAAGTTTTCCGCATCTTCGTCTCTTGGCTCCATACTTTTCTGAAAATACACAAAATTCCCTAAGTTAGAAAAAAAAAGAGTAATTATATATTCCAGATCCATTTCATCAAAATTGCTTAAAGATAATAGCTAATGGTACTTATACGTAAACAAGTTAGAAAAAAGAGTATCAATATGTTCCAGATCCTCATTTCAATTATAAAAGCAACATTGATGAAATATTTAAACGTATCAATACACACCAAGAGTTACATAGCTCGGGTTTATTTTATTTAACCCTAATACATCACGATCGAATAATATCACTTATACATATTCATGACATCTCTCAAACTAATTAACTTCGACTGGGTCCTAAGCCGCGGGGTGCTGAGTCGCGGGTGCTACGCATCCATAGGTAAGGAACCCTCACAGGGTCATAGATCACGTGGTAAGGAACCCTCCGAATAATCGACCAACTGCTGCTATACTCCGTATCGAGCAAGTGCATGTAGCGACGGACGTGCTCGTCCTCCTCCCTGATACGTTGATGTACCACCTCCTCAGGGGCCGGCTCTCTCCGCACCGACCGTGGCCCACGCGATGGCCACCAAAGAATATCCGGGTCGACAACGTCACCCGGATTTCTCACCAAGCCGCGTGTCCCGGTAGTAAGGACCTCCCAGTGCCAGCCCGGCGGGGCCCAGTCCCGGACATCGCCCGGCGGGTCCAACAGAGACATAAGCTAAAAACAGACCCGTACTAAGTAAATATTCCTAATTATCAAATTGGCCCTTCTCATATCTTGTGCTTGTTACGAGGTAGTATACGTGATGGCGATGCGGGGAAGGATGAAGACAAGGGTTTCTGAACTTCCTTAGTTCGAACCAAAACCCTCATCTTCATCCTTTCCCCGGATCACCACCGCCTATAGTACCTCTTAACATGAACAAGGGTTTCTGAACTTTAGTAAGGAGTATGACTAGCAGATCTGATCGAGTCTTTCCGAGTAAAGTTGCGACTCGAACGAGACATAACAGTTTTAGCACCCCAGATTATCCATATCATGTGTGAAAACGTTGCAGATCACTTCCTCTTCTTGAAGAAGAAGAAGAGGAAGTGATCTGCAATGTTTTCACACATAACTGGATAATCTGGAATGATGTTATGCCCCGTTCTCGAGTCACAAGTTTATTAGGAAAGAGTGGATCTGATCTGCTAGTCATACTCCTGCCTAGACCTTCACATATTGTGCCTGCTACGAGGTAGTACACGTGATGGCAATCTGGAAAAGGATGAAGACAGGGGTTTTTGGAAATCTTTGAAACTAAACAAAATCATATATGTAATATCGTGAGATCCGAACAAGGTTAGACCCTTTTGTGCACTTACATAATGGGGACATTCTTCATAACCCCGGAAGGGATTTCTGAGGAATGTAACCATTACGTATGTGCACAAAAGGGTTCAACTTCGTTCGGATCTCACGATATTACATATGTGACTTTATTTAGTTCCAAAGAAATTTAGAAACCCTCATCTTCCTTCTTTCCCCGGATCACCACCACCTGTAGTACCTCTTAACAGGAACAAGATGGTCATCGGGCCTTGATGTGAAGTTGGACCTTCACATTTTGTGCTTGTTACGAGGTAAGTACACGTGATGGAGATGCGGGGGAAGGAAGGGTTTCTGGAGTTCTCTAAAACTAAACAAAATCATATATGTAATAGTGAATTCCGGAAAAAACTAGATCCTTTTGTACACATACATAATGGGGATATTCTTCATAACCCCGGAAGGGATTTCTGAGGAATATCACCATTACGAATGTGCACTAAAGGATTCAGCTTCATCCGGATCTCACGAACCATATTACATATGTGACATTATTTAGTTCGAAAGAAATCCAGAAACCCTCATCTTTATCCTTTCCCCGGATCACCACCGCCTGTAGTACCTCTTAACATGAACAAGATGGTCATCGGGCCTTGATGTGCAGTTGGACCTTCACATTTTGTGCTTGTTACAAGGTAAGTACACGTGATGGCGATGCGGGGGAAGGAAGGGTTTCTGGACATTATTAAAACTGTACAAAATCATATATGTAATAGTGAAATCCGGAAAAAACTAGACCCTTTTGTACATATACATAATGGGGACATTCTTCATAACCCCGGAAGGGATTTCTGAGGAATGTCACCATTACGCATGTGCACTAAAGGGTTCAGCTTCATCTGGATCTCACGAACCATATTAGATATGTGACATTATTTAGTTCGAAAGAAATCCAGAAACCCTCGCATTCGTTCCTTTCCCCGGATCACCACCGCATGTAGTACCTCTTAACAGGAACAAGATGATCATCGGTCTGTGTGCCTCATATTTAGGGTGGACACATACAAGCAGCCTTGGTGGACCCGGCGCGCTAAGTGGGATGCACAAGATCCTAACTTTGTGAAAATGACAAGGCGCACCGAACCACGAAGGCCATCTGAGTGTGAACCAACTCTTTCAATCGGCATTTATTCAAAAGATCGAACGAACATCACAAGTAAAACTGCAATAACAGCTCCAAATTTCTAACACAAAGTAAAAAAATTCTAACTTACTGAATTTTTCTAACTTAGTGAAATTATTCTAACTTTGTGAAAATTTCTAACACTAACTTAGTGAAATTTTCTAACTTAGTGAAATTTTCTAACTTAGTGAAAATTTTCTAAATTAGTGAAATTTTCTATCTTAGTGAAATTATTCTAACTTCGTGAAATTTTCTAACACTAACTTAGTGAAATTTTCGAACACTAACTTAGTGAAATTTTCTAACTCAGTGAAAATTTTCTAACTTAGTGAAATTTTCTAACTTAGTGAAAAATTTCTAACTTTGTGAAATTTTCTAACACTAACTTAATGAAATTTCTAAAAATTCTTAAGTGAAATACCTAAATAAAAAATTCTAAGTCTAATTTTCTAACGCTAAAATTTTTCTAAGTCTAATTTTCTAACACTAAAATTCCTAAGTCAATTCTAACAATTCTAAAATTCCTAAGTCAAATCTAAAATTTCTAAGTCAATTAATTCTAACAATTTTAAAATTCCTAAGTCAATTCTAACATTAAAATTTTCTAACAATTCTAAAAGTTCTAGTATGCCTGACATTTCTAATAATTCCTAACTAATGATTCTAACATTTCAAACACTAGTAAAAATGTAAAAACAAAAACTGTAAGTAAAAAAAGAAAAAAAAAGAAAAAAGCCCTCTGTTTAGGGCGATGGAGGCAGTGCCTACCTCCGCTCGGGCGCGCAACGGAGGGCGCCGCGCGCGGGTAGTTGGCACCGCGATGACGTACGAGGGCCGCACGACGGATCGAGGGCGGGGCGCGGGGGCGGCTCGACGGAGGGCGGCGCGAGCGGCGCGACGGAGAATGACATCGACGGGCGTGCGGTGCAGGCGCCGCGATGGAGAAGCGGAGTAGCCTGGCGGCGTCGATTCCTTCTCCCTGCAGCGTGGTTATGAATTTGGGAAGGGAGGAGACGCGTATATATAGCCAGGGGCATCCGTCCCGGTTCGTAGGAACAACCGGGACGAAAGGGTCTTCCGTCCCGGTTGTTCCTACGAACCGGGACGGATGCCTCAATTTTTTTTTTCCCGCAGGGGTACGTGTAACGCGCTCGTTGGGGGGGAGGGGGGCATCCGTCCCAGTTGTTTGCAAAAACCGGCACGAATGCCCTATTTTCAATTATTTTTTGTTTTATATTGTTTTCCTTTATGTTTTATTTTGTTTTTTGTTTCCTTTTTGTTTTCTCTTGTTTTATTTTCTTTTCTATTGTTTACTTTATGTTTTCTATTGTTTTCCTTTATGTTTTCTATTTTTTTATTTTGTTTTCTCTTGTATTCTTTTTGTTTTCTGTTGTTTTATTTTGTCTTCTATTGTTTCCTTTATGTTTTCTATTGTTTTCCTTTATGTTTTCTATTGTTTTATTTTGTTTTCTCTTGTTTCCTTTTTGTTTTCTCTTGTTTTATTTTGTTTTCTACTGTTTCCTTTATGTTTTCTAGTGTGTTCATTGTTTTCTATTGTTTTCCTTTATGTTTTATATTGTTTTATGTTGTTACCTTTTTTGTTTTCTATTGTTTCCTTTATGCTTTCCATTATTTCCTTTATGTTTTCTATTGTTTTATTTTGTTTTCCACTATATCGTTTATGTTTCAAATAATAACTCCACACGTTTCAAATACAGAACAAGGTACGTTAAATTTATAATAAGTGCACTTCAGACCAGTTGATCCATGCATTTACATAGTTTCGTCGCATACAAGGCATCCGGGTGATTTGTATTCGGTCGATGAACCTTCAAGGGGAGATGTAGAACAACAATCGGTATCGCCATCATACAGCCCGACCGTGGCTATTGAGTGCATATATGCATATCAAAAGAACGGTCGGCCGTATGATGGCGAATCCGGGTGATTTGTATTTGGTCGATGAACTGAATGATGTATCAAACCTTTTGTCAAACCTTCAAGGGAGGATGTAGAACAAAACAATCGGTATCGCCATCATACAGCCCTGCCGTGGCTACTGAGTGCATATATGCATACCAAATGCACGGTAGGACATATGATGGCGAATCCGGATGATTTGTATTTGGTCGATGAACTGAATGATGTATCAAAACTTAAAGGGGAGATGTAGAACAAAATAATCGGTATCGCCATCATACAGCCCTACCGTGGCTACTGAGTGCATATATGCATACCAAATGCACGGCAGGACGTATGATGGCGAATCCGGATGATTTGTATTTGGTCGATGAACTGAATGATGTATCAAACCTTAAAGGGGGATGTAGATAAAAACAATCAGTATCGCCAGCATACAGCCCTGCCGTGGCTACTCACTACAAGAAATATGTTGATACATGGCCCTCAATTTTTGTCACTAGAAGGTCAAGTAGTTTCATTCATGACCCCTTTTTGACCAAAAATGAAAAGTCACATACCGAGCGTCTTATTTGATCGTCAATGACTAATTGAATGGAATTGTCATAGACTCTATGACCCAATCAGAGGGGTCATAACCCTATGACCAATTGATTTGGTCATGTGATATCCTGCCTTAGCCACGTCAGATCCTACGTGGCCAATCCTACGTGGCAAAATTATGACCAACTGAGTGGGTCATGGAACAGATTCAGCCCAGTCCATGCAGCTCCTCCATATGGGGCAGGCCCGATAAGTAAGCCTTTTTGCGATTTTTTCATGTATTATTCGGCCCAACAATTAAGCCTTTTTACGATTTTTTCCTGACTTACTTTTTTGACTAAATGTACCAAGCAGAATATTTCTGAGCCTTTTCCTATCCTGGGCCTTTCTTTTTACACGATTTGATAGTTTTTTTTGTTTATTTGGGCCATGGCATTCTTGGTCCACGATCGTTTGGGCCATAGCCTTTTCAGAGCCCAAATACTATATGGTCCACTAAAGGTTTTGGTCTTATTAATTTACATATTTCATTTTTTTTTCACATTTCTACAGCAAACAATCAATAATTCTATCAGAAAATGTGAAATCCAGAAATGATTTGATCAAATATTCACAACAGTAGATAGAAATTCGCATCAACAGAGAAGGAACAAGTCTAATTACAATAGATCCAACAAGGTACATACATCCGAACAGATACATAGGCACCAAAACGTGGTGGCTACATTATCTAAACTGTGGCTTCATCTAATCTTCTGTCAAAGAGGCAGCCCTGAGAAGATGAATGTCACAGCAGCAGCAGCCTCAACAACAAATATTGCAACCTGAAAAGATGAATATTCGGTTCAAACTCCAGTCAAACCATTTAACTCAAATTAATAACCGCATGTCCAATAATACAATAAAATAGGGCAGGAGGGGCACTTCTTCACAATCTTACTGGGTGGAAACAGTAGGGAAAACTCATTCATGGTTCTTCAACCACGACCAGTAAAGGAATACATGAGAAAACGTTGAATGATGTTCAAGTCGCCACATTTAGCTCTACAGAATAGTACTGCACAAAAGTTACCTAGTTTATTCAGAAAGCTCTTCCCATTTACATGCTTCCAGATGTGCTCCTCTAACTTGTTTATGGTGTCCCCAGTAATGTTGCATACGAGCTTGGACCTGCAGCACAAAACCCAACTCAATTTCACAAAGCCATACCGTACAAAGTGCAAAGGCTGAGGTATATCACAATTACGAGCACAAGTATCGTGCCTATGTTGTTTCGCGCAACATCTACGTTGCATCTAGAACCCTAGAATCCCTTAAACATGCACTAACGGATAGCCAATCAAACCCACAAGGGTGCAGATGAGCAACCCATAATTCTAGACAAATTTTTGGGATAATCTATCTACGCTGGGCACGCATCAAGCAACAATACAGAGAGAGGGTAGAAGAGAAGTACGCACTTGTGCTTGGGGTGGGGCTTGAAGGCATTGAAGATTGTGAAGAAGTGCCCCTCCTGCCCCACTGGGTAACCCTTACTGGGTAACCCTTCAAGCAGCTAAGGCTGCAAAGCAGCATTAGAACTTTTAAATTTCCGATCTGAAGACTGCTCCTTGTTCTTTCGTTTGTTCCCGCTTAGATCCCTTCCAACACTGTCAGTACAAATGATTTTACAGAAATAATAAGTACAAGTATCCAGGATCAGACAAGAGAGTACAAGGGTCAAGCTAGCAAACCTTCCAGTATACAAAAACCACTCCCTGTGGTCCTCATCATCTATGTAACCTCCTGAGATAAGCAGCAAGATCTTGTATGTCATCATCACCATCAGGCTCATCCTCAAAGTACACAAAAGAAAATCCCAAAATGGTAAATACACAATTAAGAACAATGGAATAACTAGATAAACACTGAACAATCAGAGAATCAAAGACAATATATAAACATAGTAGCACTGCTAGAGAACAAGGTTTACTAATTTGGAGTGTGAAATACTAAATTTGGGATTCATACTTGATAAATAAAGTAGAGAATCAAAGAACTTACAATGCAACAATAATTGACACAACCAACACAACATAAATGGAGGTAATTTATCTTGATGCAGCAGAAGTTATGGTACTAAATAATAGTAAGAACTTACATCACTTATGGTACTAAGAAGAGCACTACCAATAGTAACAGATGAGACAACTTATATTGATCTCATGATATGTCAAAGCCGATTGGATATCAGCAGATCTTGCTTCAGCTCTAGCTACAAGTGCTAAACATAGTTATTCTCAAGTACTAGTTCAGGAAATTCATGACACAAGACTAGATGAACAATTTTCTAATCACAGTCATTTTCTAATTAACTAGCACCAAAATATATCCAAGTGTTCAGGAAATTCTTGACTTCACATTTCATTTATAGCAGATATGACCAACTAATGTTTGATGTTTTGACTTTAACAAATTAATCTGATGTTTGGACCTATATTTTATCTTCACTGGGACATCGAATGCATATATAGACAACTTATAAATGGAATGCCAACTCAAAATACAGAAATTTGGCATACAGTAGCATGCACAACCACACAATCATACAAACAATTCCAAGTAATGGTGCAACTTGAGCTAGCTAGTGCAACCACAATAACTTTGTAGGACAATAATACGTAGCAGAATAGTAGAAAGCAAGGAGAATAAAGGACTCTGCTGCAGTTATACAGATGTCCCTCTATAACTAATATGGAGCACCTTCGCTCGGTGGCATCCCAGTACAACGTGGGCTACTTTGCTATTGGATGGTCCTTTTGTTCTATGTAATCCCCTACCATTCTAGCAGCCTGCAAAATAAAGAGGAGAAGAAGTTAGTAGCAGCAGAGGCTGTAAGTAATAGTCCTATGCAGTACACAAATCACTAATAGTCCTATGCAGTACACAAATCAAGAACACGATATAGAGTTTTCTCTCTTGGTGACCGAGTTTTCATTGGATAGAGATATGTGTGGAAGCTGTCGATCGAGTTAATAGCATGTGACTACCATCCTGCCACTAGAACATTCTGATAGCTCACTGCAAAAAGCTTGTACTTGTCATCCATCTGCAGAAACTAAAATTTTCTGGACCTCTCTAGAACCAGGAAATCGCATATGGATCTAGAACCCGTAAGTCAACCTCATCCTAATTGTATCCCGAAGTGGACGTGAGAGCAAAAGAGATCATGAAGTAATAAGAGAAGCAAAGCTGAAAGTTGTGGACACTCGGCAGTCATCCGGATACCTAAAAGCCCAAATGCCATTCCTCCATGGATTCCATAGATGCTCTCGTGTCTTCCTCCCTAGTCCTTATCGGCCGTGGCCCAATCAGATGCTGCCCATCTGTAAGAACGCGCTCCCCAGAGATCGACATCAGATGCTGCCCATCTGTAAGAACGCACTCCCCAGAGATCAACATGTTTTCGGGTGTTTGCTGACCGAACTTCATAATCCAAACCCCTACCCTACTGCTCGTTATACTCCATGAGAAAAAACGAACCTAAGCAAAGGGGCCAGACGCGAGAGCCGAAGCGCACGGCAAGGCGTACCTGACGATGCTGCTGTTGGAGACGAATCCCAGCAGCCTAAAGATGTTGCGGCGCCGGATCTGCCCCAGCGTACCCACCTCTGCCAAGAAGCCCCTGTCGCCGCCCACGCGGCGTCCCACCAGCCCCTTGATGTCCAGCTCGGATCCGCCCTTGTTCTTTGCTGCTACGCCGCTCCAGGTCCGACCTCCTTGACAACATCGACCTCTCCATCCTCCGGCGCACGCACATCCAGTGCCTCCGTGGCCCAGAACCTCATCGCCGATGAGTTCAGAAACCGGTTGATGCCATGGCGGTGGTTTGGGGAAGGAGATTGAGATTGGGGATGGCATCCAGATGTATGGCAGGCCACACCGGCTGCAAGGAACCGAGGTACACGTCCAGCGACCACGAGGCCACATCGAGCGGCACCTACGATGACAATTTTGCGGCGAGAGATGGTGGAGGGAGGAAGGGGGCTGGGTCGTGGGCGAAGATGAGGAAAAGATCAGGTGTTGAGGAGCGGATCTGAGGCTCGGGTGCTCATCGGGGAGGAGTGGATCTCGGGGCGAGAGATGGTGGCGTGTGGAGCAGGGGCGGCGGCTATCGATGGTTGCGGCGCGATGGAAAGGATAGAAGGTCCATCCGGCGGCGGCCTTGTCGGAGAGGCATATACAGTAGGGAGGGCTAGGGAGGAGGCCGGTGGCGAGGGAGAAAGAGGAACTTGGAGAGAGGCGGCGGCGGAAGGAGTGGTCTAGGGTTTGTGGGAGGGGAATTGGGTGGGGAGTGGGTGACCGAGTGACTCGGAGCCGGAGGGAGTGGGCGGGGAAATTAGCTCCCCGCGGGAGATATTTTCGGGTACAGAGAGTTGGGAGGGAAATCCTTTTTTGTTTGGACTTTGGAGGGAAATTTTGGGGTTCAAAACTATAAGAAATTTGTAGAATTTGTAGAAATGTAAAGTATATTAAATTTCGCTTAGTCGTGATTGTCGTACGTATTTCCTGCAACCCGCAAAAAAATCACCAAAACGCCTAGAAAACTCGGTAGAACTTCTCATCAATCAAAACCATCACACTAGAATAAACAGTTGGGTGGAACCTCCACCACTTATATGTCACCGGACACTTTGCCTCCCGGAGAACCAAAAATATCCCCCAACATTCCACCTCCACCGCTGCATCGACCATCCCCCGGTGTTCCACCTCACCACAACTGTCACCATTACTCACAAAGATGCATAATGGAACAACTAACAATGTTGACGAAGATTCATGGCTTTAGGGGGAAATGACGGATGTTTTAGCCACATCCATGGCATAGTTTGTTTAAATGTGACCATATTCCACACAAAGATGCATATTGGTACAACTAACAATGTTCACGAAGAAAGTTTTATTTTTCGTTGAATACAAATACCATTTTCCATTCCCGGGGTGTCAAAACTGGGGTTTTTTTGTGAAGCACATATAAAAAATATGACACAAAAATGTACCAAGTAAAATTCTAAATATATTATGTCATATTTTATCTACAGATAACAAACTTACTTCCTCTCAATCGCTCAAAATACACCTCTTTCGAAAAAGACAAATTTCTGCCGATTCAGCTGAAACAGGGCCAAATTTGAACTACAGGTGCCTCGTAGTTTTCTCTTTATTTTTTGAAAAAAATCATTTTTAGGTACCCAAGTACCTATTTCAACATAGATACACCAAGAGTTCATCAAGATTCAGCACCTAGGTACGAACGGTCATGTCCCCCGTTTTGACCGTTTCCCGAAACCGGCTTAGAAAATTCCAGAAAATTCAAAAAAACTCGAAATGATGCAAGATCTTCGCGTGGTGTTGTTATGTATGTCCTAGTATCCACCAAAAATAATAAACTTGGAATACGACAATTTGGTGGAAAATGTGTTCACAGAAATGAGCTATCTCGTACGAAGATTCATGGCTTTAGGGGGAAATGACGGATGTTTTAGCCACATCCATGGCATAGTTTGTTTAAATGTGACCATATTCCACACAAAGATGCATATTGGTACAACTAACAATGTTCACGAAGAAAGTTTTATTTTTCGTTGAATACAAATACCATTTTCCATTCCCGGGGTGTCAAAACTGGGTTTTTTTGTGAAGCACATATAAAAAATATGACACAAAAATGTACAAAGTAAAATTCTAAATATATTATGTCATATTTTATATACAGATAACAAACTTACTTCCTCTCAATAGCTCAAAATACACCTCTTTCGAAAAAGACAAATTTCTGCCGATTCAGCTGAAATAGGGCCAAATTTGAACTACAAGTGCCTCGTAGTTTTCTCTTTATTTTTTGAAAAAAATAATTTTTAGGTACCCAAGTACCTATTTCAACATAGATACACCAAGAGTTCATCAAGATTCAGTACCTAGGTACGAACGGTCATGTCCCCCGTTTTGACCGTTTCCCGAAACCGGCTTAGAAAATTCCAGAAAATTCAAAAAAACTCGAAACGATGCAAGATCTTCGCGTGGTGTTGTTATATATGTCCTAGTATCCACAAAAAATAATATAGTTGGAATACGACAATTTGGTGGAAAATGTGTTCACGGAAATGAGCTATCTCGTACGAAGATTCATGGCTTTAGGGGGAAATGACGGATGTTTTAGCCACATCCATGGCATAGTTTGTTTAAATGTGACCATATTCCACACAAAGATGCATATTGGTACAACTAACAATGTTCGCGAAGAAAGTTTTATTTTTCGTTGAATACAAATACCATTTTCCATTCTCGGGGTGTCAAAACTGGGTTTTTTTGTGAAGCACATATAAAAAATATGACACAAAAATGTACAAAGTAAAATTCTAAATATATTATGTCATATTTTATCTACAGATAACAAACTTACTAACTCTCAATAGCTCAAAATACACCTCTTTCGAAAAAGACAAATTTCTGCCGATTCAGCTGAAACAGGGCCAAATTTGAACTACAGGTGCCTCGTAGTTTTCTCTTTATTTTTTGAAAAAATCATTTTTAGGTACCCAAGTACCTATTTCAACATAGATACACCAAGAGTTCATCAAGATTCAGCACCTAGGTACGAACGTTCATGTCCCCCGTTTTGACCGTTTCCCGAAACCGGCTTAGAAAATTCCAGAAAATTCAAAAAAACTCGAAACGATGCAAGATCTTCGCGTGGTGTTGTTATATATATCCTAGTATCCACAAAAAATAATATACTTGGAATACAACAATTTGGTGGAAAATGTGTTCACAGAAATGAGCTATCTCGTACGAAGATTCATGGCTTTCGGGTGAAATGACGGATGTTTTGGCCACATCCATGGCATAGTTTGTTTAAATGTGACCATATTCCACACAAAGATGCATATTGGTACAACTAACAATGTTCACGAAGAAATTATTTTTCGTTTAATACAAATACCATTTTCCATTCCCGGGGTGTCAAAACTGGGTTTTTTTGTGAAGCACATATAAAAAATATGACACAAAAATGTACAAAGTAAAATTCTAAATATATTATGTCATATTTTATCTACAGATAACAAACTTACTTCCTCTCAATAGCTCAAAATACACCTCTTTGAAAAAGACAAATTTCTGCCGATTCAGCTGAAACAGGGCCAAATTTGAACTACAGGTGCCTCGTAGTTTTCTCTTTATTTTTTGAAAAAATCATTTTTAGGTACCCAAGTACCTATTTCAACATAGATACACCAAGAGTTCATCAAGATTCAGCACCTAGGTACGAACGGTCATGTCCCCGTTTTGACCGTTTCCCGAAACCGGCTTAGAAAATTCCAGAAAATTCAAAAAAATCGAAACGATGCAAGATCTTCGCGTGGTGTTGTTATATATGTCCTAGTATCCACAAATAATAATATACTTGGAATACAACAATTTGGTGGAAAATGTGTTCACAGAAATGAGCTATCTCGTACGAAGATTCATGGCTTTCGAGTGAAATGACAGATGTTTTGGCCACATCCATGGCATAGTTTGTTTAAATGTGACCATATTCCACACAAATATGCATATTGGTACAACTAACAATGTTCATGAAGAAAGTTTTATTTTTCGTTGAATACAAATACCATTTTCCATTCCCGGGGTGCCAAAACTGGATTTTTTTGTGAAGCACATATAAAAAATATGACACAAAAATGTACAAAGTAAAATTCTAAATATATTATGTCATATTTTCTCTACAAATAACAAATTTACTACCTCTAAATAGCTCAAAATACACCTCTTTCGAAAAAGACAAATTTCTGCCGATTCAGCTGAAACAGGGCCAAATTTGAACTACAGTTGCCTCTTAGTTTTCTCTTTATTTTTTGAAAAAAATCATTTTTAGGTACCCAAGTACCTATTTCAACATAGATACACCAAGAGTTCATCAAGATTCAGCACCTAGGTACGAACGTTCATGTCCCCCGTTTTGACCGTTTCCCGAAACCGGCTTAGAAAATTCCAGAAAATTCAAAAAAACTCGAAACGATGCAAGATCTTCGCGTGATGTTGTTATATATATCCTAGTATCCACAAAAAATAATATACTTGGAATACAACAATTTGGTGGAAAATGTGTTCACAGAAATGAGCTATCTCGTACGAAGATTCATGGCTTTCGGGTGAAATGACGGATGTTTTGGCCACATCCATGGCATAGTTTGTTTAAATGTGACCATATTCCACACAAAGATGCATATTGGTACAACTAACAATGTTCACGAAGAAAGTTTTATTTTTCGTTTAATACAAATACCATTTTCCATTCCCGGGGTGTCAAAACTGGGTTTTTTTGTGAAGCACATATAAAAAATATGACACAAAAATGTACAAAGTAAAATTATAAATATATTATGTCATATTTTATCTACAGATAACAAACTTACTTCCTCTCAATAGCTCAAAATACACCTCTTTGAAAAAGACAAATTTCTGCCGATTCAGCTGAAACAGGGCCAAATTTGAACTACAGGTGCCTCGTAGTTTTCTCTTTATTTTTTGAAAAAATCATTTTTAGGTACCCAAGTACCTATTTCAACATAGATACACCAAGAGTTCATCAAGATTCAGCACCTAGGTACGAACGGTCATGTCCCCCGTTTTGACCGTTTCCCGAAACCGGCTTAGAAAATTCCAGAAAATTCAAAAAAACTCGAAACGATGCAAGATCTTCGCGTGGTGTTGTTATATATGTCCTAGTATCCACAAATAATAATATACTTGGAATACAACAATTTGGTGGAAAATGTGTTCACAGAAATGAGCTATCTCGTACGAATATTCATGGCTTTCGGGTGAAATGACGGATGTTTTGGCCACATCCATGGCATAGTTTGTTTAAATGTGACCATATTCCACACAAAGATTCATATTGGTACAACTAACAATGTTCACGAAGAAAGTTTTATTTTTCGTTGAATACAAATACCATTTTCCATTCCCGGGGTGTCAAAACTGGGTTTTTTTGTGAAGCACATATAAAAAATATGACACAAAAATGTACAAAGTAAAATTCTAAATATATTATGTCATATTTTATCTACAAATAACAAATTTACTACCTCTAAATAGCTCAAAATACACCTCTTTCAAAAAAGACAAATTTCTGCGGATTCAGCTGAAACAGGGCCAAATTTGAACTACAGGTGCCTCTTAGTTTGCTCATGATTTTTTGTAAAAATCATTTTTAGGTACCCAAGTACCTATTTCAACAGAGATGCACCAAGAGTTCATCAATATTCAACACCTAGGTACTAACGGTCATGTCCCCCGTTTTGACTGTTTCCCGAAACCGGCTTAGAAAATTCCAGAAAATTCAAAAAAACTCGAAACGATGCAAGATCTTCGCTTGGTGTTGTTATATATGTCCTAGTATCCACCAAAAATAATAAACTTGGAATAAGACAATTTGGTGGAAAATGTGTTCACAGAAATGAGCTATCTCGTACGAAGATTCATGGCTTTCGGGCCAAATGACGGATGTTTTGGCCACATCCATGGAATAGTTTTTTTTATATGTGACCATATTCCACACAAAGATGCATATTGGTACAACTAACAATGTTCACGAAGAAATTTTTATTTTTCGTTGAATACAAATACCATTTTCCATTCCTGGAGTGTCCAAACTTGGTTTTTTTTTGTGAAGCATATACACAAAATATGTTGCAAAATTGTACAAAGTAAAATTATAAATATATTATGTCATATTTGATCTACAAATAACAAATTTACTACCTCTAAATAGCTCAAAATACAACTTTTTCGAAAAAGACAAGTTTCAGCCGATTCAGCTGAAACCGGGCCAAATTTGAACTACAGGTGCCTCATAGTCTGCTCATGATTTTTTGTAAATATCATTTTCAGGTACCCAAGTACCTATTTCAACATAGATACACAAAGATTTCATCGATATTCAACACCTAGGTACGAACGGCCATGTCCCCCGTTTTGACCGTTTCCCGAAATTTTAATTATGAATCTTCACAACCCTATAGAAGTAATATATAAAGCTTAGGGGTATTTCTATTTTATTTTGACTAAAAATGGTCCCTAATAGTCTATAATAACATAATACATATTTAAAAAAAAAATCGAATCTGCTTTGGTTGAAATTGAAGTTCAAAAGCAAAAGTTATAAAAGAAGACAAAAATGAAAAAAAAAAGTGAAAAGAGAAAAAAAAAACACTTTCAAAATGGCCAGCCAAGCCTAGAAGCGAGGCTGGGCCAGCCCAGCCGTGAGGCCCATCCATCCCAGCAGCAAGGCCGGCCCAGTCCGGCTTGCCCTTGGACGGTTGATTGATAGAAATTGCGTGAATGGGTAAGCAAATCATAAAACAATTCGTGGTCTGATGGTTAGGAGCGGTCGAGTGGTTCTAGGAGGTCGTGGGTTCAAACCCTCACATCCCCTTATTTGCAATTTCTTTTCTCTTGTCTCAGTTCGGATGGCTCCCTTCAAATAAAATTTCGCTTTAAGTATATCACAAAATAGTTGTTGGCTTAGTGGTTAAGTGGGTTGAAGAGCTCTTCGGAGGCACGGTTCAAGTCCCCATTTCGCCCAATTTATTTGTTTTTCGTGGATAATTTCTTTTCTCTTGTCTCAAATCGGATGGCTCCCTTCAAATAAAATTCCGCTTTAAATATATCACAAAATAATTGTTGGCTTAGTGGTTAAGTGGGTTGAAGAGCTCTTGGGAGGCACGGGTTCAAGTCCCCATTTTGCCCATTTTATTTGTTTTTCGTGGATATCTAGCTGGGCCTACGTGTCAGCCGTGGTGTGCTCTACGTGTCAGGTTGGACACATGGACGGACACACAGGGGTGAAAATTGACACGTGGAAGTAACACATAGGCAAAAATTGACGCGTGGACATGACACATAGGCAAAAATTGACACGTGGACATGACACATAGGCAAAAATTGACACGTGGACATGACACATAGGCAAAAATTGACACGTGGACATGATACATAGGAAAAAATTACTGCCAACAAACTCATGACAAATTCAATTGGTCTTTCTTTATTTTCCATGGATGACAAAAAATTGACACGTGGAAGTGACACATAGGCGAAAATTGACACGTGGACATGACACATAGGCAAAAATTGACACGTGGACATGATACATAGGCAAAAATCACTGCCAACAAACGCATGACCAATTCAATTGGTCTTAGTTAAGCAAAAAACGGGTCATACACCAGGTATCATGTGTTATGACCATCTTGTTAAAGAAAATCATGACTTTTTAGCCAACAAAGTCATGGGTTTAGTCCCTCCCAAACATGTCATGACCAACAGATTAAAAATGGTCATGGATCTATGACCAGTTCATCCACGGTCATTAAAAAAGGGTCATGTATCAACATATTTCTTGTAGTGACTGAGTGCATATATGCATACCAAATGCACGGCATGACGTATGCTGGCGAATCCGGATGTTTTGTATTTGGTCGATGAACTGACTGGTGCATGAAGGTGGGCTATATATAGGGTCCTCTGGCTCACAAAGTGTTGTGCTAGGGTTTTGATCCAACGGTTAAGAAACACCCCTGATCCAACGGCTCACAACCGCTCGAAAGAAACACACCCCTGATCCAACGACTCGCAAGCGATTGAAAGAAATACACGATCTATGTGATTCTTTCTGATTGGTCCGAACGAAACCCTAACCATTTCATCCCGGTTCGTAAAACAGGCCGGGACTAAAGGGACGATCCGTTTCCCAACGAAACCCGAACCATTTCGTCCCGGTTGGTAAAACAGGTCGGGACTAAAGGGATCATTTTCTTCTCACTATATATATGTATGCATTGCCACACCATTGGCATAAACACATATAAACTCACCACTCTCTAATGGCTTCTACCGTACCCACTATAACCTTCATCCAGGCGGAGGCACTTTCCGCCTCGAAGTACCCCTTCCCGCCCAGCTACAACATTCCCGCCGGTTGGATGCTGAGCGCCGGAGGAGTGCCGGTCCCTCCTCTTCCTCAAGGTGTGGCACGTCGGGCGGCCATCACGAACCACTACTACCACTAGCTCACGCCGCAGCAGCGGAGGAATCCCAGTTGGAATCCTGACTACCGCCCTACTTGGGACGCCTTCTTAATTAATCGGCGTGAGAGTGTGCTCGCCAGGTACGAGGAGAACGGCTCGCCTCCTTCGAACTTCAACGAGGCCGGTCGTCGGCTGTGGTGGGGCGGCGGACGGACTCTTCAGAGCGTCATGAACTACATCAGGGCTGGCGATAACCCCCGCCTGCGCTACCCTCACGCTGAGTCCTGGAGTCATGATCCTCCAAGGGAGTTCAGAGCACCGTCCGACTATAGTGACGACGACGGCGGCGACTACGACGACTACGAGTCGGAGTACTATAGGCCTAGGCAGGAGTATGACTAGCAGATATCAGATCCAGTCTTGCCATTATGTAGATCTATGCTCTCCGTTTAGGTTTAGATCCACTCTTGCCATTATGTACTGCCTTTTTTATCTATCCAAGATGCATGTTTGTGTGCAATATGGGCGCGAGCGCCGGTGCAACAATTTTTGTGAACACTTTTTCAATAGAACTATGATCATGTATTCCACGTTTATTATTACACATCATCAACAACATCCCTATCTAGTCTTCTAAATTTTCTTCGTGTAGAGATGGTCCATGAACCCTTGTCCCTTGCTTATGATCGATTCGGTCGTAACCATGGAGCATCTTCATTATTTAACGGGATGGTTGGGTCAGCTTTCACTATGAAGGGTGGAATTTCAACAAACTTATTATAATCTTCTGACATGTCTGTCGTGTCCTCGATTCCCATGATGTTTCTTTTCCCTGAAAGAACTATGTGACGCTTCGGCTCATCGTATGATGTATTTGTTTGCTTATTTTTTCTTTTTTTTCGGTCTGGAGGACATGTCCTTCACATAGAAGACCTGAGCCACATCATTGGCTAGGACGGATGGTTCATCATTGTAACCAATATTGTTGAGATCCACTGTTGTCATTCCGTAAAGCGGGTCTACCTTTACCCCTTTTCCATTCAGGTTGACCCATTTGCACTTGAACATAGGGACCTTAAAAGAAGGTCCATAGTCAAGTTCCCATATCTCCTCTATGTAACCATAGTATGTGTCATTGTTTCCATTCTCGTTTGTTGTATCAAAGCGGACACCACTGTTTTGGTTGGTGCTCTTCTTATCTTGAGCGATCGTGTAAAATGTATTCCCATTTATCTCGTACCCTTGAAAACTCCCAATAGTCGAAGATGGTGACCCGGCCAACATGTAGAGCTGATCTTCAATAGTGGTGTCATTTATAAGATGTGTTTGCAACCAACTTCCGAAAGTCTCCACATGTTTGCGTTTAATCCATGAGTCATCCTTCCCCGGGTTTGTGGAGCGTACAATATTCTTGTGTTCCTCGAGATACGGAGCCACGAAGATAGAATTTTTTAGAACTGTGTAGTGTGCTTTAGTGAAAGAATGCCCGTCCCTGGGTATCATTGTTTTCTTTCCCAGCATTCCTTTTCCCCTCAGTCTCCCCTCATGCCGCGATTCAGGAACACCAATCGTCTTAAGGTCAGGAATAAAGTCAACACAGAACCCAATGACTTCCTCTGTTCCATAGCCCTTCGAGATGCTTCCTTCTGGCGTAGCACGGTTATGAACATATGTGACGCCCCGGGATCGGGCACTATGCAGATTTCAGCATTCCCGCCAAATCCGCATAATAACCGATTCCAGATTGCCATTTATGATAACATTACAACAGTTCACGAATAATCCACAACAACAGAAGAGATTTATACAAGACGACTCAAACGAGTCAAGGATACAACTGATACAATACAAAGATCCAAATAACAGCGGAAGAAACAACATAGCGTCCAACTACGGACAAGATACAAATTGGACTAAGAGTCCTGAAGATAACCGAGAGCGTCCAATCCCTGCCCAGGCCAAGCCGGAGGGATTCCCAAGCTAACGTCGTCAGACTTAAAACCTGTTGACTGCAATGTTGAATATGCAGCCACGAAAAAGGGATTCGTGGGTCAGTACGGTTAAGTACTGGCAAGTGGATAAACCATACTCACAATATACCGGCGTAGCCAGTCATCACAAGATACAAATACTTTGGGATCAACGGAAAGGAAGGGATTATTGCAAATAAGCGGCAGCGGGCTGCACTAACCAACTACAGAGACTCACTATAACATCCGGCTAAAAGAGGGGGATAAGATAGCGTATCGTAACCAATTACAACTGACCACCAAACAAACCCATCCAATGTTACCCCCTTCTAAGGAAGCAACCCAAGGATAACTCACACTGTTGATTAATGCTGGATCAAGTTATTGTGTCAATAAGACTATTACTAGTCAAAGTTAGCATTAGTTAGGTGTAAGTTGTTCTGAGTACTTGTTAGCCAGTACTTTCACCAAGTAATCCATAACCGCGGAAAACACGGCTTCTCGAGAAGATTTATCCCTACAGGGTGTGCTCCAGTACCTGTACACACTCGAGCCACCAACTAAAACTCCGGTTGGCTCGACACGACCCAAACCATCTCTACAACCCATCCCAGGAGCCACGGAGCTATAAGGTCCCAGCCACGCAACCGAATACTCATCGCAGGTGTGCAAAACTCCCGCAGGACACAACACCCCGGCACTACAGGCCTCGCCCTATATGCATCATCATCATCATAACCATCACCAGTAACCATGGGGGGCCCTCCCATTATGCAAAGGAGCAAATGGAACACCCGAACTAAGTGTGGCTCTTCAGACAAGCTGCAGATCAGGTCTAAGTCGAAGGGGGTCCCATACTACCACCCGGATGCGGTGAGCACGCTCATCATGGATCAGTAGACAAGACTCTTTTCCTAGTTTCGACACTAGCAGGCTTCAAAACCCTAACCCGGGCCTCCTGCCGATGCCTTAACATCAAATTATTATTATCCAAAACATTAACAGGTTGATTGAATTGAAACCCAACTATCAACTAAACAGGTGATACGACAAAGGATAACCAGACTCGAGCACAAACAAATCTAAGCATGCAACTACGACACGAGGGCCAACAGGGTAAACAAACAACAGTTAATAGGAAGTGGAAGGAAGGCTATATCATGGCTGCAAGGTAAACATATAATAGGATCGAGACACAAGCATCGTATCAACAGGCTAGAATAAGAACAACGGAAAGCATCGGTAACAAGTGATGAAAGGCAGCCATTTGGCAGCAAGTGAGTATACTTGCCTGAGATCCCGCAAGGTAGCAGAACTTGTCGTTGCTCACATCATCTCAACGTCCTATCCGCGAAGAAGCAACGAACCTCGAACAAACACCGGAATGCAACAATTACTACTACGACAAAAGATCCAGCATGATCCTATTTTACATGCATGGCATGGCAAGATGCAACAGGGAAAACAACTTAAGCAATTTAATCGGAAACGGAGTCCGGAGAAATAGGAATTGGTTCAAGTTGTTTATCTACCCACAACATTAAATGTTGATTTAACATGGCAAAAACAAGATAAAAAATGAGCTAGTCAATGTTAAATGGAATAGGGACAATTATATAGCAACATCCCCAACACATTCCATATTTAATTATTAGGTGTCATTACTATTACCCGAACCCACCAAATGCGATGCAACATGATGACATGATAATTATAAAAATAGATGACATGTTATAGAAAATATGGCATAAATATGTAGGGCTGGGGTTTAGGGTGCACAAGTGTGGAAAGAAGATCTTCGGGTTCGGCGCCGGTGTCTTCGGGATGAAGAAGAAGAAGACGACGAAGAGGGAGATAGACGGCAGAGAGGAAGGATGGAAAGTAGACGTTCTCGCGTCGTCGTCGAGGTAGTCAAAGTAGGCGTAGTCGACGTCGGGGGCGTAGACGTTCCGATGTCGATGTAGTAGCGGAAGTAGTCGTTCTCGTGCCGTAGTCGAAGTAGTCGTTCACGTCGTCGTTCCCGTTCCGTAGCCGAAGTAGGCGTAGTAGTCGAAGTAGTCGACGGAGGAAACGCAACATCGTCATCTTCGGGGTCGATTGTGCACAGGGCGGCTTCGGGGTACAAGGCACGCACGAAGCGACAACGCAAGCGGACATGGTAGATCTTGTCGAGGTAGCGGAACTTGCCGACGAAGATCTTGTCGTCGAGGTACTCTTAGCATCCTTGTAGGAGATCATGGCGGCATCACGGTCACGAGGATACGGGCACGAAGGCCACGGTCGCCACAACAAACGTAGCACATGTACAGACGGACACCGATCTTCTTGCGGACATGGCACCAAACACCTGTTGTGCGCCAAGGATGGCGCGAGCAGTGGCCATGGAAGGCGACAGGCAGGGGTGTAGAGCGAGGTGGGGGGGGGGGTCCTCGAGGACGCCTTGGACAGGGAGGAGCACACCAGAGAGCGGATGAGGGCGCTGGAGGTAGGCCACGGCGGCCATGGCGGCGACCTGCACGGAGTTTGGCGGCGGGGCTGCTCGGGGCCGGGGGGGGGGGGGGGGCGCTGCGAGTTGGGGAGGAGATCTTGGGCGGCCTCCTGCCGGCGGTAGAGGAGGCGAGGGACGGCCAGCCGGAGAGGTTGACGGGGAGGAGAGGATGCCGGCGACGGGGGCGCAGCTTTCGGCCATGGAGAGGAGGCAGAGGTGAGAGGGAAGACGGGGCGAACGGCGGCGGGGACGGGCGCCGGGAAGGGCTCGGGTGGCCAGGCAGTCGCCGGCGGGTGGAGCTGGCTGGAGGTGCGTCCTCGTGGGAGCAGAAGGGGCAGGCGGCGGCGGCGCTATGGACTGGAGGGTGGACAGCAGGGGGGCGGCGGATCGAGGCGGAACGTGGAGGAGACGGCGGAGAGGAGCGGATGGAGAGGGGAGGCTCCGCTGCTCGGTCTAGGAGGAAGGGGACGAGGCAGAGGAGAGGCGACGGCCGTCGAGGGGTGGTTGAGGACGGCTGGAGGTCGGGCGGCGCCTCCAGCTGCGATACAGAGATGAGGAGGGGTTGAGGGAGGAGGACGACGAGGGGATCGCTGCTGTTTTCGATCGATCCCTTTTTTTTTCCTTGTGCGTGTGGTGTGCGTTGCGTGGTGCGTTGCGTGCGTGTGTTTCCTGGGGGTTGTGTGCGTGCTGTGTGTTGTGTGCGTGAGGGGTGGGTGAGTGCGTGTGTTGTGTTGGGTGTGGGTTCGGTTGGGGTGGCCGGCTGGGCCTTAGATGGCCCAGTTCGGTTGCCTCCCAACACTTTTTTTTTATTATTTCTCTTATGTAAAAAAAAGAACCTTTTGTTATTACATTTCTTGAGTGGAAAAAAAAGACAAATAAGGTTTTGCTAAAACAAAAGGGAGAGGATTGTTATAGCAATAAAAAAAATAGGGTTTAGAAACAAATAATTTTTAGGGTTAGAAAAAATGCAATGCTATGCATGATGACATGATGCGGAAAAAAAAGAAAACAATCAATTTCTAATTGGTAAAACCCCCGGGTGTTACAGACGACACCACTAACAAGGGATTGCGCCCTCGCAATCCACCTGCTAACCCGGGAGGGGAAAGAAGTTCGACTATCGAGTCTTCGGTCACCTTGTTGATCTTCTCGACACCACTAACAAGAGATTCTTGCTTGGATTGATGACGATGTTCTTCCACCGAGAATCCTTCCGAAGATCGAATCTATTAGGGTAAAGGCTCAGAATACGTCCACCCACGTAGGATCCTAACACTTTGAAAGATTGAGTACGAGAGTAGACTCCAAAACAAATAAGATGGGAGGGGAATAGAATAGAGATAAGGAGAAAACAAGAATCCTATTGAGACGTTTTTCCGAAGTAGTTTAGCAGAAATAGTTTTTGACACTCTAGAAACAACGACCGTTAGCGAGGTTAACCTACAGGGTTTGCGGACCCGTTGCTTCGATAACCATTCGTATCGAAACAATATCGGGAATCGGAACCAAGGCTCTGATACCATTTGTGACGCCCCGGGATCGGGCACTATGCAGATTTCAGCATTCCCGCCAAATCCGCATAATAACCGATTCCAGGTTGCCATTTATGATAACATTACAACAGTTCACGAATAATCCACAACAACAGAAGAGATTTATACAAGACGACTCAAACGAGTCAAGGATACAACTGATACAATACAAAGATCCAAATAACAGCGGAAGAAACAACATAGCGTCCAGCTACGGACAAGATACAAATTGGACTAAGAGTCCTGAAGATAACCGAGAGCGTCCAATCCCTGCCTAGGCCAAGCCGGAGGGATTCCCAAGCTAACGTCGTCAGACTTCAAACCTGTTGACTGCAATGTTGAATATGCAGCCACGAAAAAGGGATTCGTGGGTCAGTACGGTTAAGTACTGGCAAGTGGATAAACCATACTCACAAGATACCGGCGTAGCCAGTCATCACAAGATACAAATACTTTGGGATCAACGGAAAGGAAGGGATTATTGCAAATAAGCGGCAGCGGGCTGCACTAACCAACTACAGAGACTCACTATAACATCCGGCTAAAAGAGGGGGATAAGATAGCGTATCGTAACCAACTACAACTAACCACCAAACAAACCCATCCAATGTTACCCCCTTCTAAGGAAGCAACCCAAGGATAACTCACACTGTTGATTAATGATGGATCAAGTTATTGTGTCAATAAGACTATTACTAGTCAAAGTTAGCATTAGTTAGGTGTAAGTTGTTCTGAGTACTTGTTAGCTAGTACTTTCACCAAGTAATCCATAACCGCGGAAAACACGGCTTCTCGAGAAGATTTATCCCTGCAGGGTGTGCTCCAGTACCCGTACACACTCGAGCCACCAACTAAAACTCAGGTTGGCTCGACACGACCCAAACCATCTCTACAACCCATCCTAGGAGCCACGGAGCTATAAGGTCCCAGCCACGCAGCCGAATACTCAGCGCAGGTGTGCAAAACTCCCGCAGGACACAACACCCCGGCACTACAGGCCTCGCCCTATATGCATCATCATCATCATCATCATAACCATCACCAGTAACCATGGGGGGCCCTCCCATTATGCAAAGGAGCAAATGGAACACCCGAACTAAGTGTGGCTCTTCGGACAAGCTGCAGATCAGGTCTAAGTCGAGGGGGGTCCCATACTACCACCCGGATGCGGTGAGCACGCTCATCATGGATCAGTAGACAAGACTCTTTTCCTAGTTTCGACACTAGCAGGCTTCAAAACCCTAACCCGGGCCTCCTGCCGGTGCCTTAACATCAAATTATTATTACCCAAAACATTAACAGGTTGATTGAATTGAAACCCAACTACCAACTAAACAGGTGATACGACAAAGGATAACCAGACTCGAGCACAAACAAATCTAAGCATGCAACTACGACACGAGGGCCAACAGGGTAAACAAACAACAGTTAATAGGAAGTGGAAGGAAGGCTATATCATGGCTGCAAGGTAAACATATAATAGGATCGAGACACAAGCATCGTATCAACAGGCTAGAATAAGAACAACGGAAAGCATCGGTAACAAGTGATGAAAGGCAGCCATTTGGCAGCAAGTGAGTATACTTGCCTGAGATCCCGCAAGGTAGCAGAACTTGTCGTTGCTCACATCATCTCAACGTCCTATCCGCGAAGAAGCAACGAACCTCGAACAAACACCGGAATGCAACAATTACTACTACGACAAAAGATCCAGCATGATTCTATTTTACATGCATGGCATGGCAAGATGCAACAGGGAAAACAACTTAAGCAATTTAATCGGAAACGGAGTCCAGAGAAATAGGAATTGGTTCAAGTTGTTTATCTACCCACAACATTAAATGTTGATTTAACATGGCAAAAACAAGATAAAAAATGAGCTAGTCAATGTTAAATGGAATAGGGACAATTATATAGCAACATCCCCAACACATTCCATATTTAATTATTAGGTGTCATTACTATTACCCGAACCCACCAAATGCGATGCAACATGATGACATGATAATTATAAAAATAGATGACATGTTATAGAAAATATGGCATAAATATGTAGGGCTGGGGTTTAGGGTGCACAAGTGTGGAAAGAAGATCTTCGGGTTCGGCGCCGGTGTCTTCGGGATGAAGAAGAAGAAGACGACGAAGAGGGAGATAGACGGCGGCGAGGAAGGATGGAAAGTAGACGTTCTCGCGTCGTCGTCGAGGTAGTCGAAGTAGGCGTAGTCGACGTCGGGGGCGTAGACGTTCCGATGTCGTTGTAGTAGCGGAAGTAGTCGTTCTCGTGCCGTAGTCGAAGTAGTCGTTCACGTCGTCGTTCCCGTTCCGTAGCTGAAGTAGGCGTAGTAGTCGAAGTAGTCGACGGAGGAAACGCAACATCGTCATCTTCGGGGTCGATTGTGCACAGGGCGGCTTCGGGGTACAAGGCACGCACGAAGCGACAACGCAAGCGGACATGGTAGATCTTGTCGAGGTAGCGGAACTTGCCGACAAAGATCTTGTCGTCGAGGTACTCTTAGCATCCTTGTAGGAGATCATGGCGGCATCACGGTCACGAGGATACGGGCACGAAGGCCACGGTCGCCACAACAAACGTAGCACATGTACAGACGGACACCGATCTTCTTGCGGACATGGCACCAAACACCTGTTGTGCGCCAAGGATGGCGCGAGCAGTGGCCATGGAAGGCGACAGGCAGGGGTGTAGAGCGAGGTGGGGGGGGGGTCCTCGAGGATGCCTTGGACGGGGAGGAGCACACCAGAGAGCGGAGGAGGGCGCTGGAGGTAGGCCACGGCGGCCATGGCGGCGACCTGCACGGAGTTTGGCGGCGGGCCTGCTCGGGGCCGGGGGGGGGGCGCTGCGAGTTGGGGAGGAGATCTTGGGCGGCCTCCTGCCGGCGGTAGAGGAGGCGAGGGACGGCCAGCCGGAGAGGTTGACGGGGAGGAGAGGATGCCGGCGACGGGGGCGCAGCTTTTGGCCATGGAGAGGAGACAGAGGTGAGAGGGAAGACGGGGCGAACGGCGGCGGGGATGGGCGCCAGGAAGGGCTCGGGTGGCCAGGCAGTCGCCGGCGGGTGGAGCCGGCTGGAGGTGCGTCCTCGTGGGAGCAGAAGGGGCAGGCGGCGGCGGCGCTATGGACTGGAGGGTGGACAGCAGGGGGGCGGCGGATCGAGGCGGAAGGTGGAGGAGACGGCGGAGAGGAGCGGATGGAGAGGGGAGGCTCCGCTGCTCGGTCTAGGAGGAAGGGGACGAGGCAGAGGAGAGGCGACGGCCGTCGAGGGGTGGTTGAGGACGGCTGGAGGTCGGGCGGCGCCTCTAGCTGCGATACAGAGACGAGGAGGGGTCGAGGGAGGAGGACGACGAGGGCATCGCTGCTGTTTTCGATCGATCCCTTTTTTTTCCTTGTGCGTGTGGTGTGCGTTGCGTGGTGCGTTGCGTGCGTGTGTTTCCTGGGGGTTGTGTGCGTGCTGTGTGTTGTGTGCGTGAGGGGTGGGTGAGTGCGTGTGTTGTGTTGGGTGTGGGTTCGGTTGGGGTGGCCGGCTGGGCCTTAGATGGCCCAGTTCGGTTGCCTCCCAACATTTTTTTTTATTATTTCTCTTATGTAAAAAAAAAGAACCTTTTTTTATTACATTTCTTGAGTGGAAAAAAAGACAAATAAGGTTTTGCTAAAACAAAAGGGAGAGGATTGTTATAGCAATAAAAAAATAGGGTTTAGAAACAAATAATTTTTAGGGTTAGAAAAAATGCAATGCTATGCATGATGACATGATGCGGAAAAAAAAGAAAACAATCAATTTCTAATTGGTAAAACCCCCGGGTGTTACAACATATTTCTTCAAGACTCCCATGAACCTCTGAAAGGGGGACATATTGTGTAGAAATACTGGACCGAGAATATGAATCTCTTCACATAGGTGAACCAGGGGATGAGTCATAATGTTGAAAAAGGATGGTGGGAACACCAACTCAAAACTAACAAGACACTGCACCACATCCCTCTGTAATCTTGCCAGAATTTCTGGATCGATTACCTTCTGAGATATTGCGTTGAGGAATGCACATAGCTTCACAATGGGTACTCGAACATTTTCCGGTAGAAGCCCCCTCAATGCAATCGGAAGCAACTGCGTCATAATCACGTGGCAGTCATGAGACTTCAGGTTTTGGAATTTTTTCTCTACCATGTTTATTATCCCCTTTATATTCGACGAGAAGCCATACGGAACCTTGATACCGTAAAGGACATCAAAAAATATTTCCTTCTCTGCTTTAGAAAGAGCGTAGCTGCTTAAGTAATGGCGCCCTGTATCCGTGTGCTTGTTCCTTGGGTCTTTCATACGTTGCTGGTCCTCCCGTGCTTCTGGCGTATCTTTTGACTTTCCATACACGCCCAGGAAGCATAGTAGGCCAACGCAGAGATTCTTTGTCACGTGCATCACCTCGATTGAAGACCAGACCTCTAGAACTTTCCAATAGGGTAGCTCCCAAAATATAGATTTCTTCTTCCACATGGGTGCACGCTTATCAGGGCTGTTCGGAACAGGTTGGCTACCATCACCCTTCCCAAAGATTACTTTTAGGTCCTTGACCATATCGAATAAATCATTACCACTACGGAGGTCAGGCTTCTTCCGGTTATCTGCCTCTCCTCTGAAATGCTTTCCTCCTTTCTTTCTTACGGGATGCTTGGTTGGAAGAAATCTACGATGCCCCAGGTATACAACCTTTTTACATTTATCCAAATAAACACTGTCAGTCTTATCTAAACAGTGTGTGCATGCATTGTATCCCTTGTTTGTATGTCCGGAAATGTTACTAAGAGCAGGCCAATCATTGATGGTTACGAAAAGCAACGCCCGTAGGTCAAATGGCTTTTGTTCGTTATCATCCCACACACGTACACCTGGTTTTCCCCACAATTGTAAGAGTTCTTCCACTAATGGCCTTATATACACATCAATGTCGTTGCCAGGTTGCCTCGGGCCTTGGATGAGAACTGGCATCATAATGAACTTGCGCTTCATGCACAACCAAGGAGGAAGGTTGTACATACATAGAGTCACGGGCCAGGTGCTATGACTGGAGCTCTTCTCCCCAAAAGGATTAAAGCCATCTGTACTTAGACCAAACCATAAGTTTCTTGCCTCTCCTGTGAAGTCCGGGAAGTCTCTCTCGATCTTTCTCCACTGTGATCCATCGGCGGGGTGTCTCAACTTTCCGTCTTTCTTACGGTCTTCTTTGTGCCATCGCAACAACCTAGCATGCTCTTTGTTTCTAAACAGACGTTTCAACTGTGGTATTATAGGAGCATACCACATCACCTTAACAGGAACCCTCTTACGGGGGGGGGGGGACTCGCTGTCAACATCACCAGGATCATCTGCTCTGATCTTATACCGCAGTGCAGTGCATATCGGACATTCATCCAAATTCTCGTACTTATCACCGCAGTAGAGGATGCAGTCATTAATGCATGCATGTATCTTCTACACATCTAATCCTAGAGGGAAGAGAGCTTTCTTTGCTTCGTACGTACTCTCAGGCAATTCGTTATACTTTGGAAGCTTCGGCTTCATTAGTTGAAGTAAACTCTCAAATGCCTTGTCAGTCACACCGTTCTGTGCCTTCCATTTCAGCAACTCTAGTGTGGTACCGAGCTATGTGCTACCATCTTCGCAATTTGGGCACAACAACTTTTTGTTATCCTGTAACATTTTGTCCACCTTCAACCTCTCCAATTCACTTTCACAGTTTTCCCTTGCATCAGCAATAACTCGGCCAAGATCATCATCGGGCTCTCTAATGCCTGTTCTTGATCACCTCCTTCTTCTGCATTGTCTTCCATTGCAGTATCGCCGTATTAAGGGAACAAATGATTTTCCTCTTCTTCTTCATTGTCTTCCATCACAACCCCTCTTTCTCCATGCTTGGTCCAGCAATTATAGCTGGGCATGAAACCTCTCCGAAGTAGGTGGCCGTGAAGGACTCTTGAGGAAGAGTTCTCCCTGACGTTCCGACAATCAACACATGGGCAACACATAAAGCCATTATCTTCGTTCGCCTGAGCTACAACGAGAAATGCATTCAGGCCTGCCATATACTCGGAAGTGCATCGGTCACCGTACATCCATCGCGGCCATGCATCCATCTGCATTGTATAATTAAGTTTATCAAAAAACATTACAATAGCATATTCAATAGAGAAATGACCATAGTACATCGACAAATATTACTTTTTTATGCATCAATTACAGATGAAAAATAACCTCGGTCGAAGATACCATTTTCAGTGAGCTTATGTGTGGCTTGGGTATTTCGTCGGACACCTCGTGTGCATAGTAAAATAACACACACTAACACCCACCTCTCTCACTCCTCCAAGCAAAAAAAAGAGGGAAGGAGGGCTGTGAGGCAGTATATGTAGGGGAAGGGGGGCATTGGTCCCGGTTTGTGGAATGAACCGGGACCAATGCCCATGCGCGTGCCACATGGCATGTGGCGCGGCATTGGTCCCGGTTCATGCCACAAACCGGGACCAATGCCTCCTTACGAACCGGGACCGATGCCCTCAGGTGATTTCTGCTTCCTCTGGCGCATAACCGGGACCAATGCATAGCATTGGTCCCGGATTTTTGTGCAACCGGGATGAATGGAATTTTGTGCCCTGGACGATAGGGGTTGTTTCCACTAGTGGAGGAGAGAAATGGAGTGGCATTTGTCCCGTAATTTCTTAGATGTGTGACACCGTCGGACGCGTGTGGATATTGTTCGGTTAGTTAGTTGAGGTGGATATTGTTTGTTAGTGCATGCATGCGGTTAGTTAGTTGAGTTGGATATTGTTTGTTAGTGCATGATGTGTTGTATTAGTTAGTTCTCGTGTATATCAAGGAGAGAGAAGTGGGGTGGTACTTGTCCCATAATTTTTTAGATGTGTGACACGTCGCACCACCACTGTAACTGTAACTAATAGTAAAGATATTACCCAAAGTTTGTCGCGCGCGTAGTCGGGAGCAGGACGTTTTATCAACACAAGTTCTAGCTAGCTGATACTCCGTAGAATATTTTAACATTTACGCACCCAAGTGCTGGCTTGAAGTATTGGTGCGTGCACATGTGGCCTTGTGATGCACTATAGCATTAGGCATGCATGCATGGCTAGAGCAATACGGACAAGGTCAGCAAGTTATTCTTGTGCGATTACTACGTGTGCATATCAAATCACATGTTGTCATCATTTTTCATTTACTGGATTAATGAATCTATTCTTATTGTAATTCTCAAATAACTAGACCCTTTTATATTATCTTATTTTAATATCTAGATTATTTTCTATTTAAACATAGCGTATGATACATACATATCCGTTTATTAAGCGGACATATCACATTCGGGGATATATCCGACGTATCACAACCCAACGTAACAAATAAGCAAAAACAATAGAAGGCAAAAGAACTCTCCTAAGGAGTTTCTGGAGTTTCTTCCCACAACAGTTTCCCCCCACCACAATCCAGAAAGTGGCTTTTGCATAAAAAGAAAACTTAAAAGAAGTCACCTTTAGTCCTGAAAGTGCGGGCTTGGTTGAGCTAGATGGGTCGAAATAAATCTACTCTCATAAAAAAATACTACTCACTTAGTATAAAAATTATACTAACTTAATACAAAATGAGGGACACTTTTATGGATCGAGGTAGTAGTATATATTAGGCCCAATGTAATACGTCAAATTTTACCACTAGATGTGGAGTGCATTGCCTATCAACACGTGTCACGACATAATCAGATTTCGCAGATATGTAAAGATGATGGCACGCACTAGGCGCCCGTCGGTTGTACGTAAGTGGCCATACCACCGCTTTCCGCGCCATCCGATCGAGGCAATCCGAGCCGTTCATTGAAGATCCACATGTCCTACACACGACACAGTTATGATGCAACGGCGGAGCATCATTGCATATTAATGTAGCAAAACCTGTCCCGACACAGATAGGTGATTCGCCCCTTCCCCGGGGCGATGGCCAACGTTCCCTGCCCAGCGTCATGGCTCATGTGCAGCAGCTTCCCGCGAGGACTAGGATTCACCCTTTCGTTGCTCCGCCATCCATCGTCAATCGAGCTGCGCCCACGTCGACGACATGATCTCGACCAACAACCTCAACACCAATTCACATCGACGAGCAATCACTCCACCAACGACCGTACCAGATGCCATGTGTCATCTTCCCTAAATCAGGCAGTGTGCTTGGAGCAGGAGCCTTTTCTCGAATCACAAGCAACAACTCATTATGGCTCTCGATGTCATCCTACAGCTTGACATCACGCAAGAATCTAGAGCCCTCTCTAATGATGAGTTCAATCTTGGGGCCGTTTGAAAGTGTCGTGTCAGGGTCTTTCTATTCTGGAATGCTCTCGCAAAAGACAAGCATCACGAATCACCCACCTCCATGCGGGGGACGCAAATATTAAGTTCTTTCACCTGCGTGTCAACTCCCGCCGCCGCAAGAACATAATTCAGAGGCTCAAGAATAATGGTGGGTGGGCGGTCAACAACATTGAGAAAGAGCGGTTGATCCATACCCACTTCTCGTCTACTTTGGGCACTCCTCCCCTAAGGCAGTTGGACTTCAGCTGGGATGTTATCGAGACCCCCCTCCCCCCCATCGAAGATCTGGACCCATACCCACTTCTCGTCTACTTTCGCAACCATGTTGCAACATGAAAAGTAACACAAACAAACGATCATGAATAATAATGCGTTTGAAAGTTATATGTTTGTTTCAAGCAATAGGAAAGCATAACAAAGTGGTATTCCGCTTGTCCTTAAAAGTGGAGCAAAACATAAATCACAGGACACCTTCAAAGTTCAAGTGGATGACTAGAAACAAATAGATTGAGAGCAAGTAATACATAGCATGAATCAATCAATAATAATCTTTGGGCCAAATGCACATTAAACTCAGAATGATAACTACGCTCTCTTAATTGTGCATAAAGTTAGAGGATGAATACTCAACATAAAAGTAAAAGAAAGACCTTTCGCAGAGGGAAGCATGGATTAGCTCATGTGCTAGAGTTTTTTTTTAATTAAAACAGGGGTATTGAAAACAATTTTTTTGAGTGGTGTATGCTTATGTCAACGAATGGTAAACAGACAATACAGTACGTCACAAGCCAACTAGACTTCACAAGAGCGGCTCCCATTGAAGGACGCAACAGGGGTCAGTAGATCATCCCTCTTCTATTTTATTTACACAATTATGCTTTGACAGATAAATCAGGGGCACAAAGAGTGAAGAGAATTTTATAACCACATTTTGAGGCTGGGCACCCCGTTGCTAGCTCTTATAGCATTTGGATAATCGGATGTGCCACTAGTTCAGGTGTGTAAAGTCCAATCAACAATTCAGATAAATATTCTCTATTCAAGTCCTCATGAGGTAAAACATGGGCACAAAGCAGGTATAATTTTGAAGGTTTTAAAAGTAGCACATGAGAAATTTACTTTGGAGTGGTGGTTAAATACCACATGTAGGTAGGTATGGTGGACACATTTGGCAAACTTTGGTTTTTGGAAGTTGGATGCACAAGTAGAGCTCATACTCAGTACAAGTGGAGGCTAGCAAAGACTGAGAGCGACAAATTAAGAGAGCATAATGGTCATAATCATGCATAGCGACAAAAAACATTATTGATCAAAGCATACATGGTATTACAAGTCAAAAACTAAATGATCATGGAGCCTAGAGTTGAATGTTTATAGTCATAACATGGTGTAAGCATGCGCCAACTCAACCAAATAAATCATTCAAAGAAGAATACCACAATATTATGCTTTAAGATGATAAAAACAACGCATGATTCTTTCAATGCCATATTAAGCACTCTCAAATTTTTGGTACAAGTCATGCTACATCAATAATTACTAGGCATAGAATTAAAATAACATCCAACATGATATGATAAAGTCTAGCCACAGTCTAGATAAGCTTCTATTTGCACCGTTATAAGCATGCAATATTTTATTGCTTTCCAACACCATAATTTTATTTAAACAAAAACTCTCCATATGATATATAAATGAAACAAGAGAGTGGAACTACTCTACAAGAACTAACAACTCTGAGTAAGAGATGCATGAAAATAGGAGCTAAAACGAAGTTGCAGCAGCTAGAAGAAAAACGAAGAATACGAGCATGACAATGAGGAGTACGAGTATTCATATGAAAAAGAGGAGCATGTATCTATCCCACACAAGAATGTTGGGTTCCAACTAAGTTTATTGCGGTAAGGAAAATAAAACAAAACAAAATAGAAACAAGCAAACGCTCCGAGTAAAGTGCATATAATGTTACCGAATGAAAATATAGTTTCACTAGAAGTGACGTGATAAGTTGCTAATGAAGAAGGGGATGCCTCGGGCATACCCAAGATTAGACGCTTGAGTCTTCTTGGAATTTTCTGGGATGAACCACGGGGGCATCCCCAAGCTTCACTCTTCTTGATCACATTATATCACCCTCTTATCTTGACCCTTGAAAACTTCCTTCACACCAAACTCGAAGTAATTCTCATTAGAGGGTTAGTGCATAGTTAAAAACTCACATGTTATGCATGGAAATAAGAATTATTAATACATTAAAAACATTACCTACAACCACTAATGTTTTATAGAGCAAAGAAATCCACTCAACACAGTAAAAGAGAGAATGCAAGTAAAAAGGCAGAATCTGTCAAAATCAGAACAGCCTGTAAAGACGAATTGTTTCGAGGAACTTACGTTGCTCAAATCGAAAAACTTAAAACTATAAATTTTTTAGGAAACTGAGGATTAAGCACAAAAATTTGCAGGTCATTTTGATCTTTCTGTGATTTTATATGATTTTAACAGTGGGCAGCAAAAATCTGTTTCTGCGCAGAAATCCAAATCAAAATTCAACTTTTAACCAGAGACTTTACTTGGCATAACAAATACGAGAAAATAAAGATACAAAGTAGTTGCTACATAAATAAACCACACCTTTACTCAAAGGAAACAGAAGAAAACAATGCAAAAATAAAAAGATGGGTTATCTCCCAAGAAGTGCTTTTCTTTAACGCCTTTCAGCTAGGCCAAGAAAGAGAAAATCAAGTGTTTTCAAATGACGAAGCATCCAAAATAAGACCACGAGCCTTACGTTACATTTCTTTCCCTTACTCTTACTTCTAGGGAACTGATGATTGAAGCCCGGTTTGGAGGTGAAAATCATGGTACCTTTTCCCGCATCAATAGTTGCAGCCAATAGCTTTAGCAGAGATCTTCTAAGAGTACTTTGGCCTCCTCCTACACATTCAATAAAAACATAATCAGTGGCTACCGTTCTTCCGAGGAGTTTTCTAAACACTCCCTCAGCTAACCCGCCGAGAAATATAATGGTGTTACTAGTAAGAGGTATTCCTTCTCCTCCCTCAGAAAGTCCCAAAGACTCAAATATTCATAAATCTCTTTGGGCATAAGGCAAATTTCATACATAATATCACAACGAGCATGAAATATGTCATCATTTATATCTATTTTTATTGTAGGGATCCAATTCGAGGTTTCAAAATTTACTGGGACATAATCATAATATTCACGGATCTGATTATAAACTTCTTTTAAGCAAGGTATATGTGTCTCAAGGATGTTTAATCTAGCATGAATTCTGGCGAGGGCTATATCAGATTTACTAGGTGAGATATAGGTTGCAATCAATTTTTTATGGCATTAAAACCTTGATATCCATCACAATAAAGGAAATCACCTGCCACTACGGTACCCAAAGCATATCTATAGCAAAGAACAACACCAAAGTAAAAACTACGAAGAAATAGGCTTAGGGTCATTTTAGGTTCAGTTTTACAATAGGAATAAAAAACTCTAGACCAAACTTCTTTAAAACTCTCCTCACTCCCTTGTTTGAAAGTTAAGATCATTTCCTCAGGTGACATTGTAAAAGGAACATGACTAGACATAAAGGCAACTTTAAATAGGAACTAATTTTTTTGTGTTTTCGATATAGAGAAGAAAACAAGATAAAATAAAATAAACTAAGAAAAACTAAAACAAACTAAAGAAATTAGAGGTGAGAGACTCCCCTGGCAGAAATTCTCTTCTTCCCCGGCAACGGCGCCAGAAAAGAGCTTGATGGCGTGTGACACACGCTCGTTGGGAGACCCCAATAGGAAGGTATGAAGAGCACAGTAGCAAGTTTCCCTCAGAAAGAAACCAAGGTTGAATCGACCAGTAGGAGAAAGAAATCACTTTTGAAGGTTGTTGGCAGCTGATGTTGGCAGGGCGCACTACCGGTTCAGCAGCAACATGGAATCTACACAACACAACCAAGTTACTTTGTCCCAACGAAACAGTGAGTTTGTCAATCTCACCGGTTTTGCTGAAAACAAATGATTAGACGTATAGTGTGGAAAACAAGGTTTGTTTGTAGTGAATAAAAAGAGAATAATGATTGCTGTAAAAGAGCAGTGTTTGTATTATCAGTGTAAAGGAAATGGACCGGGGTCCACAGTTCACTAGTGGTCTCTCTCCAAAATAGATAGATAACATACTGGGTAAACAAATTACATATGTGCAATTGACAGATATAAAGGCTGCACCGTAGTGCATATGCATGGCATGGTGATTACTATGTGATTCATGCGGGCATTACAACATAATTCATAGACTGATATCCAACTGCATCTATGACTAATAATCCATCCTTAGAGCGTAATCCAATCAAACCTCAGGTATTAAGTTCCAAGCAACATATTATTGCATTAAGGAAAGTGCGTAATGTAAACAATGTAAATATGATTGTTTTCTCCCTAATGGCAACAAAACATCCCCCATCCGTTACGTTTATGTCACTCGAGCGTCGATAAAAGGGAGGCATGAACCCACTATATAGCATAAGTACCCCCTCTTAGGCATCAACTTGGCCAGATCATCTACTAGTAAAAGAGAGCATGCAATATCATAAATAACATAAACATGATAGATTGATAATCACTTGACATAGCATTCAATATTCATGGATCCCAGCAAACACAACATGTAGAATTAAAATAAGCTGATCTTGATCATGTTAGGAAGCTCACGAGATCTAAACATGAGGCATAAAGAGGAGAGAACAACCATCTAGCTACTGCTATGGACCCGTAGTCCAAGGATGAACTACTCATGCATCACTCCGGAGGCAGGTATAGTGGTGTAGAGCCTTCCGGTGATGAATTCCTCTCCAGGCGGGGTTCCGGGGAGACCTTCAGAACCCTCTCGAACTAGGTTTGACGATGACGACGGCTACGGAACGTTTCGTGGAAAGGGGCTCGGGTCTTTAGGGTTAACCCGAGGAGAGGTATAAATAGGTGAAAGGGCAACGTTGATGGGTGGCCAGGGGGACCTGCGCCGCCCTATGGTGTGGGGCCCCTGAGGCCCCCCTCCGGGTGTCCTCCGCACTCCATGTACGTGACACATGCTTCTAAGACCCTGAGATTTGGTTTCGTCCAATTCCGAGAATATTTCCAGAACAACTTTTCGGAAACCAAATACAGCAGAAAACAGGAACTGGCTCTGTGGCATCTTGTTAATAGGTTAGTCCCAGGATATCCATAAAAATGATGCAAAGTGTATAGAAAACATGTACCGATTGGCATGAAAACAACATGGAACATCATAAATTATAGATACGTTTGAGACGTATCAGGGGCTGCGGCGGAAGCGAAACCGCCTTTGTGGGCCAGCAAAGTCAGGCGAAGGGCGACTTTTTCATGCCTTGTTTCCACTCCCACGCCGCATACCGCCCACCCCGGCTCTCTCCCTTGCCGATGTCGGCACACCCCTCCACTCCAGCCGCCGCGCCACCGCTAGAAGTTCATTCCACCGCCGCAAACACCCGTCGTAGACACGCCAACCACCCCCTCCTCTGGATGAGCTCGCCACTTCCAGGCGAGGCGGCCGACAGCCCACGCTCCACCACACCCATGGGGTGTTCAACGTTTTTCCTCTTCGGCAATGGACTCCGACGATGAGGAGATATCGCCGCTCTGATGGACGAGGAAGCCGAGGCAGCCGTCGCTGACGTGGAGCACCTCATATGCCTCGCCGCTCTGTCCACCCTGTTTGCGCAGAATGCGAAGCCCCGGCGAGGTGGATCAAAGTTCGGTCGCCGGAAGAGCAAGGAGAGGCAGCGGGTAGAGGTCTAATGCATTCTCTATGCCGACTACTTCTCCGATGCTCCATTGCACGGCGAGAGAGTGTTTCGGCGCCGATTCCGGATGAGCCGGAAGCTCTTCCTCGACATTGTGCATGCCATTCGGGAGTTTGACAACTATTTAATTTCCAAGAAGGATTACACTGGGATGATTGGGTTCACCTCTATCCAGAAGTGCATTGTGGCTATGTTGCATACAGATCTCCCGATGATACCCAAGATGACTACATGCGCATGGTCGAGTCCACCGCCTTTAATTGTTTGAGGACATTCTACAAAGCAGTGGTGGCAGTGTTTGGCCCAAGGTACTTGAGATCACCCAATGCTGAACACACTGCTCGGATCCTAGCACAGAATGAAGCAAAAGGATTTCTGGGGATGTTTGGCAGCATTGACTGTATGCATTGGGCATGGAAGAACTACCCTTTTGCTTGGTAGGGGATGTACAAGGGCGCGAAAGGATCTTGTAGTGTGATATTTGAGGCAGTGGCTACAGAGGATCTCTGGATTTGGCGCACCTTCTTTAACATGCCTGGAACTCACAATGACATCAACGTTCTGTAGTGCTCCCCGGTATTTCATAAGCTTGTTGAAGAGCATGCCCATGCGGTGAACTATGAGATCAATGTCCACCAGTACAACAAGGGATACTACCTAGCAGATGGTATCTATCCATGATGGTCAACATTTGTGAAGACTATCTCCAACCCAATACCACGAGGCAAGCAGTCTTGGTTTTCTTAGCGCCAAGAGGCTTGCAGGAAAGATATCGAGCGAGCATTTGGTGTGCTTCAATCTCGGTTTGTTGTTGTCCGGTACCCTGCTTTGACTTGGTCCAAAGAGCAGATGTGGGAGGTGATGAACTGTTGTGTGATCTTGCACAACATGATCATCGAGGATGAGCGTGACAAGACAGTGTTTGACACTGAACCATATTTCAAACAGGGTCCTGATGACCCACAAGTATAGGGGATCGCAACAGTCTTCGAGGGAAGTAAAACCCAAATTTATTGATTTGACACAAGGGGAGCCAGAGAATATTTATTAGCCTTAACAAATGAGTTGTCAATTCAGCTGCAACTGAAAGTAGACTTGCTCGCAACAATTTATCAGTGGTAACAGTTTTATAGCAGCAGAAGTAGTAAAATAGTAACAATAGTAGAAATCGTGAAAACATCAGTAGCAATCGCGGAAAACAGCAGGATGGGAGTACCGTAGGCATAGAAGGAATGGATGAACATGGGTTACATGTATAACATAGGTCATGTAAAAATAATAACGTGGGCATTGCAGATAATAATAATAAAGCATCCAAGTTCTAGGTTAATGATACGTCTCCAACGTATCTATAATTTCTGATGCTCCATGATGATATTATGCCAATTGCTACATGTTTTCTCCCTTCTTTATAGCATTCTTACACGTTTTCCCGAACTAACCTATTAACAAGATGTCAATTGCCAGTTCCCTGTTTTCTGCTGTTTTTTTTATTTCAGAAAAGTTGTTCTGTAAATATTCTCGGAATTGGACCCCCCGAATCCCAAAGTTCCTATTTTCCTCGGAAGCTTCCAGAAGTCCCGAAGAGCCCCTGAGGGGGGCCACAGGGGGGCCACACCATAGGGTGGCGCGGGTCCCCCTAGCTGCGCCACTTGGTGGTGTGGGCCCCCTGGCCACTCCCCGGTATCGCCCTTTCGCCTATATATACTCCCCCGAGGGAAAACCCTAAGGAGATCGACCTTTTCCACAAAATACATCCGTAGCTCCGCCGCCGCCACCGACAAGTTTTGGGGGACAAATCTCTATTCTGGCACCCTGCCGGGACGGGGAAGTGCTCCCGGAAGCCATCTCCATCGACTCCACCTCCATTTCCATCGCCGTTGCTGTCTCCTATGATGAGGAGGGAGTAGTTCTCCCCCGAGGCTAAGGGCTGTACCGGTAGCTATGTGGTTCATCTCTGTCTCCCATGGTGTGATCTATATGTGATCATGAGCTTTGTAATCTATTTAAATTCGTAGATGTTACTCTTCATCTTTTGATACTCAAGTGCTTTATTAATATGAACCATGGAGTCACCTTGTATCGCGGTGTGAAGGTGATAGTGTGCACATCGTGTGTGTCTCCTCTATGAATTGTGGTGTTTGTCTAGTACCTTCTAGGGCGCTCATAGTGACAGCCTGGGGTTAACTAGACATGGGAATGCTTAGTTTAAGAAATGCTTTTTGCAGCCCTACGCAATGATTAGTGTTCGTTATCTAACTGGGGAGGGTTAAGAGTAGCATAGTGAGAGAAGTTATCTACTTATTCATTTATGCGATCATTGTTGAGAGTGTCCTCTAGTGAAAGTAGGAGCCCTAGGCTTTATTTCCAAGCATTGAAACACCGTTTTTCGCCTGTTCTGCTACATGTTTGGTTGCTTCCACATTTATTTCAGATTGCTATTATCACTTATTATCATCCATATTACTTGCATTTTACTCTCTCTTCGCCGAACTAGTGCACCTATACAACTGAGAATTGTATTAGGTGTGTTGGGGACACAAGATACTTCTTGTATCTTGATTGCAGGGTTGCTTGAGAGGGATATCTTTGACCTCTACATCCCTGAGTTCGATAAACCTTGGGCGATCCACTTAAGGGAAACTTGCTGCTGTTCAACAAACCTCTGCACTTGGAGGCCCAACACTGTCTACAAGAATAGAAACGTGCGTAGACATCAAGCTCTTTTTTGGCGCCGTTGCCGGGGAGGTAAGGTAAAAGGTTCTCACATCCTCGGGTGTGAGTGCTCGAAGTTATTTCCTTTAGATCCTGCAATTATATCTTCTTGTTTCTTGTTTTTATTTTCACTAGTTAGGCTTAATGGAAAACAACAAAAATATGAGAGAAGTTCATAATATTTATCTTGAGTTAGGACATGAAGTGTTTGAAGAGAAAATTTAAAAACCTATGGAACTTTATTTGCATGCTAGTAGCAATGTTATTAGCATTAATTTTTTTGAATACCCTTATTGCTGATGCTATGGAAAAGTCTAAGCTTGGGGAAGCTAGTTTTGATGAATATGATATTTTTAGTTCCCCAAGTTTTGAGGAGGAAATTTTCTTTGATGATACTTTGCCTCCAATATATTATGATTATAATGATTGTGGTATTTTAGTTCCACCTGTTTACAATGATAAATATGATATTTTCAGTCCACCTACTATTGAGGAGAAATTAATTATGATTGCAAAATGCCTCCTATGTTTGATGATTATGGTGAGGATAATAATAATGATAGCTATTTTGTTGAATTTGCTCCCACTGCTATTAATAAGAATGACTATGCTTATGTGGAGAGTAATAATTCTTTTATGCATGTGGCTCATGATAAGAATGTTTTATGTGATAGTTATATTGTTAATTTCATTCATGATGCTACTGAAATTTATTATGAGAGAGGGAAACATGGTTTTATACATCTCAACAATATTAAGTTTCCACTCTTTATGTTGAAATTTTTGAAGTTGCACTTGTTTTGCTTTCCTGTGCTTGTTGCTTTGTGTTTTCATGACTTGTTTTTCTACAATATTATTTTTCATAGGAAGCGGGTTAGACTTAAATTTGTTTTATGTTTTCTTCTTGATTCTCCCTTTTGCTTCAAAAAATATTTCTCATGTGAGCATCTTCTCAAATTATCATGCCTAGCTAAAAGGCTTTAAAGAAAAGCACTTCTTGGGAGATAACCCATGTTTTTATTTTTGCATTGTTTTTCTCTGTTTTCTTTGAGTCAAGGAGTTTTATACTTCTGTAGAAACTCTTTTGTATCTTTATTTTCATGTTTTAGTAGTGCCAAGTAAAGTTTCTGACGAAAGTCGGAGTTGGTTTTCGGATTTCTGCGCAGAAAACAGATTTCTCCTGTCCATCGTAAAACATCGTATAAAATCCTGGAAGTTCAGAATGATCTGAAATTGTTTGTTCTTATTCCTCAACTTTTCGTAGTTTACCACTATTGATTTGAGCAACAGAAGATTTTCAAAAAAAATCATCTTTACCTGCTGTCCTGTTTTGACAGATTTCTGCCAATAGTTGCATTTGCGTCTTAATCTCTTTCTTTTGGGGTTCTTTTGAGAAAAAGAGTTCTAAAAGAAGTTGTGACAGTAGATAATGTGTTTATGAGTGCTAGGATTGTGTTGACACTTAACCATGTGAATTTATTATTTCGATTTGCACTAACGTTGCTAATGAAGATTGTGTGAAGTTTGGTGTGAAGGAAGTTTTCAAGGGTCAAGAGAAGAGGATGATATAATGTGAGCAAGAAGAGTAAAAGGCCTAAGCTTGGGGATGCCCCAATGGTACATCCCAGCAAATTCCAAGAAGACTCAAGCGTCTAAGCTTGGGGATGCCCAAGGCATCCCCTTCTTCATCAACAATTTATCAGGTCACTTCTAGTGAAACTATATTTTTATTCGGTCACATCTTATGTGCTTTACTTGGAGCGTATTTTTTTATTTTAAGTTTGTTTGGTTTTATTTTGTGTAATAAATAGTTGGATCTTATTATACTTGTGTGGGAGAGAGATACGCTCCGTTTTCATTGCTTAGAACACTCTAGTTTTCATTCTTATTGTTCTGTGAGTGTTCACTTTTTGCTAGTACTGCATTTAGCCTTTATTTTCATACATCTCTTATTCAGAGCTGTTATTTTTAGTAGTGTTATGTGAGTACTCTCATGTGTTATTTTTGTAGCATGTAGAGAATTTTTGTTAAAGCATGTCTTGTATGGTGCTTGTTGGGAAAAGAAACAGCTGCTTGAAGTAGAATTTTTAATGGTGCACGTAGAAGCTTGTATAGACTATGGCTAGAACTTTTTCATATCATGATAGATGTTATTTTAGTTTTATATACTTGTGGTTATTGAGTAGCATGAATAGCCTCAAATAGCTAAGAGTGTTTAATATGCCATTGAAAGATTCATGAGTTGTTCTTGTCATAGTAAAGCATAAATTTATGGTATTCTCTTTCGAATGTTTTATTTGGTTGACTTGGCGCATGCTCACACCATGTTTATGACTATGAACCAGTCATGAATAGACTCCATGACCACTTAGTTTTTGAATTTGTGATACCGCTTATGCTTTAATTAATGATGCTTATGTCGCTATTCATGATTATGGCTCTTATGCTATCTTGATTTGTCGCTCCCAGTCTTTTGCTAGCCTCCACCTGTACTGAGTATGGAATTCTACTCGTGCATCCAAACTCCTTAAACCAAAGTTTTCCCATTGTGTACACCGTACCTACCTACATGTGGTATTTCACTGCCACTCCAAGTAAATTGCTCATGTGTTACCTTTAAAACTTTCAAAATTACTCCTGTTTTGTGTTCTTGATTTTTCTCATGAGGACGTCAATAGAGAATCTTTATCTCACTTGTTGACTGGATTTCACACCCTGGACTAGTGGATTCATCCGCTTATCCAAATGATATAAGAGCTGGCAGCGGGGTGCCCAGCCCCAAATTAATACAAACAAATTCTCTTCACTATTTTTTCCCCTGATTTATCAGTCAAAGCATAATTGTGTAAACAAAAGAGAAAGAGGGATGACCTTCTACACCAGTTGTGTCCTTCACAATGGGAGTCGCTCTTGTGAATCCAGTTGACTTGTGACGTACTGTATTGTCTGTTTACCAATCGTTGACATTAACATACACCTCTCCTAAAATATAGACACTCCTCCATGGTATGTGATTGTTGGCAGGCACCCGAGGATTCGGTTAGCCATGGTTTGTGAAAGATGGATGGGAGGAGTGTCAAACTTTTAATACCTCTGTTTAATAAAATAAAAATCTCTAGCACATGAGTGATCCCTGCTTCCTCCGTGAGGGGCCTTTCTTTTACTTTTATGTTGAGTCTCCATCTTCTAACTTTATGCAGAGTTGAGAGACCATTGTTGCCATTCTGAGTTCTATGTGCATCTGTCCCATAAACGTCAATAATTGCTTCATAATGTGATATTATTTGTTCTTAAATTATTTTCTCTAGTCTTCCTCATGAACTTTGAAGGTGTCCTGGCATTTATGTTTTGTCCCACTCTTAAGGACTAGCGAAGTACCACTTTACCAAGCTTTCTCTATACCTGAAACAAACGTTTATATTTCTTTGCAACATTATTCATGATCCTTTATTTGAGATACTCTTCATGATGCAAAGTGATTGCTATGCTTTATTATTAAAGTTCTATTTATCATGTTTGTGTTTGAAGTTCTATGATCTCAACGTACATATGCTTTTACATTATAATGATCAAGTTCATGTTAGTAGCATGCCACCTCTGAAATTATTGTGCTTTATCGTTTACCTACTCGGGGACGAGTAGGAACTAAGCTTGGGGATGCTTGATACGTCTCCAGCGTATCTATAATTTCTGATGCTCCATGATGATATTATGCCAATTGCTACATGTTTTTCCCTTCTTTCTAACATTTTTACACGTTTTCCGGGACTAACCTATTAACAAGATGCCAAGTGCGAGTTCCCTATTTTATGTTGTTTTTTATTTCAGAAAAGTTGTTCTGGAAATATTCTCGGAATTGGACCCCACGAATCCCGAAGTACCTATTTTCCCCGGAAGCTTCCAGAAGTCCCAAAGATCCCCGGAGGGGGGCCACAAGGTGGCCACACCATAGGGTGGCGCGGGTCCCCCCTGGCCGCGCCACCTGGTGGTGTGGGCCCCCTGGCCACCCCCCGGCATCGCTCTTTCGCCTATATATACTCCCCCGAGGGAAAACCCTAAGGAGATCGACCTTTTCCACAAAATACACCCGTAGCTCCGCCGCCGCCACCGACAAGTTTCGGGGGACAAATATTTGTTCTGGCACCCTGCCGGGACGGGGAAGTGCCCCCGGAACCATCTCCATCGACTCCACCGCCATCTCCATCGCCGTTGCTGTCTCCTATGATGGGGAGGGAGTAGCTCTCCCCCGAGTCTGAGAGCTCTACCGGTAGCTATGTGGTTCATCTCTCTCTCTCATGGTGTGATCTACATGTGATCATGAGCTTTGTAATCTATTTGAATTCGTAGATGTTACTCTTCATCTTTTGCTACTCAAGTGCTTTATTAATATGAACTATGGAGTCACCTTGTATCGCGGTGTGAAGGTGACAGTGTGCACATCGTGTGTGTCTCCTCTATGAATTGTGGTGTTTGTCTAGTACCTTCTGGGGCGCTCATAGTGACAGCGTGGGGTTAACTAGACATGAGAATTCTTACTTTAAGGAATGCTTTTTGCATCCCTACGCAATGATTAGTGTTCGTTATCCAACCAGAGAGGGTTAAGAGTAGCATAGTGAGAGAAGTTATCTAGTTTTCATTTATGTTATCATTGTTGAGAGTGTCCTCTAGTGAAAGTAGGAGCCCTAGGCCTTATTTCCAAGCATTAAAACACCGTTTCCGCCTATTCTGCTACATGTATGCTTGCTGCCACATTTATTTCAGATTGCTATTATCACTTATTATCATCCATATTACTTGCATTTTACTCTCTCTTCGCCGAACTAGTGTACCTATACAACTGGCAATTGTATTAAGTGTGTTGGGGACACAAGAGACTTCTTGTATCTTGATTGCAGGGTTGCTTGAGAGGGATATCTTTGACCTCTACCTTCCTGAGTTCGATAAACCTTGGGTGATCCACTTAAGGGAAACTTGCTGCTGTTCTACAAACCTCTGCACTTGGAGGCCCAACACTTTCTACAAGAATATAAGCGTGCGTAGACATCAGTTAACCATAGGCATGCGTTCCAATGTAGTCATACGTGCTCACAATGAGAAACTTGCACAACATATTTTGTCCTACCAGCCCGTGGCAGCAGTGCCTCTAGGGAAACTACTGGTAATTAAGGTGCTCCTTTTAATAAAGCACCGGAGCGAAATATTAACACTCCATGAACACATGTGATCCTCACATCACATCCATCCCCTCCGGTTGTCCCAAATTCTGTCACTTTGGGGCCTCGGGTTCCGTACAATGACATGTGTAAACAACTTGCAGGTATGATCAAGAAACATAATTATACTCATGAAACAATAACATGTTCAGATCTGAAATCAGGGCACTCAGGCCCTAGTGACAAGCATTAAGCATAACAAGTTGCAACAACGTTAGAAAACACTAATAGTGGATACTAGGCACTATGCCCTAATAATCTGGCATTATTACATGATCAATCTCATCCAATCCTTTCCATCCCTCTTAGCCTACAACGGGGTTTACTCACACATGGACGGGGGAATCATGGATGGTTGATGGAGAAGGAGTGGCGGTGTCGATGGCGACGATCTCCTTCAAATCCCCGTCCTGGTAGGGTACCAGAATAGGAACTTCTGATCCCCGAATTGAGTTTCGGGGTGGCGGCGGCGCTCTGTTGTGTTTCTGTGGAATATGATGAACCCCTCGCGCTTTAGGTTTACGGGGCATATGTAATCGAAAGGGGAGCCCGAGGGGGTGCCTGGGGGTCGCACACCACTAGGCGGCGCGGCCTAGGGGGCGCGTCCAGGGGTGGTTTGGCCCCCTCCTGGTTCCTCTCTGGGTCTCCTTCTGGCTCCCGGGGTCTTCTGGTGATATAAGCCCAATGGGGTCTTTTCTGGGCATTTTCCCGAAAGTCTATTTTTTCTGCGTAAAAACGAGACACCAAAGTAATTCTGCTGAAAACTTAGTCCGTGTTAGTGGTATCCAAAACTCACAAGTTTAGAGGCAAACCATAAGAAAAGTGTTCAGAAAAAGAGATACGTTTTGGACGTATCAACTCCCCCAAGCTTAGCTTATTTCTTGTCCTCAAGCAATTCAGTGACAACTGAATGCGATAAAAACTTTTACGAACACATTTGTTTCATATGATGTAAATATACTCGTTATATGATCAGGTGCTTAAGCAATTCATAATAAGATGTATGCAAGATGAAAGTCACCTACCAGTTATGCAAACTATGAAGAGATACCAACGAACTAATAATAGACAAGACATAGCATATCAATTTGCAGGATTGAAGTGCTCATAATAGTGTATGATAAAGTATACTCGCTTGCCCTTAATAATGGAACAAAACATAAGTGCTAGGGCACCTCTGAAGTTCAAATGAAGACTAGAAATAAAGATGTCAAAGACACAAGCATCAAAGTTATACCACAATTAACCGTGTTTTAGGACAAGCACATTACACTAAGAATAACAGCCATGCTCTCAAGAAGGTGCATAAAGTGAGAAGGTGAGGACTCCACATAAAAGTAAAAGAAAGCCCCTTCGTAGAGGGACGCATGGATCACTCATGTGCTAGATCTTTTATTTTATTAAACAGAGGTAAAAAATATTTTTTAGAGAGGTGTATGCTTATGTCAACGAATGGTAAACAGAAAATACAGTACGCCACAAGCCAACTAGACTTCACAAGAGCGGCTCCCATTTGAAGGACGCAACTGGTGTAGAAGGTCATCCCTCTTTCTCTTTTGTTTATTATGCTTTGACTGATAAATCAGGGGCAAAAATAGTAAAGAGAATTTTGTTGTATTAATTTGGGGCTGGGCACCCCGCTGCCAGCTCATCTATCAGTTGGATAAGAGGATGAAGACACTAGTCCAGGTTATGAAATCCAATCAACAAGTGAGATAAAGATTCTCTATTTACGTCCTCATGAGCTAAAACATGGGCACAAAACAGGAATAAGTTTTAGAAGGTTTTAAAGGTAGCACATGTGCAATTTACTTGGAGTGGAGGTTAATTACGACATATATAGGTAGGTATGGTGGACACATTTGATGTACTTTGGTTTTTGGGAGTTAGATTGCACGAGTAGAGCTCATACTCAGTACAAGTGAAGAGTAGCAATAGACGAGGAGAGACAATCAAGAGAGCAACAACTGTCATAATCATGCTTGCGACAAAACAAAATTAATAGGGGCATAAAAGTGATACAAATACTCTGAGGCAAAATAAATCATCGAGTCTTAATTAACTTTTTGTTTTCAGTCTTATGCATGCGTGAGCATGTGCCAAGTCGATTCAAGCGAAATAATCAGAGGGAGATACCACAATGTCATACCCTTCTATGAATAAAACAATGGAAACAAACATCATATGACATGCTATCTTATATTAATAAGTTGGAACTAAAAATCAGAGAGCATGAACTACTAAGCATCAATTAAATGACATATACGTTACACGAACAAGCTAAGTGTGTTCACATAGGAGTATATGTACAAAAAGAAAAAAAACAGAGTTCATATAAGCCTCTCACCACAACTTGAGTTGTCGTAAATCATCATTATTTCTCTTCACTCGTTTGGATTAAATAATATAGAATGATAACCAAGCTCCAACGGAGACACGGAAGTCTAGTAAACTCTGCAACAAACTTTACAAAACCAAAGAAGAACAACAAATATTTTGGGTTTTCGAATTTAAAACAAGAACAGAAGAAACAAGCAAACAAAACAAAATATTTTTGGATTTTTGAATATTAAACCAAAACGAGAAAGTAAAGCAAACCAACAAAGGAAACTAAAGAAGCAAATAAAGAGAAACAACAGAAATATTTTTGGTCTTTTTGTGTTTTAGAAAGTAAGAACAAAACAGCAAAACCAAAAGAAACAAAAGAAATGAAAGAAAACGAAAACAAACAAAAATGTGGATATACAAAGGACCGACAAAAACATGATTTAAAGATGAGTGTGATGTTGGTGTACCTCCCCCAAGCTTAGGATTTTGGCCTAAGTGTAGATCATCCATGGCGCGAGAAATATCCCCACTGTGGTGGGTCATCCCTAGAATGGTCGTACTCGGGCGCCCATGAAGAAGATGAAGCGGCTGGCGCATAATCATATCTGGGGTGCTGATAAGGAACCCCCATGGTGTCGGAGGGCTGGAAGAAATCACTATCGTCCCCCTCTCCGGCATCCTGCCCATGTAGGGGGTGGTGCTCAATGTATGCGTCCAGATCACTCTCAGAAAACATCCATCCTTGCCATTCTCCCCCATGAAGGTTCGCCTTTGCAAATCTCCTCATATAATTCCTGTAGTGGTTTAGGCTGCCCTGTTATCTTCTCACATGAATCCCATTGTGGTACCTTGATAGCTGCACAAAAATCACTAAAAGGCAAGTTTATAGCTTTGTTATAAGTTTTGTAATGGACCATAGGGTTAGTTTAGGACCATCTAAAGTGAAAATCATGTACCACTGCCATGGTTAGTTTAATGTGTTGGGTAGGTTCATCCTCAAGGAAATAACCCAACCCTTCATTATGCACGAGAGTGTAAAAATCCTGCAGAATTCCCGTAATACGCATGAATTCCTGGCATGGATAGATAGATGGGAACACTTTTTCTTCACGGTGCATAGGCATGACCTCATGCAACTCCAACTCATGCTGGTTTAGTTGATGCACATTATGCTCCATCTCTGAATTTTTTCAACAATCGTCACAAAAATTGATTTCAAGGAACTATAAGGTGGAAACTACAATAGAGACTTATAGGGAAGCTAAACATGCATCAAAACTATATTATTTCAACTTAAATCAAGCATGCAAACTCACATAAGTTGTGACCTACAGTACCAAAATACTCAAGAAATACTCTACCAAATAAAATTCTACTTGGATCATCAGAGGAGTCACATACCGGAGAGCAAATACACCAAATCTCAGCACAAATGATAGGATGAAGAAGGAGATCAAAAATCCAGCGGAAGAACAACAAGAACACGGGTTCCAGGAAATGTTTTCAGTTTGGGAGGTGAGAGAGAGGATTTTGGCAGTGGAGAGAGTTAGTGGAGGGCCAGGGGCCCCACACCATGCCCAGGCGCCACCAGGGGCAGGCCGCGCAAGCCCATGGTGTGCCTGACTGGTGGGTCCCCCTGGGGTCTCCCAGGTAGCTTTCCGCCTCATTTTTAACGTAAAAATTATTATCATTTTTCTGGAATTTTTCGAGGAACTTTATTTTTGAGTTTTTTTCAGAATTTAATAATTAATTATAAACCTGGAAAACAATTATGGAAGGGTGGAAAACAAAACGAAAATCAGAACTACATAGGTTTTGAAACATTCTAATGTGTAAATACCTAGTGAAAACAACGATGGAAGTGGTGAAAACAAACATAACAAGGTGAAAACAAAAGAAATCACCTTGAAAACAAAAGCATGGGTGGTGAAAACAAGGGTATGGATGATGGAAACATGATTTTACTAAAGTGGCAAGGTGATAACATAAGCAAACATGGTGAAAACATAATGGGGAAAGTGAAAACATTGTCCTCTTCATTCAAAATCATTTTGTTAACAAGGTTGATCAAGTCTTGTTACCAGAATAATTTTTATATGAAGAAAAACTTTGCTCAACACTAAATAATTATGTTACCTCAACCTTTATAGACATAGTACCAATCATAACAATTTCATATTCTTCGGTCACACTGGAATGGAACAATAAAATTCGCCAATCTTGATGGTCTCATATTTTGGATTGAATTTAAACCATATCTTCTGTCAATCTTCTTGGGAAAATAAACAGTATGCTCTTTATCATTAACATTAAAAGTTACTTTTCCTTGGTTGCAATCAATAACAGCCCCTGCAGTGTTAAGAAAGGGTCTCCCAAGAATAATAGACATATTATCATCTTCAGGCATTTCCAACACAGCAAAGTCAGTTAATATCAAACAACTAGTAGGAACTTGAACATGAACATTCTCACATATACCAACAGGAATAGTAGTAGATTTATCAGCCATTTGTAAAGATATATGGTATTAAATTTTCCAAAGAGAGTCTCTTATAAAGAGAGAAAGGCATAACACTAACTCCAGCTCCCATGTCACATAAAGCAGTTCTAACATAATTGTTTTTAATGGAACAAGAAATAGTTGGAATACCCGAGTCTCCAAGCTTCTTTGGAACCTTACCATTAAAAGAGTAATTAGCAAGCATAGTGGAAATTTCCTCATTAGGAATTTTCCTTTTGTTTGAGAAGATATCTTTCATATATTTTGAATAAGGAGGCAGTTTAATAGCATCAGTTAAAGGAATTTAGAAAAAACTGAGATTTCATCCACTCATAGAATTTATTATAATGTTCTTCTTCCATAGATTTGTGGTTCTTATTAGGAAAAGGCATTGCTTTTTGTACCCAAGGCTCTCTTCATTTACCATGTTTATTGGCAATGAAATCCTCCTTAGTATACTTCAGAGTTTTAGTTTGCCTTTCAAGTTCAGCTACAGTTTCCTCTTTATCATAAGCATCACTCTTATCATTACCACTTTGAGTTTCAGTATCAGAAATAGATATACTATTAGGATCTTTAGCAGGTTCAGAAGATTGTACAACAGTTTTATGTCTCTTCTTCTTTTTCTTAGAAGGAGAGCTATTGTTTTTAGGTTGCTCAGAATCTTGTTCAATTCTTTTAGGGTGTCCTTCAGGATACAAAGGATCTGGAGTAGAAATACCACTTCTAGTAATTATTTCACAAACATGTTTTTCTCTAGAAGCATTAGCTAGCATATCTTTTTGCACTTTAGTAGGTTGATCAATTTAAGTTTGAACCATATGAAAATGTTTATCAAGTATTTTAACATTATTAGAGGTTCTCTCAATAACACCATGCAAATTATCAATAGCTCTAGAGTTTTCCATAAGATGATTTTGCACTCTCGTATTAAAATTATCTTACTTAAGAACATAGTTATCAAATTCATCTAAGCATTGATCAGGTGGTTTAGAGTAGGGAATATCTCTATTATCAAAGTATTTGAGAGAGTGTACTGATACGTCTCCAACGTATCTATAATTTATGGTGCTCCATGATCATATTATGCCAATTGCTACATGTTTTCTCCCTTATTTATAGCATTTTTATACGTTTTCCGGGACTAACCTATTAACATGATGCCAAGTGCCAGTTCCATGTTTTCTGCTATTTTTGGTTTTAGAAAAGTTGTTCTGGAAACATTCTCGGAATTGGACCCCACAAAGCCCGAAGTGTCTATTTTCCCCGGAAGCATCCAGAACAGCGAAGAGGAGTCGAAGACGGGCATCAGGGGGCACACAATAGGGTGGCGCGGCCTCCCCTTGGTCACGCCAGCTATAGTTGTGGGCCCCCCTGGCCTCCACCGCCTTTGCCCTTTCGCCTATTTATTCCCCCAGGATGGAAAACCTTAGACACCTAATAAAAAATCCCCGAAAAGTTACGCAGCCGCCCCCGTCGTCAACCCAAGATCAGGGGGGTTCTGGAGCTGTCTCCTGGCACCCTGCCGGAAAGGAAATCATCACCGGAGGCTTCTACATCACCATGCCTTCCTCCGGAGTGATGCGTGAGTAGTTCATCTCTGGACTACGGGTCCATAGCAGTAGCTAGATGGTTGTCTCCTCCTCATATGCCTCCATGTTTAGATCTCGTGAGCTGCCTATCATGATCGAGATTGATCTTATGTAATTCTATATGCTGTGTTTGCTGGGATCTGATGAATATTGACCTTATGCCAAGTTGATTATAGTCTTTATTGCATATGTTATTTATGATCTTGCAAGCCTTCCGTTTCTAGTGGTTGCTCTGGCCAAGTAGTTGCTAGTGAATCCAAGAGGGAGTATTTATGTTAGATAGTGGGTTCATGCCTCCTTTTCGCCTGTGCTCGAGTGATAGAAACGTGACTTGGGAGGATGTGTTGTTGCCACTAGGGAGAAAACAACGGTGTGAGTGCCCGCGTGCACAAGCATTGCTTACATTACACACATTATTTAATGCAGTTATCTGTTGCTTGCAACTTAATACCTAAGGGGGTTCGGATGATAACATGAGGGTGGATTATTAGTCATAGTGTAGATGGATTTCGGTCTATGTATTTTGTTGTAATGCCCGCACTAAATATCATAGTAGTCATCATGTTATAATGTGCACTACGGTGCAACCTCTATTTGTCAATTGCCCAACTATAATTTGTTCACCCAGCATGTTATCTTTATTGAGAGATACCACTAGTGAACCTATGAACCCCGGTCCATTTTCCACACTGTTAAACAAACCACAACAATTTCATGCTCTCTTTACTTACTGCAAGTATACACTATTTTCCACACTATACGTCTAATCTTTGTTTTCAGCAAGACCGGTGAGATTGACAACCTCACTGTACCATTGGGGCAAAGTATTTTGGTTGTGTTATGTGCAGGTTCCACGTTGTTGCTGACACCGGTGAAGCGCCAGCACCACCGTCAGTGGCATCAACCTTCCGAAAGTCCTCTTCCTTCTACTGGATCGATAACCCTGATTCTTAACTAAGGGGAAAACTCCTACCGCTGTGCTCATCATACCCTCCTATTGGGGTTCCCAACACGCAAGCATCAAGGACTTTTCTGGAGCCGTTGCCGGGGAGAAGGAAGTCTTCTGGCAAGGACTCCCAAACCTCCACTCTCCTTAGACAAGATGTGGTATTTTATTTTATCATCATTCTTATTCCACAACATCCTTTTGCTATAAATATCCCATTTGTTAACTAGGATTGTGCTTTGAGATTTTACTATGTTGTTCTGATCACGCGCGTGCATACGTCAGATTCTCTATGGATTGTGGTTTGAGATTTTACTCATTTCTGGTTTGGGATAACCTGAGATGGACCGCAACGAACCGTTTTTAAGTACTACTGTAGTTTTATATGGGAGGGTACGTCCGTCGTTTTTACGTGTGACGGCACAACCAACCATCGGCACCTTAAGATTTTTTATTTATACTAGCACAAAACCCGTGCGTTGCTACGGTAGACCAACAACAAGGAGAATCAGTTTTTTTCCTGCTATGCAGCCCAAGTGATTTCTCGAATTTGAAAGTTCAAGCTAGAAGCCTACCAGATGCAAATGATAATTTAGCAATACTAAAGAATCAGCAGAAAAGTCTAAATGATATGTTTGAGACCCAAAAAATGTACAGACTTACCTCAATCTTTAATAATCGAGCTCCAAACCCACCAATCCAAGGATCCCTTGGCATACAACGAACATTTGGAATGTCAAGGTGTTGGAGATGGAAAATGTACAATCGGCGCCAATTATTTATTCTATTGACTTGGGATTATGTATAATTAGACTCCACTAAGGCACTAACTAAGTGAGGAAATAAATCTGGCCAAAAAAAGGATGCTTGCATGCAGACTGACTTTGCCCGATATGACAGTGCAAAATTCATGACCAGTGCAAGACTACCAACAAAGATTATGTAAAAATCAAGTAAAACTTCGTGCACACTCTTTTGGAGGTTAAAGAAGCTCCATTAATGGAAGGAAAGCGTTCTATGCCACGTAATTTCTTTTTCCTTTTTTGCTCCGGCCAGTGATTGACAGGTTTCGGGTGTGCTGCTATGTTGCTGTATTCCACAAACTGCAAACATAGGGAGTGAAAACGCTTAAAAGGACAAGACACGATAAGAGCTACAGTCACTTAACACAAATTCTGCTACTATCAACCACATATTCAGTTAGCATTCAGTTAACATGCCCATTGTCATCATTTATAAATTCAGCTATCTCTCTGTTATTCCATCTACTCCACACGCACGAGCAGCCCAGCCTCCCTTTCTCCACACAACGACAACCACCTCCCTCCCTCTGCTCAGCAGCAACAAGTGCTCCCTGGCCGGTTGCCGCCCGCCTAGCCTTGCCTAAACCCCAACCTTTTTTTACATACGCCTCCCACAGAGCCGGGTTCCATTATTGAAAATAACAGAACAGAGGTCTTAAGTACAAAAGATCCACCAACGAAAGGAAACACAGAAAGACAAATAACACTACAGCCACGCACAAACCAACCAACGGAAGTCTACCAGAGATTACAAAATGAAACCACAATCCAGGCAGTATCCAACTAGCCTTTCCACAAGTTTTGAACGACACAACCAACAGTTCTTCAGGTAGCACCAGACTAGATAGTAACAAACGGAAGTTCAGCATCATCAGGTGGAAGCCTCTTCAACGACCTCCGCATCAAGATCTTCCAGTACAGCTTGGCTGGATGCAAATGCACCAGTTGCTTCATAGGCTCTGATCGCCACTCCTTGAATCTGAGCATCCCCCTCCTCGAGAGACTTCTTGTCCGCATCAGCTTGTAAACGTGCCCAGTAACGAATAAAAACACATATGTAACATACCATCTCAACAGGAGATGATATAATTTCCCCCTCAAAACATGCTCTATTACGAAGTTTCCAACTGGCCCAGCACAGAGCCGCAATCCTAACTATATGTAAATTTTCTTTTGCTAGAAAATAACTGGCTATCCACGAAAAATAATGTGTAAAACCCGTGGGTCTGGCATTTGCTCGAATATCTGCACACACCGAGCTCCAAACAAAACTAGCAGCAGGACACTCAAAACATAGACGAGTAATGGATTCATTCATGTGACAGAACCTACAAATAGGACTCCCCACCCATTTCCTTTTATCATGTTATCCTTAGTGGCAATAGGATTATGCCAGATAAGGCAAAGCCAGATCTTGATCTTGAGTGGAATTTTTGCTTTCCACAGATGTTTGAAATATCTATCAGGCCCATAAGATGATAACTTATTATACAAAGATTTGACAGAGAACACCCCATTTTTAGTATACTTCCACTTTGGAATGTCCTTTCCAGTCCCCAAAGCCACAGTTCTCAAGGCATTTTTTTTAAGATCCACAACTTGATTTTGCAGAGCTGGTGTTAACCATCTTCTAAAGGTAATGGCCCACCCATTACTATGCATTTCACTCACAGTCAGCTCCTGCTGATCACAGATTTCATATAGCATGGGAAAGACACTACAAAGGGGATTCTCTCCTAGCCAAGCATCATGCAAAAAGTTAGTTTCCTTACCACTAGCCACACACATTTTCCTACCCATGAGGTGGCACTTCCTCACTTTCAGCAGGTCCTTTCACACAGGGGAATCACCTTGTTTTGTTTTAACAGCCCAAACACCCCTAGTGATATTGTATTTATTACAAACCAGTCTTTGCCACATTCAATCCTGACATTCCAACCTCCACCACCACTTGCACAACAAACAAATATTTTGAATCTTTAGATTTTTTATACCCAGTCCCCCTTTTTTCCTGGGTCTACACACTGATTTCCACTTAACCATGTAGTATTTCTTTTTATCCCCTGTCCCTTGCCAAAAGAATCTCCTAATAATCTTGGTCATAAATTCCAGATTAGACCAGGGTAACAAGTACATAGACATCAAATATATAGCAGTCCCCCCCCCCAGGGAGGATTTAATCAGAGTAACCCTACCCCCAATAGATGAATTATTTCCTACCCAACCATCCAATTTCTTTTTGAGTTTATCTGCCACAATGTTCAACTCTACCACTTGCAACCTGGAGCCACACACACAGGGACTCCCATGTATTTGATTGGCCAAGTCCCAAGTTGACAACCAAACATGTTAGCATATTCCAGATTTTTAACATCTTTAAGAACCATCATTACCTCACTTTTTTCAAAATTAATCTTAAGACCAGACATGGCCTCAAACAGAAACAAAATGAGTTTCAGATGGATTACTTGCTCCTTTACATCCTGTATCAGCAAAATAGTATCATCTGCATACTGCAGAATGGCTACCGCAAAAGTAATCAAGTGAGGAACCAAGCCCACAAGCAGACCAACCTGCTGTGCTTGACTAATCATTTTTGAGAGATTCTCAGCTGCCAGATTAAACATGAAGGGTGATAGGGGGTCCCCCGTGCCTAATCCCTATGTGACTAGGAAAATCCTTTCCCCTGGTATCAGCTGGTATCATTGATTTTAACACACAAGGTCCCATTCTGAACAATATTCTTGATAATTCTCCTCCATCTTGAATTAAAACCTTTTTGAGACACATAATTTAAAAGGAAATCCCAGTCTACCTTATCATAATCTTTCTCAAAATCCAATTTCAAAACAACCCCTTGGTGATTTTTCCTCCTAGACTCATACAAAATTTCATTGAAAGATAGGATCCCATCCATAATGTTCCTACCCTTAATAAAAGCATTTTTACATGGTGGCACCAATTTTGACATGAATGGTTCAAGTCTACAAGTTATAACTTTTGTGAGGATATTATACAAAACTTCCAACAAACAAATAGGCCTATACTTCTGAATAGTATCTGCATCAGGAGATTTCTGTAATAGTATGATCATACCAACGTTTAACCTGTAGAGAGGAAGATTCCCATCATACCAGTCACAAAAAAGTTGCATTACCTTCCTTCTGATCACAGGCCAGCAATACTGATATAATTCAATAGGAATCCCATCTGGGCCAGGAGCCTTGTTCTTTTCCATATGATCTATAGCAAATTTCACCTCTTTGTCAGAGAAAGGAGCATCTAGAGTAACCACATCCTCCTCAGATAACTTCTCATTTGTACTCCACACATCATCAGTTAAAGTGATCTCACACTTTGGGCCATGTCCAACTAAAGATTTATAATATTCAGTTGCATGGCTCAAGAGGGCCATGGCCCCCTGAATTTCAACACCAACATTAGACAAGGAGTACATTGTACTCTTCCTCTTCCTACCATTTCAATCCTATGAAAATATGCAGTATTCAAGTCACCCTGTAATAACCATTTTTCACTGGACCTACTAAACCAAAATTTCTCCTCCTCTTCAAGAATATACATAAGTTCTTTTTGAACAGACCTTTTCCTAGTATATTGCTCACTAGTAAGCATCTGGTTTTCCTCCAGCTTTTCCAGTGTTTCCAATTCAGCTAGCAGAGCCTTCTTTCTTGCAATGGAATCACCTCTAACATTTGCCCCCACCCTTTAAGAGAGTTCTTAACTTTTTTAAGCTTTGCTTATATAATACTAACACTATCCCCACCATCCACAGAGGAGTTCCTGGATAGAGTGGCTCAGGATGCTCAATCCAAGATTTTTCAAATCTAAACTCTCTGACTTTTTTCTCATGAGTTTCACCAGTATCTAACACCAAGGGGTTATGATCAGACATAACCCTAGGGATTTTTCTAACATGAGTTAAAGGGAAACAACATTCCCACTCATTATTCATAAGAATTCTATCCAGTTTTTCCAAGGTAGGGTCGGACTGACCATTAGACCAAGTAAACTGACCACCAGACATCTCCACCTCTCTTAGACCATAAGAGAAAATGATTTGATTAAATCTACGAGAAAACCTAGTCACTCCCCCACCTTTATTCTTCTCATTATCAAATCTGGGGATATTAAAATCACCACCAATTATAGCAGGGAGATCAAGCTTAGAACAGATGTTCTCCAAATTATCCAAAAACACATGCTTAAATTCATCCCGAGCAGGACCATACACAACAATCAAACAATTTTTTTTGTTCAGCTTCTTATCCAGCACACGTGCCAGAACATGAAATCTACCCACCTCAGCCTCTATGACATCGAATCTAGCATTTCTAATACCACACAGGATGCCTCCAGACCTGCCCACATAGGGGTACACGTGCCAAGTAAAGGAGTATACAAGATCAAATTTTCTCCAGAGGGAGCTATCTATTTTACTCCTCATGGTTTCCTGTAAACCAATGAAATCTAACCGATGCTCATTAATCAAATCTCTAAGAGAAAAAACAAAACCCTTCTTCCCCACACCTATGTCTAGGCGTGTGGCTGCCCAACCCAGACGCCGCCCTGTATGCCCCACTGCACCATCAAGCGCCCATCCTCTTTCCAGGCCGGCGCCGTCATCTCTGCGCCGGTCTTCTGAGTAGCATGACTCCCTGCCCTCTCCCCTAACCAGCAGCACTGCGTGTCCGGGTCGAGCAGCGGATCTGCCCCTCATCCCCGACGTCCTCTACCTCCCTTCCCTCCCCTCGCGCATGTGTCCCTGCGTAGCCCTCCTTCTCACATATGCTCCCATGGTGGTGGCTTGCAGCGCAGACCCCCGCATGCATGAGAGATGGAGTATCCTGACGGCGAATCCAAGCTCGTGCCTCAAGTCTCAACTCGTGAAGATCGTACTTGGACTCACAGATGCGTGTCGGAGATGCAGGTTGGGGCGCACATGTCTACATCGGGTGGCCACCGATGATTGACGTTCGGCAGCGTTCGTGCAAAGCGACTATGATGATTGGACCAGAGACCGTTGGGTCAGTTACGCAGCTGCGAGCTTACGATAGCCCCTGGCCACCGCCGCAAGTCGTCATCTCACATCTCATGGCCCTGGAGGAGTCCGCGCCGCCTTTTCATGTACCGAGCCGCCCTCCTCAAAATAAGGTGCTGAGCACGCTAGGAAATCAAGGACTTGACCTACTGCTCCCTCGCGTATCGGGTAGTTTTCATAATATCGTCTACTCGATCTCGCCCAAGTCTGCGTACATATAGGGAGTAGTTATGGTTGAACGGAGGGAGTATGGAAGAACCCCGTGACAGCCGGACAACGCGATTCATCGAATAGAAAACCAAACGAAAAACTGGAAAAACGTGGAAGCCATTGATCCAACACGACGTACCACCAACCAACACGACGTACCAATGACGGACGAAAGAGAAACCTTAACGCTTTTATATAGTAGAGATAGAGATAGAGACAGTAGAGAAGAGATATTAATTCTTGCATCAGCGCGGGGCGTCAGCTAGTTCCTGATATTAGCATACAACCTTTTCTTCTGTCTGGTTATTTGATATTCCCACAGAATCTGTACGAAATCGGCGACAATTAATATGGGGTCGGGGAGTAGTATAATTTTGGAAAAGCCTTCCCTTAACCCGGAGGATCCAGTGTCCACGTCCTCCTCCTTCGCACCGGGACACGCGACCTTCCCCTCCACCTCCCACCTTATCCGTTCACAGCTCATCTTCTCCGAGCAGATCCCCAATCTCGTGTCTCTCTCCTATCATTTCTCACAGCACAGCCTCCGCCACCGTTGTTGCTGGACGGGGCCGCGCTGCCACAACCTGCTCCAGTACTCCTCCGCCACCTCCATGATGCCATCACCTCCGCCACCTCCATGATGCCACCACCTGCTCACCTCATCCGCGTGCACGCCTCCAGCACCTCCATGTGCCCTGTCTCCACCGATAGTTCCGTCCGCCGCGCCACCATGTGTGGCTGTCGCAATGCCCATAGAAAGTCGGCCACCGCCGCGCCTCCGATTCTGCCGCCGCCGCGCCCCTCGCCATGCTCCACCCTCTACTGCAGTGTTGTGCCCCACCGGCGACAGAGCTGCAAAGGGAGGATGGCCGTCCTACGAAGAAGCGTGGCGGAGCGGGGCGGTGCTACCAGATTTTGAGCGGTGCTGCTTCCACGGCAGGGTGGCGTTGCTGCTGAAGTAGTCCGGCGTTGCTCACCAAGGCGAGTCGAGCTGCTCCCCAAGGCCACCCGTGTTGCTCACCATGGCGAGCGGGGATGCTCCCCATGGCCACCGCCGCTGCTCAGCACGGTGAGCCGGGATGCTCCCCACGACGAGCGTGGTTGCTCACCATGCCCACCGGCGTTGCTTCCCACGGCGAGCGCGGATGCTCCCCACGACCACCGCCGCTGCTCCACATGGTGAGCTGGGATGCTCCCCACGGCGAGGAGGGTTGCTCACCACGCCCACCGGTGTTGCTGCTCACGGCGGATGGAGAGCAATTTCTGGTGCTGCCAAGGAAGCGCGGTGTTGCTCCCGAAAGTAGCCGGTGTTGCTCTCGACGGTGTGCGGGGATGCTCTCGACGGCGCACGGGGATGCTCTCGACGGCGTGTGATGTTGCTGTCGACGGCGCGCGGGGATGCTGTCGACCACGTGTGATGTTGCTCTCGACGGCGTGGGATGTCGCTCTCGACGACGTGCGGGGATGCTGTGGACGGGGCGCGGGGATTCTGTCGACGGCGCGTTGGGATGCTGTCGACGGCACGCGAGGATGCTCTCGACGGCGCGCGGCTGCTACCGCTGTTAGCCGGCGAAGCCGCGACGACTTCTTTCTCCGGCGACATCTTTTCCAGCAATTGGTGGAGTAGTGATGCGCGCTTTGACTCTTCCGCTACGGGGTTGATTTTTTTTTTTTTTTTGTGTGTGTTTTGGTGGTTCCGTATGTGTGCGTGCCGATTCGTGTGTGGTCCCGACGAGACCCGTGTCGCGCCCTGCATCAGGAGGATCGAAATTCGGATCCTCCAAACACTAGTGGAAACAACCCCTCTCGTCCAGGGGGCCGGGGGGCAGCTGTCCCGGTTGCAACCAAATCCGGGACAAATGCCCTGCATTGGTCCCGGTTCGTGCGCCCGGGGCAACAGGAATCGCCTGGGCGCATTGGTCCCGGTTCGTGGGGGCATATCCGTCCCGGCTCGTGCCACGGACCGGGACCAATGCCTAGCCACAGGCCACGTGGCACGCGCATGACCTGTTGTCCCGGTTCAGTCCACGAACCGGGACCAATGCCCCCTTCCCCTATATATACTGCCCCAGCCCCCCCTCCTTCCATCTTTTTTTTGCTTGGAGGTGTGAGAGAGTGTGGTGTTGCTGTTTTTTTTTTACTATGCACACGAGGTGTTCGACGAAATTCCCGAGACGCACACAAGCTCACTGAAAATGGTTTCTTCGACCGAGCTTAACAAATTATCTTTTTCATCTGTAACTGATACATAAAAAAGTATTATTTGTCGATGTACTGTGGTTATCTCTGTATTAATATGTATTTTGATAAACTTAATTATATGATGCAGATGGATGCACGGCAGCGATGGATGTACGGTGACCGACGCACCTCCGAGTATATGGCAGGCCTGAATGCATTTCTTGCTGTAGCTCAGGCGAACAAAGATAATGGCTTCATGTGTTGCCCATGTGTTGATTGTCGGAACGTCAGAGAACATTCTTCCGAAAGAATCCTTCACGGCCATCTACTTCGGAGAGGTTTCATGCCCAGCTATAATTGCTGGACCAAGCATGGAGAAAGAGGGGTTGTGATGGAAGACGATGAAGAAGAAGAAGAAGATCCTTTGTTCCCTGAATACGACGATACTGCAATGGAAGAGAATGCAGAAGAAGGAGGTGATCAAGAACAGGCATCAGAAGAGCCCGATGATGATCTTGGCCGAGTTATTGCTGATGCAAGGGAAGACTGTGAAAATAGATTGGAGAGGTTGAAACTGGACAACATGTTACAGGATCACAAAAAATTGTTATACCCAAATTGCGAAGATGGTAGCACAAAGCTCGGTACCACACTGGAGTTGCTGAAATGGAAGGCACAAAACGGTGTGACTGACAAGGCATTTGAGACTTTACTTCAACTAATGAAGCCAAAACTTCCAAAGGATAACGAATTGCCTGAGAGTACGTACGAAGCAAAGAAAGCTCTCTGCCCTCTAGGATTAGATGTGCAGAAGATACATGCATGCATTAATGACTGCATTCTCTTCCGCGGTGAGAAGTACGAGAATTTGGATGAATGTCCGATATGCACTGCACTGCGGTATAAGATCAGAGCAGATGATCCTGGTGATGTTGACGGCGAGCCTCCCCGTAAGAGGGTTCCTGCTAAGGTGATGTGGTATGCTCCTATAATACCACGGCTGAAACGTCTGTTTAGAAACAAAGAGCATGCTAGGTTGTTGCGATGGCACAGAGAAGACCGTAAGAAAGATGGAAAGTTGAGGCACCCCGCCGATGGATCGCAGTGGAGAAAGATCGAGAGAGACTTTCCAGACTTTGCAGGAGAGGCGAGAAACTTATGGTTTGGTCTAAGTACTGATGGCTTTAATCCTTTTGGGGAGCAGAGCTCCAGTCATAGCACTTGGCCTGTAACTCTATGTATGTACAACCTTCCTCCTTGGTTGTGCATGAAGCGCAAGTTCATTATGATGCCAGTTCTCATCCAAGGCCCGAGGCAACCTGGCAACGACATTGATGTGTATCTAAGGCCATTAGTGGAAGAACTCTTAGAACTGTGGGGCAAACCAGGTGTACGTGTGTGGGATGAGAACGAACAAAAGCCATTTGACCTACGGGCGTTGCTTTTCGTGACCATCAATGATTGGCCAGCTCTTAGTAACATTTCCGGTCATACAAACAAGGGATACAATGCATGCACACACTGTTTAGATAAGACTGACAGTGTTTTTTTGGATAAATGTAAAAAGGTTGTATACCTGGGGCATCGTAGATTTCTTCCGATCAAGCATCCCTTAAGGAAAAAAGGAGGAAAGCATTTCAGAGGTGAGGCAGATAACCGAAAGAAGCCTGAGCTCCGTAGTGGTAATGATATATTCGATATGGTCAAGGACCTAGAAGTAATCTTTGGTAAGGCTGCTGGCAGCCAACCAGTTCCGTACGGCCCTGATAAGAGGGCACCCATGTGGAAGAAGAAATCTATATTTTGGGAGCTACCCTATTGGAAAGTTTTAGATGTCCGGTCTTCGATCGACGTGATGCACGTGACAAAGAATCTATGTGTCAATCTGCTATGCATCCTGGGCGTGTATGGGAAGTCAAAAGATACGCCTGAAGCACGGGAGGACCAGCAACGTATGAAAGACCCAAGCAACAAGCACACAGATACAGGGCGCCATTCCTTAAGCAGCTACGCTCTTACTAAAGCAGAGAAGGAAATATTCTTTGAAGTCCTTTACAGTATCAAGGTTCCGTCTGGCTTCTCGTCGAATATAAAGGGGATAATAAACATGGCAGAGAAAAAATTCCAAAACCTGAAGTCTCATGACTGCCACGTGATTATGACGCAATTGCTTCCGATTGCATTGAGGGGGCTTCTACCGGAAAATGTTCGAGTACCCATTGTGAAGCTATGTGCATTCATGAACGCAATATCTCAGAAGGTAATCGATCCAGAAAGTCTGACAAGATTACAGAGGGATGTGGTCCAGTGTCTTGTTAGTTTTGAGTTGGTGTTCCCACCATCCTTCTTCAACATTATGACTCATCTCCTGGTTCACCTATGTGAAGAGATTCATATTCTTGGTCCGGTATTTCTACACAATATGTTCCCCTTTGAGAGGTTCATGGGAGTCTTGAAGAAATATGTTCATAACCGTGCTAGGCCAGAAGGAAGCATCTCGAAGGGCTATGGAACAGAGGAGGTCATTGGGTTCTGTGTTGACTTTATTCCTGACCTTAAGACAATTGGTGTTCCTGAATCGCGGCATGAGGGGAGACTGAGGGGAAAAGGAACGCTGGGAAAGAAAACAATGATACCTAGGGACGGGCATTCTTTGACCAAAGCACACTACACAGTTCTACAAAATTCTATGTTCATGGCTACGTATGTCGAGGAACACAAGAATATTGTACGGTCTGCAAACCCGGGGAAGGATGACTCATGGATTAAACGCGAACACATGGAGACTTTCGGAAGTTGGTTGCAAACACGTCTTATAAATGACACCACTGTTGAAGATCAGCTATACATGTTGGCAGGGTCACCATCTTCGACTATTGGGAGTTTTCAAGGGTACGAGATAAATGGAAATACATTTTACACGAGCTCCCAAGATAAGAAGAGCACCAACCAAAACAGTGGTGTCCGCTTTGATACAACAAACGAGAATGGAAAAACTGACACATACTATGGTTACATAGAGGAGATATGGGAACTTGACTATGGACCTTCTTTTAAGGTCCCTTTGTTCAAGTGCAAATGGGTCAACCTGAATGGAGAAGGGGTAAAGGTAGACCCGCTTTATGGAATGACAACAGTGGATCTCAACTGTATTGGTTACAATGACGAACCATTCGTTCTAGCCAATGATGTGGCTCAGGTCTTCTATGTGAAGGACATGTCTTCCAGACCGAAGAAAAGAAAAAATAAGGGAACAATTTCATCATACGATGAGCCGAAGCGTCACATAGTTCTCTCAGGGAAAAGAAACATTGTGGGAATCGAGGACACGACAGACATGTCAGAAGATTATAATAAGTTTGTTGAAATTCCACCCTTCACAGTGAAATCTGACCCTACCATCCCGTTAAATAATGAAGATGCTCCATGGTTACGGCCGAAGCGATCATAAGCAAGGGACACGAAGAAAATTCAGAAGACTAGATAGGGATGTTGTTGGTGATGTGTAATAATAAACGTGGAATACATGATCATAGTTCTTATAACGTAGTATGAACGAGATTTTGTTAACCAAAATGATATTTATACATATTATGTGATTATGAATGGAGTAGGTGCAAGTTTGACCAATAATTTGTATTGATCGGTGTTGAAGAACATGTTTCCCAATGGTGTTAATGTGGTGTCCTTATTCTCCGGTATTGGAGGAGGAGAGATAGCTTTGCACAGGCTTGGCATCCACATGAAGACAGTGATTTCAGTTGAGATAGGTGAAGTTAATAGGAGGATTTTGAGGAGTTGGTGGGATCAGACACAAACTGGCACTTTAATTGAGATTGCCGACGTGAAGTCTCTCACTAATGATAGCGTACACGGAATGCAATTCATTCCAAATTGATACTGTGGGTTGCCACTTGTCGGTGTTGAAGAACATGTTTCCCAATGGTGTTAATGTGGTGTCCTTATTCTCCGGTATTGGAGGAGGAGAGATAGCTTTGCACAGGCTTGGCATCCACATGAAGACAGTGATTTCAGTTGAGATAGGTGAAGTTAATAGGAGGATTTTGAGGAGTTGGTGGGATCAGACACAAACTGGCACTTTAATTGAGATTGCCGACGTGAAGTCTCTCACTAATGATAGCGTACACGGAATGCAATTCATTCCAAATTGATACTGTGGGTTGCCACTTGTCGGTGTTGAAGAACATGTTTCCCAATGGTGTTAATGTGGTGTCCTTATTCTCCGGTATTGGAGGAGGAGAGATAGCTTTGCACAGGCTTGGCATCCACATGAAGACAGTGATTTCAGTTGAGATAGGTGAAGTTAATAGGAGGATTTTGAGGGGTTGGTGGGATCAGACACAAACTGGCACTTTAATTGAGATTGCCGAGACAGATATTGCAGGATTATAACTACTTTCGAGATGTAGTATGTGTTGACACACGGTATAGAACAAGTGATTCTGGCAGGCCTCTATTGTTATTCATTGGAGTTAATCACCATAAACAACCCAAAAAAGTTTTGACTGACTGCTTTACATCGATAGGGGATGCAGTTGCTTCTGCTTGGCCAGGGACTGTCCACCGCTCGGATATATATCTGTCAACGTCAGTCCTGGCTGCTTGTTCATCCTCTAGAGTCTGCTCTGCTCTGCTCTACTGCTCGTTGCGGCTCAGGTTGGTAACGGTCCATGTTTGCGTATGCTTTGTGAACTTATGGTTTGATTTGAGAATTTCAAAACTTTGATTTGATAATCTTTTGGCCGGAAGCACCTAGCAATATCTTTTAAACCTTGTTTCTCTCCATATGCTATTTGTACTTCTCATCGGCTGTAATGTTTCTCTACCTGATTCTACTTCTCCTCTGCCTAGTTTACAGATGTTTGCTCTTTTCTGTAGATGTTTCTACACTGTAAAATGGACATGTCCTGCGAAACATGCAGACAAGGCGCTGATCACCACTACTGGGACATGCCCATTTTACAGTGTAGAAACATCTACAGAAAAGAGCAAACATCTGTAAACTAGGCAGAGGAGAAGTAGAATCAGGTAGAGAAACATTAGAGCCGATGAGAAGTACAAATAGCATAGGGAGAGAAACAAGGTTTAAAAGATATTGCTAGGTGCTTCCGGCCAAAAGATTATCAAATCAAAGTTTTGAAATTCTCAAATCAAACCATAAGTTCACAAAGCATACGCAAGCATGGACCGTTACCAACCTGAGCCGCAAGGAGCAGTAGAGCAGAGCAGAGCAGACTGTAGAGGATGGACAAGCATAGCCAGGACTGACATCGACTCTAGAGGATGAACAAGCCACCCTACTTCTACTATGAAAATGAGGCCCTAGCTCAAAAAAGTGTATGGGTGGAAATTTCCAGAAATTTGTATGACACAGAGCCGCTTTATAATTTGAATATAAATTTCCATAATTTATATTCAAATTATATACAAATTAAAAAATAATTAATAGTTTCAATAGTTAGAATAATTATTTAGTTAAACGAAAAATGGATTTAAATTAGTTTTGCAAATTCTAGCATTTTTCATGTTGGAATTTTTGTCAAATTTGGAAGTATATAAAAGTTGTTAATGTGCAAACTTAACACTTTTCAAATTTTGGCGCTAAAAAATTTTGGGCGCGCAGAGGTGCCACCGAAATTCGAAATTTGTTTTTGGTCCCGGGCCGTGGTACCAACCGGGACTAGAGCCCTTTGGTCCCGGTTGGTGGCACGGGCCGGGACTAAAGGCCCAAGTGTATAAAAAAGCGCGGCCCTCTCTCCAGGCCGAGCGGACACCCCAGGGGCGGGCACGAGTGGATATGGCTGGGCGAAGCCCTGCCGGCGGCGGGAACGAGTGGACAGATTCGCCGGCGGAACGCCGGCGGGGATGGACTAGGGGCACAGTAGGTTAGGGGAACACAACTTATATTAAAATAGGGCCAGGGGCCTTGCTTACATAGGGGCGGCGCGGCCACAGGCGGCCGGCCGTACTTGCATTAGGGGCGGCGGCGCGGCCACAGGCGGGCCGGCCGTTTCTTGGGGGGTAGCTAGCTAGGGGCGTTGTCTATAGATAATAGGGGGGCGGCGGCGACCTAGTCGTCCTCGTCGTCGGAGAGGTGCACATACTCGGGTGCCTGCCACAGGTGGGCAGGCGGCAGGGCCGGGCTCGCCGGGGGGGCCATCGGGGGCGCGTACGGCGGCGGCGGGGGCAGTACCTCCTGTGGCAGCGGCGGCGGCGGGGGCAGCTCCTCCTCCTGCTCCGGCGACCCCGGCGCCCAAACGCCGCCGGTCCAGGCCCAGGTCATGCCATACTCCAGGCCTGGTGGGAGCGGCTGCGGCTCCGGCATGTCCTCGGACGCCTCCAGCTCGGCGTTCATGGCCTGCCACCAGGGGATGGCAGGCTCGTTAGGGGGTGGCGGCGGCGGCGGCATGGCAGCGGCGTCGGCGGCGGCGGCGGCCACGACACGATGCCACCTCTTGATCTCGTCGTCGACGAGGGAGCGGCGGGAGCGCTCGCAGGCCTCCTCCAGTTGGGCCCGGAGCTCGGGGTCCGGCTCCCCGGAGAAGTCCTCCGGCTCGTCCACGAGGAGCCATAGCTCCCTCTCCCGGCCGGGCGCTGGCGGGGGGTAGTCGTCCACGTTGGCCTCGAGGGGGGCGGGGATGAAGGAGCGGCGGCGCTGCTCGTGCTCCTGCTCGAGCCAGGCGGCCCAGTAGGGGGAGCTGCGCGCGTAGATCCGCTCCCTGCGGACGGGGGCCGGCAGGAGCTCGCGGCGGCGCTCGATCTCCTCGAGCAGCGCCGCGCCGGTCGGGGCCGGCGGCACTGGGATCCGCTGGGGATTCAGGTGCCAACCGTCCGGGAGGTGCACGTCGTTGTAGAAGACCGGAGTGGCATTGTTCCAGTGCCACTCCGCCTCGTCCACCCGGACGTACCTGCGGAACCGCTTGCCCGGGGGCGCGGCGCGGGGCGGCGGGCGTGCAGCCGGTGGTGGCGCGGGGACGCGCGGCACCCCGCCGAGGCGGACACCTCCAGGGCCGTAGCCGAAGGCCTCCGCCGGTGGGGGCGGGATGCGGCCGGCGCCGCTCGACGAGCCTCCGTCGTCGTTCCTTGGGCGCTTGCCGGAGTTCGAGAACCAGCGGGACATGGTGGCGGCTAGGGTTGCTTTGCCAGGGAAGCGTCCGGGGTGGGTGGGTTGTACGGGCGGCGGGGGTCCTTTAAAAAGGACCCGGGGTGGGCTGGCATGCCAACCGGCGGCCTGGACGTGGCGGCGGTTGCAGGCGGCCATGAATGCGGGGAGCCGAGGCGTGGCGCGTGGGGAGTGGGGCGTGGGAAGCCGAGGCGGGGCGGGAAGACGAGGCGGGGCGGGAAGACGAGGCGGACAGCGGCCCTTTGACCGTCCTTCGGTCTTAGTTTAATGGACCAGGCGAACCAGCCACCAGGCCGCTGGCCAGTGGCCCCTGTTGACTGGCCATAATAACAGACGCGGGCCAGTGGGCCCTTCGAACCGTTGACTATCCATAAATAAAAGACGCGGGCCAGTGGGCCTTTTTGACTAAAAAATGTGTCAGTGGGCTTAATTAAAGACGTGGGCCTGGAGCGGTTGGGGAAGGGGAGGCCGGTTGGCGATTGCGAGGCAAGAGAAAAAAAAAACGAACAAAAAAAACCTGCCGCGGCAGGGAAAATGGGCGGACTTTATTCTTTTTTTAAGAAGGCATCCATCCCGGTCCCTAAAACGAACCGGGACGAACTCCCTCGCGGTCCCTGGCCCAGAGTCGCCACGTGGGCCAGCCTTACCATCCCGGGTGCTGGCACAACCGGGACCAATGGGGAGGGCCATTTGTCCCGGCTAGCCCATCCCGGTTGCGCAACCGGGACAAATGGCCCTTACGACCCGGGACAAAAGGCCCTGTTTCCACTAGTGAAAGGACGCTCAGCATTCACTTATAATTTTTACCCTAAAAGGGATACTTTCGTAACGATATTGTACTACATGTACATATTATATTTGTACACTCGATTATCCGGTATATATAAGTACACGTCTCCATGTTGTATATTTTCACGCCACACATGCGCTCGCCTGAACGCACACGTCACAGAGCGAGCTTGCCGGCAAGGTAGCACGAGTGAGTGGCGCGCCCAGAGATCGACGCAAGAACGGCTACCGCCGAAAGGTTGTGTGCTGCCCAGAACCTCCTATTTGTGACGGCGAGGGAGGCGTCTATCATGGCCGCTCGCACATTGCCTCGCCAACCGTCGAAGGATTTTCGCTTGCCCATGCCAAGCCCCCTCTCCACTTTGTGCCTCTCCTGCACTATCTGCACCGACATGATACAACCAGAACCATAGGTAAACAACAAACTTAGCTATGCCAGTGTTGGTGATTTTAAGTCGGTGTTGAAAATTTATTTTATTTAAATCACAATGTGACTAGTTTAATGTCTTCGTGGAAAGGTTCACAAGCATTAAAGATAGAAGATAACATCATGAACTTTGACCAACAATTCAACCGAAAAAACAGAACCGGAGTCTTGGCCGGCTTTGCCACTAAACTGGGCCATCCGGTTTGACCGGTTTGTTGGTTAAAGCGTTTGAAATTTGGGATATTTCTCTTTTTAATATAATTGAAAAGGGCGAGCGAGGTCCGAACCCTGCAGATTCCTACCTCCGTTCCGTAAAAAAAGACATATTTAAAAAGACGTATTTTGTTTGCTTTGACCCCTTGCTTTGACCAATAATTAGTCTATTTATATATAATTGTTTTAACATATAATTAATATCATTGCATGTGTATTCAAAAATACTTCACCTCAGTCCAGGTTTAAAAGTCCTCTAGTGGAAAAATATTTGTTCCAATATTATCTTCAAATAAGGCCCGTAATCATTTATTATCCTAATTAACTGTGTCATAGTACCTAGTCTCACCTTGATTGGTTTGTATGGCCAAATTAATTACGCAATTAATTAGATAATGGAAAACTGTAACGTTGATTGGTGGAAAGGACACCAATAGAATTGCGCCTTGGTCGCGATGCTCTTCGTTAGGGGACTAGTAATCATGGACGGAGGGAGTACTATTATGAGTTCTATCACATATGTCGCATATTAAATGCGTAATTTTTGGTCAAAGTCTCGGTCAAACGAAGCGAAATACGCCTTATTTTCGGCTTAATGGAGGCCGTGGAGTCCAAATCTGTGCACCCGCAACGACTTAATGCCCTGCTTCACACTGACACAGTCTTCTGAAACTGAGCGCCCGACGGTAGCCGCAACGGATGAGAGGTCTTCTCCGTTGCAGAGCAGGCTGCGCATGTGCCACCGCACGCAGAGCGCCATACTTCGCTGCCTGTCTAACAGACCCCTTATGTTTTCGCCCCCTAAAACGCGTGTAGAGGGCCCTGTATGCACTTTTCGCCGGCCGAAAACTCGTGCGAGCTAGCAGACCCCGTACCCCCACCCCGTAAAACAGAATATTCTGTTTTACGGGGTGGGGGTACGGGGTCTGCTAGCTCGCACTAGTTTTCGGCCCCTCAAAAACAGGGTTGTTGCAACGGGCGGCGCGGGAACTTCGTCGAGCACCTCGCGGGCGTCAGCAGAGGAAGGCGTGGGCGCAGGCGGAACGGGCGGCGCGGGAACTTCGTCGAGCACCTGCGTGGACGGAACGGCCGCTGCAGGCGTCGCGGCCTTCTTCGCCTTTGGCGGCGGCCCCCTCATCGCAGACTTCTTCACCCGGCCCCCTTTGGCGGGAGCAGCAGTGGTCGCCGCCGCCGCCGCTACCGCCGCCGGTGTGTCGAAGAAGATCTTCGGGGTCCTCTTCCTCTTCATCGGCATGGTGGCGGAGATGACGGCCGTGACTTCGGCGGAGGTCGGCTGACCACTCACGATGTCGACGGGGACATTATTCACCACCTCAGACATGGGTGGTGCATCGCCGGTGGTCGGAGGGGCTTGTGAGAGGTCCATGCCGACGAGATCTGGCCACGCGGTGGCCGGGGAGGGCGAGGCGACGGAGATCCGGCGGCGGCGACGGCGACGGCGGTTGGGAGGGCTGAAACGGGTTCGCGCGCAGTTGGGGAAATTGTGAGGGGTTGGCCCTCTACATCTCCTCCCGACCCGCACATGTAGGGGTCGACGGGCCGCCCCCTACCGAAACTTGTAAAAATTCGTCCGGAATGGTCGATTTAGTGGGTCTGCTAGATGGCCGGGTAGAGACCAAACCCGTATATCAGCGGTTATTATACGGGTTTGGGCCATTTAGGAGGTCTGCTAGACATGCTCTAAGACATGGCGTTGTCCCGCTCGACGCCACCGTGGTCTGCAATCGCGCCTCCGTCCATATGTCGTCGTCTACCGCCTGTTGATACTGCTTGTGCCGTGCCCACCTACTGCGTTCGTTGCCTTCCGAGTTTCGACGGAGCCGAATGGCATAGCTGGCCGCCTGGCCTCAATGTCCTCCCACTGCTCGATCCGGGAATCTGTCAGATTTGCACCGAGTTGCACTTCCACCACCGGAGCACCCCTTGACGTTGATGGCGCCGAGGAGCTCTAGCTCCATGCGAGCGTTCGGGATCGCGCGCCCCACCTATTGTACCAGCATACACGCACACACCGGTGCAGCTTTGGAGCAGCACTGTGCGGGTGCGAAGTTGTTCTGCGCGCGTGCTCTCGCTGCTGCTCGGGGTGGCTACTTGAAATTGATTGGAGATTAATGTAAGAGGAAGAAATTAGGGATGAAGGTGAATATGACACGTGGGTTCCACAATAGTCTGCAATCCTGGCCTATATTCTCCTTTTCCCGGTGCCGCCAAACAGGTGCAAGGTTCAATTTAGATCGGGATTCAATATTTCAGGGTGCAAACGACAGGGATTTCGATTTTGGGGTTCAATCCATCTAAGCCCTATGAATTCAAGGTTTGAAATGGACTTTTTTCTTTTCGGAATGGAGGTCCTAGAAGCGCAAGGCGCGAACATGCTCTCGTATCCAGCTGGATGGTTGCTTTGATTAAATTTGAGACATTTATCTTTTTAACATAATCCGTACGGTAGAAACAAAAAAAATCTACTGCTACGGGGGGATACACCATTTATTTGTGTTACAAACTCCTTTGCTGCCTTGTAGCTTGCGCTGCAGCATGCATGCGTTTAAGCTAACTGGCAGTTGTTGGCCCTTTCTTTGAGCATGGATCATTTGGGCGGCTGAGACTTGAAAGTCTCAAATTTGGCAAAGTTGCTGCTCATGTTGACTACTTAAGTATATCATTATTATCACGCTAAATGTAAGTTTAGAATATTTTTCAAACATAATTATTTAGTTGTTTTTGTTGCAACATTTATAAGTGAAAATATACTACTTGTGTAACTAAATAACGGGCTATGCTTCGGTGTCTCCCCCTTCCCAAAACATAAAAGGACAACATCATCCTTTATTACAATTAATTAATGTTAATTGGTTGTTAATTATATTAGACTTCGTCGGCCTTGCGAACCCGTACACAATGACCATACGGCCGTATGTATACTAACTAGAAATCTGCTCGAGAACTGTCCGATGTAAAAAAAAAAAGCGATATTTTCTTGCCGTAGGAAAATGATGCCAACACAAGGCTCATTTAGTCGGTAATGACTATTTAATAGTTTATGAATGATCATCATACCCTTAATTACGAAGGGGTATGGAGCGATCTCAGCCGTTAATTTATTTAAGTTTGGTTAGGGGAGACACCGAAGCAGAAGCCACAACGTATTATATTTTTTAGCGGGGACAATTAATTTATATCTTACAAAACGGACAATAAACCTTTAACCGACGGTTAGATTAGTGAAAACCTAAACCAACAGCCTCATCTGTGCGATCACCGGTCCGGATTTTTAGACTGGATAGGAATGAAAGCAAGCAAAATTTGCTTAACTTTTACTGTACAAGTTCTATTGCATAAGCCAAATCCGTTTGTTACATATGTTTGGTATGTTGTATTTCGTTAGAGGCATGTGGTGCAGCGGCAACAACAGGAATTAGTCTGAGTCATCATGGTGGTGCGGTGGCAATATAATCCCTAAGTTTTATAAATCCAAAGTTAGTACTCCCTCCGGTCCACAATAAGCGTCGGAGGTTTGTAGTAATTTGTATACTCTTAATACTACTCCCTCCGAGTAGTTCCATGCATGGGTAATAATTAAATACTTCAGCGTGAAGTGGTTCGGACCAATCTATACTTCTTATAAAGCAAAACCCCACTAACATGTATTAATGATTTTTCTATCTCAACATGCAAGCTATCCACATCATCCATTCTTCTAGCCAATCAATTGTCCATGTCATCTCCACTAATTTTTAATAATCACTACATGCAAACTACACATCATCCATTTATTAAACCATTTAATTATTCATATTAATAATTTAAAATATATATACTATGATCAATTGAAATTTTCTAATTCAATTAGAAAACGCAATGTATCATATCCCTTATAAATTAACTTTGGGATTTTTTTAAGCGATATCCGCAGCAACGCGCGGGGTATCTTCTAGTTTTACTAATAGTGCAAACATACAATTTTAGTTAATAATATCATTGCATAGTTTTTTGCAAGGAAATCTTGATGTATTATAAAAGTTCAACAAAAGTACGAGTCACGGCAAAGGGCAAACATAAAAAAAAAAAACTACATTACATCACAATCTTTTGACAACATAACGACATCGTCACCTGAATCAGCCTAGCGTTGCTTATGACCGCCAGAAAGTTTTCGTTCTGTCTAAGGGCAAGCCCCAAATACCTGAGATTGTCGCCATTGAACCATCAAATTGATCTGAATTTCCAGCCTGCTATAGACGTAGACCAGACGAAATCCACCACTCCATGGGAGTGGCGACCAGATGATTCCCGGCCCTTCTCAATGCCACCGGCGAGATCACATCCAGCAAGATTCCGCACAACACCGCCATAAAGTGGTTGTCGGCTGACCAAACTCTAATTTAGCGACGGGGCGTAGCATGCAGAGGTGACAAGGACGAGTGGATTCCTAGCTAAAGACGGGCTGGAACAATTTCGACATATCCAGATTGGTTTAAAAACAATTTCTTAAATGCCATATACATACAACTACAACTTTTACTACGCAAAGCACATCAAAGTATTTATAGGAGGGTCAGAAATCAGAAACCCATAGTATTCTAAGAAAATAATATAATATAGGAAACTTTGCTACCAAAGCATACCCTTAGTGTTCTAGGCGCGAAGATGAGCAGGTTGGCGAGGTCAAACCCGCTGATGGCGACGAGGAGCCCAATCTGGCGGCGCTCAAGGGTCGTCGCCTCTTCCCACGGGAAGTGAAGGCACGTGAACGCCGCCGCAGAGACAACCGAGCACGCCGCACTTAGCGCAAAGCACGTCGGAAACATCTTCGCGCGGAGTATTCCCATCGTGTGCCTCGGCAAGTTCCTTCGCGCCAACAAAGTATTTGAACCACACTCTAGACAAAGGAACAACTAAATAGAGAGGAAGCTACCAATACATACAAGAACATGACGGTGCCGGCGCCGAAGATGACCCAGAGAGTAGCGCCGAAGGAGGTGGCGACGGAGAGGAGGTGAGCCATCTTCACCGCCGTCGCGGCGTGCGAGCTGCTTCCTCGGAGACCGTCAGGACAGAAGGCGACGACGGCGGTGGCAAAGAAGAAGACGACGGAGACGAAGAGCCACATGACTGACTACTACACCACCACCGTGGCTGGACGAAGACGACTAGTTGTACAGCTAGGAACGCAGCGCGCATGGTTCGATCTCGCGCATAGTTCGATCTTTGTATATATAACACAAACAAAGTCTACCAGAAGATTCTGTGTATAAATTAATCGTGCATGGTTCTCGCGCCTCGTGTATATGCTGCACTCTAGTCTAGACTAATTTGTGAATCAAATCGTAAAAGGTCAACGGGGAATGTCCCTGCTGTGACTCGAATTATTTCGGGTATGATTCAGCTGAGATTCAAATATGGACGGGCTGGCTCCACACACAGATCACAATCCACCAAGCCAACGCTTGGTTCTCAGAACCAAATCGTATAAGACACGATTTTAAAGAATTTGTTGTTATATATGGATTTAAACAATTATTTCTTCGTGAGGTAGAAACCAGATTGATTATTCTAATAGTTCGACTGAAACACTACAGGAATGGCACAAGGCGCCGACGGCCACCAGGTCGGGGCCGTCGGCGTAGGGGCATGTCCCTGTTAGCCCGCCACCCAGGCCGTCGACATACAAACACCGTCGGTTAGCGCTCTATATGCCGCCGGCAGCTGTCGGCGACAAATTGACCGTCGGCGTAAGGTGAAACTGAAACATGGACTCGAAAAACAGGCGACCTCGGGATGGCGTTATGGTACATGGTACGCCGATGGCAATGCCGTCGGCCTATCTTTATTTGTTTCATTTTTTTCATTTTCCTATATAGATTCATTTATTTCCCTATATAACTTTAATGTAGGTATACTTTATAAATAAATTGGATTGATTCGTACCTCCCCCGCTAACCGCATAAAACTACGACGCGAATCTTCCGGAACCCGACCCTACACCATAAATATAAATAAATAAAAACCATACATATATAATATACACCTATAATATAAATATTAAATATATAGCTCAATTTGTACGGACCCTGAGTCTCCGAAGCCCTTCTTTTGGGAAAACCTTGGAACATGCGTCCTGTGTCTTGTACCCCCTAGACGAGCATCGAAAGGGGTAGAACAGTACAACCTTCTCTTATTTTATACAAGGTTAGGTTATAGCAACATGTCAAGACAAGGTTGGACCCAAGATTCAATAAATTCCCTGGAGTAGACCCGCGACAGAAGTTTTGAGGTTTTCGGTCCTCACAACATGCCTGAAAGTCCCGGATTGGACGAACCGTAGGGAATCTTGTCAAGAATTGAGTTATAACTTTGTCTTAGGACTTCCTAGGGCCTACCGTAACACAACCAAATAATTAGTTCCACTTTTCTACCCCTTTTGTCTTAGGTGAAGGTGGTAGACTGATAAGTTAGACTTTTCATCAGCGGGGCTAGAGTTTCACCGGAGAGCGGCTCCGTAGCGTCAGAATCCCAGCACAAGATGGGGGTACCGTTCCAAACGTATCTACTTTTCCAAGCACTTTTTTTTATTGTTTTCCCTCCAATTGGCATGATTTGGATCAAACTAATACGGACTGAAACTATTTTCAACACAATTACCCTTGGTGTCTATTTTTGTGCAGAAATCAACTTTCCAGAAAATTCCCTAAAAAGTGCAGAAATTATTTTTCACCGGAAGACTTCCGGAACCAAAAGGGCAGCTGGAAGTGGGGCCCTCGGGCCATTAGAGGGGTGCTAGGCTCACCCCCCCCTATGCCACGCCTCGAGGCCGCCTCGTGGACTGGGACCACCCCAGGCCTCTCCTTTGGTATAACACCGCTTCATCCCCGAAATGAACCCCCCCCCCCCCCGGAAGGATTTTTTTCCAAATACGATTCACAGGTCCCCCGCCACCCGAAACCCTAGTTCGAGAGACAACAGTTCTTGTTCTGGCATACTGCCGTGACGGGGATACAGGGGAGATCGTCTCCATCATCATCACCAACGTCTCTCCATCAACCATCCATGATTTCCCCTTCGATGTGTGAGTAATTCCCTGCTGTAGGCAGAGGGAATGGTAGGAATTAGATGTGATTGATCATACAACTGTGGAGGTCGGTGTAGTCTTCGCCCTTGGTGGGAGAGTTTGAGATAGGTCCAGGAGGGGGCGAGGGGCGGGGTCTTTCATGACGAGCCGCTTCTGATAGACATGGCGGTAAGAGCTGACGTCGCCGACGGAATGGGTACATGTCTCTGATTTGTGTGGTTCATCCCACTTCTTGTAACTGGGTTTACTCACCTCGCGCATCCGCTACAGAGCTTATACATTATTGTGCCAAATCTGGTTGGGGCTAAGTAGCTATTGTGGAAACATGAATGCAATCGTGTTTGCTGAATCTTTTAGATCGGGTGGTAGGCCAATTGCATGGATTTTTCCTTTCAGTGGTGATTTTAATCCACCTGCCAAGCGAAAATCCGACCGGGAGGAACCTTGCTGGAGTAGTTCATATCCAAGTACTAGAGGCAGTTCATTGTAAAGCATTTTGCGTGGTTCATATCCATTTACCTGTGGCCGTGTATTATCAAGCGGTTCATATAAAAAAAATAGGTAGTTTTTTTCTAGTGTGTATTCATTTACTTGCATCAGTTCAGTATCAATCATTTTGTGTTGCTCATACGTGATTGTGGTGAATGCTTGCTTCTTGTAGTTTTAATTGGTTCTGATGTCTTTGTTTATACTCATGGATTTCGGCTTGCTAGGTCAATTTTTATATCAGTTTTTAGGTGTTGAACAATGACCTAATTGTAGTAATTTTTGTTTTTTTTACAGAAAGTTCATACAGTCCAAGAATCTTATCTTTCTCTGGAGGCAATGATGCCAAACATGTGTAAGAAAGTGGAGAGATCTCTACTGGAATAACTGTCAATGCAACATGCCACGTGTTTAAAGCCGAGGGTCAAATGGGTGAACCAATGAAGACCGTTGGTGAAAGTATTACAAATCATGCGCCTGAAGTTTCTAGCAATGGTACATGCTCTAATCCACCAAATTTTAATCCTAAGAGAAGCAAAAAAGGAAGCTCCACAATAATTTTGAAATCCAGCAGAAATTATTTTTGGACTTCACAGATGATGTCATCCTCCCTTACAAAGAGGAACTTCTCTCTACATTTAGCAAGTTTGGCGCCCTCATCGAGTCCATGTCTGACATCTTAGAAGATATCCACGGCGCGCGTATCATGTTCAGCAAAAGCGCCGGATGCTGATGCTGTCTACCGCAAGTGAGTGGCTCCTGGTATCCTTTGGCCAGTTTGGCCCTCCTTTAGGTACCCTGAAGAGACTCAATTATATGCCTCCATTCACGCGCCGAGCATCCCTCTGCCTCCATACACGCCCTGAGCATCCCCTGCCTCCATTCATGACCCAAGCATCCCTCCGCCTCCACCTGCTCCGAAACCTCAGCTAGGCGTCACTGACATGAGGAAAAAGGTCCAGAACATGATCTCGTCCCTGGCTGGTAAAAAGGCGGCGGCAAACTCATTAGATGGAACACATGCTACCTAGGAATATCTTCTTGGTGAGTTGCAACGGCTTTTTTCAAAGCTCCAAAATATCAAAATTTGGCCTGCTAGCTCCCCGAGGGATCCTCAGTAGACAACCGCTCCAAGTTATTGTCGCTCTGGCTGACTGGCTTCTCTAGTTAGTGAAAACTTTTTCTATATGTTGGCTTCTCATGTACTTATTTATCTTTAACTTCAGTCACTCATTCTAGTTTAATTTAGTGTACTTCTCATTCTTTCTTTAGTCTTCAGTCTCCTCAATATTCCCTAGTTTTATTTAATTGGTCTCTATTAGCCCGGTCTCATTTCTTAGTTTTTAACTTTAATTTGCCCAGTTTCTTCGTTCTCCCAAATGGCTCTTATTTGTAAGTATTTCAGCTCTTCAGACTCTCAGTTATCCTTGTTTAGCTTTTATTCTATCTTTGTTACTCAAGATTCAACTTCTCAGTCCTCTTTCTTTTAGAATTTTCTCAGTTTCATTTCCTTAGTCTATTTCTTCATTCTTCATTAGCTCAGTCTTTCCTCTTATTTCTTCGGTATTATTTGTTGAGTCAAATTTCTTTAATCTATCTGTCTTCTCATAGTTTATTATTTAATTCTATTCATCTTCAGTTGTTAATTTTTCATTTTCTTTACGAACTATTCATTCGTTAGTCATTACTTATTTTATTTTGTCCTATATTCTTTACTCTTTATTTGTATTTTAGTTATTATTTCTTCATTTTTTTGTCCTCCCCTCAGTGATCTTCAGTCTTTCTTGTTATAAGGCTCTTTTTTCTTCTTTTGTTCCTCAGTGTCAATGGTTTATCTTATCTCCTCATTTTCTCATTTATTTGTTCAGTGTTCTTTATTTTGTAGTTCACTTTGTTTAATCGGTTTTGTGTGTTCTTTTTTTGTCTTTAGTCGGTTTTGTCTTTTGTCACTCTTTCTTCATCATTCTTTCTTGATTAGTCTTTCTTCTGAATGGTCGTAATCATTCTCTAAGTCTCCAGTCTCCTTTTTATTCAGTCTGCACTCTCTTTCCTCGGTCCTCTTTCTTCATTCTTTACTTTTCGACATATCACTTTTCACTCTACTTTCCCTTATTTTTTAATTGTGATATGTCTTCCATTTCTTTGTTGGTCTTTTCCATATTCTCTTCAAGATTATGTATTTCTGTTAGCCGGAATTCATAGCTACTTTGCTTTGTGAACCATTCGAGGCCATGTGAACATTCCTCGTGAGTGCATTGAATATCAGTGAATTTTCTGTATTTCTTGGTCCATGGGGAGACTTGTGCACTTTTTTTTTTCTCGCATCATCTTCCTATTATTTGCAACATTGCATAATCTGCAGGAGTATGAAGGGACAGGGTCAGATCACTTTGGAAAAATACTATCCTATGTTACATGTACACCTTGTCTAGCCACCAGTGTGACCACTTTCTATATGATGACAAGAGCATCGGGTCACTGCTTGTATCGATTCACCCATAACAACGTAGAACCTATGGTAAGCTCTAGTCATGGTAGGGTTCCTTATAACCTATGGTAAGCTTTTAGTTCTCTTGTGCTTATTAGTATTATTCTAGTAGCTCGGTTTTTCAGGTTCTCTCAGTTTCAGTCCTTTCCCATTCTTGTCGAGGTCTTCTCATTCTTAGTCTCTCAGCAAATATCTGTCCAGTTTATTTATTTATTTTTTCAGTCTAATTTGCTTAGTTTTTCTATCTCAGTCAATCTTCTTCATTTTATCTCTTATTTTTAGTCTCCTTTTCTTAGTTGATACGTCAAAAACGTATCTCCTTTTCTGAACACTGTTCTTATTATTTTCCTCTAAACTTGTGTGTTTTGAATACAACTAACACGGACTAACGTTGTTTTTCAGCAAAATTACTTTGGTATCTTATTTTTATGCAGAAAAATCAACTTTCGGGAAAATGCCCAGAAAAGAGCCCATTGATGTTTTCACCCCGGAAGACCCCGGGAGCCAGAAGGGGGCCAGGAGAAAGGCCATTGGGTGGCCACACCCCCCTGGGGCGGGTCCATCCTAGGCCATGCCACCTAGGGGTGTGGGCCCCCAGAGCCCCCCTCGGACCCCCCTTTCGACTACAAGTAGCCACCAACCCTAAAACATGAGGGGGTTCGTCATATTCCATAGAAACACAACAGAGCGCCGTCGCCGTCCCGAACCTCGATTCGGGGATCAGAAGTTCCTGATTTGGCGCCCTGCTGAGACGGGATGTGGAGGAGATCATCCGGAGGGGATGGCGACGAACCGGAGGGGATGGCTGCAATGTGAGGATCACATGTGTTCACGTAGTGTTAATGCTTTGCTCCCGTGTTCTATTGAAAGGAACACCTTAATTACTAGTAGTTCCCTTGAGGCCCCGTTGAAAACGGGCTGGTAGGACAAAAGATGTTGTGCAAGTTCTCATTGCGAGCATGTACGACTATTTACGGAACATGGTTACTTAGTGTTTGGATGCTTTATCTTATTTATCTGCAATGCCCGTGACATGATAATTATTAGAACTTTCTTATCCATGCAACGCCCGTTCATCCATCCCTATGCCTACAGTATTTAATCCCGCTGTTTACTTCAAACAATACTACTGCTGTTATTATTTCACTACTGATGTTACTATAAAACTGTTACTACTGATAAACCACTGCAAACAAAAGTACTTTCAGGTGCAGGTGAATTGACAACTCACTTGTTAAGGCTCACAAATATTCTTTGGCTCCCCTTGTGTCGAATCAATAAATTTGGGTTTTACTTCCCTCGAAGACTGTTGCAATCCCCTATACTTGTGGGTCATCAAGACTATTTCCTAGCGCCGTTGCCGGGAAGCATAGCTTTATTTGCAAGCTCACCGGAGAGTATTATTATCTACTGCCATCATTCATCATGGGTAAGACTCGTGATGGAAAGTTTCCTATATTACCATCCACTACAAGAAGAGGTACAACTCTGAACACCTCTGTTGCTCTTGATTCACCGTCTGTTATGAGTAAGCTGCTTACACCACCACATGATACACATCTACTTCTGCTGAATCTGAAAATGCTTCTCATACTTTTGATGATGCTTCTACTCTGCTTGCTGAGAGTGGTTCTCTCTGTCCTTTCTTAGATGCTACTATTGCTAAAGCTAAAAATATTGCAAACACTAAGACTCCTGAGAAAAATCCTGTTACTCCTGCTTTTTCACCTGAGTTTAGAGAAAATCCTAGTGATGATCTTGATGATGCCTATATTGAACTGAGTGATGATCTTATTGATGAAATACATGCAATGAAGGATAAAGATGCTGCTATACGTCTTATGGAAAGTAATGCTGTTAAATATAAATTCTCTCCTGATGCTAAGTTTGCCACTTCTCTTATTAATATTAGGGATAAGGATTATGATTTCTCTCTTGATTTATCTTATATATCTATTGTTGAGAAAGAACCTTTTTGTGGAACTGAAAATGAAAGTGTTATGAAACATATGAATGACCTCTCCTGTTTGAGTAGTTTATTCTCTGATGATCTTAAGAAACGTAGCTACTTTGTTGCTAAAATATTCCCTTTCTCATTAAAGGATGAAGCTAAAACTTGGTTTAACAATTTGTCTCCTGGATCTATTGATAGTCCTATTGGTTTAGTTAATTCTTTCTTTCAGAAATATTTTCCTGCTAGTGCTCAACATGTTGCTTTACAAAATATATATAATTACAAGCAATTGGAAGAAGAGAAATTGCATGTATCTTGGGCAAGGTTCTGTTCTTTAGTTAGGGCTACACCTGGGCATAAGCTAGAAGATAATAAACTTCTTGATATATTCTATAATGGACTAACCGTTGAATCTAGGACATACCTGGATAGTTGTGCTGGTTGTGTTTTCAGGCAAAGAACTCCAGAAGAAGCTGAGGAATTATGGGCTAAAATAAGCCAAAATCATGATGATTGGACTATGTTTGATCCTGAGCCGACCCCTACTCCACTACCTACACCAACACCAACGCCCAAGAAGAGGGGAGTCATTGAATTAAATGATGAAGTGATGAGAGAAGCCAAGAAATCTCTTAAAGAGAGGGGTATTAAATCTGAAGATGTGAAAAATCTTCCACCTATAGAAGAATTATGTAAGCCAATCCCTCACTCACCATCCATTGAGGTACACTCTCTCCAATATTTTGATACTAGAGTTATTCCCTATAGAAAATCTCCTGATCAATGCTTAGATGAATTTGATAATTATGTCAATAAGCAATATAATTTTAATAAGAGAGTGGAGAACCACCTCATGGAAAACTCTATAGCTATTGATAATTTGCATGGTATTATAGAAAGAACCTCTAATGATGTTAAAATGGTTGTTAAACATTTTCAAACGGTCCAAACTCAAATAGATCAACTTGCTAAAGTGCAAAAAGATTTGCTAGTTAATGATTCTAAAGAAAAACATGCTTATGAGATAAGAACTAGAAGTGGTATTGCTACACAAGATCCTTTATATCCTGAGGGACATCCTAAAAGAATTGAACAAGATTCTCAGCAAACTAATAATGATGTTATTCATACTAAGAGGAAAAATAAGAAGAAACATAAAACTGTTGTAGAATCCTCTGAACTTGCTAAAGATCCTAATAAAACATCTATCTCTGATGCTGAAACTGAAAGTGGTAATGAAAAGAATGATGCTTCTGATAAAGAAGAACCTGTAGCTGAACTTGAAAAGCAATCTAAAACTCCAAAGTATACTAAGGAAGATTTCATTGCTAATAAACATGGTAATGAGAGAGAACCTTGGGTACAAAAACCAATGCCTTTCCCCGATAAGAAACACAAATCTAAGGAAGAAGAACACTATAACAAGTTTTATGAATGGATGAAACCTTTGTTCTTGCAAATTCTTTTAACTGCTGCTATTAAATTGCCTCCTTATGCAAAATATATGAAAGATATTGTCTCTAACAAAAGGAAGATTCCTAATGAGGAAATTTCCACTATGCTTGCTAATTACTCTTATAATGGCAAGTTTCCTGAGAAGCTTGGAGATCCTGATATACCTACTATTCCCTGTTCTATTAAAAATAATTATGTTAGAACTGCTTTGTGTGATTTGGGAGCTGGAGTTAGTGTCATGCCTTTTACTCTCTATAAAAGACCCCTCCTAGAAAAATTGATATCAACGGATATATCTTTGCAAATGGCTGATAAGTCTACTGCTATTCATGTGGGTATATGTGAGGATGTTCCTGTTCAAGTTGCTAATAATTGTCTGATATTAACTGACTTTGTTGTGTTGGAAATGCCTGAAGATGATAATATGTCTATTATTCTTGGGATACCTTTTCTTAATACTGCAGGGGTTTTTATTTATTGCAATCAAGGAAAAGTTACTTTTAATGTTAATGATGAAGAGCACACTGTTTATTTCCACAAGAAGATTGATAGAAAATATGGTCTAAATTCCATTGAAAATATTGAGACCATCAAGATTGGAGAATTTTTTTGTCCTATTCCAAAGCCACCAAAAGAATATGAAATTATTATGATTGGGACTATGCCTATCAAGGTTGAGGTGACATAATTATTTAGTGAGAAACAAAGTTTTGTTTCATATAAAATTATTTTGGTAGCAAGAATTGATCAACCTTGTTAACAAAATGATTTTAAATAAAATGGGCAATGTTTTCACTATGTTTTCACCTTCCCCATTATGTTTTAACCATGCTTACTTCTGTTATCACATTATTAATTGAGTACAATCATGTTTTCCACCATCCTTATGCATGTTTTCCTCATGTTTTCACCCTGATTACTGAAGTTATGCATGTTTTTACCACCCATACTTTTGTTTTCACAACTACCACCTTTGTTTTCCTTGGTTATTCTTTCATTAAAGTGTCATAGAACCTCTGTAGTTCTGGTTTTGGTTTTGTTTTCCATGTTTTCACTTTCGTTTTCCCTTTTTTTATTAATTATTAAAATTCCGGAAATACCTAAAAAATAAAGTTTCTCGAAAAATTCCAGAAAAATTATAATAAATTTTTACGTCAAAAATGAGGCAGAAACCCACCTGGGAGACCCCAGGGGCACCCAGCAGACAGGCACACCCCAGGGTGGCGCGGCCAGCCCCTGGTGGCGCCAGTACATGGTGTGGGGCCCCCTGGCCCTCCACTTACTCTCTCCACTGCCAAAGTATTCTCTCTCACCCCCAAAGCTGAAAAAATTTCCTGGAACCCGTGTTCTTGCTGTTCTTCCTCTGGATTTTTGATATCCTTCTTCAGCCCATCATTTGTGCTGATTTTTGGTGTGTTTGATCTCCGGTATGTGACTCCTCCGATGATCCAAGTAGAATTTTGTTTAGTGGAGTATTTCTTGAGTATTTTTCCACAGTAGGTGATAGATTATGTGAGTTTGCATGCTTGATTTGAGTAGAAATAATATAGTTTTGATGTATGTTTAGCTCTCATATAAGTCCCTATAGTAGTTTCCACCTTATAGTTGCTTGAAATTAATTTTTATGATGATTGTTGAAAAATTTCAGAGATGGATAGTTACAACTTTGGTGAGATATTTAGGAGTGATGCTCCTAGAAGGACAAGGCCATCACGTTCGTCTACTTTAGCAAGGCCATCATATAATGAATACGTTATTGCGTCAACTATTGATGATGCAGAAGATGACGATATCATTCACCCTTCTAGCTTTCCTTGTCATACATTTTTTAAGAAGTGCAAGTCTTTTAGATGATTTTATTATGCTTATTGAGAGAGTTGGTCTCACCAACTTTATGGAGGATGAAAGCTCTCAGTATGCCACGCTCACAAAAGCTTTTGTTAAGAGCTTTAAATTTCAGAACACTCAATATGGTCCAACTGTTGCATTCAAGTTATATAGTAATCCTGTGTCTTTGTCCTTGGAGGAATTTTGTGCTATTATAGGTATCAACGCCATCGGGATGGCAAGCAGGATTCAAGATAGACCAGCAGACCTCCAGGGGATCTACCAAGAGATCACCAACGATGACGGTCGCTCATCCCAGCGTGTGAAGATAAGGAACATTCAACTTCCTGCTCTTAGATACTTTATTTACTATATTGGTACTAGTATTCTTGGTAGGGAGAACACTAACAATGTTTCTAGTTATCACCTTGCTTTCATTGATGCTGCACTAGACCGTAGCACAAAGTATAACCTTGGTGCACTTGTTGCACACCGCCTTGCTGCTGCTGGGCCTATTTTTGGTGGCATTATTGCTACACGTGTCGCAGATGCTTTGCATGTTTCCATTGACCCTAATGATGAAATAATTGCTCCACATAGGCTTAACCTTGCTGCTATGAAATCCCATCAGTTTTTCACTTCTAACTCTACTAATGAACGTTTAGTGTATAGAGTTTTATATATGGATGGAGAAGAGAGGAAAGTTACTTTGCCGCAGCCTGTTTTGTTTAAGATTGACATGTCACCATGGTCGCTCACCAAGGAGCAGGTAGACGAGCATCTGAGCACCATGGAGTTTTACCGGCATCAGGAGAGGCGAGACGCGCCTCCCGAGGACCACAACACGCAGTACACTGGCGCATCCTCGAGCACATATCAGGAGGAGGCCTCCTCCTCGGCGTATTACGGGGGCGGCACCTCTTGGGCCCCTTGGTGATTGATCTCCACTTAAGCCAAAAGCCTAAGCTTGGGGGGAGCTATACCAACATCACACTCATTTAAATATCCTGTTCGGTTGGTTCTTTGTATATCCATGTTTTCTTTTCTTTTGCTTCTTTTTGTTTCTTTCGTTTGTTTTCATTTTCTTTCGTTTCTTTTGTTTTTATTGTTTTGTTTTCGCTTTCCAAAACACAAAAAGACCAAAAAGATTTCTGTTGTTTCTCTCTATTTGTTTCTTTAGTTGGTTTGTTTTATTCTTTAGTTGCGTTTTAATATTCGAAAACTCAAAAATATTTTCTTTTGTTTGCTGTTTGCTTTCTTTTGTTCTTGTTTTATTTTGAAAACCCAAAAAGAGTTTTGCTTTGTTTGCTTGCTCTCTTTTTGTTCGTGTTTTAATTGAAAAACCCAAAAATATTTGTTGTTCTTCTTTGGTTTTGTAAAGTTTGTTGCAGAGTTCAACAGTCGTTCGTGACTTCATTGGAGCTTGGTTTTTATTGTACATTATTCGAGCCACAAGTGAAGAGCAATAATGACGATCTACGACAATTCAAGTATGGTGAGAAGCTGGTATGAATTCTATTTGCTTTCATTTTTGTACATATATCCATCTATGTGAGCATTCTTAGTTTGTTCGTATAAGATATATGTGACTTAATGGTTGCTTAATAGTTCATGCTCTCGCATGTTTTGTTCCAAGTATTAAAAGTAAATGACCTGTCGCATAAATATTTGTTTGCATTGTTCTATTCATAGAAGAGTATGATATTGTGGTAGCCTCCTTTGACTGTTTCATTTGAATCGACCTGGCACATGCTCACGCACGCTAAGAATGAAAACAAAAAGTCAATAAGCCTCGATGATTTATTTTGCCTCAGAGTTTTAGTATCAATTTTATGCCTTAGCTGATTTTACTTTGTCGCAAACATGATTATGATAGTTGTTGCTCTCTTCATTGTCGCTCCCTGTCTATTTCTAGCCTTCACATATACTGAGTATGAGCTCTAGTCGTGCATCCAAATCCCTGAAAACCAAAGTTTGTCAAATGTGTCCACCATACCTATCTATATGTGGTATTTAACCACCACTCCAAGTAAATTGCTCATGTGCTACCTTTAAAACCTGCTAAAAAATTATTCTTGTTTTGTGCCCCTGTTTTAGCTCATGAGGACGTAAATAGAGAATCTTTATCTCACTTGTTGATTGGATTTCACACCCTGGACTAGTTGGTTCATCCGCTTATCCAAATGATAGAAGAGATGGCAACGGGGTGCCCAGCCCCAAATTAATACACAAATTCTCTTCACTCTTTTTGCCCCTGATTTATCAGTCAAAGCATAATTGTGTAAACAAAAAAAAGGGTGACCTTCTACCCAGATGCGTCCTTCACATGGGAGCCGCTCTTGTGAATCCAGTTTACTTGTGACGTACTGTATTGTCTGTTTACCATTCGTTGACATAAGCATACACCTCTCTCAAAATGTTTTCAATACCTCTATTTAATAAAATAAAAAACTCTAGCACATGAGTGATCCATGCTTCCCTCTGCGAAGGGCCTTTCGTTTACTTTTACGTTGAGTCTCCGCATTATTCTTTGAGCACTTTCTTGAGAGCATATTTATCATTCTTAGTATAATGTCTTTGTCCCAAAGGACAGTTGATTGTGGTATATTCTTGATACTTGCATCTTTTATATCTTTACATCTAGTCTTCCCTTGAACTTCAGAAGTGCCCTGGCATTTATGTTTTGCCCCACACTTAAGGGAAAGCGAGATACCACTTTATCAGATCCTATTATGAATACTTCAATCTTGCAAATAGTTATGCTTCATGTTGTTTATTATTAATATGTTGTTATCTCTTCATGGTTTGCATAGCTATTAAGTGACAGTATCCTGCATGTATCTTATCATGAGCATAATTAAGTATTTGATCGCATAGTGAGTATATTTACATCATATGAAAGAAATGTGTTCGTAAAAGTCTTTTATCGCACTCAGTTGTCACTGAATTGCTTGAGGACAAGTAATGAGCTAAGCTTGGGGGAGTTGATACGTCGAAAACGTATCTCCTTTTTTGAACACTTTTCTTATTGTTTTCCTCTAAACTTGTGCGTTTTGAATACAACTAACACTGTTTTCAGCGGAATTACCTTTGGTGTCTTGTTTTTATGCAGAAAAATCAACTTTCGGGAAAATGCCCAGAAAAGAGCTCATTGATGTTTTCACCCCAGAAGACCCGTGGAGCCAGAAGGGGGCCAGGAGAGGGGCCACAGGGTGGCCACACCCCCTGGCGCGAGCCCCCCTAGGCCGCGCCACCTAGGGGTGTGGGCCCCCCAGAGTCCCCCTCGGACTCCCCTTTCGACTACAAGTAGCATCCAACCCTAAACACCGAGGGGGTTCGTCATATTCCACAGAAACACAATAGAGCGCCGCCGCCGTCCTGAACCTCGATTCGGGGATCAAAAGTTCCTGTTCTGGCGCCCTGCCGGGACGGGAAGTGGAGGAAATCATCGCCATCGTCATCACCAACGCCTCTCCATCGACCATCCATGTTTCCCCCATCCATGTGTGAGTAAGTCCCCGCTGTAGGCTGAAGGGGATGGTAGGTCTTGGATGAGATCATTCATGTAATAATGTCGTGATTGTTAGGGCATAGGACCTAGTATCCTCTATTAGTGCTATTGACATTGTTGCAACTTGTTATCCTTAATGCTTGCCACGATGATAATTATTGTTTCTTGATCATACCTGCAAGTTGTTTACACATGTTGTTGTCCGGAACCCGAGGCCCCTAAGTGACAGAAATTGGGACAACCGGAAGGGATGGCTGCAATGTGAGGATCACATGTGTTCACGGAGTGTTAATGCTTTGCTCCGGTGTTCTATTAAAAGGAACACGTTAATTACCAGTAGTTTCCTTGTGGCCCCGCTGAAAACGGGCTGGTAGGACAAAAGATCTTGTGCAAGTTCTCATTGCGAGAACGTACGACTATTTACGGAACACATGCCTATGATTACTTAGTGCTTGGATGCTTTATCTTATTTATCTGCAATGCCCGTGACATGATCATTATTAGAACTTTCTTATCCATGCAACGCCCGTTCATCCATCCCTATGCCTACAGTATGTAATCCCGCAGTTTACTTCAAACAATACTACTGCTATTATTATTTCACTACTGTTGTTACTATAAAACTATTACTACTGATAAACCACTGCGAACAAAAGCACTTTCAAGTGCAGGTGAGTTGAAAACTCACTTGTTAAGGCTCACAAATATTCTTTGGCTCCCCTTGTGTCGAATCAATAAATTTGGGTTTTACTTCCCTCGAAGACTGTTGCGATCCCCTATACTTGTGGGTCATCATTAGTCATATCTATCATTATTCAGTCTTCATTCCTCACTTTAGTCCTCTCAGCAATTTTGATTTTTCATTCACTCATTGTTTGGTCTTTCTCAGTCTTCATTCATCATTTATCAGTCCTGTCATACAGGTAGCAATTAATTATTGTTAGTCTTTAGTCCAATCTCAGTCTATCAAAAGTGAACCAAGTCCTGTCATGTAGTTAACCACATAGATAGACTACATTGTAAGCTTAACTTGTGATGTTATATGTAATATGTTGTGTTACTAGATGGAACAAGTAAATTTGGGTGATTGTGCTCACAGTACAGAAATATCTGATATATTCAATTTGCTCACAATGCTCACAATTGATAGTACGAAGCTGCAGAGGGTCATTTTTTCTCCATTTGTTCATTTTCTCCACTTATGTAATTTTATTTTGTATCAACATGTTCTTCGGTCTTGGTTTCTTCATTTTTTTCTCCATTTGCTCATTTTTTCCCACTTCTGTAATTTTCTTTTGTTTTCTTCAGTCCCTTCCATTTATGTATTTAGTTGCCTCTTATTCTCCTGTCCAGTCTTCTATGCTATTTCTTCTGTTTAAGTTGTTTCCTAAGTACTCTTTGTCTTCTAATTCTTGAGTTTTACTTTCTCAATTTTAGGTGTAATTTATGCTCGTACTTGTTCGCAAAAAAGTCAGCATAGGTAGTTTTTTTGAAACCCTTGTCACAATCCATCTCTCTCTCTCTCTCTCTCTCTCTGACGGCTCAAGGGGATGCATTTTTGTTCAAAGTTAATTCCGATGTTTTGTTCTTGCCATTGGCAGGGCGGTGGTGCTTCTGGTGTTGTGGTGAAAGGCAATTGGGGCGTCATTGCTACCAGGTCCTATTGGTACCCACCTCTTCAGGATGCTCTCGCGGTGGAGGCGATGGATGGAGGGTCAGGGTTCAGCTGGGGCATCATGTTCGAATGAATAAGGTTATCTTCGAAATGAACTACTCTCACATCCTGGTGGAATTCAAGGGAGTGTAGCAGAGCAGACTATAATCAGAAATCACATAGTTGCACTATGTTCCAATTATCTTTGTGAGTAAACTTGTTTTTGTGTTAAGAGAGGTGAACACGGCAATTCATATTACTGCTAAAGATTTCTTCAGCCAAGCAACCTGATTGTACCTAGAACTCACAATATTATTGTTGTCTGGCTTCACTATCAAAAGTTGGTTGTTCTAAAAAGGAGAAGATCGGAACAGGGTCCAAAACAAACGAATTGAGCATGGCCACAATCAGCTTGCCGATGGTACAAGACTGAGTGTTGATGCCTTGATGGACAAAGACACTACCTATGTCCGACTTGAAATTGATCCGTAGAATGAGGAAGATTGTAGGACAAGTGTCTCTCGATATGTGGTTGGCAAAAGACCAGGTAGAAAAAACCGTACTTCCATGTCTGTGATTTTTTTTTTTGAACTGATCAGACTGAAAACAAGAGGCAAAACTAACTGAATGAATTTACTGAAGGGAAAAAAGTGTCTGACGGCCAATTCAAATTTCAGCTAGATGACCATTAGACAGTCCCTAAAACAAGCATTTTCCTTTCTTGGTTGTGAGGAATATGGGACAGTGGAACCGGAAGGTAAAAGCAGAGTGGACGGTTTGTTTTCCCCCATTCCGTGATTGACTAGCCACAATAGGGGTATCATAGGTAGTATCATGCATGCCATGTTGGCAAAAATCTGACGTGACGGTGCAATTAATGAGGAGAGAGGTGATGGTGGTATCATACTCCCTCTGTCCAGGTTAAGAGGTCTCCTAGTGAAAAACTATTTGTCCAGGAATTAGCTTGAAATAAGGCCCATAAACATTTATTATCCTAATTAACTGTGTCGTAATAATTGTAAATCCCACCAAGCCGCATCTTGATTGGTTTGCATGGCAAATTAATTGCGCTATTAGTCATATAATGGGAAATTGTCATGTTGATTGGTGAAAAAGGAACCATTGAAATTGCGCCTTAGTCACAATGCTCTTCACTAGGGGACTCTTAATCTTGGACGGAGGGAGTAGGTAGATACCGTAACATAATGCATTACGAGACAAAATGAGTCTATATCACAATAAATGCAGCACTATATAATAACACAAACATGTTACTATCCATTATGGGAGTAGTAACATATACTATAGTATCATGTGCATGATACTAGTGTATGATACTCCCCATTGTGACTAGTCTTATGAGCTGTGAATGTGATTCCACGCGATTCAGTAAATTAATTAGCGCCCTTACATAACGAATCTTGTGCCTCATATGAGTGCGTGACTCAGCCAATCAGAACGGATGAGATCGACCCCCTTACATAATTTGTTGTTGACTTGCTAATGCCGTGTTTTTCTTCACGATGGAGGAGCAACTCATCCATTGCCATCGTACGTGCTCTAGCTAGGTTCCTCCAGGCTCCAGCAAGCGGACCCATCGTCCGCCGGAATAGATGGGCAGCGGCGACCAGTGGTTCGTCTCGCTGGCCGTCCTCGGCGCCGTCTACCTGGGCGCCGCCGCGCTACGGCTCCTTGCCCACTTCGCCCTCCTGCTGCGCCGTCCCACGGACCTGCGCTGCCGCTACGGCGCGTGGGCCGTGGTCACCGGCCCGACGTCAGGCATCGGCCGCTCCATCGCCCTCGAGCTCGCCCGCCGCGGCCTCAACCTCGTCCTCGTCGCCCGAGACCCCGTCAAACTCCGGGACATCTCCGATAGCATCTCCGCCGCCCATGCCGTGCAGACCAAGACCGTCGTCCTCGACCTCGCCCTCGTCGGCACCGCCCAAGGTGAGTGAAGCACAAACAAAGCTGTTCGCTGTCCTGCGACCTGCGTCGATGAAGAGGTACGAGTACGACATGCATAGTGCGAAAAGTGAAAATTTTGGCATGCACGCAGGGAACGAGGCGCTGCTGCGGCTGAGGGAAACGGTGGAGCGTTTAGACGTGGGTGTGCTGGTGAACAACGCCGGCGTGGGCAGGCCGTGGGCGGCGTACCTGCACGAGGCCGACGTGGAGGCATGGGCGCAGATGGTGCGGGTGAACCTGTGGGCTCTGACTGAAGTGACGGCCGCGGTTCTGCCGGGGATGGTGGAGCGAGGCCGGGGTGCCGTCGTCAACATCGGCTCTGGCTCCACCCAGGCCATCCCGTCGTTTCCGCTCAACTCCGTCTACTTCGCCACAAAATGGTGAGTATATACAGCTTCACTACGTTGATGATTTTTTAAAAAAATCTCGGATGTAAATGGAGAGGATTTTTTAACGGTTTTGCTAAATCTCAGTCGACTAAGATTTTCTTAAGTCTCAGTCATTTTTAAGAAAATTGCAACTGTAGTTCAAAAAAAAGTGCAATTGCATTTTTCTGGACAGAAAAGTGCAGCGGATTAAGTTGCACTTTTCTGCTCAGAATAGTGCAATTGCACTTTTCTTTAAACTATAGTTGCACTTTTCTAAATTGACTGGGACTTAAGAAAAAATCAGTCGACTGAGACATAGGCAATCCCATTTTTTAATCTCACGTACGTTGACCAGTTCTCCAGGTGCCTCTACGTCGAGTACAGAAGCAAAGGGATCGATGTGCAGTGCCAGGTAAAATTTCTGTACCTACAAAATCCCATCTTGACCATTATTAATTGCATCTACAGAAAAGTACTTCCTCTGTTCGTAAATATAAGATGTTGTAGCTATTACTCATGTTCTTTAGATACATACTAATATAAGTGAATATTATACTCTAAAACTTGTCTAGATACATGGAGGGCCGTCTCCAAAAATTGGGGGCCCCATGCGAAATATAAAATGAGCCCTTCAAAAAATTTAAATATATAATTAACTACAAAATCATCAGGACATAAATACAGAAACAAAGCAAATATGATGCACAAAAAAATCGGTCTTCGAAATTCAGGAAATACAACTAGTAAGAATGTGAAAAATATATAAAAAATTTATACAGTAGTAACATCAGACCTTCTTTTTTGCTTGTAGTAGTAACATGAGACTCCTCCTGTTTAATTGCTCGTTGAATATCACAGAATACAAAAAAAAAGGTTAGAACCTCAACCTACTGACATGGGGCAGTGCACACGGCGCTGGCTGTACTTAGACAGTTTTTTCCTTGCCATTGTAGTTTTTTTTTTGCCCAGTGCAGTTGTGCTCAACAAGTCTAATGGGCTTATCACTTAAGCCCAGACGCACAGAGCAGGCCCAACACGCCTATCTTCTTCTCACGTACACCTTTGACCTCGAGTATCTGAAAGAAAGAAAGCTCTGATAGATCCAACAATGGCGGCTCGATTGATCCTTCCATGGCGACTCGCCTCGACTGCTAGAGACAAAGCAGGAGTGGGGCGGAGTACCCTATTCTTCCACCGGAGACATGTGGCCGTCGCTTCACGTCCCTAAGTTATGTTTGCCGATTTGGGGCCCCCAAATTTTTGGGTGCCCCTGTACGGTCGCGCAGCTCGCACACCCTCGTCGTCGGCCCTGTCGGCCCTGGATACATGTAGACATACGTGAATATGGAAAAGAGCTAAAACATCTTACATTTAGCAACGGAGGGAGTAGGACACACGATGCCGTTCAAGGATCTTTTTGTTCCCCCATGTAGTGGCCATATATTTGGAGGAAATTATGTAAAACCCAAAATATACTTTGTCCATGATTTATTTTCAGCTTAAAGAAAACCTAGCTAGGGGAAGCTGAATGCATGCAAACACGGGTTGCAAATGTAGCCAGTTTTCACAATTTTTTCTCTCAAGGTGCCTATTCTTTTTAACAGGCTGAGGCCGAGTCTAGCCTCTCTATCAAAAATTAAACATCAAGAATATTATCTTCTTGGGAAGAATATTGCATATATAGCCAAGGCTTAACAGAAACCACTATACTATGTATGGTGCAGGCCCCTCTGTTCGTGGAGACAAAGATGACATCGGACATAGCGGCCTGCCAAGGCCTCGTGTCACGATTGATGGTGGTGTTGACGCCGGAGGCGTATGCTCGCGCGGCGGTGCCCTGGATTGGGCATGGCCCGGTATGCATGCCCAACCTTGGGCATTGGCTCAAGAACTCGTGTGTCCGCCTCGTCGTGCCAGACCACCTCCTCAACATGTTCTTTCTCTACGTGGGCCTTCATCAGAGGGCCCTCTTCCAACGGCTGGCCAGGATGAACGATGACATGTGAGCCCGCAACTTTTTATTTATCTCGGCTTGAATGCGGGCACCCATAATATGTTGTTGTCTTGTTTCTAAATGTATTTCATAGCTTTCTAATCGTTACAATGTTTTGGCCAACCTTGTGAGAATACTGTTTGATCATGTTTGTTTCAAAACAGTTATTCGTTTAAGTACGAGCAGATTGGTTGTTTGATTAGTACAAAATATTTCATGGCCATGATCCCGTTATGAATGACTTATCTATTACAAATCTTGATGGTGACATACAAATCCATAAAACCGATGCCAAACGTCGTAAGCCAACATTGATTCGTTTTCCATTTACTTGGGGCAATGTCATTTGGTTCAAATTAGTGAGAAGCGCAAGACACAAGGAAAGGGTAATGGGGTGGCGCCCCCTTGCCTTAGGCCGACCGAGGCAAAGTGGAGGGAGCACATTCTCCAAGACAACCTCCCTCTCTTTCAACTATTTGTACGCACCGTTCTTTCATTGGGATGCACACCTTTGGATCTCTCCTCACCCTCTATCCTAATGGGTCGAGAAAAACTCTCTACTCCACAAATCTGACATGTTGGACCCATAAATTTCGCCTATCTATCATGTACACGGCAATTTCGTCAGCTAACATGTGGCCTAGAAGGCCAACTTAGCAATTTTCCGTTAATTGCATAAAAAGGGCAGCAGGGATTTGCTTCCCTATTTTGGCTCGATTGAGACCAATTTAAATGGTCATGATGTCTGATTTGTGATGCATTCGCCTATGTGTCAAATATATTTGCCTATGTGTCATAGTTGTACGCACCACTGCTAGACCCACAGTTGTCGCCTACCTGTCGTGTACATAGCAATTTCTCCTACATGTCAGCTAACATGTGGCATAGAATAACCCTTCAACAAGATACATTAAGTCTCTTGTTTCTTCACTCACTACAAGAAATATGTCAACTATGACCCTGAAAAATTTGGTCACATATCTCGGGCCAATTGTCTCAGAGAGTCTAATCCCGTACATGAGCTGGTCATAATGAAATCAGCAGGGGTTAGCTTCCCTATTCTGGCCCGATTAAGACCAATTTAAATGGTTATGGTGATTGAGGCCTTGCGGGGGTTCGAACCCCAAACCTCCAACGTCATGCACTAGTCATCCACCAAACCGCCAGTCCTCCACGCATCTCATGTCGGTATACCAAACGAAATAATTTTTACATGTCAGCTGACATGTGGCCTAGGAAAACTCAGCAATTTTCCGTTAATTGCATAAAAAAGAGGTTGCGGGGTGTTACACGAGATCTCACAGTTTGTACACTAGTCATCCACCTAACCACCAGTCCACCACGAAGCTCATGTAGGCATATCAAGCGAAATAGTTCTTACCTTAAACTCCGGTCATGGCCATTGGCCTTCCACAGGGAATGACGAGGCAGACTCCTATCACGGGCCTTGGCCCGGACCAGGGAATAGAGAGACAGGTTCCGGTCGGCCTGGTTCGGCCTGCTCCAGAGCTAGGCCGATTTGGTCCGCTTATTTTTCTTCTTTTTATTCCTTTTCTTTTATAGATTTGGATTTATAACTTTAATTTCAACCAAATAAATTTTGATTTTTTTAATAAAATTGTCCTATGTCGTAATAGAGTATTAGGAAATGTTTTTAGCCAATAAAATACAAAAAACTATTTTTTTAGTTTTTAACCTTTTATGCCGATTTTAAAACATGGTCAAAACATGGCACATGACCGTTCGTATCTAGGAGGGAGTCTTGCAAACCTCTTCGTGTATCTATGATGAAACATGCACTTGTGTACCTAAAAATAATTTTTACAAAAAATCACGAGCAAACTATAAGGCACCTGTAGTTCCAATTTGGCCCGGTTTATGTAAAACTTTTTAGAGGAAGTAGTTTGATTTTTTATAGATAAAATGTGGTCTAATAAATGTATAAATTTATGTGGTATAATCTTGTAACATAGTTTTGGTGGTTGATTAAAAAAACCCCATTTTTTGACAAGCGGAAAATGGATTGTTTGTTGTTCCAATATGCATCTTTGTGTGGAATATGAGCATATTTTAACAACCTATGGCATGAATGTGGCCATAAGATCCGTCATTTGCCCCGAAAGGCATCAATCTTCGTAGATGATAGATCATTCTGTGAACACTTTTTCGCTATGGCTTATGTAATCCAAGTTTATGATTTTATATGCATACTAGGTCACATATGATGACATAACGCGATGGTTTTCCAGTTTTTTGATTTTTTTTGAAACTTTTATGCCAATTTCGTAGAACGGTCCAAATGACAGACATGACCGTTCGTTCCTAGGTGTTGAATCTTAAGGAACTCTTGGTGTATCTCTTATAAAATAGGTACTTGTGTATCTAAAAATGATTTTTGCAAAAAATAAGGAGAAAACTACGAGGCACCTGTAGTTCAAATTAGGCCCGGTTTTAGTTGATTCGGAAGGAATTTGTCCTTTTCAACATAGGTATATGTAAATCTTTTTAGAGGAAGTAATTTGAGTTTTTTAGATAAAATATGGTCTAATAAGTTTATAAACTTATATGGTAAAATTTTGTAGCATTGTTTTCGTAGGTGCTTCACAAAAAAAAACCCGTTTTTGACACTGCGAAAATGGAAAATTATATTTTTATTCAAAGAAAAATAAAACTTTCTTCGTCAATATTGTTCGTTGTTCCGATATGCAGATTTGTGTGGAATCTGGGAACATTTTAACAAATTATGCCATGGATGTGGCCATAACATCTGTCACTTGCCCCAAAAGCCATCAATCTTTGTAGATGATAGCTCATTTCTGTGAGCACTATTTCGCGATAACTTCTATATTCTAAGTTTATTATATTATATGGATACTAGGTCATATATGATGACATAACACGGAGTTTTTCGTTTTTTTGATTTTTTTGAAACTTTTATGACGATTTCGTTAAACGGTCAAAATGGCAGACATGGCCGTTCGTACCTAGGTGTTAAATCTTGAGTAACTCTTGGTGTATCTTTGATGAAATAGGTACTTGTGTATCTAAAAATGATTTTTGCAAAAAAAATAACGAGAAACCTACGAGGCACCTATAGTTCAAATTTGACCCGGCTTCATCTGATTCGGCATGAATTTGTCTTTTTCAAAAGAGTTTATGTCAATCTTTTTAGAGGAAGTAATTTGAATCTTTATAGATAAAATGTGGTCTAATAAATTTATAAATTTATGTGGTAAAATTTTGTAACATGGTTTTGGTAGGTGCTTGACAAAAAAATCCGTTTTTGACACTCCGAAAATTTAAAATGATATTTTTGTTCGAAGAAAAATAAAAATTTATTTGTCAACATTGTTTGTTGTTCCAATATGCATGTTTGTGTGGAATATGGGCACATTTCAACAAACTATGGTATGGATGTGGCCATAACATTCGTCATTTTCCCGTAAAGTCGTCAATCTTCGTAGATGATAGCTCATTTCTGTGAACACTTTTTTGCGATAACTTTTGTATTCCAAGTTTATTATTTTATCTGGATACTAGGTCACATATGATGATATAACGCGAAGGTTTTCCATTTTTTTCGTTTTTTTTGAAACTTTTATGCCGATTTCAGAAAACGGTCAAAACGACGGACATAACCATTCGACCCTAGGTGGTGAATATTGAGTAACTCTTTGTGTATCTATAATGAAATAGGTACTTGTGTATCTAAATTTTTTTTTTTTTGCAAAAAAATAACGAGAAAACTACGAGGCACCAGTAGTTCAAATTTGGTTCGGCTTCAGCTGATTCGGCAGGAATTTGTCTTTTTCAAAAGAGGTTTTTGCAAATCCTTTTAGAGGAAGAAATTTCAATTAACTTCATCATGGCACATCAAGGTCGATGAAGATAGCTCCGATGATAATTCTCCATTTGAAAATGGTTATGACCCACAAGTGTAGGGGATCACAACAGTCTTTGAGGGTAAGTGTAACCCAATTTATTGATTCGACACAAGGGAAGCCAACGAATACTTATAATCTTTAAAAATTGAGTAGTCAATTCAGCTTCACCTGGAAAGGAACTTGCTTGACACAATTTATTACTAGCAATATTGATATGATGGCAGCAGTTGTGTGATAGTAACATAAGTAATAAAGTGACAACACAGTTGTAACAACGAAAGTAAATGAAGTGGACAACATGGCTAAAAACACCGTAATCATAGGATGGATGTACGGGTGTTCCATGAATGAGATAAACCATGTAATAGACATATCATATGGCAACATAGATAAATAAGAGAGCATTCAAGCATTAACCAAATATGGGCATGTATCCCTAAAATAGTTATGGGTACTTGCTGTAAGAACCTGCACAACATCTGATGCCCAAGCACTAGTACAAACCTGACTATAATAGACGGAAACTAGAGCCGGGTAAACCATAAAAAGAACATCTGACTGTGATCAAAGTTCTCAAACAGCCGCAAATCCAATTTCGTCTCTACTACTATGCGAATCGGTCACTATTAATGGTCGTCTCCAATAATATTTCTAGAGAGACGGTTATAGAAAACAACCATCTCTGAATATACTTTAGGCGACTATTATTTACGTCTATTAGAGCCGGTTGTTATAATGAACCAGCCACATTATGATATTTGGGATTTGTTCAAATATATATACATAGAGCTATTTATAAAGCCCCCTTAAGAGGTTCCTAAATACAGTAGCTATTTAGCAACCACGGTAACATACTCGCACGACCCGCAGCCCCACGGCCCAACCCAGAAAAACTACTACCTACCATCGAGGCCCCGACCCAGCAAATTGAAACCGCAATTCGTCTCCTACCTCCCGTTCCCATACCCCACCTCATCTCCTACGTCCCATTCCCGTACGGGTCGTTCCCCACCCACCACGACCCCTCCGCCTACTGCCTCCTCGGTGCGCACCGCTCCCGCCTCTCTGGTGCGCACCGCTCCCGCCGCCCACTGCATACCATACGCGCGCGACCCCTCCGTGCCCCCCACGCGGTTCCCTAGCTCCTACAACCGGGGCGGTTCCAATGGCCCGACCGCTGCCGGCCTCCCATCTCCTGCCTCGTGCTCCATGGGCGCCACCCCCTCCCATCACCTACCCAGCGCTCCATCGGCGACCTCCCGCCGTGCCTCCCTTTGGCTTCCTTTCGTGGGGGCCCAACTGCACCGAGCGGGACACACGCTGGCCTCCCACAGTGCCGAGCCAGGCTAGGATGGCCCCACCTCCACTTTCTAGAGCCACCCGGCCTCTTTCATGCGAGGAGGGCTGCCGGCCTCCGCCGCGCGATGTCCTGGGAGGGGCCCGACCTCTGCATGTCACCCAAAAAGAGGCCCGACCTCCGCTAACTGAACTCCATCTTCTACGGTTCTGGTAGAAGAAGTTCATAGAATTGGATGTAGGAGTTCATATTTGACTCACGAGGAAGTTCAGGACGGTGGGTGCCCCTTCCTCGGCCACCTGCGCCCCTTCCCCAGATTCGACTGATGTGGAAGTTCAGGATGTGCTACCGTACTAGCACATGTCACGTGGAAGTTCACTTTGTACCGCGATGAAGTTTACTTAGAATGCTCTATAAACTCACCTCGAAACACGTCGGAATTTTATTTTTTGTCTGAGTTATGGAAGTTCACTTTCATACTGCCCGGAAGTTCACTTTGTACCGGGATGAATTTCACTTCAAATGCTCAAAAAGATTTCACCTCGAACATGCCAACATTTTAGTTTTTTTTCCGAGTTACAGAAGTTCACTTTGTACCGCGATGAAGTTCACTTTTTACCGCGGTAAAGTTCACTTTGATGCATAGAAGTTTAGTGCGAAAAAGCGGGAGAAGTTCACCTTTTTCCTTGAATTCAATTTTTACTGTTACGTAAGTTCACTTTGCACGGCGATGAAGTTCACTTTATACCACGATGAAGTTCCTTTCGGTTGCACAGAAGTTTAGTGCAAAAGCAGCAAAAGTTCACTTTTTACTGCGTTCATTTTTTACCGTTACGGAATTTTAGTACCGCGATGAAGTTCACTTGTGTATAGGGCGGAAGTTCACAAAGGTTTCTGAATAGCTTATTCAGGAACTGGTTTTCGAGAGGACTATTCAGCACAACCCCTTAAGTGTCTCTAGAATAGCTATTCATCACAACTTTCCGAAAAAGGATGATTTTGGATCCCGATCAGGAAACCAACCCGCACCCCGAGAAGGCTACTATCGATTCACGTTCCCGCCACCCGATCCCAACCACCTCTATCTGAAACAACCTCGAATCCTTCCCACCTCCTACCTGGTCAGCACGGCCGAGCGAGCGACAGCGGGAGCCGATGCAAGGGAGGCCACGATGGATCCGGATAAATCCCCATCATTACCACCTTATTCTATACGGCGCGGCCGAGCGAGCGGCGGCGGAAGCCGGCGCCAGTGAGGACATGACAAAAAACGTCGAGACTTCCTGAGCAGAGCACCTTCTTCTCCGCCGACACCGGCACCGACGAGCGAGAGGCTACGAAAGCCAACGCGAGGGAGGAAGCGGCAGAAGCAGCGACGTCCCTTAGAACAACAACTACATCCGCGGGGGCTCGACGAAAGCTGCATGATCCCTCGTCACAAACACCTTCTTCAATTGCGGCGGAGAAAAAACACCCCTGATATGAGTTCTCCTTTGTCGGTAACGGATCCAATATGTCGAAAAAGTGATGTGATCGACGGGGTTGATACTAGATCGGCCTCAACAACGATGCTTGGCAATGCAGATCTCTAGGTTTCCATCTCCCTCCAAAATCATTACTATCAACTGTGTTCACGTTTTTAGGAGGTTCACTTATATATTTTCAAGAAGTTCAACTTCTATATTTTGGGAGGTTCAGTTGTATATCCTTTTTAGGGACGTTCAACTTCTCTATTTTGGGAAGTTAAACTTCTATATTTTAAAAGTGTGGAAGTTTCATGTTTGTACATCCTGTTTTTTGAAAGATCAATTTGATATTCTGCTATTATTGTTTTCCCAGAGCTTTCATATCCGACATATGCATCGACGGGATATCGCATTGATAAAGCTGACACGGAAACTGGAAGATTGTACAAAGAGGTTCATGATGAGATATCTAGCTGGCCTGCAAGAAATCAACATGCACGTCCACCGCTTCTGTATGCTGAGCCTACAAGACCTGATGATCCTCTGTTGCAACTTCACGGGAAATCGCTTCCCGGTCGGTGCATGGGGGTGTGCAAGTTCATGACAAATCCTAGTTATATTTGTTGGGGCCGATTAAGAACTAGATGGTGCGTCAAGTATATCAACCCTTTGGAGTCGTTTCAACCAAAATCCCCAACTCACAAGCTAGGGGGGTGCCACTGTTGTGAATCCCAGAAATCACAAAAGGAATTTCATCAATGTTATATATGCAATTCCCTTGAGAGCAGTCGCGCCAAGAATTAAGAAGCACTCACAAAATAGTAAAAGTGAAAACTAGAGTGTTGTAGACAATGAAAACTTAGCGTGTCTCTCTCCAAACTAAAAATGCTAGGATCCAACCATTTATTACAGAAACAAAACAAAAAAGACTGAAAGCAAAATAAAATGACGCTCCAAGAATAGCACATATCACGTGAAGGAAAATATAGTGTTTTGAAAGAAACATGCTATTTTTGTTGATGAAGAAGGGGATGCCTTGGGCATTCCCAAACTTTGACGCTGGTAATCCTTGGATATGTCTTGGGGTGACATGGTCATCCCCAATCTTGGACTTTTTTTCCATCCTTGATATCATTATAACATCCTTCTCTCCCTACACTTGAAAACTTCTCACAATCTTCATTAGCAACGTTAGTGCAACAAAATAATAAATCCAATTGGTTTAGTTAAAATATAAGTCTAACACTCCATTTTAAAAATTAGCTACTATCACAACTTCTTTTAATGCTCCCCCGGGAAGAATCACAAAAGAAGGACATTAAGAGGCAAATGCAAATATTGGTAGAAATCTATCAAAACAGAACAAGAGGTAAAGATGAATTTTTTGAGGCACTTTTGTAGCTCAAAAAAGTGCAAAACTAATTAAAGTTAGATAACAACCTGGGGCATGTGTCCAAAAAATATAAAAAATTCCTCGGTTTCTGGCTGAGAGAACCGAGGTTTTTGCTGAAACACAAAAGCCTGGAAAAGAAACAGTAAGTTCCCCAAATCACACTACCTCTCAATTAGAGGTTACTCTTGGCACAAAAAACAAATAAAACAGATAAGGATAGGTTGTTACAGAGGTAAAAACTTCCAAGACGCAAAGAAAAGAGAAGAAAACATAAAAATAACAAAGGTAAAACAAAGTGGGTTGTCTCGCACAAGCGCTCTTCTTTATCTCCTTTTATTTAGGCATGAAGAACAGATCAAGTGTTATCAATATAATTGTGGGTAGTCCCTACAATGGAATAAAAAGGTATCTTCATTATCTTTCTAAGGAAATGTTCCATGCCATTTTTAAAGGGGAACAAAAATCTTATAATTCCCTCTTTCATTTCAATAATGGCACCTACGGTGCAAAGAAAAGGTCTCCCCAAAATTATAGGACAAGAAGCATTGCATTCAATATCCAAAACAATAAAATCAACGGGGACATAATTATCATTCCCAATAATAATAATATCATCAATCCTTACCAAAGGTCTTTTCAAAGTGGAGTCTATAAGATGCACTGCAAAAATACTGTCATCCAAAGGTTTCAAATCAAGCATGGCATATATACTTTTAGGTATAATAGAAGGACTTGCACCAAGATCACAAAAAGAATTGGAATCAAAATCATTCACTCTTATTCTAATAGTGGGCTCCCAACCATCTTGTAAGTTTCTAGGAATAGATGCTTCAAGTTTGAGCGTTTCTTCCTTAGCTTCAATGAGAGCAATAGTGATATGTTTAGTGAGAGCAATATTTAACTTACTAGCATTAGGATCTTTAGATGTTTTTTGTAAAAACTTAATAACATCAGAGATGGTGAAATTATCAAAATGAAATTTATCATCCTCAAACATAGTGGGAAAAGTTTCTCCTAAAGTCATATTATCATCAATCCCACTTCCAACAATTTTCTCACTTGAAAAATTTTCAATCTCCAAATTTTTGGGATTCCTTCTACCTAAAGTCATGACCTCTCCAATACCATTTGTTTTCACATCAACATGTTTGTAAGCATTAGGATACTCATGGGTACTACAAGTTTTCAAATCTTCAAGCACTATAATGGTAGCAACAAAACTACTCATAGTTTTAAAAGTTTCAGCAGGATTATTTTCAGAAGGTGGGGCAACTTGAGGATTTGCTGCCATTTGATGTATAAAACTAGCTTGAGTAGTAGACATATTGGAAATATAAGTTTCAATTGTATCATGCCTTCTTTGAAGATTGGAGATTTCATCAATTAACCCTGTGAGTTGCTCATTTATACTTTTCAGAATGGCAGAATGCTCAGCCAATTGTTTGGTAAAGACATTGTTTTGTTCATATTGAGAATGCATAAAAATATTGGTGGTCATCCCAATAATTATTAATCATTCATAACTACGCATACTTTTGTAATTGGAGGTGTTCTCATAAGAATTTCTATAAGGATTACCACTACTATTAGGATATGACCTATAGTTGTTACCACCACTATTATAATTGTCAGCACTATTGTTCAAGTTGTTTCTAGCAATACAATTCACATAAATTTGATCATTCTCATTAGCAACCAGAGCGTTCAAGGGAATATTATTAGGATCTATTGGCACTTTTTTAGCTAGCAAAAAATCAAGTATATCAATCTTAACACTCAAAGAAGAGACCTCCTCAACAGAATTTACCATTTCACCTGTTGGAGCCATTTCTGTGCTCCATTGGGAATAGTTTGTCATTAGATCATCCAATAACTTGTTTGCTGCACCTAAAGTGAGTTTCATGAAGGTTCCTCCTGCAGCTGAATCCAATAATTAATTTCCTTGAAGAAAAATTTAATCCTCCATAAAAAGTTTGGACAACCATCCATGTAGTTAGTCCATGTGTGGGACAATTCTTAACCACAATTTTCATTCTTTCCCGAGCTTGACCACATGTTCAGTATCGTTTTGTCTAAATTTCATATTGTTCCTTCTTAGTTGTATAATTTTTGTAGGTGGATAACACTTCCCAATAAAAGCGTCTTTGCATTTAGTCCAAGAATCAATGCTTTTTTTAGGCAAAGACCATAACCATTCCTTAGCTCTTCCTCGCAATGAAAAAGGAAACAATCTTAATTTCACAATATCACCATATACCTCTTTATATTTTTGCATGTCACATAACTCAACAAATTTATTTAAATGATAGGTAGCATCTTCTCCAATACTAGAAAATTGATCTTTCATTACAAGATTCAATAGTGCGGGTTTAATTCCATAGAAATTTGTTCTGGAAGCAAGTGGAGCAATCGGTGTGCATACTAAATAATTATTATTGGGACTAGTAAAATCTCAAAGCTTAATGGTATCATTGGTATCCATGCTTGGAAGATAAAAAAAATAAACTAACAACACAAATAAAAGACTAGAAACTAGAGAACTAATTTTTTGGTTTTTTTTTTGATAAAGAGAAAACAATACCAAACAAAAGTAAACTAAGAAATAACAAAACAACAGAAAGAGAATGGAAGTGTGAGAATACCCTTGATGAAATCTTGAAGTCCCTGGCAATGGCGCCAGAAAATTGCTTGATGCTGCTGACGTGATCACACGTTCGTTTGGTTACCCCAAGTGGAAGGTATGATGTATTCTAGCGGAAATTTCCCCAAATTGTAGAACCAGGGTTTATCGACCATTAGGACTTCAAAGACTTGGAGTAGGCTGCTTGCTGTCTGGCGCGTCTACAAGCGTAGAACCTGCACACAACACAAAAACTCTCTCTTGCCCCAACTTTTCGGAAGGTTGTTAGTCTTCCGGTCTTGCTAAAACTAGAGAATTAAACATACAGAGTAATAAAAAGCAATAAAAGTAAAAAATGTTACAGCACAGAAACAATAATGAAAGTGTTTAAAAGAAGGTTTTATAAATGATAAAATTAGGACCAGGGGCCATAGTTTCACTAATGGTATCTCTCTAAAGAAGACACACATGTTGGGTGAACAAATTACAGCCGTGCAATTGAGAAATCATGAACATATAACAATACTATTGTGAAGAGATATAGTTCACAGGTATTAAGTCAAGATAAATAGACCGCTATCCAGCATGCATCTATTACTAATAGTCCACCTTGAGAAAGCTATCCAACAAATCTCGCTGGTATTGAGTTGCAGCAACGAAGTGATTGCTTTGTGTGCAATAGACAATTGCATTAAGAACACATACATAATGTAAGTAGCGGTTCTCATCCGTAGACAAGAGCACCGCTGTTTTCTCTCTAGTGGCAACAACACATCCCCATCCGTCATGTTTCTTTCACTCGAGCATAGATGTAAGGGAAGCATTAACTCACTATCTAGCATATAAACCCTCACTTGGAGGTGAAAACAACTACGTGGCCAAGGTAATCATAAACACCATAGAGCATTGCAAGACAATATTAAAACTCTAATAATATAAGTGAAGCATCTCATATTGACATGAACAAAATAGTCCTAATCTCATGGTTCATCGGATCCCAACAAACACAACATGCACAATTACATAGCGGTGGTCTCGATCATGCGAGGCAGACCATGAGACTCTAAACATGGAGGCATAACAGAGAGAGATACTATATAGCTACTTCTATGAACGTGTAGTCCTAAGATGAACTACTGACAAATCATCATGGACACAATCATGGCGATGTAGAGGCCTCCAATGATGATCCTCCTCTGTCATAGTGCCGGAACAGGGCTCTAGAAGACCTAGATTAGACTTTCGAGGCGATGATGCCTCTGTGTATGTTTCGTGGAAAATAACTCCGCCCCGAACTTTTAAGGGTTAAGGGCAACTTATAGGAAAAGAGGCAGCGTGAGGCGGTGACCATGGTCTCCATGGGCCCACCAGGCGTGGCCTAGGGTGGGGCCGCGCCTGGCACCACCTTGGAGGAACCCTGGCTCCCCTCCATCTCTTATTTAGACTTGGTCTTCGTTCCGGGTAAAAAATGATCTCCTTTGATTTTCAGCCCTTTCCGAGAATATTTCTGATACGTCATAAACGTATCCTTAGTTTCTGATGTTCCATGTTGTTTTCATGTTGTTTCCTACATGTTTTCTATAGAATTTATGTAATTTTTATCAATTTTCCGGACTAACCTATTGACAAGATGCCACAGAGCCAGTTCCTGCTGTGTTTAGTTTCAGAAAAGTTGTTCTAGAAATATTCTCGGAATTGGAAAATTCAAAGTTCGGAGGTCCTAGAATTCCCAAAGGTTCCACGGAGTCCCGAGGAGGCCCGGAGGGGGCCACGGGGGGGGGGGGGGGGCACACCATAGGGCGACATGCCCCTGGTCGCGCCATGGGGTGGTGTGGGGCCCCCAGGCCTCCACCGTCTTTGCCCTTTCGCCTATTTATACCCCCCGACATATTAACCGTAAAAATATACCACTTTTTCTTAAGAAACACACGAGGCCGCCGTCATTGTCATCCTGAGATCGGGAGGGTTCTGGAGCTCTCCCCGGCGCCCTGCCGGGAGAGTAATTCATCACCGGAGGGGTCTAGACCACCATGCCCTCCTCCGAAGTGATGCGTGAGTAGTTCATCCCTGGACTACGGGTCCATAGAAGTAGCTAGATGGTTGTTCTCTCCAATTTGTACCTCATGTTTAAATCTTGTGAGCTGCCTCACATGATCGAGATCATCTTTATGTAATGCTACATGTTGTGTTTGCTGGGATCTGATGAATGTTGAATGCTATGTCTTCTGATTAAATCCATCATGGTATCTTCATGCTTATGTTATTTATGATCTTGCATGCTCTCCGTTATTAGTAGATGCTCTGGCCAAGTAGATGCATGCTAGTAACTCCAAGAGGGGGTATTTATGCTCGATAGTGGGTTCATGCCTCCTTTGCATCTGTGCTCGAGTGACAGAAACGTGACGGATGGAGGATGTGTTGTTGCCATTAGGGAGAAAACAACGGTGTTTACCTAGTTTACATTTTTTAGATTACACACTTTGCTTACTGCGATAATTTGTTGCTTGCAACTTAATACCCAACGTTTGTTTGGATGATATTCGTAGGGTGGATTATTAGACATAGATGTAGGTGGATGATGGTATATGTATTTTGTTGTAATTCCCGCATGAATCACATAGTAATCTTTATGTCTTGCATATGCACTACGGTGCAACCTTCATTTCTGTTAATTGCCCAGCTGTAATTTGTTCACCACACATGTTATTTATCTTTCACGGAGAGACACCACTAGTGAACTGTGGCCCTCGGTCCATTTTCTCATACTGATAATACTCACACTGCTTTCATACTGTTTTCCTACTGTTTTCCACACCATACGTTTAACCTCTTTGTGTTCAGCAAAACCGGTGAGATTGACAACCTCACTGCTTCGTTGGGGAAAAGTGATTTGATTGTGTTGTGTAGGTTCCACATTGATGCTGAACCGGTAGTGCGCCCTGCCACCTTAGCTGCATCAACATTCAGAGATTGCTTTTCCTCCTACTGGCCGATTCAACCTTGGTTTCTTTTCTGAGGGAAAACTTGCCGCTGCACTCTTCACACCTTGCGCTTGGGGTCTCTCAATGAGCGTGTGTCCACACTCCATCAAGCTTTTCTGGCACCGTTGCCGGGGCGAAGAGAATTTCTGCAAGGGGTTCCAATCTCTTTACTATGTTTTTATTTTGCTTAGTTTATTTTATTTTGTCTTGTTTGCTTCTCTTTATCAAAAACACAACAAAATAGTTCTTATTCTAGTTGTTATTTTTTGCTTCTGTTGCTATCAATGTTTGATGTCTTTGAAACTAGATCTTTTAGGCAAGGTGGGTTCACAGATGAACAACAAAAATATTATAAGAAACACCGCTTGTCACAAAAAGGGATACACTTATGGGAGAAAATTAATAAATTGCTTGACTATGCTAAAAACTTCTGCTCTACTTATAATGTTACTTATTCCTTTGATAAATCTTGCTGCTGTAGGAGGTATAAACATCTCCCTTTTCAATGTGAGTATAATGCTAACGTTACCATATCTTCTTATGTTAAGGGAAATTATGAATTATATGATGTGGAACAAATTGAAGAATTTATTGCTTGGAAGGGTGCATTCGAAATTGCCTATTTGCTTGAAAGTATTGATGATGCACCTTATAAATATGAGATTTATGCTATACTTGAATATTGCTTTGATAATTACAAGGATTGTAATTACTAAATAATTGAATATCTTAATAAATGCTCTCAACCTAAGGAAGTAACTGATGCCTTGCAGGAGGCTATGGAAGAAGAAATTGCTGAATCTGGAAGCTCATTGGATGAAAAAGAGGAGGATAGTGATGATCAAGAGGATGAAGAATTGAGCTACCCATGTATACCTTCCAATGATAGTAACTCTTTAACTCATACATTATTTGATGAAATTGATACTTGCTATACCTGTGACCTTGATACTACTATGAATGAAACTTGTGAGAATAGTATTGCTACTATTATTTATGATAATCCTTGCTACTTTGATAAATCTTATGATAATGCTCTAGATGATTTTCCTATGTTACATGATGTTATAAATTATGATGCTACTGAAAATGGGATTGCTAATAGTAGTCCTATACCTTTTATGAGTGATCAATCATCTTATTTTGCTATTGCTAAAAGTGAAAAAAAAGAGGATCTGATTTTAAATTTTGATTCCACAGTTTTTGAGCTTGATATGAATTGTGTGCTTTTAGGCCATGACAAACATGCTTTATGTGATAATTATGTTGTTGGTTTTGTTCATGATGCTACTGAAAATTATTATGAGATAGGAAAATATGGTTGTAGGAATTTTCATGTTACTAAAACACCTCTCTTTTTGTTGAAAGTTTTGAAGTTGTTCTTGATTTCTAGTTTGAGCTTCTTTAATTTATTTCTTTACAAGATTCCTACGCATATGAAGTGGGTTAGACTTATTTTTTTATAGTTGCTTCTTTATGCTCTCTTTTCCTTAATTCATATTTCTTATGTGGGCATCTTCTCCACTTGAAAATATTTGAATCCACTTTTATGGGCCTAGTTAAAAGGCGTTAAGGAAAAGCACTTCTTGGGGGATAACCCATGGTTTTATCTTTGCTCTGTTTTCTTTGAGTCAAGGGGTTGTATACTTATGTAGAAACTCCTTTTTATCTTTCTTTTCATGTTTTATTTGTGCCCAATAAAGTTTCTGACGGGAGTTGGAGTTGGTTTTTTTATTTCTGTAAAGGAAACATATTTCTGCTATTCACCGTAAAAACTTATATAATTCACAGAAAAGTCATAATGACTTGAAATTTCATGTGCTTATTCCTGGGCTAATTCCACAACTTTTTTGTTCTTTAAGTTTTTCTATCTGAGCAACGTAAGTGCCCCAAATGAATTCGTCTTTACAGACTGTTCTGGTTTTCACAGATTCTCCCATTTTTCTTGCATTTGCTCTTTTTCGATGTCACCTGGATTTCTTTGCTTCACGAAACATCAGTGGCTGTAGCTAATGTTCAAAAGTATCAATAGAACTATTTCCCTTACATAACCAATGGATTTTTTTATTGTTGCACTAATCCTCTAATGCGAATTATACTTTGAGTGTGGTGTGAAGGAAGTTTTCAAGGGTCAAGAGAAGAGGGTGATATATGTGATCAAGAAGAGTGCAAGGTCAAATCTTTGGGATGTGCTCGTGGTTCATCCAAGCATATTTTTTGAATACTCAAGCATCTAAGCTTGAGTATGCCCAAGGCATCATCTTCTTCATCAACAATCTATCAGGTCACTTCTAGTGAAATTATATTTTTATTCGGTCACATCGTATGAAGTTTACTTGGAGCGTCTATTTGTTTTTCTTTTGTTTTCTTTTGTTTTATCTTGTTTTATTTTTTTTCCCTTGCTGCAATAATATAGTTGGACCATAGCATTCCTTGTTTGGGAGAGAGACACACTCCGCTTATTTGTTTGAATACTTGTTATGCTAGTATTCTTAGTTTTTCTTCTAGCTACTGCAAAATTCCTGTTTACTCTTTTTTTCATTGCATCACTTGTTCAGAGCTGTTAGTTTTAGTAGAGTTATGTGAGTACTCTCATGTTTTATTTCTGTAGCATTTATAGAGTTTTTGTTAAAGCATGTTTTGTATGGTTCTTGTTGGGAAAATAAACTGCTGCTTGTGGTAGAATTTATAACGATGCAAGTAGAAGTTTATATAGACTGTGGCTAGACTTTTTCATATCATGCTAGATGTTATTTTAATTCTAAATCCTTGTGGTTATTTAGTATCATGATTAGGCTCAAATATCCGAGAGTGTTTAATGTTCCATTGAAAGAATCATGACTTGTTCTTGTCATATTGAAGCATAAATTTGTGGTGTTCTCCTTTGAATGTTTTATTTGGTTGACTTGGCGCATGCTCACACCATGTTTATGACTATGAACCAGTAACTTATATCCTCCATGATCATTTAGTTTTTGAACTTGTGGTACCACTTATGCTTTGATTAATGATGTTTATGTCGCTATGCATGATTATGGCTCTTATGCTCTCTTGATTTGTCGCTCCGAGTCTTTTGCTAGCCTCCACCTGTATTGAGTATAAGCTCTACTCGTGCATCCAACTCCCAAAAACCAATGTATTCCCAATGTGTCCACCATACCTACCTACATGTGGTATTCAACCGCCACTCCAAAGTAAATTGCTCATGTGTTACCTTTAAGACTTTCAAAATTACTCCTGTTTTGTGCCTCTGTTTTAGCTCATGAGGACGTAAATAGAGATCTTTATCTCAGTTGTTGATTGGACTTTCACACCCTGGACTAGTGGCTTCATCCACTTATCCAATGATAGAAGAGCTGGCAGCAGGGTGCCCTGCCCCAAATAAATAACAAAAAAATTCTCTTCACTATTTCCCCCCTGATTTACCAGTCAAAGCATAATTGTGTAAACAAAAGAAAACGAGGGATGACCTTCTACCCAGATGCTTCCTTCTATGGGAGCCGCTCTTGTGAAGTCTAGTTGGATCGTGACGTACTGTATTTTCTGTTTACCATTTGTTGACATAAGAATACACCTCTCTAAAAAATAGACACTCCTCCGTGGTATGTAACTGTTGGCAGGCAGCCGAGGATTCAGTTAGCCATGGTTTGTGCAAGATGGAAGGAAGGAGTGTCAAGCTTTTTATACCTCTGTTTAATAAAATAAAATCTGTAGCATATGAGTGGATCCCTGCTTCCCAATACGAAGGGCCTTTCTTTTACTTTTATGTTGAGTCTCCATCTTCTAACTTTATGCACAGTTGAGAGAGCATAGTTTCCATTCTGAGTTTTATGTGCATTTGTCCCAGAAACATTATTAATTGATTCATGATGTGTTATTGTTTGTTCTCTAATTATTTGTTCTAGTCTTCCTCATGCACTTTGAAGGTGTCTTGGCATTTATGTTTTGCCCCACTTTTAAGGACTAGCAAAATATCACTTTGCCATGTTTTCTCTATACTTGAAACAAATGTATATCTTTTGTTGCATTGTTATTCATGATCTTTTATTTGTGTTACTTCTCATGATGCAAGGTGATTTCTATGCTTTATTGGTAAAATAATATTTATCATGCTTGTGTTGAAGTTCTATGATCTCAGCTTACTTATGCTTTCACATTATTGATGATCGAGTTTATGTTGGTAGCATGTCACCTCAGAAATTTTGTGTTTTTATCATTTACCTACTCGAGGACGAGTAGGAACTAATCTTGGGGATGTTGATACGTCATAAACGTATCCTTAATTTTTTGATGTTCCATGGTGTTTCCTACATGTTTGTTATACACTTTATGTCATTTTTATCAATTTTCCGGACTAACCTATTGACAAGATGCCACAGAGCCAGTTCCCTATTTTCTGCTATTTTTAGTTTCATAAAAGTTGTTCCGGAAATATTCTCGGAATTGGAAAATTCGAAGTCCAGAGGTCCTAGAATCCCCGAAGGTTCCACGGAGTCCCGAAGAGGCTCGGAGGGGGGCCACACCATAGGGCGGCGTGCCCCCTTGCCGCGCCATGGGGTGGTGTGGGCCCCCAGGCCTCCACCGCTTTTTCTCTTTCACCTGTTTATACCCCCAACATATTAACCCTAAAAATACACCACTTTTTCCCGAGAAACACCCGAGGCCGCCGTCATCGTCATCCCGAGATCGGGAGGGTTCTGGAGCTCTCCCCGGCACCCTCCCGGGAGGGGAATTCACCACCGGAGGGGTCTACACCACCATGCCCTCCTCCGAAGTGATGCGTGAGTAGTTTATCCCTGGACTACGGGTCCATAGCAGTAGCTAGATGGGTGTTCTCTCCACTTTGTACCTCATGTTTAGATCTCGTGAGCTTCCTCACATGATCGAGATCATCTTTATGTAATTCTACATGTTGTGTTTGCTGGGATCTGATGAATGTTGAGTGCTATGTCTTCTGATTATCAAGGTATCATGTTATCTTCATGCTTATGTTATTTATGATCTTGCATGCTCTCTGTAATTAGTAGATTCTCTAGCCAAGTAGATGCTAGTAACTCCAAGAGGGAGTATTTATGCTCGATAGTGGGTTCATGCCTCCTTTGCATCTGTGCTCGAGTGACAGAAACATGACGGATGGAAGATGTGTTGTTGCCATTAGGGAGAAAACAACGATGTTTACATAGTTTACATTGTTTACATTACGCACTTTTCTTACTGCGATAATCTGTTGCTTGCAACTTGATGACCCACAAGTATAGGGGATCGCAACAGTCTTCGAGGGAAGTAAAACCCAAATTTATTGATTCGACACAAGGGGAGCCAAAGAATATTTATTAGCATTAACAAATGAGTTGTCAATTCATCTCCACCTGAAAGTAGACTTGCTCGCAACATTTTATCAGTAGTAATAGTTTTATAGCAGCAGTAGAAATAAAATAACAACAGTAGTAAAATAGTAACAACAGTAGCAATCACGGAAAACAATAGGATGGGAAGTACCGTAGGCATAGAGGGAATGCATGGACGGGCGTTGCATGGATAACATAGGTCATGTAATAATTGATGACCCACAAGTATAGGGGATCGCAGCAATCTTCGAGGGAAGTAAAACCCAAATTTATTGATTCGACACAAGGGGAGCCAAAGAATACTTATATGCCTTAACAACTGAGTTGTAAATTTAGTTGCACCTGAAACTAGACTTGCTCACAACAATTTATCAGTGGTAACAGTTTCATAGCAGGAGTGGAAATAAAATAACAGCAGTAGTAAAATAGTAACAGCAGTAGCAATCGCGGAAAACAACAGTATGTGAGTACCATAGGCATAGAGGGAATGGATGGACGTGCGTTGCATGGATAACAAGGGTCATGTAATCATCTAACACGGGCATTGCAGATAATAATAATAAAGCATCAAACATGTAGGAAAACCATAGGCATGTTTTCCAATATAGTCATACGTGCTCGCAATGAGAAACTTGCACAACATCTTTTGTCCTACCAGCCCGTGGCAGCGGGGCCTCTAGGGAAACTATTGGTAATTAAGGTTCTCCTTTTAATAAAGCACCGGAGCCAAGCATTAACACTCCGTGAACACATGTCATCCTCACATCACATCCATCCCCTCCGGTTGTCCCAATTTCTGTCACTTTGGGGCCTCGGGTTCCGGACAATGACATGTGTAAAAAAACTTGCAGGTATGATCAAGAAACATAATTATACTCATGAAACAATAACATGTTCAGATCTGAAATCATGGCACTCGGGCCCTAGTGACAAGAATTAAGCATAACAAGTTGCAACAGCGGTATAAAACACTAACAATGGACACTACACACTATGCCCTAACAATCTGGCATTATTACATGATCAATCTCATCCAATCCCTTTGATGCTACACCTTGATGGTGCCTTGAGGCGCCAGAAATTCTTTGCTATGGATGGTGTGTTGGGAACCCCAAGAGGAGGGTGTGATGAGTGCAGCGGTAAGAATTTCCCTCAGTTAAGAACCAAGGTTATCAATCCAGTAGGAGAAACAAGATCTTCAGAAGGTTGATGCCACTGACGGTGGTGATGGCGCCTCACTGGTGTTAGCAACAACGAGGAACGTGCACACAACACAACCAAAATAATTTGTCCCAACGGTACAGTGAGGTTGTCAATCTCACCGGTCTTGCTTAAAACAAAGATTAGACGTATAGTGTGGAAAATAGTGTATGCTTGTAGTAAGTAAAGAAAGCAGGAAGTTGTAGTGGTTTGTTTAATAATGTAAGAAAATGGACCGGGGATCATAGGTTCATTAGTGGTGTCTCTCCATAAAAGATAGCTTGCTGGGTGAACAAATTACAGCTGGGCAATTGACAAATAAAGGTTGCACCGTAGTGCACATTCATGACATGATGACTAATATGATATTTAGTGTGGGCATTACAACAATATACATAGACCGTAATCCAACTGCATCTATGACTAATAATCCACCCTCAGGTTATCATCCGAACCCCCTTAGGTATTAAGTTGCAAGCAACACATAATTTCATTAAACAAAGTGTGTAAAGTAAGCAATGATTGTACACGCGGGCACTCACACCGCTGTTTTCTCCCTAGTGGCAACAACACATCCTCCCCCATCACGTTTCTATCACTCGAGCACAGGCGAAAAGGAGGCATGAACCCACTATCGAGCATAAATACTCCCTCTTGGAGTCACTAGAAACTGCTTGGCCAGAGAAACCACTAGCAATGGAAAGCATGCAAGATCACAAATAGCATAAGCAATAAAGACTATAATCAACTTGGTATAAGTTCAATATTCATCGGATCCCAGCAAAGACAACACATAGAATTAGATAAAAACAATCTCGATCATGTTAGGCAGCTCATGAGATCTAAACATGGCGGCATATGAGGAGGAGACAACCATCTAGCTACTGCTATGGACCCGTAGTCCAAGGTTGAACTAATCACGTATCACTCCGGAGGCAGGCATGGTGATGAAGAGGACTGCGCTGATGATTTCCTCTCCGGCAGGGTGCCAGGAGACAACTTCAGAACCTCCCTGATCTAGGGTTGACGACGGCGGCGACTGCGGAACTTTTCGGGGATATTTGATCAGGTTCCTAGGGTTATCCATCCGGGGGGAATAAATAGGCGATAGGGAAGAGGCAGTGGAGCCTTGGGGGCCCCACACCACCAGCTGGCGTGGCCAAGGGGGGAGGGAGCACCACCCCATGGTGTGCCCCCTCGGTGCCCGTCTTCGACTCCTCTTCGGTCTTGTGTATGATTCCGAGGAAAATAGGCACTTCGGGCTTTGTGGGGTCCAATTCCGAGAATATTTCCAGAACAACTTTTCTGAAATAAAAAACAGCGGAAAACAGGGAACTGACACCTGACATGTTGTTAATAGGTTAGTCTCGGAAAACGTGTAAAAATGCTATAAAGAAGGGAGAAAACGTGTAGCAATTGGCATAATATTATCATGGAGCATCAGAAATTATAGATACGTTGGAGACGTATCAAGCATCCCCAAGCTTAGTTCCTACTTGTCCTCGAGTAGGTAAACGATAAAACACAATAATTTCTGAGGTGACATGCTACTAACATAAACTTGATCATTATAATGTAGAAGCATACGTAAGCTGAGATCATAGAACTTCAAAAACAAACATGATAAATAGAACTTTAATAATAAAGCATAGCAATCACTTTGCATAATGACGAGTATCTCAAATAAAGGATCATGAATAATAATGCAAAGAAAGATAAATTTTTGTCTCAAGTATAGAGAAAGCATGACAAAGTGGTATTTCGCTAGTCCTTAAGAGTGGGACAAAACATAAATGCCATACCACCTTCAAAGTTCATGAGGAAGACTAGAGAAAATAATTTAAGAACAAACAATATCACATCATGAATCAATTATTGATGTTTATGGGACAAATGAACATAGAACTCAGAATGGGAAAAATGCTCTCTCAACTGTGCATAAAGTTAGAAGATGGAGACTCAACATAAAAGTAAAAGAAAGGACCTTCACGGAGGGAAGCAGGGATCACTCATGTGCTAGAGCTTTTTATTTTATTAAACAGAGGTATTAAAAGTTTGACACTCCTCCCATCCATCTTTCACAAACCATGGCTAACCGAATCCTCAGGTGCCTGCCAACAATCACATACCTTGGAGCAGTGTCTATATTTTGGGAGATGTATGCTAATGTCAACGAATGGTAAACAGAAAATACAGTACGTCACAAGCCAACTGGATTCACAAGAGCGGCTCCCATGTGAAGGACGCATCTGGGTAGAAGGTCATCCATCTTTCTCTTTTGTTTACACAATTATGCTTTGAATGATAAATCAGGGGTAAAAATAGTGAAGAGAATTTGTTTGCATTAATTTGGGACTGGGCACCCCGCTGCCAGCTCTTCTATCATTTGGATAAGAGGATGAAGCCACTAGTCCAGAGTGTGAAATCCAATCAACCAGTGAGATAAAGATTCTCCATTGACGTCCTCATGAGCAAAAACAGGAACATAAAGCAGGAGTAGTTTTGAAAGTTTTAAAGGTAACACATGAGCAATTTTCTTTGGAGTGGAAGTTAAATACCACATGTGGGTAGGTATGGTGGACACAATGGAAAAAACTTTGGTTTAAGGGAGTTGGATCCACGAGTAGAGCTCATACTCAGTACAGGTGGAGGCTAGCAAAAGACTGGGAGCGACAAATCAAGAGAGCATAAGAGCCAAAATCATGCATAGAGACATATACCTCATTAATTAAAGCATAAGCGGTATCACAAGTTCAAAAACTAAGTGGTCATGGAGGATATTCGTGACAGGTTCATAGTCATAAACATGGTGTGATCATGCGCCAAGTCAACAAAATAAAACATTCGAAAGAGAATACCATAAATTTATGCTTTACTATGACAAGAACAACTCATGAATCTTTCAATGGCATATTAAACACTCTCAGATATTTGAGGCTATTCATGCTACTCAATAACCACAAGGATTTAAAACTAAAATAACATTTAGCATGGCATGAAAAAGTTCTAGTCACAGTCTATACAAGCTTCTACTTGCACTGTTATAAATTATACTTCAAGCAGCAGTTTCTTTTCCCAACAAGCACCATACAAGATATGTTTTCATAAAAATAATCTTGATTATACAGCAAGAAAACATGAGAGTAATCACATAACACTACTAAAACTAGCAACTCTGATAAGAGATGCATTCAAAACAGGAGCTAAATAAATGCAGCAGCCAGACAAACATTAAGAATACAATGTATTCCCATGAAACAGCGGAGCGTGTAACTCTCAAATAAAAGAATGCTGGGGTCCAACCAAGCTTATTTCAAAAAAAAAACTGAAAGCAAAAAATAAAAGACGCTCCAAGTAAAGCACATAGGATGTGACCGAATAAAAATATAGTTTCACTAGAAGTGACCTGATAATTTGTCGATGAAGAAGGGGATGCTTTGGGCATCCCGAAGCTTAGACGCTTGAGTCTTATTGGAATTTTCTAGGATGTACCACCGGGGCATCCCCAAGCTTAGGATTTTCACTCTTCTTGATCACGTCATATCATCCTCTTCTCTTGACCCTTGAAAATTTTCTTCACACTAAACTTCTCACAATCTTCATTAGCAACGTTAGTGCAATCGAAATAATAAATTCACATGGTTCAGTTTAAACACAATACTAACACTCAAAAACACATTATCTACTGTCACAACTAATTTTAAAACTCTTTTTTCTCAAAAGAACACCAAAAGTAAGAGATTAAGATGCAAATGCAATTATTGGCAGAAATCTGTCAAAATAAGACAGCAGGTAAAGATGATTTTTTTCGAAAATCTTCTGTTGCTCAAATAAAAAGTGGTAAACTAATAAAAGTTGCATATACAACCCAGGATTACGCACAAAACAACTCAGATCATTTTGAATTTTCTGTGATTTTATACGAAATTAAAAGTGGACAGCAGAAATCTGTTTCCTGTGCACAAATCCGAAATATAGTCTCAACTTTCCACTAGAGGATTTTCTTGGATCGACAAAAACACAAAAGAAAAGATACACCAGGGTTGCTCAGGAAATAGACAACACCCAGGTGCAAAGAAAACAAAATAAAACGAAGGAAAACGGGTTGAAAATTGAGAAATAAAACGGGTTATCTCCTGGTAGCGCTTTTCTTTAACGCCTTTCAGCTAGGCATAGAAAGCAACTCAAGTATTTTAAAGGGAAGAAGCATCAACATCATAACTTGCTCTAATAATAGAGTCAACAGGTAGCTTCATCCTCTTTCTAGGAAAGTGTTCCATACCTTCCTTGAGGGGGAATTGATATTTAATACTCCCATCTTTCATATCAATAACATCACCAACAGTTCTAAGAAAAGGTCTTCCCAAGACAATAGGACAAGAAGCATTGCATTCAATGTTCATAACAACAAAATCAACAGGGACAAGGTTATTTTTAACCATAATAAGAACATTATCAATTCTACCAAGAGGTTTCTTCTTAGCATTATTAGCAAGATGAACATCCAAATAACATTGTTCCAACGGTGGTAGATCAAGCATATCATAAAGCTTTTGAGGCATAAAAGAGATACTAGCACCAAGATCACACAAAGCATTGCACTCAAAATCATTTACTTTTATTTTAATGATAGGATCCCAACCATCATCTAATTTCCAAGGGATAGATGTTTCAAGTTTCAGCTTTTCTTCCCTAACTTTCATGAGAGCATTGGTAATATGTTTTGTAAAGGCCATATTCATGGCACTAGCATTGGGACTTCTAGCAAGATTTTGTAGGAACATAATAACTTCAGAGATATTGCAATCATTAAAATCAATGTTATTATCATCAAAATTAATGGGACCATTATCCCCTACATCTCTAAAAATTTCAGCACTTTTATTAGAAGCAGTTTCAGCAATTTGAGGCAATTTAGCACGTTTCACTGAAGGGGTGGAGTCTTTGTTAAAACCAACTACTTTACCATTGATAGTAGGAGGTTTACTAGCACTTGGAGCTTCAGTTTTGCTAGTGGTTGTGATAGTGCAAACTCTAGCAATAGTATTCTTTCTAGCCAATTCATCTTCTCTTTCCCACCTAGCACATAATTCAGCCATCAACCTAACATTGTTATAAATTCTAACTTGGATGGCATTCAAAGTTTTACTTTCTTTAACATCATGTGGCAAAACCTTCAGTTTTAGAAAATCAACATCAATAGCTAGGTTGTCCACTTTAGAGGCAAGAACATCTATTTTACCAAGCTTTTCCTCAACAGATTTATTAAAAGCAGTTTGTGTGCTAATAAATTCTCTAAGCATGTTTTCAAGATTAGAGGTAGAGATTTTATTGTTATAGTAGGAATTTCCATAAGAATTACCATAACCATTATTAGGAGGATAGGGCTTATAATTGTTTCCACCAAAATTATTTCTATAAGCATTGTTGTTAAAATTATTATTTCTAATAAAGTTCACATCAACATGCTCTTCTTGAGCAACCAAAGAGGCTAAAGGAACATTATTTGGATCAACTTGAGCTTTACCGTTAACAAGCATAGACATAATAGCATCAAGCCTTTCACTCAAAGAGGAGGTTTCCTCAACAGAATTTACATTCTCACCTTGTGGAGCTCTCTCAGTGTGCCACTCTGAATAATTTATCATCATATCATCAAGAAGCTTTGTTGCATTGCCCAAAGTGATGGACATAAAGGTACCTGCAGCAGCTGAATCCAATAGGTTCCTTGAGGAGAAATTCAGTCCTGCATAAAAGGTTTGTATAATCATCCAAGTAGTCAGTCCATGAGTGGGACAATTCTTCACCATAGTTTTCATTCTCTCCCAAGATTTAGCAACATGTTCATTATCAAATTGTTTAAAATTCATTATGTCACTTCTCAGAGATATATTCTTAGCAGGAGGGTAATATTTCCCAATGAAAGCATCTTTACACTTAGTCCATGAATCAATACTATTTCTAGGCTAAGATAACAACCATTCTTTAGCTCTTCCTCTCAAAGAGAAAGGGAATAATTTCAGTTTAATAATATCTCCATCCACATCTTTATATTTTTGCATCTCACATAGTTCAACAAAATTATTAAGGGGAGCAGTAGCATCATCAGTACTAACACCATAAAATTGCTCTTTCATAACAAAATTTGATAAAGCAGGTTTAATTTCATAGAAAGCAGCAGTAGGAGTAGGTGGAGCAATAGGTGTGCAAATAAAATCATTGTTGTTTGTGCTAGTGAGGTCACACAACTTAGTATTCTCAGAGGAACTCATTTTACCAAAATAAAAGCAAGCAAATAAATAACAGTTATAAAGTAAACTAATTTTTTGTGTTTTTGATAAAGAGAAGCAAAACAAGATAAAAAAATAAAAACAAGACAATAAACAAAATAAAGACGTTGAGAGTGAGAGACTCCCCTTGCTAGAAGACTTATTCCTCCCCGACAATGGCGCCATAAATTCTTTGGTGCTACACCTTGATGGTGCCTTGAGTCGCCAGAAATTCTTTGCTATGGATGGTGTGTTGGGAACCCCAAGTGGGGGGGGGTGTGATGGGTGCAGCGATAAGAATTTCCCTCAGTTAAGAACCAAGGTTATCAATCCAGTAAGAGAAAGAGGATCTTCGGAAGGTTGATGCCACTGACGGTGGTGATGGCGCCTCACCGGTGTCAGCAACAACGCGGAACCTGCACACAACACAACCAAATTTTTTTTTTCCCAACGGTACAGTGAGGTTGTCAATCTCACCGTTCTTGCTGAAAACAAAGAATAGACGTATAGTGTGGAAAAATAGTGTTTGCTTGCAGTAAGTAAAGAAAGCAGGAAAATGTAGTGGTTTATTTAACAGTGTAAGAAAATGGACCGGGGTTCATAGGTTCACTAGTGGTGTCTCTCCATAAAAGATAGCATGCTGGGTGAACATATTACAGCTGGGCAATTGACAAATAAAGGTTGCACCGTAGTGCACATTCATGACATGATGACTACTATGATATTTAGTGTGGGCATTACAACAATATACATACACCGCAATCCAACTGCATCTATGACTAATAATCCACCCTCAGGTTATCATCCGAACCCCCTTAGGTATTAAGTTGTAAGCAACAGATAATTGCATTAAACAAAGTGTGTAAAGTAAGAAATGATTGTACACGCGGGCACTCACACCACTGTTTTCTCCCTAGTGTCAACATCACATCCTCCCCCGTCACGTTTCTGTCACTCGAGCACAGGCGAAAAGGATGCATGAACCCACTATCGAGCATAAATACTCCCTCTTGGAGTCACTAGCAACTACTTGGCCAGAGCAACCACTAGCAACAGAAAGCATGCAAGATCACAAATAGCATAAGAAATAAAGACTATAATCAACTTGGCATAAGTTCAATATTCATCGGATCCCAGCAAACACAACACATAGAATTACATAAGAACAATCTCGATCATGTTAGGCAGCTCACGAGATCTAAACATGGAGGCATATGAGGAGGAGACAACCATCTAGCTACTTCTATGGACCCGTAGTCCAAGGATGAACTACTCACGCATCACTCCGGAGGCATGCATGGTGATGAAGAGGCCTCTGGTGATGATTTCCTCTCCAGCAGGGTGCCGGGAGACAGCTTCAGACCCCCCTGGTCTAGGGTTGACGACAACGGCGGCTGCGGAACATTTTGGGGATATTTGACCAGGTGCCTAGGGTTTTCCATCCGGGGGGGGGGGAATAAATAGGCGAAAAGGTAGAGACGCTGGAGCCCTGGGGGCCCCACACCACGAGCTGGCGCGACCAAGGGGGAGGGGCGCCACCCCATGGTGTGGCCTCCTGGTGCCCGTCTTCGACTCCTCTTCGGTCTTCTGGATGCTCCCGGGGAAAATAGGCACTTTGGGCTTTGTGGGGTCCAATTCCGAGAATATTTCCAGAACAACTTTTCTGAAATAAAAAACATCAGAAAACAGGGAACTGATATGTCGAGACATCGTAGTAGTTTTCATAGACGGGGGTGCCATGAGACTACGGTAGAGACGTGGGGTAACGGAATAGCGTACTAACACAGAACACGGGATTTTACCCAGGTTCGGTACGTCGCGACAGTACGGCGTACCTACTCCTGCACTTCTCACTAATTGGGACTAAAGCCCGTTTATCAGGGTTACAATGTGAGGGCGTAGATCTAGCTTCTCGGCGAGGATGAGCTTCTCGGCGAGTTGCGTAGAGCTTGAACTTGTTGTGTCTAAATTGTTCTAATCTATCTCCCGTCCGGCTTTATATAATAGCCGGATTAGGGCTTACAGAATAAGAAACCTAGAAGACTACGTTTAACTTGTAACTTGGAAAGCAAGAAATCCGTCTTCTCCTCCAAGCCAGATCACGCGGGCCGTGATCCGGGTTCTTCTAGAATCCGGCTTCTGCGCGTCGGACTACTGGGCCGCCCAATGGACCTAAGCCCATTACCATGTAGGCCACCCTGGTAGTCCGGCTCTTTGTCTACCATCTTCTATACCCCTATTCAGTATATATCCGACAGTAGCCCCCAGGAAGGATCAAAACTCTGATTCTCCGTCTTTCGTCAAATACATTTTGTCCGGGAAATCTTGATTCAGCAGTCTTTATTCTTTCTACTTTCCTTTTGAAGGAGATGGTAACATAAAACTCGGAACCATGAAAATCCGGCTTTTCTTCTCGCGATCCTTCGCGGAAAAGGAACTTCTAACGTCAGCGTCTTAAACATGCTGACGCAAGCGTCGCTTGGTTCCACGCGGGAAACCCCTCAGCGTATCTCTGACAGATTCTCACGGGAAACGAGGAGATAGCCATCATTCCCCTGCCGTTTTATTTCCCGTATTTTCCGGCGAGCGACACGCGTCGAGCATCCAACGGTCGAAAGAGCCGTTGGCACGTATCTAAACGGTTTTCCGGCTATAAATAGCCATCATCGTCCTCATCAGAAACTTTCCTCACTCCCTCACTGCCCACGCCATTGACGCGAACGCGAGCTCGAGAGCAAGTCCTTTGTCCCAGGCGCACTTAGCTTCCAAGCACGCAGAACGCAACGCGTCACCAAAAGATGGCCTCCTCGCCGTCCTCGCCCACTCGCGCCGCCATCGACGAGCTCATCGGCGACCTGGATCCACAGCCGGGATCGCAAAAGCACACCGGCGGCGAGCCGGAGAAGACCACGGCTTCCGCGGCGGGCGGAGAAAACACTTCCGCCGCCGCGGACATAGCGGCATCGAGTGCCGCGACAACCCCGCCGTTCGCACCTGAAACGGCGGAGGAAAAGATCGAGCTCCTCGGCGACGAGCTCGCCACCGCGGAGGCCGCCGCCGCTGCCGCCGGAGGAGACGAGGAAGCGGAATCTGCAGGCAACTGGAGTGCCTGCAGTATTCCCCCGGCTCTCCTTCCAAACTTGGAAAAGGAGGGCCTGGTGCTTAAGAACAAATGGCGGCTGCCGGAAGAAGAGACCGAACCAGCGCCACGGAATGGCGAAAGGGTACTCCTTACTTCCCACCTTTTGCGAGGTATGGGACTTCCGCCATCTCCCTTCTTGCTCCAGGTTCTCTCTCACTACAACATCCAGCCCCATAACCTTCCTCCCAATTCCATCCTCTACATGGCCGGCTTCCAGGCTTTGTTTGAGGGCTACTTAGGGCTAGAACCTAGGTTAGATTTCTGGACTTACTGCTTCGGGGTTAAGCGGAACTCTTCGGAGGGCGCACTCCCGACTTGCGGGACCATATCTTTCACTCTTCGGAGATTCCGAGAAGATTGGTTCCCCAAGATAAAAACTTCGGAATCCGTCAAATTTTGGACGGGTTCCTTCTTTTATCACCCCGACGTGCCTTTCCCTAAGGAAGCTGTCGGGGTTCTATCTTTCGTGAACACTGCCGCAGTTCCCCAGGATAACTGGGGAACGGAAGCCGTCCAAGTTCTGCCGCCAGATCTACTAAAGATCAAGCGGCGCATCGCCAAGCTCACCTCCATGGATCCGCCTCTAACCGGCATGGACACGGTTCTATGCTGGCTGATTAGGCGGATCCAGCCACTAGCCAACCACAGCGGCCGTCTCCTGTGCGAATACACGGGAGTCAAGGATCCAATGCGGACATCCGCCAAAGATTGGCCCGCAAAGGAACTTAGGCGGCGCATCAATCAGTTGGTCGCATCGCGCGACCAATACACAGAGAGTCGGCCAATGTACACGGCCGAAAATCCGGTTCCCAAGGTAATTTTTCAGTCATTTGGGTACAGTTCTATTTTCTCGGATTTCCTGGCTTCTGATTTTGGTCTTGCTTGTCCGACAGTTCGCGGATCTTTCAGATTCGGACTTGGTATCCGAGGCTGAGCTGGACGCGCTGCGCACCGCCGCTACCGGTGGACGCAAGCGCAAGAAGATAACTTCCTCGGAAGAAATTATCGATCTTGACGGAATCCCCGTCGCCACCTCCAGGTTATTTCTTCTGGAATTTTCTTTCATGGGAACTTTTTTCATCCATCTTCGGTGTTTTAACTTTTTCCGGGTTTTCTGTTTTTAGCCTGCAGCCCTCCAACCTGAAGCCGAAGAAGCTGAAGAAACACATTGTTTCTTCCAGCCGAGGCAGCCAACCTTCTCCCGCCGTCGCCCCAAACACGCCACGCACAATGGCGGAAGAGCCTACTGCAGCCACACCACCAAGCCCCCAGAGCCCAGCCAGCCCGTTGTGTCCGACACGGACACGAGGGAAAGGGCGGCTCCAGAGGTGGGAAAATTTTCTCGGACTTTCGACGAGGAAATTCCCACCTTTGACAAGGATTTCAAAGCTATCAACGACGGCCTGGACGCAGCCGGGAATCTCTTCGCGGAATACGCGAAAGAGTTTAAAGAAAACTTGGCAGGTTTGCAGCGCATGAGCCAGGTATATAACTCTAGCCCCCAAGCATTAAACAAAATGCGTGCTTTTTTGCTTTGATGTTTTTTGTACTCATTCTTCTCCTTGCTATGTTTCAGCAAACCTCCAAAGCCATCAACATGGAAGTTTTCAGGAAACTCACCATCAAGAATAAAGAAGTTAGGAGCCTTCTTTCTATTCTTGAAGAGAGGGAGGCAGAGCTGGAATCATCTAAGCTCGCACTGTCGGAAACGCAAGGTAAGCATTTTCCTTCTGAAATTTTCGATTCAATCATTTGCCTAAGTTTTTTCCGAAAAACTGGCTAACTCGGATTTTTTCTTGCTTTTCAGCTGCATTAGCCCAGGCTAAACAAGCAGCGGAAGATTCTGGCAATGCCGAAATTCTCCGCAAGGAGAATGTTGAGCTTCACAAGAACCTTGTGAAAGCACAACAAGACCTGGAAGCCAGCAACGTGGCCCTTGGAATTTCCAATTCCAAGGCTTCCGAACAGGCGGAGAAGGACAAATCCACCATTCAGGATTTGACCGACGCTCTGAACCTTCGCCTGGAGGAAGTTTCCGAGATCGACAAGCTCATCGGTAAATTTCTGAGTCATTTATCATCTTTCCATGTTTTACTTTCTCTGTTTTTCTGTCTAACCCTTTTGGGTGTGTTATTGGAAAAACCAGGAGATACCCCAGATGGCACTCGGGTTGCAGGCATCCGAGCTTTCGGGGAGACATGGACTTTGATCAAGGCTGCTGCAACGCAGCTGGTAGACAAGTTTCTTCCCGAAAAATCTGGGGAATGCTCGGAGGTTGAAAAACTTCCGGGTGCCATCATGGAGGTGGCAGAGGCCAAAGAGTCCCTTCTTCGCTCCGCTGCACGGGGTGGTGCGCGCATGGCTCTCGGCCTCATGCGCATGCACTACCCCACTGCCAAATCCTGGCGCGTGGCATCCGGTGTCCCTCAAGGATACACGGATATGCAGCGAAACACCATCTTTGGTGAAGTCAAAGGCCACGCCACCCAGATTGCCTCCATGGTGAATATCTCCGTTAACTATCCAGAAGAGGAGATCCCTCCGATCCCCGAAGACGAGAGCAGCGAGGAGGAGTCAGATGCTTGAAGGGTTATCTTGAACCTGGATAGCAAAAGTAGACAATAGGAGCATTACTATTCTTTCAATGTAATCCAAAGTGTAATGCTTCTTTTTGTATGAATGAAACTTCCGTCTTTTGCAGTTTAAATTATGAAATTCTTTGCAAGTTTTTTATCATTCCTTTATCTTCTAAGTTCTCTGGTGTATATGCTTTAACTGTCCTTAGTGTTTGAAATGGCTCAAATAGCAATATGAATCTTCATGCCGAGTAACTGGGGACGAACCAAGCAGTTTTGAAACTCGGAATCATGGACCATGCTAAAGGCATTTTTACTAACTAGTTCCAGTGACCCAACAGACACACAATCAGATAAGACTTAGAGAAACCAAGGAAAGTTTTAAGTGAAACTTGGGCACACAGGCAATTCAAGTTTCCCTTAGCCGTTAACAGGCTGAAAAATCATTCAGTTTTGTAACACCGAGTACGCAAGCACAATTCGGGTTAACATTGAGAAATTTGTGAGATCATTGGGAAATAGATGAGGCGGAAACACCTTGCACTTATAAAGAATATGGATTACAGCATTCCGACAACTTTATTTCATGATCTCAACAGATGTTTACATAGAATTGAACTAAGTACGGAAAGGTACATAACTTTCTAGACGTTCCCAGGTTTCCGCAATCCACTTGACTTTGTCGAATTTTTTCAGTAGCTTGTAGAGTGGTAAGGTTTTAGCCCCCAGCCAACTGATAAATCTGCTGACGGCTGCAGCGGAACCCGTCAATCTTTGGACATCTTTTACACATGTAGGTTTTGAGATGTTCAAGATTGCCTTGATCTTTTCCGGGTTAACTTCTATTCCTCTGTGGGAAACAATGAAACCCAGAAGTTTTCCTGAGGGAACCCCGAATACGCACTGAGATGGATTCAACTTCATCTTGTAAGTGCGTAAGTTTTCGAAAGTTTCTCGCCAATCCTCAAGGAGTGTATCTTTTCCCTTGGTTACGACGGCAATATCGTCCACATAAACATGGACGTTTCTGCCAATCTGACTATGCAAACAGCGTTGCATGCAACGCTGGTAGGTTGCACCTGCGTTCTTCAGACCAAAAGGCATGGTCACGTAATAGTACGTCCCATACGGGGCTATAAAAGAAGTCTTAATTTGATCTTCCTTTTTCATGCGTATTTGGTGGTACCCGGAGTATGCATCCAAAAAGCATAAAAGCTCGGAGCCTGCAGTGGCATCTATTATTTGATCGATTCGCGGTAACGCGAACCTATCTTTCGGACACAACTTGTTCAATCCTGTGTAATCTATACACATTCTAAGAGCAGTGGTGTCTTTCTTCGGTACTAGGACCGGATTTGCGGACCAATCGGTATGGATTACTTCCTTGATGAAATCCGCTGCTAAAAGCCGGATAATTTCCTTGCCAATAGCCTTCCGTCTTCTTCCATCAAATCGACGGAGACCTTGTTGGACGGGTTTTGATCCCGGAATAACCTTGAGTTGGTGCTCAGCAAGTTCCCTGGGTACGCCTGGCATCAGCTGGACACCAGGCAAAAATATCCCAGTTCTCACGGAGGAACTTGATGAGCTCGCCTTCCTATTTGTCGGTCATCCCAATCCCTACGATGACAAATTTTGTCGGATCTTTGGGATCTAGGATTACCTGTCTTGTATTCTCGGACGCCTTGAAGCTATCTGTTGGCTTCCGAGTTTCTTTTCCTGCCGGCATTTCTTTCGGCGATACCTCCTTGGCTAATTCCTTCAGTTCCTCCTTTGCTATAACTCTTTGAGCGCAAAGGGCGTTTTCTTTCTCCAACTCGTTTGCCAGCTTGAAATCACCGGCTATGGTGATTACTCCTCCTTTGGGTCCTGGCATTTTCAACTTGTTGTAGATATAACAGGATCTTGCCATGAATTTGGCGAAAGCTGGACGTCCGAGTATTGCGTGATACACACTTTCGAACGGCACTACTTCGAAGGATACTTTTTCCTGCCGGAAGTGATCTTTATCTCCGAAGGTGACATCTAGGGAAATTTCTCCTAGGGATCGTGCTTGCCTGCCAGGAACAATGCCATGGAAGCGTATATTGTTGTAGTTGAGCAGGGACTCGGAGATCTTCAAGTGCTTCAGTGTATCCAGGTACATTATATTAATGCTGGATCCTCCGTCCATCAGCACTCTTCTTAGCCTAGTGTTTTGAACAATAGGGCTGACAACAAGAGCTTGTGTGCCGGGTTCAGGGATATTTCCGGGATGATCAGACTGATCCCAGACTATTGGCGTGTTGGAGTACTTCAAGTATTTCGGGGTCGCAGGAATAACCGCGTTTATTTCCCGAAGTGTTCTTTTGGCCACCTTTGCTGACGGGGTTGCTAAGAAAGTTAGCATTGCTTCTCCGTCAACTCTCGGAAATTTGGGTTCGCCCTTTCGCTGTTGTTCCTGGATTTTGTCATCAGTGTCCGATTCACTGTCTTCTTTGTCAGCTTCTGGCTTTTGTTTGGCAGGTTTCCTTTTGGAACCCTTCCCTTTATTTCCGGATCCTGCATTGCCTTTCATGTGCTTGTTTAGCCGGCATTGCGCATTTGTGTGGGTTGGTTTCCCAAATTGCGAGTGGTGGACGCAGGGTTCCGACTTAATTCTCTCCCATTCTTCGGGAGTGTAATTGATTGGATCTGGGCTGCGACCTTTCCACTTATTCCCCTTATCTCCTCCAAAGGCTATGTTGACCCCCTTGGGCTTTGTCATTGACTCCGGAGTTCCTTTTTTGTCAGAACGAGGGGTTTTCTTGGCGAGTATTAGTGACTCAATATTGCCTCCTCTTGCTCTGATATCATCTTCGGCTGCAGCGTGCTCATTAGCGGTTGTAAGCATAGATCCGAGATCTTTGTGCTGTTTAGAACCGACCATGAACGGTACGAGTCCGGGTTTTAGGCCATTAACGAAAGCATGTATTGCTTGTACGTCAGTTACTCCAGAACAACTATTGTTCATTGCAGTCCATCTGGAGATGAAATCCATGTATGGTTCGTCCTCAAATTGGGTCCAACGGTTCAGCTGGTTGATGCTATTTGGGCGTTTGTATGTTCCCCGAAAATGCTGAGTGAATACTCTAGCCATATCATCCCAGCTGTCGACAGTTCTTGATGGTAAACCATTGATCCAATCTCTGGCTCCGTCTAGCAACATTAGGGGAAGAAACTTGACAGCTTCCAGGTCTGTCCCATTGTTGATTTGGACGGCTGTATAATAATCTGAGAGCCAGGTATCCGGGTTTGTACTGCCGGTATATTTTTGGTAGGTTGGACCAACTTTGGCGAAGCCAGAATGCAGGGTTATCCTTCGGATCCTGTCAGTAAAACACTTAGGACCAAAGTATAGATCATCCTTTTCTGCTCTATCAATGTGTGCAGAATATCTTCCGGCTGAATGGACAGAAGGGGATCTGCTCCTTTCTTTTCCATTGTTGCGCGGACGCGCTTTTCCGAGGTTATCTCTACCTCTTCCGTGTTCACGTCCTTTTGGGTTAGGCGGAGTTCTGCTTCTGTGCCTTTCCTTATCCTTAGGAGGTGTCCGGGATCTTTCACGTCTGTGAGGTATATCATATCTTCCAGCTTTTTCAGCTGGGTTTCTCGGAGGTGGCATTATTTTGCCGTCATTCCGGTGTTTGTCTTCCCGATCATGTGGTTTATATCCATCTTTCGGGAGATGAGGTCCGGTTCTAGACGCTGCGTCCCGGTTATCTGGGTTTTTCCTGTCTTTTCTCGGATCCTCTTTTTTATCCGAATCTCCGGGTTCTTCCGGCCCAGGTGCTCCAGCAACGCAAGTAGCTGTTTTGCAGAGGGCGGAATTATCATGCAGCCTCCCTGATCGTTCTTGGCCTCGCTGTTGCTGCTGTAATGCTTTTCCTAGGAAAGCATACACCCCTTGGAGTTTTTCCCCGTTGGAGTACAGATCGTTGTTTAGGATGGCGAACGCTGCTTCCGCGTTTTCCGCTGTGGTTTTGTATATTGGTTCGCCCTTGGCATCTTTGCCGTTTAACTGCTTTTGCCAAGATGGGTTATAAAACCTTTCTTTTGGCGGCAGTTCTTCCGGTCTTGCGATTCCGGGTAACCTAGTAGGTTTTAATGCAGATCTATTCTTTCTCTCGTACTCCTCTATTTCCTCTTTCATGATTTTGATATCATGCTGGGTTTGTTGGAGATGTTGCCGAGATCGGAGTAAATGTTGCTGTTGCCGTTGGAAAGCCTGTCTCCTGGCTTCCAGCATCTCAGGGGGTTCATCTGGTCCCACTGGTGTTTGTAATAGCTCTTGCTCTTCCTGTTCCGTCATTGGCGGAGCAGTGATTTCCTTAGATTTCTTCTCCGCGGGCTTTTCTCTGCTTGCTTTTCCTATTTCCGGGTTTTCTTCAGCTGTATAAGCTAGTTTTTTCTTCCGGAGTTTTTTAGCAGACTTGTGCCTTTTCTTGGAAGAGGGAGGGTTTTTGGCAGGCTCATCTTCTGTCAACTCCTTGACATTAGAGAATATTGGAGAAGTTTCTCCGTCTTCTCTCTCTTCCTCTGGCGGAGGGGTTTTAGGGCTTTCCTGGCTGCCGGCGCCCGTTGTATCAGCTGGTTTTGCCATTAGCACTTCATGGAATCCCTCTTGAAAGGACTTAACCTTTCTTACGAAGGAATCCTCGTCTTCGTCTTCGGAGTCGAAGTTATCCAATCCGGTTTCCGACTCCAACCTCGCCTCAATGGCGGCAAGCACGGACTCTGCTTCCGAGTTCATCGTCTGGTTGACGGATGTCGGATCTTCCGCCTCTGTGACGGGTATTTGCTCTTCCGTCTCTATGACGGGTAGGTTGTTATCTGCCTCTTGCACGGGATTTCCGTCATCCGTGTTTTCAGCGATTTCGGATTGCACCATGCCGATAAAGTGTGTATCACTTTTTTGTCGGCGATCTGAGCAGAATCCGGCATCATAGTCGTTTTCGACTGGGTATAGGGCGGGTGGGATAAATTTGCTTCCACCGCAAAACCCCATTGCCTCTGCAGTTAGTCCGATAAAGATGTTAGCAGATCCGATCGGTAACACGCAGGCACTTACCAGGTGGTTTTGCGCCGGTATGTAGGATCCGTTGTCGAGGAAGCGCCCGACGTCGTCGTCGAACTCCAGGCTTCCGACAGTGATCGATCTTCCAATTCCGCCGAGTATCCCAGATCGGAATTTCACGCCTGACGTCGTTTGCCCCACGGTGGGCGCCAACCGTCGAGACATCGTAGTAGTTTTCATAGACGGGGGTGCCATGAGACTACGGTAGAGACGTGGGGTAACGGAATAGCGTAGTAACACAGAACACGGGATTTTACCCAGGTTCGGTACGTCGCGACAGTACGGCGTACCTACTCCTGCACTTCTCACTAATTGGGACTAAAGCCCGTTTATCAGGGTTACAATGTGAGGGCGTAGATCTAGCTTCTCGGCGAGGATGAGCTTCTCGGCGAGTTGCGTAGAGCTTGAACTTGTTGTGTCTAACTTATTCTAATCTATCTCCCGTCCGGCTTTATATAATAGCCGGATTAGGGCTTACAGAATAAGAAACCTAGAAGACTATGTTTAACTTGTAACTTGGAAAGCAAGAAATCCGTCTTCTCCTCCAAGCCAGATCACGCGGGCCGTGATCCGGGTTCTTCTAGAATCCGGCTTCTGCGCGTCGGACTACTGGGCCGCCCAATGGACCTAAGCCCATTACCATGTAGGCCACCCTGGTAGTCCCGCTCTTTGCCTACCATCTTCTATACCCCTATTCAGTATATATCCGACATGATACTTGACATCTTGTTAATAGGTTAGTCCCAGAAAACATGTAAAAATGCTATAAAGAAGAGAGAAAACATGTAGCAATTGGCACAATATTATCATGGAGCATCAGAAATTATAGATACGTTGGACACGTATCACCCTTCCATCCCTCTCAGCCTATAGCGGTGTTTACTCACAAATGGACGGGGAAAACATGGATGGTTGATGGAGAAGAGGTGGCGGTGTCTATGGCGATGATCTCCTTCGAATCCCCGTCCCGTCAGGGCGCCAGAACATGAACTTCTGATCCCTCAATCGAGGTTCGGGGTGGCGACGACGCTCTGTTGTGTTTCTGTGGAATATGATGTTTTAAGACCAATGGGGTCTTTTCTGGGCATTTTCCCAAAAGTTGATTTTTGTGCACAAAAACGAGACACCAAGGTAATTCTGGTGAAAACAGCGTTAGTCCGTGTTAGTGATACCCAAAACTCACAAGTTTAGAGGAAAACAATAATAAAAGTGTTCGGAAAAGGAGATAGGTTTTGGATGTATCAATAATCTAACATGGGCATTGCAGATAATAATAATAAAGCATCAAACATCTAGGCAAACCATAGACATGTGTTCCAATAAAATCATACGTGCTCGCAATGAGAAACTTGCACAACATCGTTTGTCCTACCACCCCGTGGCAGTGGGGCCTCTAGGGAAACTACTGGTAATTAAGGTGCTCCTTTTAATAAAGCACCGGAGCAAAGCATTAACACTCCATGAACACACGTGATCCTCACATCACAACCATCACCTTCGGTTGTCCCAATTTCTGTCACTTTGGGGCCTCAGATTCCGGACAATGACAAGTGTAAACAACTTGCAGATATGATCAAGAAACATAATTATACTCATGAAACAATAAACAATAACATGTTCAGATATGAGACCATGGCGCTCGGGCCCTAGTGACAAGCATTAAGCATAACAAGTTGCAACAATGGTAGAAAACACTAACAATGGATACTAGGCACTATGCCCTAACAGTCTGGCATCATTACATGATCAATCTCATCCAATCCCTTCCATCCCTCTCATCCTACAGCAGTGTTTACTCACACATGGACGGGGGAATCATGGATGGTTGATGGAGAAGAGGTGGTGGTGTCGATGGCGATGATTTCCTTTGAATCTCCATCCTGGCAGGGCGCAAGAACAGGAATTTCTTATCCCCAAATCGAGTTTCGAGGTGGTAGCGGCGCTCTGTTGTATTTGTGTGGAATATGACGATCCCCTCGGTTTTTAGGTTACGGGGCATAAGTAGTCGAAAGGGGAGTCCGAGGGGGTGCCGGGGTGGCCCACACCACCTGGCGGCGCGGCCAAGAGGGTGGGGTGCCAGGGAGTGGTGTGGCCCCCTCCTGGCCCCTCTCCTGGCCCCCTTCTAGCTCCCGGGGTCTTCTGGTGTTTTAGGCTCAAAGGGATCTTTTTTGGGAAATTTCCCGAAAGTTGATTTTTCTGCACAAAAACGAGACACCAAGGTAATTTTGCTGAAAATAACGTTAGTCCATGTTAGTGGTATCCAAAAATCACAAGTTTAGAGGAAAACAATAAGAAAAGTGTTTGGAAAAGGAGATACGTTTTGGATGTATCAATGATACGTCATAAACGTATCCTTAATTTCTGATCTTCCATGTTGTTTTCTTATTGTTTCCCAGATGTTTGCTATACGCTTTATGTCATTTTTATCGATTTTCCGTACTAACCTATTGACAAGATGCCACAGAGCCAGTTCCATGTTTTCTGCTGTTTTTAGTTCCAGAAATGTTGTTATGGAAATATTCTCGGAATTGGAAAATTCGAAGCCCGGGAGTCTTAGAATTTCTGAAGGTTCCACGGAGTCCCAAAGAGACCCGGAGGGGGCCCACACCATAGGACGGAGCGCCCCCTGGCCGTGCCATGGGGTGATGTGGGGGCCCTCGGCCTCCACCACCTTTGCTCTTTCGCCTATTTATACCCCCCGAGACGTAAACCCTAAAGAGATCCCACTTTTTCCCGAGAAACACCTGAGGCCGCCGTCATCATCATCCCAACATCAGGAGGGTTCTGGAGCTCTCCCCGGCATCCTGTCGGGAGGGGAATTCATCACCGGAGGGGTGTACACCACCATGCCCTCCTCCGAAGTGATGCGTGAGTAGTTCATCCCTGGACTATGGGTCCATAGTAGTAGCTAGATGGTTGTTCTCTCCACTTTGTACCTCATGTTTAGATCTTGTGAGCTTCCTAACATGATCAAGATCATCTTTATGTAATGCTACATGTTGTGTTTGCTGGGATCTGATGAATGCTAAATGCTATGTCTTCTGATTATCAATCTATCTTGTTATCTTCATGCATATGTTATTTATGATCTTGCATGCTCTCCTTTTCATCTGTAACTCCAAGAGGGAGTATTTATGCTAGTAACTCCAAGAGGGAGTATTTATGCTCGATAGTGGGTTCATGCCTCCTTTTCATCTGTTCTCAAGTGATAGAAACGTGACAGATGGAGGATGTGCTATTGCCATTAGGGAGAAAAAAAGGTGTTTACCTAGTTTACATTACACACTTTGTTTACGGCGATAATCTGTTGCTTGCAACTTAATACCCAACGTTTGTTTGGATGATATTCGGAGGGTGGATTATTAGACATAGATGCAGTTGGATGACGGTCTATGCATTTTGTTGTAATGCCCGCATGAATCACATAGTAATCTTTATGTCTTGCATATGCACTACGGTGCAGCCTTCATTTCTGTCAATATCCCAGCTTTAATTTGTTCACCACACATGTTATTTATCTTTCACGGAGAGAGACCACTAGTGAAATGTGGACCCCGATCCTTTTTCCTCATACTGATAAAACACCTACTGCTTTCATACTACTGTCATACTGCTCTCATATTGCTTTTATATTGTTTTCCTACAGTTTTCCACACCATACGTTTATCCTCTTTGTGTTGAGAAAAATCAGTGAGATTGACAACCTCACTGCTTCGTTGGGTCAAAGTTATTTGATTGTGTATTGTAGGTTCCACGTTGCTTCTGAACCGGTAGTGCACCCTGCCATCTCAGATGCTTCAACCTTCTGAAGTTACTCCATCCTCCTACTGGTCCATTAAACCTTGGTTTCTTAATGAGGAAAAACTGATGCTGTGCTCATCATACCTTCCTCTTGGGGTCTCCCAACGAGTGCAAGACCTGCACCATCAAGCTATTTTTCTGGCGCCGTTGCCGGGGAGGAAGAGAATTTCTGCAAGGGGTGTCTCTCACTTCCAATCTCTTTACTTTATTTTTGTTTTGCTTAGTTTATTTTATTTTGTCTTGTTTTCTTCTCTTTATCAAAAAACACAAAAAAAATTAGTTCTTATTCTAGTTGTAGTTTTATTCCTGTTTTTAGTTTTGTTAAAATGACTACTCCTGAGAATACTAAGTTGTGTGACTTTACTAGCACCAACAACAATGATTTCATTAGCACAACTATTGCTCCACCTGCTCCTACTGCTGATTTTTATGAGATAAAACATGCCCTATTAACCCTTGTTATGAGAGATCAATTTTCTGGTGTTAGTACTGATGATGTTGCTGCCCATCTTAATAATTTTGTTGAACTATGTGAGATGCAAAAGTATAAAGATGTAGATGGAGATATTATTAAGCTAAAATTGTTTTCTTTCTCTTTGAGAGGAAGACCTAAAGAATGGTTGTTGTATTTGCCTAGAAATAGTATTGATTCTTGGACTAAGTGTAAAGATGCTTTCATTAAAAAATATTATCCTCCTGCTAAGATTATATCTTTAAGAAGTAGCATTATGAATTTTAAGCAACTTGATAATGAGTATGTTGCTAAAGCTTGGGAAAGAATGAAATCTTTAGGTAAAAATTGTCCCGCTCATGGACTGACTACATGGATGATCATCCAAACCTTTTATGCAGGTCTGAATTTTTCTTCAAGAAACCTTATGGATTCAGCTGCTGGAGGAACCTTTATGTCCATGACCTTGGGGGTAGCAACAAAGCTTCTTGATGATATGATGGTAAATTATTCTGAGTGGCACACTGAGAGAGCTACAACTGGTAAGAAGGTAAATTCTGTTGAAGAAACCTCCTCTTTGAATGAAAGACTTGATGCTATTATGTTTATGCTTGTGAATGGCCATTCTCCTATTAATCCAAATAATGTTCCTTTAGCCTCTTTGGTAGCTCAAAAAGAGCATGTTGATGTGAACTTCATAAAAAATAATAATTCCAACACCAATGCTTATAGGAATAATTTTGTAGCAGAAATTATAGGCCATATCCTATTAAAAGTGGTAATAATGATAGAACTGGAATGTCTAATGAAAGAATTTCAGAAGTTGAAAGGGACACTAAAGACTTTATGCAAAAACAATATGAGAAAAATAAACTATTTACTAAAAGCATGGAGGAACAATTTGTTATGCTAAGAAATATCAGCTGTCAACTTGAGAGGTTAAATAGAGAAATATCTGGTTTGCAAGTTACAATTGCAAATGCTGAAACTTCTATTTCATACATGTCTGAAGCTCAATCTTCTTTGATTAATAGAATGACTGCTAAAACTGAAACCATAGATGAGAATCCTTTTGCTGCTCCAAATTCCATCCAAATTCTAATTGATGATAATGTTAGGATGTTAGCTGAATTGCATGCTAGATGGGAAAAAGAAGATGAAATAGCTAGAAAGAATAAGATAGCTAATGTTTGCACCATTACCACCACTAGTAAAACTGAAGCATCTCATGCTAGAATACCTTCTACTATCAATAGTAAAGTAATTGGTGTTGGAAACACTCCCACTTCTGCTATTAAAAATGCCAAACTGCCTGAAACTGCTAAAAATGTTCCCGATGAAAGTGCTGAAATTTTTAGAAACCTGGGAGACAATGGTCCCATTATCTTTGATAAAAATGATCTTGACTTTGATGATTGCAACATAACTGCAGTAATTAAGTTCTTACAAAAGCTTCCTAGTTGTCCTAATGCTAGTGCTATGAATATGGCTTTCAGAAAACATATTACCAATGCTCTCATGCAAATTAGAGAGGATGAATTAAGATGTGAAGCCTCTATCCCTAGGAAGCTAGATGATGGTTGGGAGCCTATTATTAAAATTAAAGTGAATGATTTTTATTGCAATGATCTATGTGATTTTGGTTCTAGTATCTCTCTTATGCCCAAGAAACTCTATGATATTCTTGATTTGCCACCATTGGAACCTTGTTATTTGGATATTCGTCTTATTGATAATGTTAGAAAGAACCCTTTGGGGAGAGTTGATGATGTTCTTATCATGGTTAATAATACTCTTGTCTCTTTTGATTTTGTTGTCTTGAATATTGAATGCAATGCTTCTTGTCCAATTGTTTTGGGAAGACCTTTTCTTAGAACTGTTGGTTCTGTTATTGATATGATAGAGGAGAATATTAAATTTCAGTTCCCACTCAAGAAAGGTATGGAACAGTTTCCTAGAAAGAGAATTAATTTGCCTTTTGATTCTGTCATTCAATCAAGTTACAATTTGGATGCTCCTCCACTTGAAAAATACTTGATTCCACTTTTCTCGGCCTAGCTAAAAGGCGTTAAAGAAAAGCACTTCTTGGGAGATAACCCATGGTTTTATTGTTGCTTTGTTTTTCTCTGTTTTCTTTGATTTAATGGGTTTTATACTTCTTTAGCAACTCCTTGTATCTTTCTTTTCATGTTTTAGTAGTGCCAAGTAAGTTTTCTGACGAGAGTTGGAGTTGGTTTTCGGATTTCTGCGGAGGAAACATATTTCTGCTGTCCATCATAAAAAATCGTATAAATCATAGGAAAATCAGAATGACCTGAAATTTCTTGTGGTTTTTCCTCGGCTAATTCCTCAAATTTTTTGTTCCTTAAGTTTTTCTATCTGAGCAACGTAAGTTCCTCGAAAAAATTCGTATTTATAGACTGTTCTGATTTTTGACAGATTCTGCCATTTTTCTTTCATTTGTTCTTTTGCGATGTCAAGTGGATTTCTTTGCTTCACGAAACATCAGTGAATGTAGCTAATGTTTAAAAGTATCAATAGAACTAGTTCCATATAGAACCAATGGATTTTTAATTATTTCAGTAACCCTCTAATGCGAATTACTGTTTGAGTGTGGTGTGAAGGAAGTTTTCATGGGTCAAGAGAAGAGGTGATATATGTGATCAGAAGAGTGCAAGGTAAAATCTTTGGGATTCCCCCGTGGTTCATCCAATCATATTTTTATAAGACTCAAGCATCTAAGCTTGGGGTTTCCCAATGCATCCCCTTCTTCATCAACTATCTATCAGGTCACTTCTCGTGAAACTATATTTTTATTCGGTCACATCATATGAAGTTTTCTTGGAGCGTCTGTTTGTTTTTCTTTTGTTTTATTTTCTTTTCATTGCCTCAATAATATAGTTGGATCCTAGCATTCTTTGTTTTTGAGAGAGACACGCTCCTCTTTTTCGTTTGAATACTTGCTATGCTAGTATTCTTAGTTTTTCTTCTAGCTGCTGCGAAAAATTTCCTGTTTAGCTCTTGTTTTCATTGCATCTCTTGTTCAGAGATGTTAATTTTAGTAGTGTTATGTGAGTCCTATCATGTTTTTTTGGTGTAGCATTTAGAGATTTTTTTTGTTAAAGCATGTTTTGTATGGTGCTTGTTGGGAAAAGAAACTACTGCTTGAGGTAGAATTTATAACGGTGCAACTAGAAGCTTGTATAGACTGTGACTAGAATTTTTCATATCATGCTAGATGTTATTTTAGTTTTAAAGCCTTGTGGTTATTTCTTAGCATGATTAGCCTCAAATATCTGAGAGTGTTTAATGAGCCATTGAAAGAATCATGAGTTGTTATTTTCATATTGAAGCATAAATTTGTGGTGTTCTCCTTTGAATGTTTTATTTGGTTGACTTGGCGCATGCTCACACCATGTTTATGACTATGAAGCAGTCACAAATAGCCTCCATGATCATTTAGTTTTAGAACTTGTGGTACCACTTATGCTTTGATTAATGATGTTTATGTCGCTATGCATGATTATGGCTCTTATGCTCTCTTGATTTGTCGCTCCTAGTCTTTTGCTAGCCTCCACATGTACCGAGTATGACCTCTACTCGTGCATCCAACTCCCAAAACCCAAAGTTTTCCCATTGTGTCCACCATACCTACCTACATGTGATAATTAACCGCCACTCCAAAGTAAATTTCTCATGTGTTACATTTAAAACTTTCAAAATTACTCCTGTTTTGTGCCCCTATTTTAGCTCACGAGGACGTAAATAGAGAATCTTTATCTCACTTGTTGATTGGACTTTCACACCCTGGACTAGTGGCTTGATCTGCTTATCCAATGATAGAAGAGCTGGCAGCGGGGTGCCCAGCCCCAAATTAATAACACAAATTCTCTTCACTATTTTCCCCCTGATTTATCAGTCAAAGCATAATTGTGTAAGCAAAAGAGAAAGAGGGATGACCTTCTACCCAGATGCGTCCTTCTATGGGAGGCTCTCTTGTGAAGTCTAGTTGGCTTGTGACGTACTGTATTTTCTGTTTACCATTCGTTGACATAAGCATACACCTCTCTTAAAATATAGACACTCCTCCACGGTATGTGATTGTTGGTAGGCACCCGAGGATTTGGTTAGCCATGGTTTGTAAAAGATGGTTGGGAGGAGTGTCAAGTTTTTATACCTCTATTTAATAAAATAAAAGCTCTAGCACATGAGTTGATCCTTGCATCCCTCTGTGAAGGGTCTTTCTTTTACTTTTATGTTGAGTCTCCATCTTCTAACTTTATGCACGGTTGAGAGAGCATAGTTGCCATTCTGAGTTTTATGTGCATTTGTCCCAGAAACATTATTAATTGATTCATGATGTGTTGTTGCTTGTTCTCTAATTATTTGTTCTAGTCTTCCTCATGAACTTTGAAGGTGTCCTGGCATTTATGTTTTGCCCCACTCTTAAGGACTAGAGAAATATCACTTTGACACGTTTTCTCTATACCTGTAACAAGCGTATATCTTTCTTTGCATTGTTATTCATGATCTTTTATTAGAGTTACTTCTCATGATGCAAGGTAATTGTTATGCTTTATTATTAAAGTTCTATTTATCATGCTTGTGTTAAAGTTCTATGATCTCAGGTTACTTATGATTTTACATTATTGATGATCAAGTTTATGTTGGTAGTATGTAACCTCAGAAATTATGTGTTTTTTAATCGTTTACCTACTCGAGGACATTGGGGATCTTAAGGCCCCGGGGCCGGATGGTCTCCGCGCAGTGTTCTACAAAAGGTTTTGGCATATTATTGGTGAAGATCTGACAACGGAAGTGTTGTTGGCGGTGAATAGTAAGACCATCTCAGAGGGGTGGAATGAAACCATAATTGTTCTTATTCTAAAGTGGAGAGCCCGGAGTCCATTCCCCAATTTCGTCCCATCAGCCTTTGCAATGTGGTTTCCAAAGTGATCTCGAAGTTGATCGCTAACATGCTAAAAAAATATTTTACCTGAAATCATATCACCGACACAAAGTGCTTTTGTTCCTGGAAGGTTAATCACGGATAACGTACTAGTTTCTTACGAGTGCTATCATGTTATTAAGAATAAGGTGGGAAAGTTTTGTACCTGCACGGTCAAGCTTGATATGCATAAGGCCTAGGATAGGCTGGTATGGAGTTTTCTAAAAAAATCTGATGAGAATGGGATTTGATTCTAGATGGGTGGATCTGATCATGGCGTGTGTCTCTTCGATGAGGTACCAAGTTCGTTTCAATAATGTGCTTTCCGATTTTATTTACCCTTCCCGGGGTCTCTGTCAGGGGGATCCCCTCTCACCTTATTTGTTCCTGTTGTGTGCTGAGGGTTTATCGAGCTTGCTAAATTATGAAGAGAGCGAAGACAATTTGGTGGGTTTCAAGGTGTGCAGGGGAGCCCCGAAAATCTCACATCTCCTTTTTGCGGATGACTCGCTAATTTTGATGAGAGCAGATGCAGCTAATGTCGCTACCCTTTGTAAAGTAGTGGATGATTATTGTAGAGCATCGGGACAGTTGGTGAGTGAGGAAATACCGAGTATCTTTTTCAGCCCTTCTACGGATGTGGATACAAGAGTTGAGGTCTGCTCCGCTTTAAATTTTATGACTGAAGCAATCACGGACAAATACATGGGGTACCCCCTATTGTCGGGGTGGACAGAACATACTGTTTCCAGCATATTGTTGACAGGGTGAGAAAACTTCTTAGTGGATGGAAGGAGATGAACTTATCTTTTGGAGGAAAGGAGGTTTTTTTAAAAGCTGTCATTGCAGCCGTACCTACATATGCTATGTCAGTTTTCAATCTGTCCAAACAGATTATTAAAGGGATAATCACCACAATGTCCCAGTTCTGGTGGGGAGATGACGACCAACATAATCATATGCAGTGGTTTGGATGGTGGAAATTGTGTGTGAACAAGAAGCAAGGGGGCATGGGTTTCAGAGACTTACACTGTTTTAACCTAGCAATGTTAGCTAAGAATTGCTGGAGGCTCATATCTGAACCTGATTTTTTATACGCACGCGTGTTAGGGGCAAAATACTTCCCCTCGGGGGATGTTCTAAATTGCCAACTCAAAAAGGGGAGCTCATATACCTGGCAAAGTATTTGGGCGGGAGTTCAAACTTTTAAGCGCATCCATATTTGGAGAGTTGGAGATGGTGCACAAATCAACATATGGGAGGACCCATGGATTCCTAGTAGCCCTAACCAGAAAATTATGACCCGGCGAAGGAATATAGTCTATACGAAAGTTTCAGAATTAGGTGATGCAGAAATAAGTTCCTGGGATGAAAAACTTATTAGGGATATTTTCTGGTCTATTGATGCGCAATGCATTTTGAATATTCCTCTTGCTCGAGGCCTAGTGGAGGACTTTATTTCATGGCACATCACAAAGAATGGCCTTTTTCGGCGAGATCATGTTATCATGTGAAGTTGGAGCACCAACGTGGAAATAAATTAAGACGTACCACTGAGTTTGGGACCTCATCTACACTACATGTTTGGAGATCGTTATGGGACTTGAACGTCCTGGCAAAGATCAAGATACACTGTTGGCGTTCACTCTTGGGTGCGATTCCGTGCAATGGGTGTTGGCTAACAGACACATGCAACCTAGTTCTTTGTGTCAACTTTGCCGGATTGACTGCGAAGGCATTAGGCATGCTTTTTTGAGTGTCCTAGGGTGAAGGAAATTTGGACCACGCTGGGTTTAGCACAGAGGATTTCCCAGGTCTGTAGCTTGGAACGGGAGGGTGGTCTCGTGTTGGAAACCCTTCTGAATGATCGAATTCCGAAGGCTCCTATTTTATCAGAGGTGAACACGAATGGTCTTATTGCTACTGCGGTTTGGTACATCTGGTGGGAACGGAGACAAGCTACACGCGGCGAGTTAGTTCGTGACGAGAGGGTTTTTTTTCTGGCATCTGATGGGACGTTCAACCTCCATGCTGGTACGTGAAGCACAGAGGCTGTCATTCGTGACGAGAGGTTTTTTTTCTGGCAGTAAGCAACAGTGGTATCCCTTCTATGTCCGATCCATCATCAGCGGAAGCACGAGCTCTTCGGGACGGTCTCCTCCTTGCCAGTCAGGTAGTCTGCAAGAGAATTGAGGTCAACTCGGATTGTGTCGAGGTGGTGGACATTATGAAAGATGGAGGCAACTCTTTAGGTCCTGCTGCCGCTATCTACGAGGAGTGTACGCTGTTGAGTAGAAATTTTACAGAAGTAGTCTTTATTCATTGCCCTAGAGAAGCTAATGAGGCGGCGCATGTGTTTGCCAGTAGATCGGAGGGGAATCAGCTGATTGTCTGGACTGATGACCCCCCTGATTTCATTTCACATGTTCTAGCAAACGATGTATCCATTGTGTGATTTTTCCAGCAGGAAGTTTTTGGACGCACTCTTTTCCTTATCATGGTACCGAAGGGGACTAGAAGTTTTTTAATGAGGCGGCTTGCTAGTTTAATATATATTAAAATTCAAAAAAAAAAGAAACACTATGCCGAGTTAAATATAAATCATCCTTTATTATTAGAAAAATAAGTGAGCCAATATATCAAGTCTACATTGTAATAAATTCCGGTGAAGCCGAGGAAACCAGGCTAGGATGAGTAAGCTTTACAATTTGCATTTTACCAAGGAGCAATGTGGCCCTCTCCTGGACGACCTTCCAGGCTTCACGGACATGGCGCTCCTCCGTGAGCGTGTTCCCAATGGCGCACCGGAGCATATATATGCCGCCCGCATTGGCGGCGCTCATGTAGGGGCCCAGGTTGGCCGCGTTCACTTCCTGGAGGAGCATGCGATTGAGCTCGTTGGCCTTTTTCCCGTCGCCCGTGGAGGGAAGACGGAAGCACACAAGCGCGAAGTGCCTATCCGTGACCACCTCGAACCTGACATCGTCTCTCACGAGGTCCTCAAAGACGGCGGCCATGCGGATGTGTGAGCGGATGTTGCGGCGGAGGCCCTCCACGCCATAGCAGCGGAAGACGAGCCAGATCTTGAGCGCGCGGAAGCGGCGGGTGAGCGTCACGGTCCAGTCCTTGTAGTCCACCACGTGTTGCCCCTCGGCGGCGGCGTCCCTGAGGATGTAATGCTGCTCTGTGCCTAGCGCTGCCACCATCTCCGCTGGCTTCTTCACCCACAGCGCGCAGCAGTCGATGTTGGCCAGCAGCCACTTGTGGGCGTTCATACTGAAAGAGTCCACTCCCTCCACGCCGTCGGCCAGGTGGTGGAACTCGGGGCAGATTTGCGCCGAGCCGGCATAGGCCGCGTCGACGTGGACCCAGAGGCCGTGCCTCGCCGCGATGGGGCAGAGCCCGCGGATGGGGTCGACGGCGGTGGTCTGGGTGGTGCCCACAGTGGCGCAGAGGAAAAGAGGAACCAGCCCGGCGTCCACGTCCGCCTGCACGGCAGCTTTCAGTGCCGCTGGGGAGAGTGCGAACATGTCGTCAAGCGATGTGGGGATCTCACGGCACTGGCCGCGCTGGATTCCGGCGATACGAGCGGCCTTGCGGAACGAGAAGTGTGTCTGGTCGGACCAGTACACGACGAGGTCGCCCATTCTGGTCCAGCCAATCTCCGCGAGCTTCCGGTCCCTAGCGGCGACGAGGGCGCAGAGTATGGCCTCGCAGGAGGTGCCCAGCAGCGTGCCTCCGCCGCCTCCGGTGAATAGAAGGCTCGCGGGGAGGTGTAGAGCCTTGCCGAGCCAGTCCACGACCACCATCTCGAGCTCCGCGGCGGCCGGCGAGGCGGACCACGTGAAGGGCACGACGTTGATGCCGGCGATGAGTGCCTCGCCCAGAGCACCCGCGGTGCTGGTCGCCGCTGGGAAATGAGCGAAATGGCGAGGGCTCTGCCAATGCGTCAATCCCGGCAGGATGAGGTCGCGGATGTCCTGCAGCGCGGAGGCCCAAGCGTCCGGCTCGGGCACAAGCGGCGCCTCGGTGGGAAGCTGGCCGCGCAGGAAACCAGGTGTGACACTGGGGCGCACTGGGTAGTCCCCTATGCTGGACAAGTAGTCGGCGATGGTGTCCCTTGAGCTGGAAGTCGTTGGCGTCCAGGAGCTTCATGGCGCACAGAGGCGCCGAGGGAGCAGCACTACTACCACTGTGACCCATGATTTGGCGTTTGGTGGGTGGGATAGACAGCTAGCTGGTGATCGATATGGAACCTCCAGTAGCCAGCTAGTATATAAAGATGAGGGTATACACAGCCACAAGATTTGCACCTTAATCTTTCTTTAATTAGTGAGTTGCACATTTCAATTTCTATCGTACAAGACCACAAGACCACTAATTTCTATCGTACAAGACTACAAGACCACTAATTTCTTTAATTATCTCCGACAAGACCACAAGAGGAAGACGAAGCTGGCTCCCCAAGGTACAGTCCTGAGTCATTCTGAGCCTTAGGTGCATTTTGTTGAGAAGAGTTTTCGCACACTTAGATGGATGTCCAAGGCCTATTTGGACCATTCATTTTTGTGGGGATACAAGCCAGCTACCACTATGGCCTTGTTTGGCCAGTTGCATTCGGGGGATGTGCAATTGTTCAACTTGAACTTTGGTGTGATCACTCTACTTCCTAAAAAAGAAGATGCTAGTAGAATTGAACAATATAGACCTATTTGCCTTCTAAATGTCAGTTTCAAGATTTTCACGAAGGTAGGCACTAATAGAGTGACCTATATTGCGCAGCAGGTAATTAGACCAACCCAATCTGCATTCCTTCCTGGAAGGAATATTTTAGAAGGGGTAGTAGTGCTGCATGAAACTATTCATGAATTAAAGCAGAAAAAACTTGATGGGATCTTGCTTAAGATTGATTTTGAAAAGGCGTATGATTTTTTTTCGAGAAGTCACCGGAGAGAGCACAAGGCTCTCACCTGAATTTTCCAATTTATAGTATGAGGCACAGGTGAAGTCCCGTGCCACTGTTGTTGTACATCAGAAGATTTTACAGGGAGGGGGGAGCAGAGAGTAGAGCGATCGAGATATCTACATCTGATCGGTGATCAACGGGGAGTCTCTGTCGCCACAGGACCGCGTCATCTTTGCAGTTCTTGCGTGCGAGCGAGAGAGAGGGGGTGAGATTACTGAAAACCACTCCATTCCGGTGTTTCCAAATGTGCCAGAAGCACAGCTGCCGCAGCGTCGACGCCGTCCTAGCTGGGATGATCGAAGGAAGAGGACAGGAGCCAGCCTCGCTGCACCTGAAGCTGGCAGTAGGGGGGGCACCGAGCGCGCGCCAGAACTGCTACGCGAACGGACAGTCATAGACCACATGTTCAGGCGTTTCTAGAGCAGCGTGGCAGATTGCTTAGCCGCTAGCGTCCTCGTCCAAAATCTTCTTGCGCAGCAGGTTAGAGCGACACTGGAACCGCCCTTGTACCAGGAGCCGGGTGAAAAACTGCACCTTGGATGGAGCACGGCTTCCCCAGACGAAATCGGCGAACTCGCAGTGCATGCCACCAATCGTGGAGAGGCTGTATAGAGCAGACGTCTTCAGGCGACCGTCAGGCATACCACAGAGCGGCAGGGATCGCGCGTCCGGGTGGGGGGTGAGCGCCACACGGGAGACACGTGATCGGAGATCGAGCAGCTGCTGCGTCGCGGTGGGGGAGAGATGAGGGCGAGGTAGGCGTCCACCCCGTTGCGCATCACCTGGCACACCGTAGCCGCGGGGGCGGTGACATGGGAGAAGAGCTCGGGGACGACGTTGCAGAGGGCGCCCTCCGTCAGCCAACTGTCGAGCCAGAAATCCGTGCGCACGCCATCGCCGATCTTGACAGTGGAGATGGAGCGGTACAGGGGGAGCAACTTGAGCAGCCCACTCCAGTGCGTCCCACACAATGCAGCAGAGCTGCCGACGGTGTCGATGGCCGTGCCGTCCAGGGAGGACCTGTGAGTCCCCGAGATCGGGCACTATGCAGATTTCAGCATTCCCGCCAAAATCCACATAATAACCGGTTCCAGGTTGCCACTTGTGATAACATTACAACAGTCCACGAATATTCCGCAACAACAACAGAAAAAATATATACAAGACGACTCAAACGAGTCAAGGATACAACTGATACAATATAAAGAGCCAGATAACAGCGGAAGAAACAACATAGCGTCCGACTACGGACAAGATACAAATTGGACTAAGAGTCCTGAAGATAACCGATGGCGTCCAATCCCTGCCCAGGCCAAGCCGGAGGGATTCCCAAGCTAACGTCGTCAGACTTCAAACCTGTTGACTGCAATGTGGAATATGCAGCCACGAAATGGATTCGTGGGTCAGTACGGTTAAGTACTGGCAAGTGGATAAACCATACTCACAAGATACCAGCGTAACCAATCATCACAAGATACAAATAATTTGGGTACAACGGAAAGGAAGGGATTATTGCAAAGAAGCGGCAGCGGGCTGCACTAACTAACTACAGAGACTCGCTACAACATCCGGCTAAAAGAAAGGGATAAGATAGCGTATCAGAACCAACTATAACTACTCAACAAACAATACCCATCCAGTGTTACCCCCTACTAAGGAAGCAACCCAAGGAAACTCAAACGGTTGATTAAGGTGACAATCATTTTTATGGTGGAGGTAATCTATATTACTAGTCAAGTTATCATTGTTAAGTGTAAGTTGTCTGAGTACTTGTTAGCCAGCACTTTCACCAAGTCATCCATATCCGCGGACAACACGGCCTTCTCGAGAAGATTTAACCCTGCAGGGATGCACCAAATTGGCCGTACACGTAAGAATAACCCGCCAGGCGGGGAGCAAACCCACCAAGCAGGCCACTCAACACAACCCAACTCTTCTTCGCATCAAGCCCAAAGAACCCCGTGCAATTGAGCGCACGACTAATCAAGCCCCACGAAGAAAAGGGGACCCTCATAGCACTCTAAGAACGTGTCTCCCTAAATGCCGACTACAAAAGTTCCACCCTGGCGCCAAGGGTTCGCACCTGCATATGCATGCGGAAAATGGAAAACCCGAACTAAATGAGGCGATTTGGACGAGATGCGAATCGAATCAAAGTTGCGGGGGGCGCCCATACTCGCTTCCCACATGCGGTTAGCGCGCTCATCATGGATCAGTAGACAAGACTCTTTTCCTAATTAAGTTCGACACTAGCAGGCCTCAAAACCACGCCGGGCCTCCTGCCGATGCCTTATCATCAAATTATTATTACCCCAAGCATTAACATGTTGTTGATTAAGTTGAAACCCAACTATCAACTAAACAGGTGATATGAAAAAGGACAACAAGACCTGAGCACAAACAACAATAAGCATGCAACTACGACTCGAGGGCCAACAAGGTAAACAAGCAACAGTTAATAGGAAGTGGAAGGAAAGGCTTTATTATGGCTGCAAGGTAAACATATGATAGGATCGAGACACAAGCATCGAATCATAAGGCTAGCATAAAGACAACGGAAAGAATCAGTAACAAGTGAGGAAAGGCAACATAGGTAGCAAGTGAGTATACTTGCCTGGAATCCAGCAAGTAGAGGTACATCCGAAGAACTTGTCGTTGCTCACATCATCTCAGCGTCCTATCCGCGAAGAAGCAACGAACTAGAACAAATACCGGATGCAACAATTACTACTACGGCAAAAGATCCAGCATGATCCTATTTTATATGCATGACATGCGGGAATGCAACTTAACCAATTTAAGTGGAACCGGAGTCCCAACAATTAATCATAGGTTCAAGTTGTTTTAGCTAACCATCAAATTAAATGTTGATTAGCATGGAAAACAATAGTTAGGTGATCTAATCAATGTTAAATGGAATAGGGCATAATTAGTTAAATACCCCAACACATTCCATATGTTGTTATTTAGTGAACATGCATAACACTACTACAAATGCAAAATTCAAGGTGCAAACATGAACATGGATGGAATATTAATATTCCTTGCATTTTTCTGGTTGGAAAACATATTTTACATGTTGGAATTGGATTTGAATTGCCCAAGTTATGAATTTTGCAATTTAAAAGGTGTAATTAAAGTATTGAATTATTGCACCAATTTTAATTAGGCAAAACAGTAAACAAAGTGCATAATTGAAAAGTACAGGAAATTTTGAATGGAATACATATTTTATTGTTCAAATTTGGAGTTTGGATGACAAAGATATGGGCATTTGAATTACAGGGACTTTTCTGCCAGTTTTTAAAAGTTACAAGGACCTTTCTGTGAGGCCAGGGGCTTAACTGTGAAAAGAAAACAGATCTGGATCTGAGATCCAGATCCACCTCCCAGTGACCCAGCCAGAGTCACTGACAAGGGGGCCCTAGGCCACGGTGGCGCATGCGTGGCAAGGGTGCGAGTTGAGGTGGCCGCCGGGGTGGATGACAGCAGGGTCCCACCCGCGCGCGTGGCAAAGGAAAAAAATTGGGGGTTTTAATCCGCGCGAGGGGGACTCGAACCCTGGACGTGCGCGCGGTGCGGAAAGGAACCGAACCACTGGGCTGTTGCTCTGCTTGTGTTAGATATAGGGGGCGTGGGCTTTTGAGGTGGATCTGCGCGCGGTAACTGAAACTGACGAAACTGAACCTGCACCTGCTGTACGGGGACGACGGACAGGGCACGACGGCGGCGCTGCTCGACGGCAGGCTCGCAGAGCAGGAGGGAGAAGAGAAGGGAGGTGTCCCGAGGGACGGAGGGGCTCACCGCGGGTCGAGGAGGGCCGGCGTGCGAAGGGGAACGCCCGAGCCTGACGAAGTCGTCCTCGGGTACAGCAGCGCGCCGGGGAGAAGGTGGACGGCGTGGGCGTCGCAGGCGCCCTCCGTCCACGGCGTGGAGGCGCAGAGGAAGAAGGTGGCGCCCCGGTTCCATTCCCGCAGGAACCGGGTCTTTCGACGCCGGTGGTGGCCGCGCCATCGCCGCCAAAGTCCGGCCACGGCGGATGCTCTCCTCTCTCTCGGTTCAGTTCAGAGAAAAAAGCAGAGAGAAAGACAGGGAAGAAGAGAGGGAATCGGCGGCGGCAGGGAGGAAGAAAGGAGGGGCTAGGGTTTGGGAGGAGGAGAGGGGTAGATATAAGGGGGGAGGAGAGGGGAGCAGGTGGGTGGTGCCCTGCTGGAAAGCGACATGAGGGGGGGCACGTCCTCCTTGTGCCTGTACGGACAAAGGAAGGAGAAGGCTGTGGTGGGCTGGATCGCTGGGGTGGTAGGTGGGCCTTAACAGGCCTGCCTCCCCCAGTTGTGTTCTTTTTATTCTTTTTTCTTTCCTTTTTTTTGAAATAGAAAAGGTAAGAAAAGAAACGGATTTTGATGGGTTAAAAACATGAACCCAATTTTTAATGGATTAACCACTTCAAATGCCCAAGTGCATGCTATTTAGTTTTTTGAAAATTTCAAATTCTGACATTGATTTGAATTTGAACTTGAATTTACCATTAGGGTGTTAATAAAAGGGGATTTTATTAACAAGCAATTTAATTTATTCAAATTCAAAACTATTGAATCCAAATTGAGTTGTTTAGTTTGCAATTTTTAATTGGAAACTTTGGACATGTTTGAAAGTTTAAATTGGTTTGAACTTTTTAACTTGTTTTGAAAACAAGGTGCAATGCATAGGATGCATGATGCAGTGCAATGCAAAAAAGAAAAAAAAACAACAACCAAAATCTAATTGGGGGAAAATCCCCCGGGTGTTACAGGACCACACCCACCTAGGCCACGCCTCGTCGACGGCGGAGTGGAGCCGATGTAGCAACTTGGTTTGCAGACAGGAGTTTTGTTCAGAGAGCGCGCGCACGCCGAGCCCCCCGCCCTTCCTCGCCCGGCAGACCCGCGCCCACGCCACCAGGCAGCGAGCCCCGGAAGCGCGGTCCCCTGCCGCCCAGAAGAAGGACCGGCGAAGCGGGTCCAGCGCCTCCAGAACTCCACGGGGGAGTGTGATAGCCCCCATCGCGTAGGTAGGGAGGGCGTCGAGCACCGCGTTTAGGAGCACCAGCCGCCCGCCGGCGGACAGAAGCAGCGCACGCCATCCGGACATGTACTTATCCACCTTTGCCATGAGGGGGGCGAACGCGGCCAGCTTGAGCTTCTCCGCTGACAGGGGCAAACCGAGGTAAGTTTGAGGGAAACCTTCCAATCGACATTGGAGAGCGCTCTGAATCTATGCAATGGCCGCGGCGTCAACGTGCATAAGCACGAGCGAGCTCTTCGAGTAGTTGTTCCGGAGTCCAGTGGACTCCTCGAAGGTCTCGAGAATGGTGCGCAACCGCCGCGCGGAGGAGGCATCAGCGCGCATGATGATAAGAGTATCATCTGCGTACTGCAGCACGGGGCAGGGTGCACCGTCGACCAGGGGGTGGAGGAGGACATCATCGGCTTTGATCAGCCGTTGGAGCACGTCGGAGACGAGGATGAACAGGTACGGCGAGAGCGGGTCGCCCTGGCGGAGGCCGCGCTTGCATCTGATCCACCGCCCAGGAACGCCGTTGAGGAGGACGGCGGACATGGAGGAGGAGAGGAGGGGCGTCAATCCAATCGCACCACCGAGGAGGGAAACCACGGGCGAGCAGGATCGCGCGCAGGCACAGGCACTGGACTGAGTCGAACGCCTTCGCAAAGTCCAGCTTCAGAACAATGCACGGGGCGCGGCGTCTGAAGCAAGTCTGAACCAGCTCCGTCGCGTACACGAAGTTCTCGGTGATGCTACGGCCACCGATGAATCCAGTCTGGTCGACGTCCACAATCCTGGCGATTTGACGTTGCAGCCGCGATGTGAGGGTTTTGCAGATTGCTTTTACGGAGCAATTTTGGAGGGATATCGGGCGGAAGGAGGCAGGCGAGGGCACCCCATCCTTTTTTGGCAGGAGCACAATATGCGCCCGGTTAACGCGCTGTAGGTCGGCGGCGCCGTCGTAGAAGGCGTGGAAGAGCCGGAGGAGGGTGGGGGAGACCGTGCTCCAACCAGCACGGTAGAGACTGGGCCCGATGCCGTCGGGGCCCGGCGCACTTGATCTGTCCATCCCATCGACGGCGAGCTGGACCTCCCGCGCAGTGAACGGGGCAATGAGGTCCGCGCCCTCTACTCTCGCGCAGCCACGGTAGAGCGAGTCCAGGTCCAGACCATGCGAGGGAGCAGGCGCACTCCCGAGCAGGCCTGAGAAGAAGGCGTGCAGCGCAGCCGCCTTAGCATCATGAGTCACAAGCAGAGCGCCGTCGAGCTCAAGCACACGGATGTGATTCCGCCGTAGCCGCTGGGAAGCCCGAGCATGGAAGAACCTGGTATTCTCGTCTCCCTCAACGATGGCGCGGAACTTCCCGCGCTGCTTCCAGTACGCAGCTCTCGCAAGGATGGAGGCGGTAAGCTTGGCGCGACAGGTGAGCTGGAGATCACGCTCTGCAGGGGAGAGGAGACGTGTTTCTTCGAAAAAATCGAGCACATCAATCAAGAATTTACAGTTATTCTCAGTTTTAGGATTGAAACGGTGGGAGCATAGCCAAACCTTGGAGGCTGATCGGAATGACTTGATGCGAGCATTCAGGTCCGTAGCGGCATCACAGAGCGGGCGGGGCGCAAGCCAGGCAGGGAGAATGGAGGAGAGGAACAGGGGGTCCGTGAGCCAGGCATTCTCGAAACGGAAGCATTCGCTGCGAGGGATCGAGGTCGAGGCAGTAACTAGGAGGGGTGTATGATCGGAGGTGGGACGGTGGAGAGAGGTGAGATTGGAGTTTGGCAGGGCAAGATTCCACGCTTGGTTGAAAAAGGCCCGATCAAGCCGAGCCAGGACAGGCGCATCCCTCTTATTGGTCCAAGTATAGAGACGATCAAGGGGGGGCTCGAAAAAGGCAAGATTTCTGATGGAGGTGTTGAAAGCAAGGGCGAGCGAGGCATTGAAGTTGGCGTTGTTCTTGTTGCGCAACGATCGAACAAGGTTGAAATTGCCTAGGACGAGCCAGGGGATGGGGTAAGAGGGGCCGAGGCCCTCGAGATCTGCGAGGAAACAGGCGGTGAGCGCGTGGTTGGAGGGGGCATAGACGTTGGTAATGGCGAGGGTAAGGTCGGAGAGGGTGGAGGCTAGGGTGACTGTGAGGGTGTAAACGCCTCGGCGAACGTCCTGGAGCATGAAGACAGCCGGGTTCCAGGCCGTCAGCATGCCTCCAGAGCTGCCAATGGCATCGAAGGTGGCGAACATGGCGAGACTGGGCGGGAGGAAGGAGCGAGCGGTCAGAGCGTCGACAGCGGCCAATTTTGTTTCTTGGATACACATAACGGAGGGGGAGGAGACGGAGATGGCATCGCGGACGATGGGCCGTTTTTTCTGGCAGCCCAAACCTTGAGTGTTCCACGACTGAACCAGAATATCACGGTAGCGATTAATCATTACAACAGCGAACACCTGAGAGATCACAGGGGGGGAAACAGACACGGCGAGGAGGACACACGCACAGGAGCTTGGTGGGAGCGAGAGACCACGACAATGGGGATCTAAAACAAGGAGGGAGGGTAAGGGCTTTGATCCTGCAGCCCTGGCAGTGAGACTGGAGCGGAGCACTAATCATCAAGAGGAGCATCCACCGGCGCGGGCGAGCAGATCGCCGCGAAGAGCGCATTGATAGCGCATTGCTTAAGCGGCCTGGCGCACGCAGCAAGCACGCCATGTTTGTGCACCGTTTTCTGGAGCAACGTGGAGCACCCGCCGAGGGCATCACGGAGCCCACGGATCTTCACAGCGCGGGTGGCGACAGGCTCGTGGAACTGAGAGGCCTTGGCGGCGAGGCGCGCGCTCCGGCGTTCACCCGAGGTGGAGTCATTGACAGCGAGTACGGGGCCGTGATCGAACACCGGCAGTACATCGTCCAGTTTAGTGATGACCACTCCGCGACGGCCCAACGCAGAGATGGGTGGCCCCGACCCCAGAGGTCCCGATCCCACGTTCGAGTCGAACCCACTGCACCATGAGATGGTGAGGGAGGACATCGAGGAGTCGGGGGACCCTCCACGCGGCAGCAACGGGGATCTGGAGGCACTGTCCAGGAGCGCGAGGAGGGCGTCGTGGTGGAGAGCAGCTGCGTCCCTCGCAACATGGTCCGCGCCATCTCCAATGGAGCTGTTGGATCGAGCACCACGCGGAAAGGGTGGTGGAGCAAGCGCCAGACGTCCATGGAAGCGGAACAGAGGGGGGCGGGAAGAAAGGGACGTAATCGCCATTTTCATCGTACGGATCCTCGACACGCCAGACGCGGACACGGCGGACGTGGATCATACGCGACTTCCAGGGGGCACGGAAGAGGATCACCTCCGAGGGGACGCAGTCCGCATGCTTGAGGAGGACCACGGCCCGCACGAGGGCGCAGTCCGTCCCTGCCAGGCATGCCAGATCCACTTCGAGCATCTCGCCAAAGCTGCTGAACGCAGCGGAAACACCAAGAGGGTTTAGGTGTTCCACCGGCATCCTTTTGGCCAGCATGACCGCTGCAAATTTCATGGGGCAGGGGATCCTGTCAGCTTCTTCCTCCTTGACCAGACGGAAAGTGGCGCCATCGTGAACAAAGGGCTGGTGTTCCAAGGCAATGTCGCGGTCGGCCGGCGAAAGGAATTGGGCGTAGATATCCCCAACGGAGGAGGGGACAATGGCAACGTGCAGGCCCGGGAGCTCGTGGCAGATCGCCTCGGCGAACGAGGACGCCGGCGAGGAGAACGCTGCTGGGGAGTTGATGTAGACGACAGCCATCCGGCTGGCCGCCTCGAGGTCCCCGGGAGGCATGAAGACCTTAGCCGGCGGGGCCTCAGACGAGGCATCGGATTCAACGTCTTCTTCGTCAGAGCCAGGAGGCAGCGGGGGGTCCTCTTCCATCACCACGACAGGTTCCACCATGCGGATTGTGCATGTCGGGGAGGAGCCGTCGAGGAGCGAGCCGGAACTTTCACCTTCGAAAAGGCCTCCAAGGCGAGGAGTGGGGCGGGCGCCAGGCGTGGTGGTGGGAGGGGAAGGGCCGGATGGGTACGGAGTCGCAGGGCGAGGGTGGTCGGTGGGAGCTCGGGGGGGCCAGGTGGAGGTGGGGATGACGATGGTGGGTGGAGGAGGCATGTCGCGCCCTTTCGCGCGGTGACTAGAGCGCCCGCAGCGACGGCAACGAACGGGGTCACAGCAATCTCTGACAAAGTGTTTCAAGGAGAGGCACCGAAAACAGCCGTCCAGGCTCAGGTTTTTGAAGGGGGAAGAAGGAGATGGGGGGTGGGGCGGGCGGGCAGGAGGCGACCTCCATGAAGGAGCGTCCTTGGGTAGCTGGAGCATTGAACCCCGCCGCGTACGGCAAAGCCGGGGACGGGGGAGCGCCATCACTACCGGCGTTGGGCTCGATGATGGAGGTGAGGGCGGAGGGGACGTTCACGTCTTGGCTAGGGCGGGGGACAGCGGCGCACGCGGTTTCCCTACGCGGGGACACGACAGACGGGATGAAGGCAACAGGGCGTCTTGAATGTTCGCTGTCCGGACGAGGAAGGAGCCCTGGCCCACCAAATCCCTGAGGCAGCCGCGACCAGATCGGAAGCTGGCGAGATCTTTTCTTCCTCCTAGTGCGGCTGGCAGGTGGGGCCGAGGGAGGGGGAGAGTACTGGCAGCGTCCATGGCGCTGGCCAGGGAAGCGTGGAAAGAAACACGAAAGCACTCGCAATGGAGGTCACCGACAGAGGCGATGAAAGCAGCAAGGCCGGGGGAGGCGACATCAAACGAGAACACACTGTCGCTCTGGACAGACGCGACGATGAGGGTGGAGGGCTCGCAGAAGAAGAAGGTTAGGATCGAGGAGATGGTTCGTCCGTCAAGACGCCCGCCGGCGCGAGAGGTGGTCACCCACACCTTGTGCGGTGAGGCCTCCGTCGCAGGAACGGCCGAAGCGAAACGGGAGAGGGCATGGGTCTGGAAAGCGATACCTGGAGTTGGCCTCACACCCGCGCTGAAACCGCTGTCGGGCCTGAAGAAACCGCGCCCTCCGGGGAGGGATCATCTCGCATCAGGCCTCCAAGAGGAGGGGCAGCCGGCGGGGAGGCGGGGAGCGGCGGCGGGCGAGTGGAGGGGTTGTGGGTGCCGCCCACCGGAGCGGCAGGGGGCGATTTTTCCGTGTCGCCAGGGGCGTCGCCTAGCGCGACCATCCGCCTCTTCTCGATCGAAAAGGCGTATGATAAAGTTGATTGGTCATTCCTGCAGCAGACACTTCGCATGAAAGGATTCAATCCGCAGTGGTGTGAGTAGATTGCTAGCTTCGTGCAGGGGGGAGTGTGGGTATTAAAGTTAATGATGATATTGGTCATTATTTCCAGACACTAAAAGGATTAAGACAGGGTGACCCTTTATCACCTATTCTTTTCAACTTGGTTGCTGATATGTTGGCTGTCCTAATTGTTCGGGCAAAAGAGGATGGCCAAGTAGGGAGTTTAGTGCCACATGTTGTGGAGGGTGGGGTGTCTATTCTACAATACGCAGATGATACTATTTTGTTCCTTGAGCATGATCTAGTTAAAGAGGGTAATATGAAGCTTATTCTTTCTTTATTTGAGAAACTATCGGGGCTCAAGATTAATTTTCACAAGAGCGAGATTTTTTGTTTTGGAGATGCTAGAAATTTTCAGGAGGAATACCGACATATTTTTGGATGTGAGATCGGTAGTCTACCCTTTAAGTGTCTAGGGATTCCAATTCATCATCGTAAGCTTCTTAATAGCGAATGGAAACCGATTGAGGGTCGGTTTGAGCAAAAACCGAGTTCGTGGATAGGTAAGATGCTCTCATATGGAGACCGTCTCATACTTATTAATTCGGTTCTATCTAGTACCGATGTTTTTTCTATATTTTTTTGAAATACCTGTTAGGGTACGGAAAAGATTAGATTTTTATAGATCCCGCTTCTTCTGGCAAAGTATTATTACGAAAAAGAAGTATCGTTTAACCAAATGGAATATTGTTTGTCGGCCTAAAGATCAGGGGGGGTCTTGGGATTGTAGTCCTGGAAGTTAAACATAGGTGTTTACTTAGCAAATGGCTATTTAAATTATTAACGGAAGAAGGGGTCTAGCATGAGCTGCTTCATAATAAATATATCAAAGGCATCCCTTTGGCGCAGGTGGAGGCCAAACCGACTGATTCTCCCTTCTAGAAGGGGATCATGAAGGTTAAATGTGGGTTTTTTCATAATATAACTTATACTATTGGTGATGGTCATAGTATAAGATTTTGGGAAGACATTTGGTTGGGGGATACTTCATTAGCTGCTCAATACCCGTCTTTATATAATATAGTGAGATCTAAGAATGTGCTTGTTTGTAATGTTCTTTTGGGTGAGCATCCCAATATATCATTCAGGAGATCGTTGCTAGGTGAAAAATGGGACGCCTGGTTATATCTCGTTGAGAGGCTAATGGGGATATCTCTTTCTGATAGGCCAGATTCTTTTAATTGGAAGTTAACATCATCGGGTGTTTTCTCAGTTTAATCCTTATATGAGGATATTATGAATGGGAACACTAGGTTTTTTAAAAAATATCTGTGGAAACTAAAAGTACCACTTAAAATAAATATTTTTATGTGGTTTCTTTATCGTAAGGAATTGCTTACTAAGGAAATATGGCTAAGAGAAAATGGTTAGGATGTACAACGTGTATTTTCTGTGGTGATGAGGAGACGGTTAATTATTTATTTGTCACATGTAGTTTTGCACGTAAAATATGGAGGTTCGTTCATTTTACGTTTAGTATAACTCCACCTTTATCCGTAGCTAATTTGTTTGGTTTTTGGCTAAATGGGGTAGACAAAGTTACTAAAACTAGTATACGTATTGGTGTCGTGCTTTTCTTTGGGCAATTTGGAATTGCAGAAATGATGTGATCTTTAACAATTTGGAACCTTGTCATTTCTTGTAGGTGGTTCATCGCGCTACACACTGGATTCATATGTGGGCATATCTCCTCCCAGACGATCAGCGTGGATGTTTGGAAACTGGATGTGGCCGGCTGTTGGAGGTCATGCGGGCTATATTCAGGCAGGGTGGCTGGTTGCATTCTAGGCGTTTGCAACATGCATAGCATTCGATTGTTGAGGATTTTCGGCTGGCTTATTTTCTTAGCCACTATTAATTTTCGATGATTGTAATCTGGATGAATATACACGTTGAACTTTTCCTTTTTTAATATAATAAGCCGTGTGCATCTTCTAGATGCAGAGGCTGGGTTACCCATTTCAAAAAAAACAAGCCACCTACCACTGCTTACCGAAGCGCTTTGACTTTCCTAAATATGCGTAATTACTCCTCTCCTCCTAAGGCCTACCTGGTGTGCCTAATTTGTTTTGGCCATGAGTCACTTTGGTCGTATTAAACAAAATTTTAAACCATAGATTAAAAGAAAACAAAAATCAAAACCATGTATTAACAAACAAATTTTGGATCAAGCAATTATATGAATCCATTAACATGAAATATATCATCCAGTTTTTTATCAATACATTACTAAAAATTAGGATTTATTTACTAACATGAAATTTTGGGATTCATGTACTACAACTTATTTTTGGATCATGCATTAGCAAAAAAATGAAACCATGCATCAACAAGAATTTCGGATTTTATATATTGACAAAATATTATGAATCCCATGCATTTAACATGAAAACATGATCATATTTTTCATGCATGACCCTATTTTTCATCGATTCACAAGAATTAACCAAGAAAATCTCCATGCATTTGGATAAACAATTTTTCCAGAACAAGAAATCAGATCTGCAGCAAAAATTTGGATGAACACTTTTTTCTAGATTTTTGTATTAACAATTTCCTGTATAATTTTATGAACAAAAAATCTCTTATCCCAGTAGTAACAATTTTTTTATCTCGATGTATGAATTATAAGGAAATTATCAAACCATTTATTAACAAAAAAAATGTTGCATGAACCATTACGTGAACCGGTTTTTTTTGTTTTTGTTTATTTGGAGTAAAAAATATCGATGTAGTAAGAACCATTTGTCAACATTAGGAAGCAAATTTTATCACGTGAATTTATGAAACAAATATCAACCAATCTATAGAATCCATATTTCCAGATATACCATATCTCGTTATGGAACCAATATTAGTTCCCAGGTTTCGGTATAAAAAAAAAGATTTCCGGATATTAGTACACATATTTCTTATTCTAAAAAACCAGATGTACATCTCATTGTGCAAAGAATATTAGTTCTCGGGTCTCCGGATCTGAACATAACGTATCAAAAAATAAGTGCAATAATACAAGATCAAATCAACTACTCCCTCCATTCCAATGAATATGTCGCGCACGGTTTTCGAGATTTGTCTGTGACCAAGAATTAATCCATATATATAATAGTATTTGGTATAAATGAATATCATTAGAAAGTGTTTTTCAATATGAATCTAACAATGTCAAATTTGCACTATATAGTCAAGATATTGTTACTCAAACCTGTCAGTCAAAGTTTGTCATGAAATGCGTGTGCGGCTTATTCTTAGGAACGGAGGTAGTATAGAAATATAGGCTACTTGTGATCTTTTCACCATCCGAGAATTATTAATCATGTACATGCACAATATTTGACAAGCAAAATCTGTGGGAAACAAGAATCAGTGAGCGGAGAAAATTAACTATGAAGCACATCAAAAGATCTTGTCTCTAACAACGGACAAAATCAACGAATAACTTCCATCTCCATCGGATACAACCACAAAGAAACAAAATACTGCATGAATGCGGTAGGACGAATGTTGCAAGGAAAGAACTAAAAAAGAAAGGAAAAAAATAAGAGATCCAATTGGAGCTGCACGGACGCATGTTATGTGCTCTCCATCGATTTCTTAATGGCCGTCGCCGCCCCGTGGCCGCCTTGAGCCTGCAATCCTCCTCGAGCAGGCTGGCAGTCACAGCTTCGCTTCGGCAACAACATCGTGTGTATTTATTGGAACAATCAAGAAAAGGATTATTTCTTGCATCAAAGAAAAAAAAACTCGGGGTTGAGATGAACACAAAAAACCTAGAACCGGAACAAAAAATTAGTATCAACAAAAATATTTATAGCGGATAGATCCGGAGTAACGGATTTCGACGTCGGCGTGTCCTAGTTTTTTTATTTACTCACCATTTTTAGCATAACTTTTGCATTCGAACACGAATTTCGACGTTCTTTAACTCGTTTCTAAAAGGAGAAACAGATCTACATCATCGTGCATATTTTTCAAACTACATTCTTCAAAAATTCCATGAGAAAGAACGGAACAAACAAGAAACGGTTAACGGTTACCGGGTGTTGACCTATAAACTGGGTTTTTCTCCGGCGGGGCTAGGGGTTGAATATTGATAGACTATTGGTGTATCTATGATAAAATAGTTAGTTCTGTAACTAAAATTTTTTTTTCTAAAAATCATGAGCAAAGTACGAGTCACCTGTAGTTCAAATTTGACCCGTTTCCAACTTAATCGGCAGAAGCTTGTGTTTTTCAAAAGAGGTGGATGGTAACCTTTTTATAAGAAACAAAATTGGGTATTTGTACATATAACATGGTCTAGTATTTTTGAAAAATGCAACTCCCAAGTTTTGCAACATATTTGTGGTAGGTCCTTCACAAAAAAACCCAGTTTTGACACTCGGAAAATGGAAAATGGTTTTTTTATTCAATGAAAAGGAAAACTTCCTCTGTCAACATTGTCCGTGCTTCCAAGATGCATGTTTTTGTGGAATATGGGCACATCTAAAAAAACTATGTCATGGATTTGGCCATAACACTCGTTATTTAGGCCAAAATCCTAGAATGTTCGGGGGAGATAGCTCATTTTTGTGAACACATTTCAACACAACTTTCGTATTCCAAGTTTATTATTTTTGTTGGATACTAGGACATATATAATGACACCATGCGAAGGTCTTGCATTATTTTGGATTTTTATTGAGTTTTCTGGAATTTTCTAAGCCGGTTTCAGGGAAAAGTCAAGACGGCGGGCATGACCGTTCGTAGCTAGGGGTTGAATTTTGATAAACTCTTGGTGTGTCTATGATTAAATAGGTATTTGTGTACCTAAAAATGATTTTTACCAAAAATCATGAGCAAACTAGGATGGACCTATAGTTCAAATTTGATCCGTTTTAACTGAATTGGCAGAATATTGTGTTTTTTAAAAGAGGTGGATGAAAACCTTTTCAGAGGAAAAAATTTGGTTATTTGTGCATATAACATGGTATAGTATTTTCAAAAATTGCATCTTCCAAGTTTTGTAACATATTTATGGTTGGTCCTTCACAAAAAAAACCATTTTGACACTCGAAAATAGAAAATGATTTTTTATTCAATGAAAAGGAAAACCTCCCCCGTCAATATTGTCTGTTCTTCCAAGATGCATGTTTTGTGTGAAATATGAGCATATTTAAACAAACTATGCCATGGATTTGGCCATAACACCCGCCATTTGGCCTGGAATCCTAGAATGCTCGGAGGACATATCTCATTTTTGTGAACACATTTTTGACACAACTATCGTATTCCAAGTTTATTATTTTTGGTGGATACTAGGACTTAGATAATGATACCACGCGAAAGTCTTGCATCATTTTGAATTTTTTGAATTTTCTGAAATTTTCTAAGCCGGTTTCAGGGAGAAGTCAAGACGGCGGGCATGACCGTTTGTAGCTAGGGGTTCAATATTGATTAACTATTGGTGTATCTATGATGAAATAGGTAGTTATGTACCTAAAAATTATTTTTGCCTAAAATCATGAGCAAACTACGATGGACCTGTAGTTCAAATTTGACCCGTTTCCAGCTGAATCGGCGGAATCTTGTGTTTTTCAAAAGAGGTGGATGGAAACCTTTTCAGAGACAAGCAGTTGGTTATTTGTGCATATAACATGGTATAGTATTTTCAAAAATTGTAGCTCTCAAGTTTTGCAACATATTTGTGGTTGGTCTTTCAGAAAAAACCCATTTTTTGCACTCGAAAAATGGAAAATGGATTTTTCTTTTACAATGAAAAGGAAAAAAAAATTGTTTGCAACTTCACAAATCTAGGTCTATGTTTGTTTTCAATACAATTGTGCTCCACTTTTCCATATCTTGGCACATTCCAACATGGTTTGCTCATTTGGTGCCCAAGATTGGCCTTTTTTTCTAATCGATATAGATATATTATTTGTCAAATTTCGATATACGGATTTATAGATATGAATTATTCAATATTAAATAGAAAAGGAAAAAAAATGTTAATTAGTAATTAAATTCAAGATTATTTGAATTCAAGATTTTATTAGTTATTATTTTTATTTAAATAATTGTTTGAATTCACAAAATAAAATAGTTTGACATGATGGTCCAAGGGTTAACAGGATTGATCGGATACTATTGTCAGCAAAACATCTGTTGTTTCTAGACAGCTCACAAGGAAGGAACAAAGAAGTTAAACATGATGGGGCTAGAGCAATCTGAGGATGGGTGACCGACCGGGAAGCGTTACTAGAAGTGAGTAATTTGGATTAAAATTAAAAATACTTAGAAATTAAGATAAATATGACTATAGTGTGATTAAGTGGTTAAACAAGTGAAATAAAAAATTGCACGAAAAAAATTCAAAAATAAAATTGATTTTTTTTTTAAAAAAATTGGCCTACCTATACGCCAACGGCTTTTTCGTCGGCGTAGCCCAGTTTAGCCCGACGGGTTTTATACGCCGACGGCCGCTAGGCTACGCTGACAAAGCAAAACTCCGACGGGGCATACGCCGACGGCCACCGTCGGCCTACGCGTACGCCGATGGGGAACGTGTCTACGCCGACAGGGTCAGGCCGTCGGCGTATTGAACGTGTCCTGTAGTGTAGGGGGCTTCGAACTGGCGCCCCCGTGGCCGGATTCGAGATATCGAGCGCCAGATCCACGCCTGTCCCTAGCTCCAGATCGCTGCAGGTCGCCTTTCTCCCCACTCTGTCGGTGGTCTCGTCCCTCCACTCAGATCTGTTCGAACAGATGCATGACTGGATTTTAGGGGAGGGGTTGGGACAGGAAGGAGTGGCACATACGGAACTTGAGGAGCTAAAATGCTTCAATCTTGCCTGTTTTTGGATATGTCACTTGTGGATCTTTGCACTTCAGATGCCCTTGTTGGAGGCTGTACGACCATGAGGCGTATGACAGGGTGGAGTGGAAATTTCTGAGACTTATGATGATTCACCTGGGTTTCGATGTGGAATGGGTAAATCTGATTATGGCTTGTGTTACGGCGGTGAAATATAAAGTGCGGATAAATAGCTCACTATCAACCCAGTTTTTCCCCTCCCGCGGACTGAGGGAAGGAGATCTGTTATCTCAGTAATTATTCCTCCTATGTGTTGAGGGGTTATCAAGCTTAATTTTTTTTGAGGAGAGGGAGAATAATTTGCAAGGTATAAGAGTACGTCGGAATACCCCGTCAGTGTCAGTCTCACACCTTCTGTTTGCTGATGACTCGTTGATTCTGATGAACAGGAACTAGTCTAAAAAGTGTACTGGATAATTATTGTGCGACGTCAGAACAATTGGTGAGTGTTGCTAAATCAAGCATATTTTTTGTCCGAGCACGCCGTTGGACATATGATCTGAGGTGTGTACAATCCTGGAAATCATAACGCAGGCAATCACGGATAAATATTTAGGACTGCCACCATTGGTTGGGGTGGATATGTCGGACTATTTTCAGCACATTATTGATAGAATTTGTAAACTGGTGAGTGGGTGGAAGGAAAAGCTATGCAATGTCGGTTCTTAAATTCCCTAAACCGATCTACAAAGGGATACTATCATCAATGTCCCAATTCTGGTAGGGAGATGATAACCAACAAAAGCATATACATTGGTTTGCATGGTGGAAGATGTGTACTCCAAAGAAATAAGGTGGGATGGGGTTTAGAGATGTTGAGAGTTTCAACTTGGCTATGTTATCAAAGCAAAGCTGGAGACTATTATATGAGCCTGATTCTTTATGTGCCCGAGTTCTAAGGGCAAAATACTACCCTTCGGGGGATATTCTAAACTGTGCTTTGAACAAGGGTTCCTATACTTGGCAGAGCATTTGGGCTGGGATTGAAACTTTCAAGAAAGGGCATATTTGGAGAGTGGGCAACGGAGAGAATATCAATATTTGGGATGACTATTGGATCCCTAGTAGTCCAGATAGGAAAATAACGACAAGGAGACATAACATTGTCTACACAAAGGACTCGAAATTAATTGATGCAGAATCTCTCGCACTTGGGATGAGGAGATCATTAGGGACATTTTCTGGGCTACGGATGCGGAGAGGATAATCCTCTCACTGTGGGCATGAAGGAGGACTTTATTTTATGGCACAAAAACAAGAATGGATTTTTTCGGCAAAATAGGCATATCACCTTGAGTGGAATCATCAACGTGGACGCAAACTACAACGTATGAGACCGGTAGATTCTTCCACAATAAACCCGGTGTGGAAAGCCCTTTGGTTTACTAGGGTTCCAGCCAAAGTCAAAGTTCATGTTTGGAGAGTCTTATGGGGAGCTATACCTTGCTATGGGGTGCTGGCTAACAGGCATGTCCCAATATCCAGTCAATGCCCGATGTTCTCTCTGGATTGTGAGAGTGTGAACCATGCTCTGTTTAATTGCAGCAGGTCCAATGATGTTTGGGGGGGATCTTGGGATGACGACAGTTCTGGAGGTGGTTATGGTGGTCGAAATCAGTGGCACGCCGATCCTCGAATCCCTCCTACTGGATACGGATGCTGCGCCGGCAGCACCTGACAGCGGTGGCGGTGTGGCATATTTGGTGGGAGTGGAGGAAGGCTACATACAGTGAAGATCTACAGCTCCCTACTCGTTCGGCACACGCAATTCTAACACTATCACTTAATTATGGGATAGCATTTAAAATAGGTAATGGGCCAGTCGAGAGACACGGATGGAGGAAACCCACGGAGGACCTAGTAAAACTTAATGTTGATGCAGATTTTGTTTAGGAGACAGGCTCGGGAGGGACATGTTCCATCCTTAGGGATCACAATGGAACATGTATCTCTGCCGGAAGGTGGCCTCTCGAACATGTTGGGGACGCACGCACGGCGGAGAATTGTGCACTCCGGGATGGTCTTCTACTAGCAGGACAAGCTGTGTGCAATAAACTCCTTGTTGAATTAGACCGTTCTGAGGTTGTCACCACCATGCAAGACGGGTGGAACTCGCTTGGTGCGGTAGAGGAAATTTACGAGTGTACGTTTATTTGTAGAAACTTTTCACGTGTAGTTTTCTCATTGCCCTAGGGAAGCCAATTTAGTGGCAGATCATCTAGCTAAAATGTATGAGGTAGGCCACGGTGTTTGGCATGGAGATCCTCCTGATGAGCTGAGACTTGTAATAGATAATGATGTAACAATTGTGTGATACAAGGCAGCATGTTTTTTACGCACTCTTTTCCTTACCAGGGTACATACGGGGGCTGGAAGATTTTTAATGAGGTGGCTTGCTTGCTTAATATATTTTTCTTACTTTCAAAAAAAGAGGCTGCAAATAATAAAACCATGAGCTTGTGTCATGGGGAAATTGCTAGCCAGAAGGTAGTAGAAGATAAAGGGACCCACACAGAATGCCTAAACTTCCCATGAGTTACGGCTACGTTTTTGTATAGCTAAACTATATTCCGAGCAATAGAAGTACACGGTGTGAGGCCCACCACAGGAAAGTGTGTTCACACGGGCAAGGTCGTCAAAACTGATGCACGAATCTCCAACTACATTAGAAGGCCAAGATTAGCCAGGGTCGTCCATCTAAGTGTGGTTGTGCATTTTCACATTATGTTGTGTCAATGACGTGACTCTATCTGGCCTTGCCACTAGAAACAATTGGATTAGTGGTGTGCCACTATATAGCCACGCCATCCATGATCTTTTGAAAAACAAGAAGAATAATCTTTAACTTTTGGCGCCATTTCTAATAATAGAAAAAATTTCTCGTGGTCGGTGACGTTTCAATAACTTTGCACATGATTTCTAAAACGTCGCTGATAGTCATCCATGACTTTTTATGCGGCAGAAAAATCAATTCAGTGATCGAGTGTCATCGATGATGTTTCAACAGTTTTGTTGCCCCGAGAATGTCGAGAGAGTCACCGACGTTTCGGGCAAATAGTCTATCTTGTGCATCTATCCAACAGTTTAAACTAAATCAATTATTATAAATTAAAAAAAGACAACTAGGAAAATCAAACAAGCATGGTGTGAAGGAGAGGCTCACCGAGAGCGATGCCAGCGTGGCAGCGGAGTGTCGAAGGAGGCGGCAACAGAGCGGCTGTGGAGGAAGACGAGGCAACGACATCAGTGGCGGTGGAGACGGTGCAACAGAGGAAGAGGCGGTGTCACAGAAATGGATCTCGCCGCATACATTCTCCGCCTAGGCATGGGCCACATTGTAGCATTAAGCTTACCAATGAAAAGTGGGACCACCCAGCCAAAGGGGCCCAAGTACCACTCACTCTAGGCCCAATAACGACACGTCACCATCAATCCAAGACAACGAAGCGCCATCTCGGGGAAGGACCTATGGCCTTTCTCAGGAGTACCATCTGAGACCTCCTTCTCAGCTCCTTAGCCGAAAGGACCCACAACACGCTGGTCAGCTAGGGTACCCTAGAAGGAGCTTTCTCTCTAAATCGAGGCATGAAGATAAGATCCAGGGTGTGGCATGGAGGACATGAAGATGGAATACTAGGTCAAGGCTAAGCACATGAAGGTGAGACAAGCTAATTTCCCTGTTAGAATAAATTCTTACGAGATTATATTAGAGGGAGAGTTGCACAGTGAAACATCCAAGGAAGAGGTACGTTCTACATATACGGATTGCATGCATAGTCGTTGATTTTAACTTATGGCTTCACTTTCTCGGTCGTACCTACTCCATATATGGTAACTAGAAAGATACCCCGCGCATTTCTGCGGGAATCTCTTTAGAAATTACAGAATATTATAAACAAAAGTTTATAAGAGATGTAATACATATATTTTTTAAGTGATGCAAATTTTAATTTATCATAGTATATATATTTTTAAATTATTAATATGGATAATTGTATGGTTTAATAATGGATAATGTGTAGCTTACATGTAGTGATTAATAAATATAAGTGGAGATGACATGGACAATTGATTGGCTAGAAGAATGGATGATTTGGATAGCTTGCATGTTGAGATAGAAAAATCATTAATGCGTGTTCGTAGTGTTTTGCTTTATAAGAAGTATAGATAGATATGAGGGTCATATTTGAGCACAACTTGTTCATTTCTTAATCAGTCTCAAGTTGCATGCTCCTTCATTTAACCGATATGGATAGTTTTGCTTATTGCCATCCATGCAAGTTGCCATAATTGAAGCTTTCTTCCTGATGATCGAGTTCGACTTTCTATGACGACGGATGCATCTTTTTGTCCCACGTCCCAAGTTGCATCATTAGAGACTCGGTTTATGTAATTTGCATGACCCAGCGTAGAAGACGTATCGGCTAGTGTCCCCTTAGCGGTTAATTGTTTTCCATATTTGCTAGTGGTTGCACTGTTATCGGATATATATAAGGGCAATAGGGCACGTATAGATATGTCTATATCATCTTCAGACCTGCCAGCTTCATCTTAATTAGTGCAGGACCTTGACCGATCCCCAAGTCTTGTCCTAACTACTTAGGTCTGACAAGTCGTTTAACTATTCTATAGCATATATTTCATGAGGTCTTTGTTGTGCATCATGCATAATATAATCAAGTTTGGGCGTTTAAATATTCTGATGCCTAATCATGTATTAACTGATGATTCATCTATGCTTTACGAATGGTCATGTCAAGTCGTTTTCAAAGTTTATAATTGGCGTTCACCAACTGCAAGAAATCTTCATCAGCAACCTCGCACGCTACCCACGACGAAAGACTCGTTGTGGTCATACGGGACATGTTTATTACATCCATTCACTAATATTTGTGGCTACTTAATTACAAGTTAAGATTGTTTAATTAACCTATTTTATTGGTTGAGTTAATTATTATATAAGGCTGGTCACAATGGCCAGTAACTAAGTAGTAACATCAGTGCCACGTAGGCAAAAAAGATGATGTGGCATATAATTAATGAAGAGAGAGATGAGAGTGATAACTAGCTATGTTACCGTAACATCACACATTCCAATACACAATGAGTCTATAGACTAATTAATATGGCACTACCCATATGTTACTTCTCACTATGGAGGTAGTAACATAATCTAGGAAAACGTGTATATTACTAATCTATGTTACTCCCCATTGTGACTAGCCTAACGGGTTTTGGCATGTTTTGCATCCAGCTACTACACATGTGGACTTATTGAGGGTGTGAAACAAAACAAATCACCTTACCACATAACCTAACATATAAGCTAATAGCTGCGCAAAAGCTCTTCTGTATCATATTTCCTAGAGTAGGTAAAATTAAAATTACACACAAAAAAGAAATGTATAAGTTGTGCTTTGCGCTTGTATAACTATGGATGGAATAGCTAGTTGTCGCTTCACGGACGATCATATATAGTTAAAAAAATATGGAAGTTCTAGCATGGGTCAAACGACATGTCTTTAGTCGCGTGGTTACGCATCCTGTATATCCTGCCGATGGTTCGATGTGCGTCCTGCGTAATATAACCAAGTTTTGGCGTCTTGTGGTTTAAATATTCTGATGGCTAATTATGTACTCACTGGTGATTGATCTATCTTTTACAAATGATCATATATCAAGTCGTTTTCAAACTTTATAATTAGTGTCACCAGCTGCAAGAACTCTTCGTCAGCAACCTCGCACGCTACCCAGAGCGGAAGACTCACTATGGTTAAACGAGACATGTTTACATGAATTCACTGGTATTTGGGATTGGTTAATTATTACAAGTTGAGATTGCTTGATTAACCTATTTTATTGGTTGAGTTAATTATTGCATAACGGGTTTTGTCATGTTTGGCAGCTATTACATATGTGGACTTATTGAGCGTGTGAAAAGGAAACAACTTACCTTATCATATAGCCTAAAATAAGTGCCCATAACTAGACCTTAATATGGTCACAGAGTCACAATGCTCCATTATCCCGTTATTTAACGAGTTGGCTGACAAAGATTGGTTTGGTGAGATGACTCCATTTAGTGGAACGTATCATAACGGACATACCTCAAGTCGTTCAATGGAAAGGGATCAGCTTCCCATTGATTTCACCTTGATTTCGGTCCTTAGGCCTTCCGTAATGATAGTATCTTGGCACAATATTATAGGCAAAATGCTGATATGGCACTATATTTAATGAGGAAAGAGAAGTGTGTTGTATTTTATTTAGGATACGACTCTTCCACGGTATCATAGGAAAAATAATTTGTTAGACCAATCACATATTAGTATGAGCCTAAAATCATTAAATACATGCTTACTAAGATACAACACTTAACGTATAATGCATTAAGATGGTTGTATCTTATAATCGTGTACTACCTAGGATACCACGCTAGGAGATGATGCATTACGGAAGGGCTTAGATTCCGCAAACGCATGGTGGATTCAATTCTTCTTATCATTTGTTGAGAAAAGAAGGCCATGCTGCTAGAGAAAGTGACGCAAAATAGATGATAAGAATCTTGGTTTGACCGCTTATACAATTTTTTACCGGATGTGAGATAAGTTTTCCCCATTTCTGTTGCTATTAGAGAAAGTCACGCTGAGTCTGACACCTATGTGTTCTTTGGTCCGGGAAGAAGCTTGACAACCATCCGTTTCAGTTAGTTTAGCCCGCTTCTTTTTATAGTTAGTTACTTCTATTTCACATCGGTGCAGTTAACCTATGCTTCCATTTAACTTAATTAGTTAACAAGAGATGGCACATGCGAAGTATGCAAAAAAGATTGTACAGGTAGCACCTTTACTGGATCTAGTTTTAGTCTTTATCTGTAAGAGTGTCACCGAAAGTCAGTGATAAGAAAATAATTCTGCTTGCACTTCATTTTTGTTATTAATCTGCATATGTGTGTATGTGATTTTTTTTATATATTTCTCTATTGTACTACAGATTGTCTCATGCAACATTCTCCTTGCATTCAACGAATCAGTAGGCAATATTGTGATGTTCCATGCTCTTGTGAGCACGTATAACATTGTTGTGTAAAAAAGACGGAGCAAAACCAGGTTTCACGGTGAAATATGGGAATAATTTGTCACACTGAGCAATCTCAACACGGAAGAACTACTAGTTTTAACTACGTCATGACCATGTCCTAAGATCTCTATTGCTATGAGGAACTATGTCATCCATTAAGAAGACAGTCATAAGGAAGCTTCGGAGAGTGGTTCTGATGAGGCCTCGATTAGATAGCGACGAAGAAACCAATGACCTCATATTGGAGCTCTTGATCAGATAATCTAGCTATAGCTTCATCGATGAGTTTGTCTGATGAACAATATTATATATTAATAGATGTTTGTGTGATATGTTATCTTCTATAATTGGTAGTTCGTTAATAGAACATAATCGGATCCTTCGGAAATTGTCCGTGAAGGTACGGAAATTCTCCAATATGATTATTCTATGGCCGTAGGGAGCCGTCCATTAATTACAAGAGCCTCTCATACTCATGTCGTTATAGAAGGCCATTTTGTCCGACCGTCTCTAATAGTTTAATTATTAGATATGGTTGTTTTTTCTATCCGCCTAAGTTATCTAATGGCACCTACATTAGAGACCATGGGGTAGAGCCGGTTGGCATAACCGGTTCAAGGCTATGTAAGTGAAATGAATCAAATGTGAGATTTTGTACCAATGAACTCCTTATGTTCATAGATAAATGGATGTGACTATATCAGTGACGAATACTACGGGTGACGGGATAAAATATTTATTGTAGTATCCCTTTTTTCTCTCCCTTGCTCTAGACTAGCAATGGATCTGTTTAGCCTAGAATTCTGCCTGCTCTCCTTCTATTCGTCCTCCCCTTGTGCTAGTTACTAGGTCCTCCCATTATAGTCAAAGGGGAAGCCAACGGTGGTCACGCAGAAGAACTAGTCTGTACATCTCATTGGCGGGGGATGTTCAAATTTGCCTCGTTGATTAGCTCTGTGATATGTACAAAACTGATCTATAGTATTTTATTGTTCCATATTTGTTTTATATCAATGCACAATATTTTTACTATAATTTTGCATCATTTTTAGAAAATTTTCCGGACGAAACTATTGACAAGATGCCCACCCGCTAGTTCATGTTTTCTGTTGTTGTTGTTGTAATTCAGTAAATCCTCACCGAAAAATTCTGAGAAAATCCGAGAAAGGGCAGAATATCTATTTCCTCATCAATACAAAGACGAAGTCCGAAGGGGAACGAGAGGGGCGCCACCATGACCTAGGCGACCTGAGGGCGCTAGCTGGGGTGGGTTCGCGCCCCCTACCCGCTTGTGTCCCTGGGACACATACTGGGATCCCGTTTCGCCTATAAATTCCTTCTGACCTAAAATTTCGGGGTGGTATCTATTTTCCACGAAATCGATGATGAGCCACCATCATCTCGAAAATCCCATCTAGGACTTTTTGATCCCTGCCCCGGCACCCTTCCGTAAGAGGGAATCATCACTGGAGGCTTTTCCATCGTCATGATTGCCTCCATATCCATGCGTGACTAGTTCATCTTTGGACTATGAGTTGATGTTATATTGTGTTCCTGAATGTTCCCCAATATGTGTGGTTGCTTTGGTCAATTAGTCACATGCATGACGAGTGATAGAAACGTCTAAGGGAGATGATGTGATGTTGCGACTAAGGGTAAAACAATGGTATTTACTTCTACCTTAATTATAAATATTTCTTAAATTATGTATGGTGTTTAATACAATTATCCGTTGCTTCTGCAACTTAATACGAGCGAGATGAATGCTGGATAGAGGTATCAAGGTGGATTATTAGTTATAGATGCATGTTGGATACCATTCTATATATGTTTGACGTAATGCCTACATGAATACTGAGTGAACATTCTTTTGTCATAATAGAATTGTTACACCCTCGTGATTTTTCAGTTAGCCACATATAATTTGTTCATCCAAAATGTTTATTGTTCCATTCTATTTTTATTGCTTCCAAATAAACCATATGTTTAATTCTCTCGTTAACAATAAGACGGAAAACTTGACAACCTTCTCAAAAGTTGGGGACAAAGGGGAGTTTATATCTTGTGTGCAGGTCCACGCGCTTCATCACGCAAGTGGTTTTCTTGCGCCTTGCTGATTGTATTTGAAGTTCTACTGGATTGATAAGCTTGGTTTCTAAATGAAGTGAACTTGCTCCTACGCTACATCACGCCTTCCTTTTCGGGTTTCCCAACGAGCGAGTAATTCACGCCAACGAATAATCACTGTGCACTCGTCGAGGTTGTTGATGGACAAAAGAGGGGACTAAGAATTCCGAGCTTTTTTCTCGGTCAGATCAACCATGTACGGACAGTATCACAATGATATATTCTTTAATCTATCACTTGGATTTAGTACGCGTAGAAAAACTACTTATTTCAGGCGCGAACTAACGATTTCAATTCCCATATAGGAGTAAACCAGAAAAGGAAGTTTATTGATTCACATCCGCCAGAAAACATGGTCTAGCTATTTCTGAAGTTTTGTGCTACTTCAATAACAATAACACTGCATGAGAGAAGTCCAAAACATAACTGAAACAAGATAGGAAATTAAAGGGAGCCAAACTTCATGCATGTACTCGTACGTAGGATGCTGGAGATGTTATTACATTGAAGAGGAGATGTAGCTAGGATGATCCAAAGAGTGGGAGATGTTGTGGAATGCCCTGACATGGTCCTCCCTGAGGGAAATGCAGACGTCGACGTCGCCGGTGGTGACGCAGGAGGGCACGAAGACCATGAGCCCCTCGACCGGCAAGTCGGGCAGCAGGAATGCGGTGGGGGGCCCGCTGCCCAAGTCAATTTGATGGAACTTGAACCCCAGCCAGCTGTCCACCTCCAGGTTGGGGTAGCACATGGTGCCGGCAGTGGCCGTGAGCTCGCCCCTGTCCCTGTGCGCGGCCCCGAAGTCCACGAATGACTGGATGTACTCGCCGTTGATGCGTGCCACCGCGTTGCGGATGGCGCCGACCACGCCGCCGTAGCTCCAGCGCAGGACGTCCCGGGCCTGGAGCCTCGGGAAGGCCCACAGCACCATGTTGCCGACCAGGTCCATGGGCACGGGAGGGTCTGCCCTGCCCCTGCAGTTCACGGCCACCCTCACCACCGTGAACTCGTCGGGCGCCAGGCCGCGCGCCTCGGTGCTCCTCTTCCACAGGTGAGCCAGCAGGCACTGGAAGGTGCTGCAGGGGCCGCCGACGCGGGCCTTAAGCTCCGCGACGAACTCCGCGCTGTAGGTGTAGCGCAGCGTGATGGTCTTGAGCTTGCAGAGGGACAGGGACAGGGGTGCGGCCCTATCTTCCCCCTTGAACTCGATGGACCCGTGGTCGAACACCGGCGTGGGCACCGTACGTGGCACGCCGGTGGTCGCACGGTCCAGGAATGGAGACGGGGCGGTGAAGTCCATGCCCTGCCGAACTGCGCTCGCCCATGTTGTCAGGAAGTTGCTGATCGAGTGGCCGTCCACCACTTGGTGGTGAGAGCAGAAGCCGATGGCCAGGCCGCCGCAGCGGTACCGGTTGAGCTTGATCTGCATTAGGGCCACGCGGTTGTTGTCCTGTCCATATATAGCCAGCTAGACGAATGCAGCCGAGGTCGATCTAATAATAATAAGAATAAGGAAGAAGAAGAAGAAGAAAAACTAGTTACCTCCGGCAGTGTCGGCGGCGGGTACAGACCCTCGTTGTTGGCACAAACGGTCGACATACGGGCGGGGACGGCGGCCTCCAGGACAAGCACACCCTCGTCGTTGATGTGGAGGCAACGCCTGCCTCGCTGGTCCACGGCGAGTCGTCCTGCCAGGTGAGGGTACAGCGCTATGCTCCGGCCCAGGCCCTCCTTGAGCGCTTCGTTGGATGGCGTCGGCGCCGGGTACACCAGCATGGTGGGAACGAAGATGTCGTAGGCGGCGCGGTCGAACAGGGTCAGCGGGACCATCTCGCCGGCGAGAGGGTGCGGCGTGGAGTACAACGGCTTCACCATCGTGCTTCTCATCGCCATTACTAATTTCACAAGGTGTCGTGTCGTGGGAGGGCGTGGACTGGCATACACCGCACTACATCTATATTTATAGAGCCTCCCCCAACAATTAATAAAGAAAAATGTTTCTATTAGGCCGAGCTAGACCGCCCTTCCTTAGGTCGCTTTTCCTCCTTGCGCTGCGGAGCAACGTGGCCAGCATCTTGGGCCTTCTGCGCGTACGTAGCTGGCCCAATTAGCATTAATTTCGTTTGTGTAGCCCATTTATGTGTGTAGATAACCCACCGCAGTAACTAGGAGTAGCCACATATACTAAGTGTTTTTACCATGTTCGGGCAATGTTGCGTACGTACTAAAATTTTGTAACAGTTTTGCCCAAATTTTGTTGAGAATGCACAAACAAGATGTTGCAATTTTTTTTCTAGATGTTTTTCTAGACAAATACATGTGTATTTATAATTCATTTTGGAATGATATGTTTATGCGCTCATTCATATGTTGTAAATATGTAATTTTTTTGTTGGTACCGTCTTACCTTTCTGTTGAAATAGGTGATGATTTTTGTTACAACTGAAACAGTGACAAATTATTTTGTTGCTTACCAACTTTTCTAATTGGTGCAAATACTTTTTTTGTTGCAATAGGTTATGATTTTTGTTGAATTGTTGTAAATTTTTTGTTGCAACGCAATAACATATTGTTTAACTATTATTTGTAACATTACTTATCTTTCGATTTTTTTGAAATAATCTGTTGCAATAATTTTTTTTTGTATACAGAACAATAATTTTTGTTGCAATGGTATTTTTGCTGTAATTATCAAGATGTTCGGGGGCAACGCAATATACCTTTTCGTTTAAGTGAGGCTGTTGTGGAGTGCGGGTTCTATATCCGAAATCTAGGGGGGGCAAAATATAAAACCGCGATTTGCTGATTTGTCACTATTGGATGATGATCTGACGGCACACGAGGGGACCTAAGATTGCCCAATCTTAGGGCGACCTACGCCTAGCACGCTCCATTAATAAATGACCTTTCATCTGCTGCATGGACTCCTGCCGCTAATCCTAAGTTCCTAAGAGCATCCACAACGCGAATCTTAAATGTCGATGCCAGGATTCTTATCCCGGTTGATAGGTAGTTGCAGCTAATGATCCTGGGCGCCCTGCGCAATCTTTTGCGTCCGACGCTAATTGTTTTTGGCCTGCTCGTGCGTGGAAAGTAGGCTAGTTGGAGCGCTCAAACAGGAGCCCAGCGCTACAATGGTGGGCGCTTCCCCACGTATTTTATTTTCTTAGATTTAATTTTGTTGCTTAAGCGTCTAGTTAAGTGCCAATGCATTGTGGATGCTCTAACAGGCCTTATGAATTATCCTATTATACCAGGAATGGCATTTGGGCGTCGGTGGTGAGGTGGAGGTCGGAGCAGTGGTGGGCGACCACGACGGGCCGAGTTTACCGACCTGTAGGGACACTCTCCCTCCGCGGAGTAAGATAGGGTCGTCGCTGGTGGCCGCCGGGTCACGGACAGGGGCACGGGCAGAAGCCTATGCACATCAAACCCTGCGCACCAGCTAAATGGCCACGCTCCATTTGATTGGCACATTGAAAGTAAAGTATAGGCACCTAGAGGGGGGGGTGAATAGGTGCTACGACCAATTTTAATTTTTCTTAAGATTTAGGCTTGACAAGAAGGTAAATTCTCTAGATTATGCAACTAGGGGTGAATTTACCTATATGACAAGGCAAGCAATAGAGACAACTAAAACAACACTTAATGCAACTAGTACAACAATAAATGTGACAAGTACTAGAAGTAAATAGGGAGGAACGAGATAACCGATGGAAGCACACGGAGACACGATGTATTCCCGAGTTCCTCCTTGTTAAGGGAGTACGTCTCGTTGGAGGGGTGTGAGCTCGCCACGAAGGCCTACTCAACGCCACAAAGGCCTCACCCTATTCTCCGATGAACTTCGCCACAAAGGCCTAGTTCACCTTCCACTATAGAACCCCTTTGAGGCGGGGATCGAATCCTTTACAAACAAGTTTGGGGCACACACCCACAACTTAATTGGGGGCTCCCAACACTCACAAATCACCAATGAGTAGCAAGAAGCCTAGGTTCTCCACATGAGGAAACCCTAGGCCAAGATTCCTCAAGCAAAGGAGAGGGGAAATGAAATCCGGTTGGTGAAGACGTAGATCGGGGCCTTCTCCTTCAATCCACCAAAGATCTAGGCTTTTGGGTGGTTGGATTCGGAGATCTAGCAAGGTGGTTGAGCTTCAACAATGGAGTCTTTAAGTCTGGTCGAGCTAACTTGAGGTTGGTGGAGGGGAGGGGGTATTTATACCCCCCATAAATGCAAAGAGCCGTTGGAGCTTTTCTGGCGAAAGTCACACCGGAGACTCCGGTGTAAAGACCGGAGACTCCGGTCTGGGCCGGAGACTCCGGACAGTTTCCGGTGTCACAAATCTTCAGGGAAAATCCACTCCGGAGACTCCGGTCTGGTGGACCGGAGACTCCGGTCTTGGTGCTTCGAATATGCAGAGAGTATGTCTGTGGTCTTGCGATCGAAGGAAACAAATACTCACACCGGAGACTCCGGTAAGTATCCGGTAAGACTCCGGTGTGGGTTCAGTGCGCGACACCACCAAGTCCTTAGAGAAAAACCTGAAGAAAAGCCCACACCGGAGACTCCGGACAGTCTCCGGACACTCTCCGGTGTGGGTACAGTACGCGACACCAGAATTTCCTTAGCCAAAATCCCTGAGCAAATATCCACACCGGAGACTCCGGTCTGGTAGACCGGAGACTCCGGCCTGGAGAAAATTCCAGAGAGCAGAGATATTGGACAACAGCTCCTTTTTGTACCTCATCACCACAAATGATAATATGTTGAAGTAACCCCTGAAATACATCAAACACCTATTAGATTACATGTGTTGTTAACAAACACCAAAACAAGATGATTTAAGCGCGTTTGCACTTTCAATCTCCCCCTTTTTGGTGTTTGATGACAACACACATAAAATGGCAAATAGATCATAGCTAGGCTTTGTTTGTAAAAGATAGAGCACTCACTAAGTGAGCTCCCCCTATTTTTCACAAACAAAGCCCCACTTGAACAAACATTAGTGAACAATTACAAGTAGTAGAGACAAGGATATGATAAATATAAGATAGTTTCACGGTCTCTCACAAATAACAACCATAGTTCACTAAGCACTTAAAATCGAAATCAACTAGGATAGGGAACACAAGCCATAAGAGGCAAAACAAGTTCAACGACTTGTGTTCCGAAGCAAATAAAGCAAAAAGGAGAAGCCAAGCCAAAGCTACTTCTCCCCCTTTGGCATCGAGACACCAAAAAGGGGCGAAGAGAACACCGTGGTCCAACAAGCTCAGTCCTCATCCTCATAGTCCTCATCATCATCCTCCCCAGGTTCTGTGTCACCCTCATCATCATCAGCTCCACTCCCATCATCATCATCATCATCACCGGAGGCAAAGTCACCAAGGTCCTCATCCTCTGGATCATCCTCAGGCTGATCATCAACGAAGTCCTCCTCAATCTCCGGGGTCCTAGCACGGTGAGTCGAGGTGGAAGGAGCCGAGGTGACATCCTCAAAGTCACCCCAAGGAAACTGATCAATGTTCCACCCCTCATAGGACATAGTCACAGAAGCAGTGGGAGGGGTGGGTGGAGTGGTGGGAGGAGTGCCCATAGGAGGGGTAGCACCAAGGCCCGCATGGTCATGCAGCTTGGTGATCATCTTCTTCAGCTCACGTCTCTCCTTATAAGCCACATGGTTCTCCTTGTGCACAGCCACAGTCATGCAAAGAATGTTACGCTGGAACCACGTGAGCTTCTTCATCTCATCCTGCGTCTCCTCCCTGCTAGAACGGCGAGAGGGAGGATCGGCATTCTTCCTCCTCGAGCCAGAAGGTGCCTCAACATCCCCCATGGGAGTGTCATCATCAGCACGAGAGCGTCCGGACAGAATCTGGAGGGAGCCAACAGGGTGAACAGTATCGTGGGCTAAGCCAGGCAGCTGGTCAAGAATGAGCCTCATCACATATGGAGCATAGACAGGCACCTTCTTGATCTCAATCATAGCACAGTAAATCTCCTCCTTAATAAAGTGCATCACGTCAATCTCAAATCCCTCGCCATCAGGGCCGGCAAGGTGACACTGGAAAGCCTGATAAAGGAGGTTCACTAGGCCACCACGAATAGCATCAACGTTCCCCACCTTGGGAGCAATGTTGCAGCGAAAGAGACGAAGGCAAATGTTGTAGACCCTCTTCAGATTCTTGGCAGTGCCGCAGCTGGAGAGCTTGTCATACATAGGAGCCATGCGCTTTTTATCATAAGCAACTCCATGAACGTGCATACGCTCACCATTCCCTTCTCCCCAAGGGTAACCAAGAAGCTCAGCAAAGCGTTCCATGGACGACTCGCACTCCACTGTCCCAGACATCCACTTCATAGTGACCTTCTCATCTTCAGCAAGAGTGACAGTGGCAAAGAACTGCTGGATAATAGGAGGGTTGTAGTTCTGCTGAATGCCCACAAGCTGCTCGAGACCCAGCTTCCTAGTGATCCAGACTGCCTCCTCAAAGTACTCAGATCGTCCAAGTGCCTCTAAGTCAAGGACTTTCTGTGGACACACGGGTTGCCTGAACTGAGAATAGATCTCCTCCATGATCAACTCGGACTCCCTCCTCCAATAGTGGGCTGTATGAGCAGTGCGGGGCATCTCGAAGAAAGGACGACCCCTCATAAGCCTGTACTCCTTCTTGCTCAAGGAAACCACTGAGGATAAAGAATCATATCTTGCCTTCTTTGCAATTTCAGCATTCATTCTGCTTTCGTGCTTGTTTTTCTGACGCCTCTCACTCTCAAAGGCACCCCTCTGACCATAACGACCGGTGGCTTCATCAACAACCATATAGTTGCGGGAGTGAGGGCGAGACTTTCGCTTGACCACGGCCTTCAGGTTTTTTCCTGAAAACCAACACAAACAGAACAACAACAGAGAAAACAAGAAAAATGAGCATATATGTCCAATGAGGTGCAGAAACACTGCAGATGCACCAGCAGACGCATCTGAAAGAACCACACCGGAGTCTCCGGTCTGAGACACCGGAGTCTCCGGTCTGAGACACCGGAGTCTCCGGTCTGAGACACCGGAGTCTCCGGTCTGATAAACAGCAAGGTGCAGGGTTCTTAACAGAGGGTTCTACTGATGAATCTAAGCAAGTTCTACACACAAAAACTAGCCATAGGAAGTTCTACCAACAGAAAGTGCATCATCCCCAAAAAGGTCACCTAGGTTTTCAGATCTAGATGAAAAAACAGAGAACACACGAGGGGGAGAGGATGTACCCTTGCTTCCTTGGCCTGTCATTGTCTCTCCACGGATGGGAGAGGCAAGGGGAAGGTTGGGGGCGGAGGAAATCGCCCCGGGACGGCTCCTGGTGAAGGCGGCGGCGCTGCAGTGCGTTGGGGGGGCGTGGGGGAAGTGGGGAATGAAACCCTAACTTCCCTCAGCCCCCAGATTAAATAGCACTCGCAGCACACCGGAGTCTCCGGTGTTAACACCGGAGTCTCCGGCCTGACCGGAGTCTCCGGTATGGTACACCGGAGTCTCCGGCCTTTCACCAGAAAAACGACCCAAAAGAACATGTAATGCTCTAAAACACCAAATATGAGTTTTTGGCATGAAACTCAGAAGCAACTCAAGGAGGGAAAAATGTACTAAAAAAAACAATGAGAAGGAAATGAAGAACATCAAATGTGAGTACATCCCTTAACAAAAAATGCCAAAAGCTCGCAAAAAAAAAAAAAGAACCAATGCTCGACGGAAGAGGTTGGTGGCCTAGGCCACCATGTAAGAGTTTATGGTATGCAACCGCGAAGATATATCTTGGGGGCATTGCCATTACTCAACATTGAAGCTCACAATTCAACATTAGAAAAAGAGAGTTTACAATGAATTTTTGCTTTGGGCATAATGGGGGGAGGGAGAACCCAATGTGTTAGGATAACACTCCCCCTATGTCCATGCCTACATCTAGACTCAAAAGCGTTTCAACTATAGGGGTGTGTGCAAGATAGTCAAGTCAAGCTCCTTGAATCAATCACATTTAGCTCATTCCTCAAGAACAAGAATCTTGCATCATCAAGTGGCTTCGTGAATATATCCGCAAGATTGTCCTTGGTGGGCACATAACTTAGTGCAATGTCTCCTCTTGCCACGTGATCACGGATGAAGTGGTGGCGAATTTCAATGTGCTTCGTCCTTGTGTGTTGCACCGGGTTGTAAGCAATCTTGATGGCACTTTCATTGTCACATAAAAGAGGCACTTTGTCCAAATGGACACCATATTCCTTAAGAGTTTGCCTCATCCATAACAATTGGGTGCATGCACTAGCGGCGGCAACATACTCGGCTTCGGCGGTGGAGAGTGAAATGCAATTTTGTTTCTTCGAGGACCAACTTACAAGGGACCTACCAAGAAATTGGCAAGCCCCGGAAGTTGACTTCCTATCATCTTGATCACCCGCCCAATCGGAATCCGTATAACCATTGAGAGAGAATTGTCCCCCCTTTGGGTACCACAAACCAAATCTTGGGGTATGAACCAAATAACGAAAGATCCTATGAACCGCCACTAAGTGGCAATCCTTAGGAGCCGCTTGATACCTTGCACACACACCTACACTCAAAACGATATCGGGTCTAGATGCACAAAGATAGAGCAAAGAACCAATCATAGAACGATAAAGTTTTTGATCCACATCCTTACTCCCTTTAGGATTGCGTGATAGATGACACTTGACTTGCATAGGAGTGGTTTTGATCTTTGCCTCTTGGAAGTTAAATCTCTTGAGCATGTCTTGAGTATACTTGGCTTGAGAAATGAAAGTACCACGGGCCAATTGCTTGATCTCAAAGCCAAGGAAGAATTTAAGCTCACCCATCATAGACATCTCGAACCTGTCAGTCATAAGCTTAGAGAACTCATTATTGAAAGCTTGGTTAGTTGAGCCAAAGATAATATCGTCCACATAGAGTTGGCATATAAAAAGCTCTCCTTTTACTCTCTTGGTGAAGAGAGTGGGGTCAATCTTCCCAACTTCGAAACCACGATCATCTAACAACTCCCTAAGGTGCTCATACCAAGCACGAGGTGCTTGTTTGAGACCATAGAGAGCCTTGTCAAGTTTGTAAACGTGGTTAGGAAAGTTGAGATTCTCAAACCCCGGAGGTTGCTTGACATATACCTCCTCTTTTAGAGGACCATTCAAGAAAGCACTTTTCACATCCATTTGTTGTAATTTGAAATTATGTGAGGATGCATAAGCAAGGAGGATACGGATGGACTCAAGGCGAGCCACGGGCGCGTAGGTTTCATCAAAGTCAATGCCTTCAACTTGGGTGTAACCTTGAGCGACCAATCTTGCCTTGTTCCTAATGACAATGCCATTCTCATCTTGCTTGTTCTTGAATATCCACTTGGTGCCAATAACATTGTGGCAATCCTTGGGTTTCTCAACCAATCTCCAAACCTTGTTGCGCTCAAAGTTATTGAGCTCATCATGCATAGCTTCAACCCAATCGGAGTCCTCAAGAGCTTCAAACACTTTCTTAGGCTCCACCATAGATATATGAGCTTGATGCTCACAAAAATGAGCCAATTGCCTTCTAGTGGATCTTCTAGTTTGAACATCCTCCAAGACCTTGTCATCTTGGGCATCAATTAGCTTCAAAGCTCTTCTTATCCTATTGATGCGACGGGCTTCGATCTCCTCATTATTGCGAGGAGGAGAAACTTGATCATCTTGATCATTTGGGTCCCCATCTTGACCATCATGGCCTTCATCATCAACATTGTCAACAACAATATCTTCAACACTAGCTTCATTTTGAGAAGAGGATGACGAGGAAGAATGATCTTGGCCTTGATCTTGACTCGCATTAGTGAGAGGAGTGGGTACGACTTGCGGAGTCACTTGATCAATGAGAGGAGGGTCTTGAATATGTTCTCGGTTAGGTGTAGTGGTTGGCTCCTCGGCTTGATCTTCAAATGTAGAGGAGGGCTCCACTTGGGTAGAGCATAGTCCTTCTCGAGTCGCCATAAGGTGTCCCTCGATGGGGCGGAAGAATCCCACACCCATCCTTCCTATGGCTTCTTGAGGCATTTCAACATCTACATTTGAAACATGAAATTGCGCCACTTGGGAGCCGTCATTTTCCTCGAAAACCACACTACAAGATTCTATGACAATCCGTGAGGCTTTGTCATAGACTCTATAAGTGTGGGATTCGGCACCGTAACCAACAAAAATACCCTCAATAGTTTTGGATTGAAATTTCGACAACCTAATACCCTTGATCAAATAAAAGCACTTACAACCGAATACCCGGAAGTAGGATACGTTGGGCTTGTTGCCGGTGAGGATCTCATATGGGGTCTTGCACAAGCCTTTGCGGATGTAGAGGCGGTTGGAGGAGTGGCATGCGGTGGATATGGCCTCGGCCCATAAATATTGGGGAGAAGAGTACTCCGCCAACATGGTCCTTGCCATATCCAAGAGAGTGCGATTCTTCCTTTCGGCAACACCATTTTGTTGAGGGGTGTAAGTGGCGGAGTATTGGTGGCGAATGCCTTCTTCACTAAGAAATTCATTCAATGTATAGTTCTTGAACTCCGAACCATTATCACTCCTAATAGCCATGATTTGCACATTGTGTTGACGTTGCACTTCGTTGGAGAAGTCGATGATGGTTTGTTGGGTCTCACTTTTGCACTTGAAGAAATAAACCCAAGTGTATCTTGAGTAATCATCGACAATCACCAAGCAATACTTCTTGCCACCAAGACTTGCTTCGGGCACGGCACCAAAGAGATCAACATGGAGAAGCTCCAAGATCCTCTTTGATGAAATAATAGTCTTGGCCTTGTGCACAATGTCATGCATCTTCCCTTCAACACACGACCTACAAACACGATCCTTTGCAAAGGAAACATTTTCTTTTAGTCCAACAATAAGGCCACTTTTGTGAAGACTTTGCAAAGTTCTCATGTTGACATGGGATAGGCGGCGATGCCACAACCATCCCAAGTCCGCCTTCCCGAAAAGACACATTGCTTGAGTGTTGGTTGACTTCGAAAAGTCCACCACATACAACTCATTTTCAACATGTCCCACGTGAACGACGTCAAGAGTCTTGCTTCTCAAAAGGACCACAATATCACCATCAAAGAAGACGGAAAGACCCATCTTACTAAGAGAACGGACGGAAAGTAAATTGTAACCAAGGGATTCGACAAGCATGACGTTCACGATAGTGATATCGGGAGCCACCACAACCTTGCCAAATCCGGATACCTTAGACTTGGACGAGTCCCCATAGGTGACGGTTGCTTGGATGTCATTTGGTTGCAACTCCGTCACAAGTTCTTTGCTTCCGGTCATATGATTAGTGCATCCACTATCAAGAATCCATTTAGTCCCACCGGAAGCATAGTCCTGCAAGAGATCATTGACTCGAGTTAGGACCCAAGTTGGGTCCCTTCATGTTAGCAACAAGGGTCTTTGGAACCCATATAGTGTAGTCAATAAAACCCTCAATAGGACCAACATATTTAGCTTGCACAACACCATAATAATCAACATATAAGAAATGGTGTGGGTTGTTAGTTCCCGCGGAGGTGCTACGAGTAGTGTTGTCCCTCATGACATTGCTACTTGAGGCACCATTGCTTGCTTGTGCGGGTGTGCTATGAGTAGGATTGTCCCTAATGACAATACCACCCGAAGCAACATTCTTGTTCTTCTTCTTGTTCTTCTTCTTCTTGTTATTTTTCTTGGCTACATAGCCAAGACCTTGCTTGCCCACTTGTTGCCTTGGAGCACTCAATTGTGATCTAGAAATGACCACATTAGAGCTTGAGGCAACCACTTGTGGGGTGGCAAGCACCACCTTTTCAACTTGAGTGCTTTTTCCCTTGAGCCTTGCGAGCTCATCCTTCAACCTAGCATTTTCTTCAATAATATTTGCATGATCACAAGAAGAGGTAGAAGTGCTAGGATGGTTAAATTGAGTAAGTTGAGTTTGAAGTTGTTCATGCAACTCTTTGAGGGATGAGTGTTCGCTTTCCAAAGCTTTGTGAGCAATGGTTAGCTTTTCAAACTCCTCGGTTAGTTTACCATGACCAACCCCAAACTCTACTTTATCCTTTTTAGCCTTTTTATATTTAGCAATAGCAAGATCACGTTCCTTAATGATTTTAGAGACAAGTTCATTATGGGTAGTTTCAATAGTTTCAAGTTCATCTTCTAGAGAAACTCTACCATCATGTTCTTCTTCAAGAGTCATTGAGAGGGATGCAATTTCATCCGCATCCCTTCTCTCAATCTCACCTTTCTTCTCAAGAGACTCTTGGGCCTCTCCCAATTGCCTCATGAGATGCTCAAAGTACTTCTTGGTCTCCCCTTGCATGTTAGACATAAAACGGTCCAAAGAGGCCCTTTCCTCTTCTTCTCTAAGACTAGCAATATGTTCTAGTTCACTAGGGGTCTTAGAGTTAGGAGAAGATGATACCTCCGTGGTCTTAGCCATGAAGCACTTGGCATTGCGTTGAGGAAGATTTTCATTGGGGGATTCAAAGAGAGATGACGAAGATGGAGTGGAAGCAATAGCTAGAGCGGCCACTTCACTTGTGGTTTCTTCTTCTTCATCACTCCCGGAATCATACTCCTCTTGAGTCAAGAGCACAAACTTGGTGGGGGTCTTCTTGTTGAAAGGTTTCTTCTTGAAGTGAGGTTTCTTGTATTCAACCTTGGACTTGTCCTTGCGGATGAGCTTCCCGCTATGGTTCTCTCTATTCTCATAGGGGCACTCCGCAATGAAGTGGTACTTGTCTTGGCAATTGAAGCAAGATCTCACTCTTTGAGCCCCATCATTACCATACCGAGACTTGGTCTTTTCCTCAACAAATTTCTTGCCTTTTGGGGGATTGTTCCAAAATTTTTGCACGGTGAGAGCAATTAGATCCTTTAGAACGGGATCATATTCTTGTTCCTTCAAAGGAGGCAATGCTTCTTCACCATCTTCATCATTCTCAACTTCTCTTGCCAACACCTTGGCCTTCAAAGCAACGGAAGCTCCTTGATGCATCCCAATGGCCCTAGCACGGTTGTTAAGAGCATTCTTGGTTTGCACTTTGTAGGAGCTCAATTCTTGCATGACTTGGGTAGAGGTCATGATGGAGAAATCATGTCTCCCTTGAATGCTCTTCATATCCGTGCCCTCAAAAGGCATCACGGCAATTATGAACTTCCTCTTGATCCAAGCATCATCAATATGTGTTGCACCCGCATTAGAGAAAGCGGTGGCAAGAGATTTGAGCCTCCGATACATGTCAACGTGATCTTCTCCATCACGCATGAAAAATCCTTCGGCCTCATTGGTCAAGGTGTCATAGCGATTTCTTTGCATGCTTTCATTCCCAACAAACATGATGACAAGTGCATCCCATGTTTCTTTGGCGGTGGAGAAGTGTTGAAGATGCGGCATGTGATTGGGCCCCACGGCTTGATGAAGGATGGATAAAGCGGTGTAATTGAGTTGGCAATCTACAACCTCTCTTCTTGTGAGATTCTTGGGATCATATGGCTTGTATCCATCACGAGTGATTCTCCAAAGATCTATACAAGAAGAGTTCAAGTGAGTCTCCATGTAGTATTGCCATTCACGAAAAGAATATGCATCAATTTTAGGTGGATCTCCCCTAGGAATTATATGAGGAAAAGGAATGGGAGGATCGGGAGAATATGAGCCTTCTACGGCACGATATCCTTCCTTTCCACTCGCACCCTTCTTAGAGGATTGTTCGGCGGAAGCAGTTTTAGGTAGTTCACCATCAACCCCAATCTTGGCACCCTCCGTTTCCGGAGGGGATGAGTCGACCACCTCCGGTTCCTTGGTTTTGAGGAGTGTTGTCATGAGTAGACGCAACTCCTCAAATTTAGTGTCTATGGATGAGGTCAATGATTCTCTCAAAGCATTGAGATCATTCATGGACACATTTACTTCGGACGGAGCGTCATCCTCATCACCCATACTTAAACTCTTAGGCGGTTAAGCCCGATAGAAGAGCCGAGGCTCTGATACCAATTGAAAGTAAAGTATAGGCACCTAGAGGGGGGGGTGAATAGGTGCTACGACCAATTTTAATTTTTCTTAAGATTTAGGCTTGACAAGAAGGTAAATTCTCTAGATTATGCAACTAGGGGTGAATTTACCTATATGACAAGGCAAGCAATAGAGACAACTAAAACAACACTTAATGCAACTAGTACAACAATAAATGTGACAAGTACTAGAAGTAAATAGGGAGGAACGAGATAACCGATGGAAGCACACGGAGACACGATGTATTCCCGAGTTCCTCCTTGTTAAGGGAGTACGTCTCGTTGGAGGGGTGTGAGCTCGCCACGAAGGCCTACTCAACGCCACAAAGGCCTCACCCTATTCTCCGATGAACTTCGCCACAAAGGCCTAGTTCACCTTCCACTATAGAACCCCTTTGAGGCGGGGATCGAATCCTTTACAAACAAGTTTGGGGCACACACCCACAACTTAATTGGGGGCTCCCAACACTCACAAATCACCAATGAGTAGCAAGAAGCCTAGGTTCTCCACATGAGGAAACCCTAGGCCAAGATTCCTCAAGCAAAGGAGAGGGGAAATGAAATCCGGTTGGTGAAGACGTAGATCGGGGCCTTCTCCTTCAATCCACCAAAGATCTAGGCTTTTGGGTGGTTGGATTCGGAGATCTAGCAAGGTGGTTGAGCTTCAACAATGGAGTCTTTAAGTCTGGTCGAGCTAACTTGAGGTTGGTGGAGGGGAGGGGGTATTTATACCCCCCATAAATGCAAAGAGTCGTTGGAGCTTTTCTGGCGAAAGTCACACCGGAGACTCCGGTGTAAAGACCGGAGACTCCGGTCTGGGCCGGAGACTCCGGACAGTTTCCGGTGTCACAAATCTTCAGGGAAAATCCACTCCGGAGACTCCGGTCTGGTGGACCGGAGACTCCGGTCTTGGTGCTTCGAATATGCAGAGAGTATGTCTGTGGTCTTGCGATCGAAGGAAACAAATACTCACACCGGAGACTCCGGTAAGTATCCGGTAAGACTCCGGTGTGGGTTCAGTGCGCGACACCACCAAGTCCTTAGAGAAAAACCTGAAGAAAAGCCCACACCGGAGACTCCGGACAGTCTCCGGACACTCTCCGGTGTGGGTACAGTACGCGACACCAGAATTTCCTTAGCCAAAATCCCTGAGCAAATATCCACACCGGAGACTCCGGTCTGGTAGACCGGAGACTCCGGCCTGGAGAAAATTCCAGAGAGCAGAGATATTGGACAACAGCTCCTTTTTGTACCTCATCACCACAAATGATAATATGTTGAAGTAACCCCTGAAATACATCAAACACCTATTAGATTACATGTGTTGTTAACAAACACCAAAACAAGATGATTTAAGTGCGTTTGCACTTTCACCAGACACCAGTGGTGCGCCGGGTTGACGTACTTGGCCACCCACTGCGGCAGCAGCACGAGGACGTCGTCGGGGGAGGAGAAGGCCACCCCTGTGACACGGCTAGCCGTTGGCTGCGGAGCAATAGACGATACTAAGTACTGACGTGTCGTTGTCGCCATTCGCAGTTCATGGCGGGCAGAGGCGCAGAGCATCAGACAGAACTCTTCATGAGTCTTTACAATTTGTCACCAATTGCTTGATGTTTTATTGTTTAGGCACATCCAATTGGTTGGCTTCACTTTTGAGGATAGGAAATTAGGAATTGATACGCATGCTGTTTAGCTCCGGAGGCGTCGTGGCGAATCCCTGTCATATTGCGAGAGTGCCGTTAACTGTAAGCTATTTGCGGCACTTTTTTAAGTGCCGTCGATTATGACATTATTAGCGACAGTTATAAAAAAGTGCCGGTAATTAGGCAGCTATATTTATCATTAAACACAAACTTGATTTTGTTGGTATCCAAGAAACTAAGACAAGGGTTTTCCATGATCATTTCTTAAACTATATTGCTGGCCCTTGTGAGTTTACCTGGCTTTCCCTTCTTGCTAAGAATGCTGCTGGTGGTATTCTTGTGGGGTTTAAAAAGGATAGGAAATTTTCTATCTCCATTGTTGTGAGATATTATTTAGAGGATTTTTCCTAGCAGCTTGTTGTTGTCTATGGATCTCCATATCCGGAGAGAAAGGTGGAGTTCATTGCTGAATTGCATGATATATATTATGAAACAGAGCTCCTTGCCTACTCTGTTAGGAGGTGATTTTAACTTAGTAAGGGGTGTTCATGAAAAGAATAATGGTGTGATTAATGCTAATCACACTATGTTGTTTAATGATTGGATTAATAGGTGGGCTCTATTGGAAATCAAACCTGCTAATAGTACTTTCACTTGGTCTAATAATTAAGATGACCTTGTTATGGCCACTCTTGATTGGATTTTAGTCAGTACTGGGAAGCTAAATTTCCACTTAGTACTATCAGTACTTTACCTAGGCCCATTAGTGACCATGCCCCTCTCCTCCTAGACTCTGGCTCTGCTAGCTCTATAGTACCTAGATTATTCAGGTTTGAGAAGTGGTGGTTGGATTATCCTGGGTTATCAAACAGGGTTCATAAAACTTGGAATACTCCTTGTAATCTGTCCAACCCTGTTGACAGATGGCAATTTAAGCCTAGACTGCTTATGAGGCACTGTAAGAGTTGGAGCATCAATGTTGATGCTGCTAACACAAAAGCTAAAGTGGACATTCTTCAACAGTTTGATATTCTTGACACTTTCTCTGAGTCCTGTCTTCTTTCTAAAGCTGAAAAAACTAGGCTGAAACAAATCAAGATTGATCTTGATAGAATTCTTAGAAATGAAGAAACTAAAATTTGGCAAAGATCTAGGGATAGATCAAGGAAGGGGATAGGAATACTGCATATTCTCATGATGTTGCCAATCAAAGGAGTAGGAAGAAACATATTACTGTCCTGGATGGCCCATTAGGCCCTGTAGATAGCACCCCTGAAATGATTAAGATTGCTTTAGAATTCTACAAGAACCTTTTTGCTGCTGAACCTAAGGCCAACATCTTTCTGGGCCCTAACTTTTGGGATCCAGATGACCTTGTTACTCCTGAGGAGAATGATCTCCTTCAAAAGCCTTTTTCCATGGAAGAGATTAAATATGTTGTCTTCAGCTCTTATGCCGAGGAAGCTCCTGGGCCTGATGGGTTCTCTTTTCTCTTCTACCAAAAGTTTTGGGAACTAATTAAACTAGACTTATGGCTCTAGTTAAAGAATTTGAATCTCGTAGAATGTCTGTAGCTAGATTGAACTATGGTACCGTGACCCTTATCCCTAAGGAACCTGATGTCAAGGATCTTAAAAAGTTTAGACCCATTAGTCTAGGCAATTGTAGCCTAAAGATCATTTCTAAAGCCCTGAATAATAGACTCTCTTTAGTGGGCAGTATACTTATATCTAATAACCAAACTTCCTTTATTAAAGGGAGGTTTATTCTTGAAAGTGTGGTTTCTGCCCAGGAACTTATCCATGCTGCTCACTCCAGGGGGGATCCCTCCCTAGTATTGAAAATATATTATGCGAAAGCTTATGATAGAGTGAACTGGGATTTTTTGGATGATATGCTTCTGGCTAGGGGTTTTGGCCCTGTTATCAGGGCCTGGATCAAATCTCTGTTGTTGGGGGTTCTCTTTGCATTAGAGTGAATGATGAAAATAGTTCCTACTTTAACGTAGGCAAAGGTCTAATACAAGGGGATCCTAGCTCTCCCATTCTTTTTAATTTTGTTGCTGATGTCTTCTCTAAAATGCTTGCTAGGGCAGCTCATTCTGGTTTAATCCATGGCATGCTCCCTCAAGTTGTTCCTGGTGGGGTCATCAGTCTCCAATATGCTGATGGCACCATTCTCTTTCTTGATGCCAAGATTGAGTTTGCTAGAAACTTGAAATGGTTGCTGGCTTGTTTTGAAAACATGTCAGGTATGAAAATCAATTATCATAAGACAAACATCATGGGTATTCATGTGGGAGAGGAGGAGATGAATGTTTTTATTCACGTTTTCTGCTACAAAATCTCTGATTTTTTCCTTGTAAGTACTTAGGTATCCCCCTCCACTTCTCTAAGCTTAGGAGGGTGGACCTTCAACCTGTAGTGGATAAAACCTTTAAAAGGTTCTCTGGGTAGAGAGGGAAGCTACTGAATTATCAAAGTAGGCTTGTCCTACTGAAAGCCTGCATTGCAAGTATCCCTATCTACCTCCTCTCTGTCATTAAATTCCCAAAATAGGCTATTGCTGCCATCAATTCCCAAATGTCTCATTTCCTTTGGAGTGACTCAGACGGGAACAAGAAATACCATCTTGCTAATTGGGATTTGGTGACTTTGAAGAAAGACTTTAGGGGTCTTGGTGTTCAAAACCTAGGTAGTTTTAATTTGTGCTTGCTGGCCTCTTGGGTTAATAAGTACCATAAAGATGAACACAAAATTTGGAAAGAAATTATTGATTTCAAATATAACCCTAATCGAAATATCTTCTCTTCTTTCCCCACTGTATGCTCCCCCTTTTGGAAGGGTGTTATGTGGGCTGCAAGGGCTGCCAAATGTGGTTTCAAATGGAAAGTGGACAATGGCCAAAAAGTCATGTTTTGGAGTGATGTTTGGATTGGGAATTGCAGCTTAGCTGTCTGTTATTGGCATTTGTTTGAAATTACTAATGAACGGGACATAACTGTTGCTCAAGCCTATCAGGGTGGGGAGCTTAGGCTCCCCATTAGAAGAAATGTGTCCCCAGCCATGTGGCTCCAATGGAAAGAACTTTGTCAACTTGTATCTACTGTTTCTCTTTCGAATGAGGTGGATCATCCTATTTGGATGTTTGAATCTTCATGAATTTATAGTGTCAGACCCTTTTATGCTTTGGTTAATAAATGTGGGGTTACCCCAGTTCATACCCCTGCTGTGTGGAGCCTCAAAGTCCCCCCCAGGTTACATATATTTCTTTGGCTTTTGGCCAACAATAGGTTGCTGACTCGGGACAACCTGGCCAAGAGAAGATTGATTCTTGACTTGACCTGCCTTTTCTGTTCTGAAAATGAAACCCGCCACCATCTATTTTTTTGGGTGTTTTGTTGCCAAATTGGTGTGGGAATTCATCTCTGAATTTGCTGCTGTGCCAATTGGGCAGGATTTTGAATCTGTTGCTCGGTGGTGGATTAGTGAAAAGAATAATTCTTACATTAATGTGTTGTGCACTGCTGCACTTTGGTCGATTTGGAAGATGCGTAATGATCTTTGTTTTCAGGGCATTTGCTGGCCAGATGTACGGAACATTTGGCGAAGGATGATCGCCGAGCTGTCGCAGCGGAAGGATCTGGCAAACGCAGATGTCTCGAACCGGCTGGACCAATGCATTCTGAAGCAGAACAAAAAGCGCGGCGAGCTTTTGTGGATCGCCTAGCGCTGATCCCTCACTCGTGGAAGAACACTGCTGCCTTCCCCAGTGCTGAAGACGCCCAGGAAGAAACATGTCAGAGGATGCTTGCTAAGTTCCTGTCGAAGCGCTGATCGCTCCCTCGTCGCCTGCTTACTTTCGTTTCAGTTTTTAGTTGCGCCCTTGTGTCGTTTTGTTTAGCTCTGTATTCAGTCTAAGACCTTGGGGATTCTCGTCGTAGTTTCCCTCTGTTGTTTCCAGCTCGCACGTGTAGATGGAACTCGAGTGCTATGAACAGTTTGTAATGCTCAGAACCTGCTTCTTTTGATTTCAATGAAATCGGGGGAGTGCCCCTTATAATCTAAAAAAAATTAGGCAGCTATTCACGACACTTGCTATACTGCCGTCAATTACGACATGATTAGTGGTACTTAAAAAACTATGCCGCCTAAAGTTGAGTTTGCGGCAGTTTAGAAAACGGCCTCCAACGGAGTGTCGCTGGTTTGAGGACGTGGTATAGTACGAGGGCGGCCCATAGCAGTAGGAGACGATCCCGACAGGTACCATCTCTCCGCCTCGCCTCACCTGCTCTCCTCGTCCTCCCGATTCAGTTCTCTTGTTGTGTCTTCCTCCCTATTCTTCTTCTCGCCCCGGAACACCATCGCCGGATAGAGCCCGTCGTCGGCCACCTGAGCAGCCGAGACGCTTCACCTCCTTCTTCGTTGCTACATCTGTTGAGAGGAAAGCAAGCTCTCTAGTTGCTGCTGATCCACGATGGGGAGGGGTCAGCGTAGATCTTGCTTATGCAGTTTTGCTATAGGTGATTAAATAGGTGGGGTTTATTTCCGTAATTGTTAGTCCGGCCAAGAGAGATGGTTGGCTATGGAAATTGCTCCACATACGACGATTCACGTTCGATCCATGTACGACACTTCCTCCACCTACGTAGTGATAGTTTTTTTTTAGAATAAACATAACTATATTAAGCACGCAAGCCGCCTCATTAAAAACCTTCCAGCCCCCTTAGGTTCCCTGGTAAGGAAAAGAGTGCGTTAGAAACTTGCTGCTAACCAGAATAATTCAGTCGGGCTTACACTCCTTTCTGATACAACCATCAAGAAAGGCAGAGGTATAATTCACCCAGAGGCATCTTCTCCTAACAATGCTACACTGTTTTGCGCAAAGATGAGCTGCACAATTAGCGCCTCTAGGGACAAAAACTACCTTGAAGGACTCAAGATTAGCAGATAACTCACTAACTTCAGCTAATATAGTAGCCACTATGGATCTCTTGAAAGAAGAGTCGGACCACATTTGAACAATTTGCTTTGAGTTAGATTCTGCTATGACTTTTCGTATTCCCCTGTCCAGTGCAAATCTTAAACCATCTCTCAGTGCATAGGCCTCCATAATAAGAGTTGATGCCACCGAATCGTACCAAATAGCTTGAGCTGAGATAAGTAAACCCGCGGAGTCTCTGAGTACAGCGCCCGAGCTTCCACAGCGATCCTCGATGGAAAAACCCGCGTCTACGTTCAGCTTTGTGAAACCAGGATCCGGTGGCTTCCATCGAACCACCTGACGGATCGTCACCTGGTTGCTATTACCTGAGAGGATAAGATCGTTAGTAAGATCAATAGTCCACTTAACGGATTGAGCCACCGTTCTCGTGATTTCACCGTGTTTTCTAGCATTCCTCTCGGTCCAGACAGCCCAAGTTCCACAAAGAATGATTGCACTCTTTGTTGCATCTACATGTATAGTATCAATCATGTCCATGCCCAATTATCCGGGTGTAACCTAGGAATTTTCACATCCATTGTTAACCGCAGCTCTGACCAGAAATTCTTTGCCCAAATGCAATTGAATAGAGCATGGAATATGGTCTCTGTCTGCCCACACTCGTCACACAAGCCCACTCTTTCGATGTGACGATGAAATAAAGTGTTCTTAGTAGGTATATAGTCTTTAATAACCCTCCACCAGAAATTTTTAACTTTAGGAGGCACTGGAAGCTTCCATAATTTCTTCCAAATCGGAAGATCTTTACCTGACGTAGACCCCGCAACAGGGGCATGATCTTGGTTTAACAAACACTTGTATGCGGACCTCACCGAGAAATACCCAAGGCGTTCAGGTTGCCAGGCCCAGTAATCTTCCATGAACATGCCAACTGGGATCCGCAAGACTGCCTCCACATCTGCGTGCATCAGATTCGCACGGACGCGGTTCTGCAACCATGTGTTAGACAATGGATCCAAGAGCTCACTTACCATACGGACAGTATTGTCCACCTCTCGCCTGAGGGATTTACCATTCACATTATCCGGGATCCAAGGATCACGCCACACATTAATTGAAGTGCCATCACCAACCCTTCTAATGAGACCTAATTTGAGGGCCTCTCTTCCGTGCAATATCGCTCTCCATGTTGCTGACGAGTTTTTGTTCGTCGAAGCCGCCATGAAATCACAGTTATGAAAATATTTACCTTTAAGAACTCTTGCACATAGGGAATCTGGGTTTGTGAGAATTCTCCATCCTTGTTTCGCAAGCATGGCTTGATTGAAAAGGGAGAGATCCCTAAAACCCATACCGCCATCACACTTGGGTATAGCCACATCTCTCCATTTGCACCAATGCATTTTCCTGCCCTTCTCATCTCCACCCCACCAAAAACGGGCAATAATGGATGTAATCCTCTTTAGAAGTTTTTTGGATAACTTGAAACAGCTCATAGAATAGGTAGGAATAACTTGGCAAATTGCTTTGATCAAAACCTCCCTCCCGGCACTATTGAGGTGTTTAGGAACCCAACCATTAACCAATCTTTTAATTTTAGTAATAATACCTTCAAAAGCAGCATCCGAAGATCTACCAACAGCCGTGGGGAGACCGAGATATTTCTCCACTAATGCTTCATTGGATATACTAGTTGTTGTATGCATCACCTGTTTCATAACATCAGAGCAATTGGCACTAAAGAAAATTGCAGACTTTGATTTGTTAACCATTTGTCCCGATCCAATATGGTATCTGTCCAAGACATCATTAATCCTCTGAGCCCCCGCAAGACTAGCTTGAGTAAAGATAAGGCAGTCGTCAGCAAATAATAGATGAGATATCCATGGTGCATGGATACCAACTCTTAAACCCCTTGCCAAATAACCCGTACCAAGATTTTTAAGTAGACAAGTTAACCCTTCCGAGCAAATAAGAAATAAAAAAGGGCTTATAGGATCTCCCTGCCGAATACCCCTCGAAGGGGTAAAACTTTCACAAATAGCACCATTCACTTTCACAGAAAAAGAGGCTGATTCTACACAAGCCATCACTCGATCAATCCAGAACCCCGAGAAACCCAATTTCTCCATAATCCTTCTCAGATAAATCCACTCCACACGATCATAAGCCTTTGCCATATCCAATTTGATAGCAGAATCTCCAACTTTCCCTTTCTTCCGTTTGAGGTAGTGAATGCATTCATATGCAGTAAGAACATTATCAGTAATTAGCCTTCCTGGAACGAAGGCACTCTGTTCATCAGAAATGATTTCCTCCAAAATTGGTCTCATTCTCATAGCCATCACCTTTGATGCGATTTTATATAGCACATTGCAGAGGGAGATGGGCCGAAATTGTGTTAGGGATTTAGCATCAGTCACTTTCGGTATTAGAACAAGTACTGTCTTGTTCACCTCCTCCGACATTTTACCTGTTTGAAAGAATAATTTAATCGCATTAGTAACCGAGATCTTAAGAATAGACCAATGACGAATATAAAAACCAGTAGTGAGACCATCCGGTCCCGGGGATTTATTTGGGTGCATCATGAATAAAGCCTCCTCCACTTCCGAATCAGAGATAGGCTTATTGAGGGAATCATTCATCTGATGAGTCACTTTGCACTCCACCACTTCAGTAACCAAATCGGGATTAATATTCCCCTCCGAAGTAAATAAGGATTTATAGAACCTCGCAGCCTCCCTTTCAATATCAATCTGCTTGGAGATCACTGTATCATCCTCCATGCATAATGATTTTATTCTATTCTGTCTACCTCTCTCTTTCGCTTTTGCATGGAAAAAAGAAGTATTTCGGTCCAACTCTTTTAACCATTGAATTCGAGACCGTTTTAGCCATTATTTCTTCTCTCGCTAAAAGTTCGGAAATTCTATCCATTAGGACCTTTTCAGCCCGAGAGGGGCCATTCCACAGAGACCTGGACCGTATCTCTTCGAGCTTGTGTCTCATGTTCTTTAATTGTCTTTGGACGTTGCCAAACTCCTTGCAGCTCCAAGCTTTTAAACTGCGGCTAACACTGCCGAGAGCATTTGAAACCTCAGCCATATCACCCATAGAGGGAATCCATGCATCCTCCACCACCGAATTATACTTCTCGTGTCTTGTCCATGCGTTCTCAAACCTAAAGGGCCTTCTGCCTGGCATCACGTCATCCTGTGAAGATGCTTCCACCGAGATGATCAAAGCACAATGATCTGATTGTGTAGTCTTACAATGAGCAACTTTAGTGCTACCGAAAGCATCAATGAACACATCATCTGCAAGTCCTCTATCTAGGCGAGCTTTAATATTTCTCGCCCCCTGCTGCCTGTTGTCCCATGTATATGGGAGACCCGAAAAACCCAAGTCCGTGAAACGACAGCAATCCACTGCTTCTCGGAAACCCTCAAACATCCATTCTTGTCGCATATTGCCACCAAACTGCTCCCTATTATGTAGCAGTTCGTTAAAATCCCCCGCGCACAACCACGGAAGATCAAGCTCGCTTCTCAAAAATTCCAAAAGCTCCCAACTCCTCCTCCTCCTAGATCTCACTGGCTCTCCATAAAAGCCCGTGAATCTCCACTCCACTGGTCCTAGCCGGGAACTCTTAATTACCACATCAATGTGAGACCTGCTAAAGGATTTGAGGCTCACCACTGATTCATCATTCCAAAAGAGGGCCAACCCTCCACTGGATCCTTCACTCTTGAATGCGAAAGCATGCTGAAAACCAAAACGAAATCTCATGTCTTTTGCCCTCGTCTCAGACAGTTTGGTCTCCGAGAGAAAAACCAAACCGGGGCGGTGCAGCTGAATCAAACTGCACACTTCTTGAACTGTCTCGAGCCGCCCGCAGCCCCGACAGTTCAGACTGAGAATATTCATTGCGCCCGGCGGTCTCCCTCGGAGGGAGCCGCCGATCTGTTATCGCTAGAAGCTCAGTCACTATCCTGACCACTTTTCTTAGCCTTCTTCAAAGTTCTCTGTGTTACATATTGGGGAGGACGAGGGGGAACCAATTCGCCACCTGAGGTAGCAGCCGCATTACCCACTGTTTTACCCGAGCCTATCTCTGTATCTGTGAATACGAGTTTCTTGCTAGCTGATGGAATTAACGCTAGTTCTTTCGCTTGTACAGGTTCGGTACCACCACCTCTGTGTTCTTGAGAGGGCTTGAGGCAGTATCACTGTAGTCATCTCCCTCTGAATCCATATCATCTGAGTTCCTTTTGTGGCCGAAGTGATATTGCTCTCGTCCTCTACCACGAGCCGTCGCTCTTCCTGAGAACCCTCCCCATGTGTTAAATTGATTACTTTGTATTCTCCTTTTTGCGAATAGCCACTTCCCGTACTGTATCGCTGACTGATCATGGACGCCATCACCACATTCTTCCATAGCGTGACCCAACACACCGCAGACATCGCAAAAATATCCGATCTTCTCATATTTGACGAGCAGAAGTTCCCTCTTACCCCCCACGTTCAGCGGGACAAAGCGAATCAAAGGGGACCTCACATCAATGCTTGCTCTAACACGCACGTAATCCCCTTCAAAGTATCGAGTTGGACGCATCTCTACGCTCTGCACCTTGCCAATGCGTCTTGCAAGTTCATCAACAACCCTCTCTACCCGATATAATTCAGGTATAGAGTGTATCTGAGCCCACACATTAGTGCGTTCCAATTTCACTTCTTTTGGATTAATCAGACCATCATATTCAGCTATCAACACCGCCAGTTTCTTGAACAGCCACGGCCCCTGGTTCATCACTTTATTCCAATCACCGAGACAGAAAAATTTGAGTGTGAAAAGATTGTCATCCACCTCTCTCATCTCCGGTTCGTGTGCTAGGCCCTAGATTCCTCTTAACGTATAAAAAACCGCTGTCGCCGATACTGGCTTCTTTGTATTCACCTTCGCAACAGCAAGCCATCTAGATTGCTTCTGGAGTTCTTTCAGATCCTCCATGCCAATGACTACGTCATCTAACTCACCCTCGCGTAGTTCGATGTTCTTCATGGCCCTAGCCAGAGCCTCGTCTCCCCTACGAGCATGAAACCCTCCATCTTCTCCACTGGTAGCCATCAGGAAAACAGCCGCCTGAGGATCGCCTAGGGTTTCCAACCCTAGAGAAACAACTCGCGCAGAAAACTACCGCGGCACCGCAGCGTCCGGTACCCTTAAACCCCCTCTCCATGAGGGATCAGAAGAGAACCTCTGAGTCGAGATCGAGATCGGTCTCACCCCGGATGCGGAATCGCCTCCGGAGGAGTCAGAACCCTAGCAAGCTAGGTCGTTGTTTCCCTTTCTCGTCACCACGCACAAATGAGTTAGCTACGCCCTACGTAGTGATAGTGGGCTCTGGTAATTAATCCTTCCAGGCCAAACCGCAATACTACCGAATGTTGTCATGGAGCTCACCTCGCTAAAATATTCCGAGGGCTACTCTAGCATATCCTGAAAAATATCGACAACCGACAAATAACTTCTATTGTTTTGAAAAAATATTAGATCTCGTAAACTAGGTTGATTCGGGTTTTTTTTGTTAAATCTTAGTGTCTTTTTATTTTTTTGCGGTAAACCGTCTATCATGCCTTGTATCGGCGGAAACTGCAAATAACTCTAGCAGATCCCGAACAATGCTCCCGGCCCGAAAAATTCCGGTCCATATGTGGGTTCATAATTCTTTTAAGGGGCGATCAAGCACCATACATCGGCCCGACTAGGAAACAAATTTCCACCACACCAAATAAGCGTTTGCGCCCACGGTATATGATGCAACCGGCGGGCATTTAGGTTTACGACTGGGTGTGGAGGATGATGAACTCGACGATCTTGTGTTCGAGGAGGAGGAGGATGCATCGATAGAAGGGGTGAAGTGGCTAGCCCTAGCGAGGGTACACACGTCGAACAAGTTTAGTGTTCAAACTCTTGAACAGCATATGCTCAATGCTTGGTCCCCAGCAAAAACGGTAGAGATTATTGCTCTCGAGGAGAACCTATTCACGATCTAGTGCTACTGCCTAGGCGACTGGATCAAGATCACGGAAGGAGGTCCATGGCTCTTCAAACAGCACGCGGTGGTCATTGAACCATATGATGGATTGGCCCCGGTCCAATCTGTGGAGCTAAATTTCATCGCCGTTTGGATCCAAATCCATAACCTACCCCCGGGGTATAGGAAATCCATTAATTTGATCACCAACTTGGCGGAAAAGAAAATCGGGAAGGTATTAAAAGTGGAGTCTGAACTGTCAGGTATCGGTAATTTTGTCAGGGTTCGTGTGAAGCTGGATGTCCAGAAAACTTTGGCTCGCTTTGTATCAGTTTCCAGAGCAGGACAAAGGGAGTTCTATGCAATCAAATTTGAGAAGTTTCCGAAATTTTGTGGTGCTTGCGGTCTGCTTGGCCACATGTATACAGAGTGTGGTTCGGGGGAGCACGACATCGCCACGCTGAAGTGGGGGGAATGGCTGAAAGCTGAATGGGACACTTGGCAGGGACGCAGACAGATATCGGGCGCGAGGGATGCTGGGCGTGGAAGAACAGGGGGATGGCGTGATCCTTCTGGTAGGGGTCGTGGTCGTGGAGCCCCGGGGTTTGACTGGCGAGTACATCCCGAGCGTGATACAGAGAGGAAGGAGATGGGCTTGGCGAATCACGAGCTAGCGGATACTGCAACGAGCCCAATCAAGAAAGCCGACACCATTATGTCAGAAGCGGAAAAATCTGCCCGAAAGCGCCTCAACTATATCCAAGATGATACTGAAAATAGAGCACTGGTGGTAGTGAAACCCACCAATCATGTTTGTCCGGTGGGTGACCCGAGCCAAGGGAACTCTTCTTCGGATTCACACAAAAGGCACAAGGGGGACAATGAGAGTATCCAAACACCTTCTAATTCATCGGCGGGCTCGTTCGACGGGCGCCGCCGGGAGCAATGATTCTCATATGTTGGAACTGCCGAGGGATGCGTAAGACCTCGGCAGTTCGTGCGCTCCTGGAGCTCCAGGCGCGCTTGCATCCAGATGTGCTTTTTCTGTCTGAAGCACACCTGTGTAATGTTAAGGCAGAAACTCTTCGCAGAAGGCTGGGTTTTGACAAGATGGCAGTTTCGGTTAGTGACGGACGTAGTGGAGGTTTGGTTATGCTATGGAACAATGATATCACTATAACATCGATGGAGGTTAACCCCAATTTTATTGATCTTCGCATATCTGAGAACAGTGGAATGGGATGGCGTTTTACTGGCTTATATGGCGAACCGAGCGGGGACAGAAAATATTTGACGTGGGAATATATCCGGAGCTTACATTCAGCGGCTGATCTCCCTTGGTTGCTAGCGGGGGACTTCAACGAGATCCTCTCATCGCATGAGAAAGAAGGGGGGCGATCAGACCACAACGGTGTATGCAAGGCTTCCGAGATGTGCTCTCTGAATGCAATCTGGAAGACATGGGTTACAGAGGTGATACCTTCACCTGGAGGAGAGGGAAGATGAGAGAACGGCTAGACCGTGCGGTGTGTGATCCAAGATGGAGTACGATGTTTCCTCTAGCCGCAGTCATTAATGAGGATTACGGTAAATCGGACCACCGTCCGATTCTTATCAATACTGAGTTTAATTCGGGGCTGTTTTCGGTACCGAAACAAAAAGAACTAAAATTCGAGGCTCGATGGTTATGTGAGAATTCCATAGAGACAATCATACAGTCAGCTTGGGAGCGTGCTAAGATTTTACATGCCCAGGAATCTTTGAGTGAGCATACGAGGGAGGTGCACATCGCCCTCCACGCGTGGGACAAAACGGTGCTAAGGGGGCCTCGCCATCGGCTGCGTGCTCTCCAAAAGGAACTGAACACCGTGATGGCCGGACCCCTTTCAGATGATGCTTGCGCAAGACAACGCGAGATACAGTTACAGATAGAGGATTTACGGGAACAGGAGGAATTATATTGGGTTCAGAGGGGGCGTGTCAACTGGTTACAACACGGAGACCAGAACACGGCTTTTTTCCACCGGTGCGCATCAGCTCGGCGAAAAAAGAATTATATTAGATCTTTGAGAAACGCTAGCGGAGAACTTGAAGAGGACCCGAACCAGCTTAAAAACCTTGCGTCCAATTACTTCCATCACCTTTTCAGCTCGGAGGTTCATAATACAAGGCAGGACGTGATTGACAAGGTGATTCCATGTGTCTCCGAAACGATGAACGAGACCCTAACAGCTCCATATTCAAGGGAAGAGGTAAAGAAGGCGCTTTTTAATATTGGTGATCTAAAGGCTCCCGGACCCGATGGACTACACGCCGTTTTCTATAAATGGTTTTGGCATATTATTGGGGAGGACCTGGCGGATGAGGTATTACTTGCACTAAATTCCAGAGCTATACCGAAGGGTTGGAATAATACCACTATTGTTCTAATCCCGAAGGTGGAGTGCCCAGAAAATATTACTCAATTCCATCCTATAAGCCTATGTAACGTTGTGTACAAGGTGATCTCCAAACTACTCGCTAATAGGCTCAAGTATCTCCTGCCTGAGATTATCTCTCCTACCCAAAGTGCATTTGTTCCCGGAAGATTAATTACGGATAACTTTCTGGTGGCTTATGAATCCTATCACTCGATTAAAAAGAAGAGGACCGGTAAGTATGGTACTTGTGCGGTGAAATTAGATATGCACAAGGCATATGACAGGGTGGAGTGGTGCTTCATGGAAAAGATCCTCCTCCGTTTGGGTTTCGCTTCAGAGTAGGTTTCTCTTATTATGGCTTGTGTCTCTTCGGTCAGGTATCAAGTGCGCATTAATAATGAGTTATCAGATTTTTTACTCCATCTAGGGGCCTCCGACAGGGGGACCCTCTCTCACCATATTTGTTTCTCCTTTATGCTGAGGGATTAACGAGCCTACTGAAATTTGAAGAGAGCGCTGGGAATATTATTGGGGTCCAAGTGTGCAGGGGAGCCCCAGCTGTGTCCCACTTATTGTTTGCCGACGATTCTCTCATCCTTATGAGAGCGGATGGGTCAAATGCCTCCGGTTTGAAGAGAGTTCTCGATGACTATTGCTGCTTCGGGTCAAATGGTTAGTGAAGCAAAATCAACAATTTTCTTTAGTCCATGCACGGAGGTAAATATGAGAGTGGAGGTCTGCACTACTCTTAACATTATGTCAGAAGCTATTACTGATAAATACCTGGGGCTAATCCCGCTGATTGGGGTAGACAGAACGGATTTATTCCAACACCTCATTGATAGGGTGTGCAAATTGCTTAGTGGTTGGAAGGAGAAGAATTTATCTTTTGGAGGAAAGGAAGTACTGTTAAAGGTGGTGATCCAGGCTATTCCAGCATACGCTATGTCAGTCTTTAAGCTACCCAAACAGATCATTAAAGGGATTATATCTGCAATGTCCCAGTTCTGGTGGGGAGATGAAGACCAACAAAAACATATGCATTGGTTTGCGTGGTGGAAGAAGTGTGTTCCCAAAAGACAAGGTGGCATGGGGTTTAGGGATCTACATTGTTTCAATCTTGCAATGTTGGCGAAACAAAGCTGGCGTCTAGTTTCTGAACCAAATTCTTTATGTGCTTCTATCCTTCGTGCAAAGTATTATCCCGATGGTGATATTCTCAACTGCCAGCTTAAAAAAGGTAGCTCCTACACTTGGCAAAGTATATGGGAGGGTATCCAAACATTTAAAAGAGGTCATATTTGGAGAGTGGGGGATGGTTCGGAGATTAATATATGGACTGACCAGTGGATTCATGGAGGTTCTAACCGTCGGATCATCACTAGGAGAGGTAACATTGTCCTTTCCAAAGTTTCGGAACTAATTGATTTACATACGGGGCAGTGGGACGAGGTCCTTATTAGAGATTTATTTTGGGAGGTGGATGTCCACCGAATTCTACAAATACCCCTATCTGTTGGTCGTTTTGCTGATTTTATCGGATGGCATCACTCAAAAAATGGTGCGTTCTCGGTTCGTTCCTGCTATCACATGGAATGGGATCACCAACATGGCGAGAAGATGCGCAGGCTTACCCCTTTCGGTACATCGTCGCATGGTTATATCTGGAAGTCCCTGTGGTCTCTACGGGTACCGGCAAAGATAAAAATTCACTGCTGGAGGGCCCTCCTTGGAGCGATCCCTTACAATGGTGTGTTGGCAAACAGACATATGATCACTTCCGGGAAATGCTCTCTTTGTAACTTGGAGTGTGAGAGCATCAGACATGCCTTTTTCGGCTGCCCTAGGGTAAAAGAAATCTGGCACCTCCTGGGCCTTACCGAGACCATCGAGAATGCTTGCAATGTGGAGGTTGAGGGGTGCTCGGTTCTTGAGGTACTCCTCCGAGATGGCAGGGGTAGAGCCCCACGAGCGGAGGAGGTAGACATGAAAGATCTTGTGGCAGTGGCAGTGTGGTACATATGGTGGGAGAGGAGGAAAGCTACGCACGGGGAGGTGGTGCAATCGCCAAACCGTACAGCACATGCGATAACGACTCTTTCTTTGAACTACACAAGGGCAAGACCAAGGAAACCCGCTTCCCAGTGCCACGGATGGACAAAACCGATGTCTGATTTTGTTAAACTTAACGTTGATGCTGGTTTTGATTGTGATACAGGGAGCGGAAGGGTAGGTGCTATCATCAGAAGTGACCACGGACATTTCCTTGATGCAAGTAACAGGGTGATCAACCATACCACCGACGTGGGTATGACAGAGGCAATGGCGCTCCGTGATGGTCTTATACTAGCTAGACAGGTGGGCTGCAACAGAGTCGAGGTGAATTCCGACAGCATGGAAGTGATTCAAGTAATGATTGATGGCGGGAATTCGCTTGGGCCTGCGGCGGCAATTTTTGAGGAGTGTGCTTTCCTTTCTCGCAACTTTACTAGAGTTATTTTCTCTCATTGTCCGAGAGAAGCCAATAGGGATGCTCATCTTTTAGCTAGATTTGCTGAGGGACCTTTGTCAGTTGTTTGGCATGAGGATCCCCCAGATTTTCTCCTTTCATGTTTAGCCGAGGATGTAACAATCGTGTAAACTGTGGGGGCAGCAAGTTTCTTTCGCACTCTTTTCCTCTCAGGGTACCTAAGGGGACTGAGAGGTTTTTAATGAGACGGCTTGCTGCTCAGTTTAGTGAGTATTTATATTTCAAAAAAAAGGGTTTCGTCCTCCCATCTCTCCTGCGCGATTTAGGTTGCTTTGCTGCTGGGGTTAGAGAAGTCCGGTGAGCAAATTAACCGCAATTTCATCCACTACGGCGGTAGATCGATGGCGGGCTCATCAATGCACACCAGTGGCGGGCGCGCTGGAGGCCGAGACGTGCCCCGGTCGACAAGGAGGAGAGTCGCCGCTGCTCGGCTGGCGTGACCAGGCGCAGCCGCCACGATGGCTCGGGTCGATGTGTCTTACTCCCCGTACACACCACGCAGAGGCCGTGCCGCCGCCGTTCCCCAGTCGTGGCATGGCGCGGAGGAAGGTAGCTCCCATGCGTTGCCGAAAGCAATGCTAGATCTATGTACGATGCCTCCACGGCATGCTATTCTCTATGTGTTTGTTGTTCTGTTTTTTTGGGGGGCAAAAACAAAACCAAGCCTTGGAAAACTTTCAAGCTTGACGATTTTTACTTCTGAACAAAACTGCCTGCTCCAATTTTCTGAACTGCCAGTTTGCTACTTCTGCTAGTTTGTTTGTCAGATAACTATACAATGCTCAATCGAATATTTCTCTCTACCAGCCATGTAGATGATTTTATCTGAGGAGCCGGACAGAAATCATACCGAGAACTTCCCATGTAGAGCAGCTTTATGGTACTATTTGTACATGATCAGTACATGGTGTACAGATATGCAGTAATAAACATAATATGTTCTCCTCATTGCTTGATTTTGTATGTGTATTGAACACTAGAAAGGCGCTAACACTACATGGTACTGCCTTTTTTGACGTACTTCCTCCGTCCACTTTTATAAGGCACACTTCTTACCATTTCAATGCTAAGAAGTGTGCTTTATAAAAGTGGACGGAGGGAGTATATGATTTGTACATGGTGAACAAGTCAGTTGATGTATATGCATTGAGCAATAGATGGGACTTCTTTTCTATGACTTGTATGCTGTTGTATATGAATAATAGATGGAGGCGTTCATATAAAGAGTAACAAAATTTAATAATTTTGTTCTTCATATACTTGATGTACTTTTCTGCATTTTTCATGCCAATGTCCTATCTATATATGTACAGATGTCGTCATCTGATTTATCTTGATATGTGTGGCTTGATTCACAATATTGGTCATTTATCTACATGTGGCTGAATATTATGTGGCTGTGGGAGTGTATGTTGACATGTTTAAATATTTATAATTGGTAATTTCAAAGTCATATTAATTTAGAACACACTCTAATGCAAAGGTTTATCAATTTGCTAGGTTTGTTTCCTTCCATTTCGGAAGCATCAGGGTCAGACTGTCCAGTTAACAATTTTACACCATGTTGCTCAAGGAGATGATGGCAGGAGCAGGCTTTGGAGGCACAACTCTATGACGGTGCGTCATGTACCTCTCCATGTTCAAACTCTCTCTCACCCTTGTCGTGCATAGTCCCAACTGATTGTTCCATACATAATGTGAGTTGTATTTAACCTAAAATTCTGAAGATTCAGTTCTCCACCAGGAGGTCGCTAGAAGAAACGACACCTGCTCGTCACCTGGCTACATGAGGTACAACCCCTCCCTTGTTTCCACTGTCTTTTCGTTACGTGCCTTGTGTTATTTTCTCCTGTACTGAGCTGAAATTCTTTTCTCCACAAATAACTTCCCATATGTTTTGTCACGTGTTTTTTTTAATAAAACCTATAATACCATTTGTTTTGAAGGGAATATATCCTTTGTATGACTTAGGGTGCCTTTGGTTCAGAGGATATGGTTTGGGGGATGAGGGTACCCCAACCACCTGGTTAGGGATAGCCATTTTTTCTGTTTGGTTGAGTGTGTAGGATGAGCCAATTTTTTGTTTGGTTGGGAAGGATAATATGTGGTTGGGATGCTGCTCTGCCTAGTCACTCCCTGCTACTGCGCAAAAAAAAAAGGAGTTCGATAGATTCAGTATATATATATATGGATAAGCAAAGATGAATTGAAAAAAAAAAATTGCTAGCTAGTTGTCTCGAGAGCGTGCGGCACTAATCAACTACTCTAGTACTGGTCGCTGCGTGCGGCACAATTCATCCTCGGATCCATTAGCACGAAAGTAGCACAGATGACGGACAGGGATAAGAGATCACCAGCCTATTTAGCGTCGTTCCGCGCCGCCAGCCGATTACCATGTTCTTGTTCCCCAATCTGAGAAACAGAACATTCTTTGCTGCCGGCTGGAGATGGAGAGAGGAGAAGTATTGTGCAGCTGCAGCCGTCACCATCTGGTATCAATCGAGCGCTGTCCAAGGTCCGGCCGGCCGCCGCGGGCGCGCTCATATCACCGGATTTTCAGCCACCGTCTCCTATTTCGAGCAGGAGAGGAAAAGAGGAACAGGACTAGGAGGTCAACGTGCCGCGAAAGGGCGTTCCGCGAGTGAGCTGGCGCGAGAGCCAAAACTGGTTGGCCTCATCCGCCACTTTTGGCCGGATGAGCTCAACCACCCTTTCAGCACCATATTTCTAAAATTTGGCTATCCCTATCCCTCTAACTCTCTAAACCAAACATAGGGCAATCACTAAAAAATTGGCTATCCCTAACCAGTTAGGGGATAGCCACTCAACCAAACACACCCTTAGAGATAGGATAATAAATAAGATTTTTTGTCAGCAGAGCAAACTAATACTATCAAATCATGTTCCTTCTAATTTGTTTTTTTTTCTCTTTCGAGAATCTGGTTCTAACATTTGAATTAATGATAGGTGGGAAAACCCATTAATGGGATGGACATCTACTGGTGATTAGCATCGCTGCCATGTCCCCGACGTGGAGCGCCTCTGTGCTCCCGTGACCACCATCTTCCCGGCGAACACGATGGCGCCTTCTAGATTGAAGGAACATATCTACCTGCACCTTAAATCAGGGACGGAACCAGGATATAATTACGAGAGGGGCCAGCTGCATATAAAATAAGTTGGAGGGGACTATATAGGAAAATTTGGACAAATTTATGGTTCAAATCCATAAATTAACAAGGGCATTTAGCAAAAATTTCCACCATGGGGGGAGCCATGGCCCCTGCTCGCATCCCCTAGTTCCGTCCCTGCCTTAAATATCGCCCGCCATAAGTTATTATGAAGGAAAGGCTTCCTGGTATATCTTAAACTGCTGCTATTTTTGCTGGTTTTGATGTCACCAAAGAGCCTATTCCTGCTGGTATATCTGAAACTGCTGCTATTTTCATGTGAGGTTTGTTGCTCTTCTCATTATCTGTGCTCTCTTGCATGCCCAACCACTTTTTTTTTGTTTTTCTGTAACATTAAGCACATGATAAGATTAATATCTTTTATTAATCATTTTTCCTTTGCTGAAAGGTTTGCATCATTTTATATATTGAGATTTTGACACTTTGTTTCATATAGGTATTGGGAGGATAAGAAGGTTACACCGGAGTACATGCCGATTCACATAAACACCGTGGATGATAAGATCTAGGATTTTCCTCTAACATCATGTGTTTACTAATCCGAACATGGTTTCAGACGATTCGGTTGTTTGAGAATGGTATAGCCTGCGGTGTGGGATTTTATGAGGTGCAATAAATCAGTTCAGGATTTGTTCAAGGCTTCAGAATTGTAATTTCGTAGCCAATAGCCAATAAACTTTAATTATCGAGTGTAAACTTACTAAAATCTCCTGATGATATATTTTGGTCTTCAATAGAAATAAAGACATAATATATTTGATGATGCATTAATTATTAGATATTGTCAACAACCTCTTGCATTACCTTCAAAGGCAATGGTTTTTTTGTTTATGTTCTTTGTGTGCATTTTTTAAGCTTTGAATGATTGACCTTATTTATGCTCCCTCCATATGCCAATCATTTAGCCATCACTATATAGTTCAACTTGTCGATATGTTCTTCGAATAATGTAAAACAATTGGAAACCAATTTTTGGAGAGCTAATTCGGTTATCTTGAAAACCTCCTTATTCACCAACCTGTATATCATCATTGCTTATCACTTAGATATCTTCAATGTATATCTTCATTGCTTATCACTTAGATGTCTTCAATGATCAGGTTAGTATTGACTTTAGAAGTCTTCAGTGAGCAGCAACATGGAATCTGCACACAACACAACCAAGATAATTTGCCCCAAAGAAACAGTGAGGTTGTCAATCTCACCGGTTTTGCTGAAAACAAAAGATTAGACGTATAATATGGAAAATGATGTTTGTTTGCGGTGAATGAAATGAGAACAGTGTTTGTAGTAAAAAGAACAATGTTTCAGTAGGTTGTATTATCAGTGTAAAAAAATGGACCGGGGTCCACAATTCAATAGTGGTGTCTCTATAAAAGATAAATAACATGCTGGGTGAAAAAATTACAGCTGGGCAATTGACAAAAATAGAGCCTGCACCGTGGTGCATATACATGACATGATGATTACTATGAGATTCATTTGGGCATTACAACATGATACATAGACTGTAATCCAACTGCATCTATGACTAATAATCTACCCTCAGGACGTCATCTGGCAAACTTTGGGTATTAAGTTGCAAGCGCAATAGATTACTGTATTAAATGATTTTCCCTCCCGGCAGGTTGCATGGGAGAGCTTCAGAACCCTCCCGAACTAGGGTTGACGGTGACGACGGCTACAGAACTTTTCGTAAATGGAGGCTCGGGTGCTTAGCGTTTTCCTGAGGAAGACTTCATATAGGCAAAAGGGCGATGTCGGTGGGCGCCCAGGGGGCGCGTTGCCATATGGTGTGGCCGCCTCCCTGGCCCCCTTCGGGTTTCCTTCGGACTCCGTGTACGTGTTAGCAAAATAGGGACTTTGGCTTTTGTTTTGTCCAATTCTGAGAATATTTTTTCATGTTCAATTCCGAAAATGGACTCCTTGTTTTTAGGTTCATGTCTAGTATTTCAAGAGCACCAATAACATCTACACATGAGCCTACCATCTTAAAATGATCAAAGAGTTTCCTAGCTTCTATTGCAACATCAGGAAATTCTTTAAGCAAAGTTTTCAGAATAAAATCTCTCTTCTCAGTGTTCTCAACATCATTTAGGTTAAGAAACTTTGCTGCATTATGGGGTTGAGGTTAACAAACCTAGCCTCTAACATGTGAAATAAAGAAGCTGCATCCGTTTTAAAATTGGGAGCAAGTTCTACTATGGATCTATCCTTAAAATATTTATTCTTGCTAACATGATTAAAGAATTCTTCAGTATTATCCTTTCCAATTATAGAACCACTCCCAATTGATAAGTCTTTCAGGGTGAACTTAGGGAGAAACATTATGAACAATAAAAAGCAGGGTAACAAAAATAACAGCTATAATAAGAACTAATTTTTTTGTGTTTTTCATATAAAGAAGCAAACAAGACAAAATGAAATAAACTAAGCAAAACAAAAACAAAGTAAAGAGATTGGAGGTGAGAGACTCCCCTTGCAGAAATCCTCTTTCTCCCCAGCAACGACGCCAGAAAAGGCTTGATGGTGCAAGAGTGCACTCGTTGGGAAACCCCAAGTGGAAGGTATAAAGAGCACAACAGCAAGTTTTTCCCTCAGAAAGAAACCAGTTTCTCAAATCGTAAGTAGATCCAATCCAGGGCAGTTGATAAGTGAGGTTCTTCGATCGAATGCAAATAAGCCAGAGCGTATCTCTTGTTTCGAGGAAGAAACAAACATCATGGTCTCAATAGATCTTGATTCTATGCATGCGTCATACACATCACGAGCCGGAACAAACGACCCAGGTTGAATCGACCAATAGGAGAAAGAAATCACTTCTGAAGGTTGAAGACAGCTAATGTTGGCAGGGCGCTCTACCGGTTCAGCAGCAACGTGGTATCTACACAACACAATCAAAGTACTTTGCCCCCAACGAAACAGTGAGGTTGTCAATCTCACCGTTTTTGCTAACACAAAGGATTGGATGTATAGTGTGGAAAATAGTACTTGTTTGCAGTAATGAAAAGAGAACAATGATGGCAGTGAATGAAAGGAAAACAATAATTGCAGTAGGAAAATAGTGGTTGGAGTGGTTGTATTATCAATGTAAAGAAATGGACCCTGGTCCAGAGTTCACTAGCGGTGTCTCTACAAAATAGATAGATAACATGCTGGGTAAACAAATTATAGCTGGACAATTGACAGATATAAAGGGTGCACCGTAGTGCATATGCATGACATGATGATTACTATGTGATTCATGCGGGCATTATAACATAATTCATAGACTGTTATCCAACTGCGTTTATGACTAATAATCCACCCTCGGAGCATCATCCAATTAAACCTCGGGTATTAAGTTGCAAGCAAGAGATAATTGCATTAAGTAAAGTGTGTAATGTAAACAATGTAAACATCGTTGTTTTCTCCCTTATGGCAACATCACATCCCCCACCCGCTACGTTTCTACCACTCGAGTGTGAGTGAAAGGGATGCATGAACCCACTATCGAGCATAAATAATCCATCTTGGAGTTACAAGCATCAACTGGGCCAAAGCATCTACTAGTAACGGAGAGCATGCAAGATCATAAATAACATAAACATGATAGATTGATAATCATTGGACAAAGCATTAAATATTCATCGGATCCCAGCAAACACAACATGTAGCATTACAATAAGATGATCTTGATCATGTTAGGCGGCTCACAAGATCTAAACATGAGGCATAAAGAGGAGAGAACAACCATCTACCTACAGCTATGGACCCGTATTCCAAGGATGAACTACTCACGCATCACTCCGGAGGCAGGCATGGTGATGAAGAGCCCTCCGGTGATAATTCCTCCTCCCGGCAGGGTGCCGGGGAGAGCTTTGGAACCCTCCCAAACTGGGGTTGACGATGACTGCGGCTACAGAACTTTTGGTGGAAGAAGGCTCGGGTATTTAGGGTTAACCCGTGGAAGAGATTAAATAGGCGAGAGGGAACCGTCGGTGGGTGGCCAGGGGGCCACACCACCTGGTGCCATCGCCAAGAGGGGGAGGGGACGCCCTATGGTGTGGGTCCTCCAGGGCCCCCCTCCGCGCCCCCTCCGGACTCCGTGTACGTGACAGATTTCTAATACATTGGGATTTTGTTTCGTCCAATTCCAAGAATATTTACAGAACAATTTTTCTGAAACCAAATACAGCAGAAAACAGGAACTGGCTCCGTGGCATCTTGTCAATAGGTTAGTCCTAGCAAATCCATAAAAATGACATAAAGTGTATAGGAAACATGTAACATATGGCATGAAAACAACATCGAACATAAAAATTATAGATACATTTTAGACGTATCACTTATCACCGGTAATCCTTGATGCCGATGTTAGATACCTCCAAGCATTTTGCATTACCCATCACCGGTTATCCATGTTTATACTTGTTGATGTCTTGTGCACTCATCGGGGAAGCTCTATAAATAATGTATGAAATCCCCATGTACCCACTAGGGGATAGCTACACATGCCAATCAGTTAGCCATCACTATATATCTATATTTCAACTTGTCGATATGTTCTTTGAATAATGTAAAACACTTGAAAACATGGTATCATGACCCAATTTTTGTAGAGCTAAGTCGGTTATCTTGAAAACCTCCTTTTTAAGCAACGTGTATATCTTCATTTCTTATCACGGGTGAGACATGATCCTGACTGTGACTTGATCCCGACTTTAGATATCTTCAAAGATTAGGTAAGTCATCACCGGTTATTCATGTTTCCGCTCGCCGATGTATTCTTAAGCAGATCTTGGAAACACGGCCCCATGACACAATATTTGGATAGCAACATCGGTTATCTCGAGAACCTCTGTTTTCACACAGTAGATATCTTCATTCCGCTCTTAATTTCACTATGTATCACAGGTTAACCATGATCCTGACTTTAGATATCTTCAAAGATTCTCGGTTATCCATCACCTGCCATCCATATTTCATATTTTTTATGCCTTCCTTTCTTAATGTGAAACAATTGGAAACACGACATGGATCCTCATGGCCCAATATGGCAAGAACTACATTTGTTATCTTGTATATCTCTATTTTAACATGCACACACATGTATATCTTTCATTCGTTATCAACAGTTAGCCATGATCCTAATTTTACATATCTTCAATGATTATCAGTTAGCCATTGATATGTCATAAACGTATCTTCAATTTCTGATGTTCCATGTTGTTTTCTTATTGTTTCCCACATGTTTTCTATACACCTTTTGTCATTTTTATCGAATTTCCGTACTAACCTATTGACAAGATGCCACAGAGCCAGTTCCCTGTTTTCTGTTGTTTTTAGTCTGGGAAAAGTTGTTCTGGAAATTTTCTCGGAATTGGAAAATTTGAAGCCCGGAAGTCTTAGAATTCCCGAAGGTTCTGCAGAGTCTCAAAGAGACCCGGAGGGGGGGGTCTCAGGGGGCCCACACCATAGGGCGCTCCCCCCCTTGGCCGCGCCGAGGGGTAGTGTGGCCCCCCTAGGCCTCCATCGCCTCTGCCCTTTCGCCTATTTAATCCCCCCGAGACATAAACCCTAAATAGCTCCCACTTTTTCCCGAGAAACACCCGAGGCCGCCGTCACCGTCATCCCGAGATCGGGAGGGTTCTGGAGCTCTCCCCGGCACCCTGGCGGAGGGGGAAATCATCACCGGAGGGTTCTACACCACCATGCCCTTTTCCAAAGTGATGCGTGAGTAGTTCATCCCTGGACTACGGGTCCATAGCAGTCGCTAAATGGTTGTTCTCTCCACTTTGTACCTCATGTTTAGATCTTGTGAGCTGTCTTACATGATCAAGATCAACTTTACGTAATGCTACATGTTGTGTTTGCTGGGATATGGTGAATGTTGAATGCTATGTCTTCTGATTATCAATCTATCATGTTATCTTCATGCATATGTTATTTATGATCTTGCATGCTCTCCATTATTAGTACATGCTCTGGCCAAGTAGATGCTAGTAACTCCAAGAGGGAGTATTTATGCTCGATAGTGGGTTCATGCCTCCTTTGCATATGTGCTCGAGTGACATAAACATGACGGATCGAGGATGTGTTGTTGCCATTAGAGAGAAAACAACAATGCTTTGTCTAAGGATAATGTTATTGCTTACATTACACACTTTTCTTACTGCGATTATCTGTTGCTTGCAACTTAATACCCAATGTTTGTTCGTATGATATTCGGAGGGTGGATTTTTAGTCATAGATGCAGTTGGATAACGGTATATGTATTTTGTTATAATTCCCACATGAATCACATTGTAATCTCTATGTCTTGCATATGCACTACGGTGCAGCCTTCATTTCTGTCAATTGCCCAGCTGTAATTTGTTCACCACACATGTTATTTATCTTTCCAGAGAGACACCACTAGTGAACTGTGGACCCCGGTCCTTTTTCCTCATACTGATAAAACACCTACTGCTTTCATACTTCTCTCATATTGTTCCTACTGTTTTCCTACTATTTTCCACACCAAATGTTTAACCTCTTTGTGTTCAGCAAAACCGGTGAGATTGACAACCTCACTACTTCGTTGGGGCAAAGTGATTTGATTGTGTTGTGTAGGTTGCACGTTGCTTCTAAAATGGTAGTGCGCCCTGCCATCTCAGCAGCTTCAACCTTCTGAGGTTACTCCTTCCTCCTACTGGTCGATTCAACCTTGGTTTCTTTCTGAAGGAAACTTGCTGCTGCGCTCTTCATACCTTCCTCTTGGGGTCCCCCAACGAACGTGTGTTCACACGCATCAAAGCATTTTCTGGCGCCGTTGCCGGAGAGGAAGAGAATTTCTGCAAGGGGAGTCTCTCACTTCCAATCTCTTTTCTTTGTTTTTGTTTTGCTTAGTTTATTTTATTTTGTCTTGTTTGCTTCTCTTTATCAAAACACAAAAAATTAGTTCTTATTCTAGCTGTAGTTTTATTCTTGTTTTTAGTCTTTTTAAAATGACTACTCCTGAGAACACTAAGTTGTGTGACCTTACTATCACCAACAACAATGATTTCATTAGCACACCTATTGCTCCATCTGCTCCTACTGCTGATTTTTATGAGATAAATCCTGCCATGTTAAACCTTGTTATGAGAGAGCAATTTTATGGTGTTAGTACTGATGATGATACTTCCCATCTTAATAATTTTGTTGAACTATGTGAGATGAAAAAATATAAAGATGTTGATGGAGATATTATTAAACTGAAATTATTTCCTCTGTCTTTGAGAGGAAGAGCTAAAGAATGGCTGATGTCTTTTCCTAGAAATAGTATTGATTCTTAGACTAAGTGTAAAGATGGTTTCATTGGAAAATATTATTCTCCTGCTAATATTATATCTTTAAGAAGCAGCATTATGAATTTTAAGCAAATTGATAATGCTGAAACTTCTATTCCATCCATGTCTGAAGCTCAATATTCTTTGATTAATAGAATGACTGCTAAAACTTAAACCATAGATGAGAATCCTTTTGCTGCTACAAATGCTATCCAAATTCGAATCAATGATAATGTTAGAATGTTAGCTGAATTGCATGCTAGATGGAAAAGAGAAGATGAAATAGCTAGAAAGAATAATATAGCTAATGTTTGCACCATTACCACCACTAGTAAAACTGAAGCTTCTCATTCTAGAAAACCTTCTACTATCAATGGTAAAGTAATTGGTGTTGGAAACACTCTCACTTCTGCTAGTAAAAATGCAAAACTGCCTGAAACAGCTAAAAAAGTTCTTGATAAAAGTGCTGAAATTTTTAGAAACATGGGAGATAATGGTCCCATTATCTTTGATAAAAATGATCTTTACTTTGATAATTGCAACATAACTGAAGTTATTAAGTTCTTACAAAAGCTTTCTAGTTGTCCTAATGCTAGTGCTATGAATATGGCTTTAACAAAACATATTACAAATGCTCTCATGCAAATTAGAGAGGATGAATTAAGATGTGAAGCCTCTATCCCTAGAAAGCTCGATGATGGTTGGGAACCTATTATTAAAATGAAGGTGAATTATTTTGATTGCAATGCTCTATGTGATCTTGGTGCTAGTATCTCTGTTACGCCTAAGAAACTCTATGATATTCTTGATTTACCATCATTCGAACCTTGTTATTTGGATATTCGTGTTATTGATAATATTAGAAAGATACCTTTGGGGAGAGCTGATGATGTTCTTATCATGGTTAATAATAATCTTGTACCCGTTGATTTTTTTGTCTTGAATATTGAATGCAATGCTTCTTGTCCAATTGTTTTGGGAAGACCTTTTCTTAGAACTGTTGGTTTTGTTATTGATATGAACGAAGGGAATATTAAATTTCAGTTCCCACTCAAGAAAGGTATGGAACACTTTCCTAGAAAGAGAATGAAGTTTCCTTTTGATTATTTTATTTGAACAAGTTACAGTTTGGATGCTTCTTCACTTGAAAATACTTGATTCCACTTTTCTGGGCCTAGCTAAAAGGCATTAAAGAAAAACACTTCTTTGGAGATAACCCATGGTTTTATTTTTTGCTTTGTTTTTCTCTGTTTTATTTGAGTCAAGGAGTGGTATACTTCTGTAGCAACTTCTTTGTATCTTTCTTTTCATATTTTAGTAGTTCCAAGTAAGGTTCCTGACGAGAGTTGGAGTTGGTTTTCGGATTTCTGCGCAGGAAACAGATTTCAGTTGTCCACCGTAAAAACAAGTATAAAATCCTGGAAGATTATAATGATCTGAAACTTTTTGTGCTTGTTCCTCCGCTAATTTCACAATTTTTTCGTTCTTTAAGTGTTTCTATCTGAGAAACGTAGGTGCCTCGAAAATTTTTGTCTTTACAGATTGTTCTGGTTTTGACAGATTCTGCCATTTTTCTTGCATTTGCTCTTTTGCGATGTCAAGTGGATTTATTTGCTTCATCAAATATCATTGGTTGTAGCTAATGTTTAAACGTATCAATAGAAATTGTGCCATACATAACCAATGGATTTTTAATTGATGCACTAACCCTCTAATGCGAATTATTGTTTGAGTGTGGTGTGAAGGAAGTGTTCAAGGGTCAAGAGAAGAGGTGATATATGTGATCAAGACGAGTGCAAGGTCAAAGCTTGGGGATGCCCCCGTGGTTCATTCAAGCATATTTTAAGAATACTCAAGCATCTAATCTTGGGTATGCCCAAGGCATCCCCTTCTTCATCAACTATCTATCAGATCATTCGGTCACATCATATGAAGTTTACTTGGAGCGTCTGTTTGTCTTTCTTTTGTTTTTCTTTGTTTTATTTTGTTTTCCTTGCTGCAATAATATAGTTGGGTCCTAGCATTCTTTGTTTGGGAGAGAGACACACTCCTCTTTTTCGTTTGAATACTTGCTACGCTAGTATTCTTAGTTTTTCTTCTAGTTGCTGCAAAAATTCCTGTTTAGCTCTTATTTTCATTGCATCTCTTATTCAGAGCTGTTAGTTTTAGTAGTGTTATGTGAGTCCTCTCATGTTTGCTTGCTTTAGCATTTAGAGAGTTTTTGTTAAAGCATGTTTTGTTGGGAAAAGAAACTGCTGATTGTGGTAGAATTTTTAACGGTGCAACTAGAAGGTTGTATAGACTGTGGCTAGACTTCTTCATATCATGCTAGATGTTATTTTAGTTTTAAAGCCTTGTGGTTATTTATTAACATGATTAGCCTCAAATAGATGAGAGTGTTTAATGTGCCATTGAAAGAATCATGAGTTGTCCTTGTCATTTTGAAGCATAAATTTGTGGTGTTCTCCTTTGAATGTTTTATTTGGTTGACTTGGCGCATGCTTACACCATGTTTATGACTATGAAACAGTCACGAATAGCCTCCATGGTCATTTAGTTTTTGAACTTGTGGTACCACTTATGCGTTGATTAATGATGTTTATGTCGCTATGCATGATTATGGCTCTTATGCTCTCTTGATTTGTCGCTCCCAGTCTTTTGCTAGCATCCACCTGTACTGAGTATGAGCTCTACTCGTGCATCCAACTCCCAAAAACCAAAGTTTATCCATTGAGTCCACCATACCTACCTACATGTGGTAATTAACCGCCACTCCAAAGTAAATTTCTCATGTGTTACCTTTAAAACTTTCAAAATCACTCATATTTTGTGCTCCTGTTTTAGCTCATGAGGACGTAAATAGAGAATCTTTATCTCACTTGTTGACTAGACTTTCACACGCTGGACTAGTGGCTTCATCCTCTTATCCAATGATAGAAGAGCTGGCAGCGGGGTGCCCAACCCCAAATAATTCTCTTCACTATTTTTGCCCCTGATTTATAAGTCAAAGCATAATTGTGTAAACAAAAGAGAAAGGGGGATGACCTTCTACCCACATTCTTCCTTCTATGGGAGCCTTTCTTGTGAAGTCTAGTTGACTTGTGACGTACTGTATTTTCTGTTTACCATTCGTTGACATAAGCATACACCTCTCTTAAAATATAGACCCTCCTCCACCGTATGTGATTGTTGGCAGACACCCGAGGATTCGTGTCGAATCTATGACTCTACAAATCCCTTAGGTGAACCTATCGGGTTTCGACTAGGAGAACTCATGAGAGTTGGTGGAATCGTCGACTAGACAGGGGCGAGATTTACCCAGGTTCGGGGCCCTCGTAGAGGTAAAACCCTTACTCCTGCCTCTGTCGATCTGTGTGAATCGAGTAGATCGGTTACAATGGTGGTGGGTCGAGTCGAGAGTATGATCTCAAACTCAAGGCTTTGGTGTTGCGGTGTCGCTTGGTCCCCCTCCGGTAGCTCTCCTGGCCTTATATAGGTGGCCAGGTCTCAAACCCTACTCGGAGAGTACTCGAATTCTAACCTTAAGTCGGTTACACATTTCTAAACTTAACCCGCAAGTAAGCGCGGGTGGGCTTCATGTGGGCCTTCTGGAATACTCCAAGGGCTCCTCTTCTTGGGCCTTAACCTTGGGCCTGAGATGGGGTGTCCCTACCCGCAGGGTCCAGGATCCATGTCTTTGTCAGTAGCCCCCGAGCGTTTGCTCGAGTGGGATTTCTCCAGTCGAGTAGACGGTCAAATCTTTCTTGGTTTTTTCCTTCTTGTGGGTAACCGGTTTGGCTGTTTCTTGTTAAGTGGGCGTGTACCCTGTATAATGCGTTTTCTTACTCGAGTATCGAGCAATGCAAGTGCCCGTTTTTATGGCTTTTTATCGCAGAAGGATGTGGCATAGTAGCTTGGCTCTCCCGAGAGATCAGGGCCAATTAATTACGACTAGGGCAAAAATATTTCTGGCCTACACAGATTTGAGACCTCCGACTCGAACCCGATAAGGTGATTGTTGCGACTGGGCCGTTGTGGTCTTATCAAGTCAAACTTAACCTATGGGGGTACCCGGCGTGTCCGCTGGGATTTTTCTTCCTGTTGTTGACACGGAATCATACCAGAGGACGAAGCTTTGAGTGTGATTCCAGGCCCTCAAGAGAGATCTTTCGGGTCTTACCTTCATATTCGAAGAATATGGCATCCGGATGTGCCTAGTCGGCCGAACGATCCAGGCTTTTATGATGTTAAATATCATGCGAGTGATAAAGGATAAGTTCTGCCTACTCGTGTAATTTTTTACTGAGTAGTTCTTCTATCCATACGAAAAGAGTTTTCGTGTTTAGGAGTTTTATGCCCATATGAAAGAGTTTTCATGTCTGGGAGATCATGCCTGTATGAAAGAGTTTTCGTGTGCAGGGTTTTTTCCTTTGTTTTTAGAGGAGTCTTGCCTCATGTTGTTCATGAAAAAGTTGCTTCTATTCGAAGGAAATTTGTTCATACGAAGTTATTTTCGCGTTTGAACTTTCCAATCGAAGCTTTCTTCAATTTGATGATGCACGCTATGACGTCATGGCGCACTTTTCTCCTCCCGATGGGACGTGACGGAGTGAGAGCAGAGAGCCTGGCCCACATAGTCAGCTTTTTTGACCGGGAAATGAGACGTCGTTCCCGGTTTTTTCGCAAATCGTGCAGTAAATGTGCACGATCTTTTGTTAAGATCGTGGCAGGAAACATCGCTCACCGCCTCCTCGTTTCATCTTCACACGTGGTGGCGGCGATGAGCGCCACGTGGCGCATCGAGTGGCCAGCATCGATTCGTTCCGTGTATAAGTACGGGTCTTTGCTGTGCGGTAAAACCTTCCCAGCCTTCGTCTTCCAATCCGGCTTCCTCCTCGCGCTCATCTTCTTTCTCCTCCAAGCTCGTGCTCATCAGCGATGGCGGGGGGCAAAAGACGCAGCGCTGCCATTTCCGCATCCGGGGAAGCTTCCGTGCAACCTGCGCCGCGCTCGGGCGACTGGCGTTCGCCCAACACCACCGCGAAGAGCATCAAGGAGATACAGCGGGAGGGCTGCTGCCGGCGGAGTCCGAGAAGCGGGTGCGTCTCGGAAAGAAAGAAGAGGTACCCAACCCGCAAGCGAATGAGCGCGTGGTCTTCGCGGACCACGTGTCTCGCGGTCTTTCCTTTCCCCTTCATCCGTTTCTTGTCGGGTTGTTGTATGTCTATGGCATACAGCTTCACGACCTTCCTCCGAACGCGGTGCAGCACATATCGTGCTTCATCGTGTTCTGCGAATGCTTCCTTGGCATTCGCCCACATTGGGCGCTCTGGAAGGACCTCTTCAAAGTTCGAATCTTCCGCGAGAAATCGCGGGTAGACTCCGAGCCCGGCGAGTCGCTGCGCACAGGTGGCTTTGGGATCCAAGGAAAATCGGAGACCAGCTACTTCAGCATGTACTTCATCGACTTCGCGCTGGGCTGGAGGAAAAAATGGTTCTACGTCATCGACAACAGCTCGGGTGGGATCGTAGAATTCCACCCGTTCGCTGTTTTGAAGAGGCAGAAATCCTGGGCGCACAAGTTATCGACTGAAGAAACCCAGCTCGACGCACCTCTACTCGCAAGGGTGACAGCTCTCCGCGATCAAACTGCTGGAGTTGTACTCAACGGGCTGCATCTGGCGAGTATCTTTCTGAAGCACAGGATCCAACCTCTGCAGCACAGACCCTCCACGATGTGGGAGTACCAAGGCTCTGAGGATCCTAGCCGAGTGAGTCGCGAGGAGCTCTCGAACGTCGAGTTCGAGAAGAAGATCGCGGCTATCACTAGCCTGAAGGTGGGAGAGAAATTCCCCGACTGCGCAGTCGCAGCTTTCGACGCGTAGAAACCTCCGTCAGCCGCGGTGAGTTTATTCTTCTTCTCTTCTTTTGTTTTCTTGTTTGTTCTGAGTTCCAGTCGATTGAATTTTCCCTTGCTTTTTTCTGTCTTCCATAGAGTTTATCCATGGCCACCTGCTACCCTCCTGTATCTGGGGCGGAGGCCTCAGAGTTATTGGCGAGTAACCTGGATGCCCCGGCCGACACCAGTGTCGCGGACGCTTCTTCGAGCTCTGACCAAGACTCTTCGGATGACGTCGAGGACTCGGGTGGAGATTATCAGAAGCGCCGTCGGGTGGAAGGTGATGAGGCCACCTCCAAGGAAAACTCCTTGGAAGAATCACCCGGGAAGGAGCCCATCAACGCTACCCCTCTGCGAACGCGCGCTCCTTCCTCCTCATTCCCAGTTATCCAGACCGCCTGGAATGCGGATATGCTGGATGAGGAGGACGACGAAGATGAGTAAGTCTCTTTCTCCTCGTTCTTAGTCGAACGTTTTCCTTTGCATCTATGTTGACGCTTTGTCTCTTGTTGCAGCCTGCAAACCATTAGTCCTCGCAGGTACGCCTCTTCCCTTACTCCCGAAAGGAAGAGTAAGGCAGGAGCTGCGGATGAGGTTCCTACTGCTGGCACTGTCCAGAATTCGCCCAGCGTAGCCCCCAAAGTAGCGACTACGGAGCATGGAGTTCCTAGTTCTGCTGTCGGAGCTTCGGCTTCAAAAGAGGCGACGGGTAGCTCAGCGGATCCTCTTTCCCACGCCAAGGGCCAGGTAAATTCTGTTACTTGCCTTTAGTTTGTTATCGGGTGCACGACAGTGCTCCCGATGGGAGTAGCCCCCGAGGCTGTAGTTGATCGCGTGCGATCGGCTACAGGCTCAAAGTCTGTCTTTTGCTTCTTCCTGATTTTATCGGGTGCACGACAGTGCTCCCGATGGGAGTAGCCCCCGAGGCTATACTCAAATGTTTACAATCGAGTATAGGCTCAAATTTTACTCTTCTGATTTTCACTTTCGTGTTGCCCGCAGACACGTATCGACTCCCTCACGGCGATTGGGCGCCGTGTTGTTCTTGCTGAGTCCGACTGTGCGTTCCTTCGAGCGGACCGCAGCCGACTCACCTCTGAAAACAAACTTCTTTGAGGTAAGCTCGGCCCTCTTAATCTGTTTGTATTTTTCCCATCCGTTCTTCGATTCTGATAAATGTTGTCGTGCAGCTCAACTTGAATTTTCGAAGACCGAGAAAGACAAAGCCTCCGCCCAGGCAGCAACTCTAGAGGTAGAACTGGCGACTGCCCTGCAGGAGCTCGAGTCTTCCCGCATGTTAAATGCCGATTACGAGGGAAAACTTGCGGCTGCCCAGGATGCCCTCAAGAACTTGGAGGATGATGGCGCCAAGGCGGATGCCAATCTTGTCAACTTTATTCGTCCCCTTGCTGAGCGCTTTGCGGGTAAGTTTGTACTTTTCTACACTCCTTTTTTTTGTCTTGGTAGATCTTTCGGATTAACTCCCTTTTTCGTTCTTAGGTCTTCTGGGTGTCCCCCTGGAGCTTGCTGGGACTCCTCGAGTGGACGCATTGACAGATTGTTGCGCCCAGCTTAGGAGGCATGCTGCAGGGGTTTGCTCCTTGGTCGGCAATGCTACTGAAGTGTTGACGCAGCTGCAGGTCGCCTTCTCGTCAATGCTTCATCTCCACCCGCGCTAGGTGACCTGCTGAAGATCTTCTCGGAGAGCAATCTCCTTGATGCCTACGCGGTCGCCCAGTCGGAGTCTGGGGCGAAGACGGCCATCCAGTTTGCGCTGGCGCATGGAGTTAGCGGCCTGGAGGAGGCCTACTCGGATCTCCCAGTCGATCCTTCCACGGGAAAAAAGGTAGGGCTTCGTCGTTTTGGCGAGCCAGCCGCTGTCCTCGCTCGGAAGTTATCTGAGCTGTTTGCTCGACTTAAGGGAGGGGCGACTGCCGCGAGTGGGAGTACCACTGTAGCTTCTTAGTTTAGTTCGTTTGTATCTTGCAACTTCGATTGTAATGAACCCTGGGATGTGCTCCCGTTTCTTCAATATTTCAATCGAGATGCTTTTGCTGAAATGTTTCCCACGATTGATCGTACGCCGCGAGTGGGAGTACCACTGTAGCTTCTTAGTTTAGTTCGTTTGTATTCTGCGTCGTTGTTCGATGCTGGATCATCGGGTGGGAAGTCCAATCGTAGGACGTATTGCACCTTATCTCCCCTAGGCGATATGAGGACGATTCCAGCTCCTGCTTCTTCGTTTCTTTTGGATCCGTCGAAGTACATTATCCAGTTGCTCGTGTACTCAGGCGGTCCGGGCGTTTGCAACTCTGTCCATTCGCTTAAGAATTCCACGAGTACCTGGGACTTGATTGCGTTGCGTCCTGCATAAGTGATGTCCCAAGCGCCCAGCTCGATGCTCCATTTGGCTATTCTTCCGGATGCCATAGGGTTGTTCATGATTGTCCCGAGTGACGCATCATTAACCACTGTGATGGCGTGTTCCTGGAAATAGTGCTTGAGCTTTCGGGCTGTAAGAACAACTCCATATGCGAGCTTCTGGTAATGAGGATATCGTTGCTTGCATGGCGAGAGCACTTCACTGATGTAATAGATTGGTCGTTGGACTCCGTATGCCTTGCCCTCCTCAGGTCGTTCGACTACGATTTCTGTGCTGATGACCTGGTTTGTGGCGGCTAGGTATAAGTAGAGTGGCTCCCTTTCTTGCGGTGTTGCAAGGACGTGCCTGCTTTGCAATGACCGCTTCAAGTCTGCGAACGCTTGTTTAGCTTCTGGTGTCCACTCGAATTTGTCCGTCTTCTTCAACAGCTTGTAGAAGGGTAGCGCTTGTTCTCCCAATCGGGCGATGAACATGCTCAGAGCGGCTAGTCGCCCTGCGAGCTGCTGGACTCCGCGTAGATTGGTTGGCTCCTTCATAGTCAAGATTCCTTGTATTTTCTCTGGGTTGGCTTCGATGCCTCTGGCGGATACCAGGTACCCGAGAAGTTTTCCTGCTGGGACGCCGAAGACGCATTTCGTCGGGTTGAGCTTGATCCTGTATGCGTTGAGGGCGTCGAATGTTTCTCTAACGTCTTCGAGGAGTGTGTCCTCAACTCGAGTCTTGATGACGATGTCGTCAACGTACACTTGTACGTTCTTGCCAATGAGCTTGGCGAGGCATTTTTGCATGCAGCGCCGGTATGTTACGCCTGCGTTGTTGAGCCTGAAGGGCATCGTCGTGTAGCAATATACGCCGTGTGGCGTGATAAATGCTGTCTTTTCTTCGTCCTCCCGTTTCATCCGGATCTGATTGTAGCCTGAATAGGCATCCAGGAAAGAGAGGCGTTGACAGCCTGCCGTAGAATCCACGATCTGGTCGATTCGCGGGAGGGGGAAGTTATCCTTGGGGTAGTGCTTGTTTAACGACGTGTAGTCGATGCATACTCGAAGGATGTCCGTGTTTTTCTTGGGGACCAGCACTGGATTTGCTAACCAGGTGGATATCTTGATCTCCCTGATGAAATTTTCTGCTAGCAACCTGTTTGCTTCTTCTCCGAGCGCCTTCTGCTTGGGTTCTGAAAATCGTCGAGTAGTCTGTTTGATGGGTTTGGCATCTGGAAAGACTTCGAGTGAGTGCTCGGTAAACTCCCTGGGTATTCCTGGCATATCTGAGGGCTGCCAGGCGAAAATTTCCCAGTACTCACGGAGGAGTTTGACGAGCGCGCTTTCCTATGCTTGCGAGAGGGTGGTTGAGACCATCGCTGTCTTCGCAGAATCTGTCGGGTGCACTTGATGTTTTCGGGTATCACTGTTGGCGCTGAACTCCAGCTCAGGCGCGTTTTTCTTCGTGAGGGGCATCACGGAGTGATCCGTGGTTTTTGCCAGCTCTTGAAGTTCTTCTTGCATCCCGAAAGATTTTGCGATCTCGTTGAATTCAATGTCGCACTTGTTGGATTTCTGAAAGTCTCCATCGATTGTGATCACACCATATTCTCCAGGTAACTTGAGCTTCAGGTAGGCGTAGTGTGGTACTGCCATGAATCTGGCGAACGATGTTCGACCAAGAATGGCGTGGTACTGTGAAGGCCAGTCGACGACTTCGAAGTCGAGGAATTCTCTTCTGTAGTTGCTTTTAGTGCCCAGCACAACTTCTAAGTTGATTGTTCCGAGTGGACGGATTGCCTTTCCCGGAACAATCCCGTGAAAGGATGTCTATGATTCCGCGAGGCCGTCCAGATTCCTGTTCATCCGACGGAGTGTATCCGCGTAAATAATGTTGATGCCACTGCCACCATCCAAGAATACGCGGGCCAAGTCGTAGTTGCCAATCTGTGCTTGAATGACGAGGGCGGCGTGTCCTGGTCGATGAACTCGTGGCAGGTGGTCTTTCATCGAAAATGTGATCGGTTGATCCGCCATCTTCAAGTACTCGGGCTTTGTTGGCGGAGTCTGCACAGCCATGCACAACTGCCTTGTGTTAGTCTTTTGAGCTCTGCGGGATGGACATACCTTCTGGATCACCGCGAGTTGCCCTGCTGGATTCGGGTATGCGTTGGCCATGGAGTTTTTTGCAGGTGGTGCGGGTAGTGCAGCCAATGCCATGTTTGGATTTGCTGGTGGAGGTAGGGGTTGTGGCGGCTGGAATCCTTGGTGGCCTCCTCCTGGAAGCGGTGGGTAATTTTGAGTGGCTGCGTTTCTTTTTCTTGCGAGGGCTTCCGAGATATCAATAACCTTTCGGCAATCCTTAAGAAGGTGTGTTGCCTTAGTTTTGCCCGTGCGCTTATCTGTAAATAGATGTAGCTAGCAGTATCCATCGAGGTCTTCCTCGGGAGATTTTTCTTCATCCTTCGGTCTCCACTCGCGATTCCCACGGCGACCGGAGTCGCGGCTTCGTGTGAATTCCGCCGCTACCAGCTCCTCTCGATCTTCGTGATCGTAATATTTCCTCCTTTTCCTTCGGCCATGGCGGTCTTCATCGTGCGCAGGTGATGATGCTCTCTCGTTGCGCACTGCGTCTTCTCCGTTAGCCCACTTTTCGGCTATGATCATTAGCTCCCCAATAGTTTTGGGTGCAGGCCTGCCCAGCTCTTCTCTGAAAGCAGTTCTTCGGGCGCCTTTCGCAAAGGCCTCAATCGCCACTTCTTCCGAGATTGTTCCCGCAGTGTTCCTGGGCGTGGTCCACCGCTGGATATATTCGCGGGTAGACTCACCGCTTTTCTGCTTGCATGCTCGCAGTTCTTCAATGGTGGCCGGCCTCTTGTAAGTCGACTGGAAATTTTTGCAAAAGTCGCGGTGCAAGTCGTCCCATGATGCGTAACAAGATCTTGGTCTTCTTTCCAGCCAGCTGCGGGCCGCGCCAACGAGATGCAAATTGAGATATTGCATAGTTGTGTTCTTGTTCCCACGTTGGCATTTTACTGCCGTGAGGTAATCGCTTAGCCATTGAGAAGGCTCGAGTGAGCCGTCGTACATTGTCACTTCCGTGCTGAGCTTGAATCTTCTGGGTAAAGGTGCTTCGCGGATGCTGCGGGCGAAGCACAGCGCACCGCAGGTTTCATCATCCGAGGAGCTGGACGAAGAGCGCCCGCGATATCGTGAAGCCCTTGCCTTATCTACCTTATTTTGTGCGATGTCCGATCGCGCGTCATGTCCTGGCCGGTCGCGGTCGGCGTCCTTCCTTGGCTCCTTGCTTCGCTATCACGAGCGGCTGCTGTGATGTCTCGAGCTTTTGTCTCTCGGACTGCCTTCGCTGCTGCTTTGACTGTCATCACGACGTCGTGCTTCTTTTCCTCGGCCACGACGTGGCGATCTGTCCCTTCTTGGCGAAGAGCTCCTATGTTTGCGGGATGCTTCTCTCTCCTTCTCTTTCTCTTTCTCCTGTTCCTTCTCCAGCTGCTCTGCAGCTTTCCTTCGGTCATAGGCGGCGAGCCTTGCGGCTGCCAGTCCTAGTCCCTTGCATACTTGTTTATACTGCTCCGCCCGAGGGTCACTTTCCGTCGGTTGATTCATCTGCATGTAAGTTGCTGCGGATAGAACCGCGGCAGCGGGAGTTTGCGGGTAGACGTTGCCGTCGTCATCGACTCGCATTATAGAAGGAGTGATCGATCTGCTGGTCCCGGCTAGGGATTCATTGTTCCGGGACGTAGATGCGTGCCCCTTCCTTGCGGGTCGGGTTCCGACCGAGGGCGTTATGGACAGCCCGGCTCGTCTTTGGCTCGACTCATCCGCCGCTCTTCTTCGGCCGGCCAGATCTATCCGAGCGTCTTTGATGGTCGTGGCTGCTCTCACTAAGTGATAGTGGTAGGCAACCATGTCTTCGTGTGAAGCCCCGGCTGCGGGTGGCTTGCTCGTTCGCATAGCCTCCTTCGCTCGGTTCCAAGATTCCCGTGAGACGCCGATTATGTTGCGCTCTTCTGCGCTATGTTCCGTTTCCGAGGCTTGTTCCGATTCTGCCATGAAGACTTGAGCCAGTCGAGGCTCATGCGTCCTAGGCGTAGGTTGAAAGTTCCTTTGAATTCTTGATGGTTCCTCTGTCGAGAGCGTATGGTAGTCGTTGGCGTTGAAGCGGATGGATTCGCCGCTTTTCTCCAGATGACGGCGCGAGTCGACAGCTCCAGATTCAGTTTTTGATTCATCCGAGAAGTGGAGGATCCCGTCCCTGTTGGTCACGAATTGCAGGCTCCCGAACGTCAAGGTGACGCTCTTCTCCAGATCCTCGAATACCGGGCGGGATTCCGGCGAGTGAGGTGTGACCACGACAGATCCGATCCGTATAGGATTGTTCGGAGCCGTAGTCGATGGTTTCCAACGGGGGTTGGTTGTCGATGAAGCCGAAGATGCCGGTGATCCAGCGCCCGCCGTTCCCACAGACGGCGCCAATTGTCGAATCTGTGACTCTACAAATCCCTTAGGTGAACCTATCGGGTTTCGACTAGGAGAACTCATGAGCGCTGGTGGAATTGTCGGCTAGACAGGGGGCGAGATTTACCCAGGTTCGGGGCCCTCGTAGAGGTAAAACCCTTACTCCTGCCTCTGTCGATCTGTATTAATCGAGTAGATCGGTTACAATGGTGGTGGCTCGAGTCGAGAGTATGATCTCAAACTCAAGGCTTTGGTGTTGCGGTGTCGCTTGGTCGCCCTCCGGTAGCTCTCCTGGCCTTATATAGGTGGCCAGGTCTCAAACCCTACCCGGAGAGTACTCGAATTCTAACCTTAAGTCGGTTACACATTTCTAAACTTAACCCGCAAGTAAGCGCGGGTGGGCTTCATGTGGGCCTTCTGGAATACTCCAAGGGCTCCTCTTCTTGGGCCTTAACCTTGGGCCTGAGATGGGGTGTCCTTACCCGCAGGGTCCAAGATCCATGTCTTCGTCAATTCGGCTAGCCATGGTTTGTGAAAGATGGTTGGGAGGAGTGTCAAGTTTTCAATACCTTTTTTAATAAAATAAAATCTCTATCACATGAGTGATCCATGCTTCCCTCTGCGAAGGGCCTTTCTTTTACTTTTATATTGAGTCTCCATCTTATAACTTTATGCACAGTTGAGAGAGCATTTTTGCCATTCTTAATTTTATGTGCATTTGTCCCAGAAACATTATTAATTGATTCATGATGTCTTAATTTTTGTTCTTTTATTATTTGTTCTAGTCTTCCTCATGAACTTTGAAGGTGTCCTGGCATTTATGTTTTGCCCCACTCTTAAGGACTAGCGAAATATCACTTTGACATGTTCTCTCTATACTTGAAACAAACGTATATCTTTATTTGCATCGTTATTCATGATCTTTTATTTGAGTTACTTCTCATGATGCAAGGTGATTGCAATGCTTTATTATTAAAGTTCTATCTATCATGCTTGTGTGAAAGTTCTATGATCTCAGCGTACTTTTGCTTTTACATTATTGATGATCAAGCTTATGCTGGTAGCATGTTACCTCAGAAATTATTGAGTTTTTATCGTTTACCTACTCGAGGACGAGTAGGAACTAAGCTTGGGAATGTTGATACGTCATAAACGTATCCTTAATTTTTGATGTTCCATGTTGTTTTCTTATTGTTTCCCACATGTTTGCTATATACTTTATGTCATTTTTATCAATTTTCCGGACTAACATATTGACAAGATGCCACAGAGCCAGTTCCCCGTTTTCTGCTGTTTTTAGTTTCACAAAAGTTGTTCTCGAAATATTCTCGGAATTGGAAAATTCGAAGCCCAGAAGTCTTAGAATTCCCGAAGGTTCCACGGAGTCCCGAAGAGACCCGGAGGGGGGCCTCAGGGGGCCTACACCATAGGGCGGCACCCCCTGGCCGCGTCGGGGGGTGGTGTGGGCCCCCTAGGCCTCCACCGCCTCTGTCCTTTCGCCTATTTAATCCTCTGAGACATAAACCCTAAATAGCTCCCACTTTATCCCGAGAAAGACCCGAGGCCGCCGTCACCATCATCCCTAGATCAGGAGGGTTCTCGAGCTCTCCCCGGCACCCTGCCGGAGGGGTAAATCATCACCGGAGGGGTCTACACCACCATCCCTGGACTACAGGTCCATAGCAGTAGCTAGATGGTTGTTCTCTCCACTTTGTACCTCATGTTTAGATCTTGTGAGCTTCCTAACATGATCAAGATCATCTTTCTGTATTCACACGTAACCGATCATGTTTAAACTTGCTTATGTCTTTGTTGCTTAATGTTGGAAACACCCTACGGATCCCCGTGACCCAATAATTGGATAACTACATCGGTTATCATTAAAACTTATGTTTTCACACATGGATATCTTCATTCCTTATCAATGGTTAGCCATGATCCTGATTTTAAATAGCTTCAAGATTTTGGTGTGGATATATCATACGTTTTCAACAGTTAGCCATGATCGGTTATCGGGAAGACCTCATTATTCACACATGTGGATAGCTTCACTGCTTATCACCGATTAGCTTTGATCACGATATATAATACCTTGTGAATATATGTTTTCATAGACATGGATAACTTCATGTCTTATCATCGGTTAGCCATGATCCGGAGTGTAGATATATTTTGTGGATATCATCATCACCCACGTTGCATCTCCAATTATCTTTAGTACCAGTTATGGATATTTCTTTTACACCACCTTTGTATCCTCATTAATAGTCGTGTATATCTCCGGCACACAACCTCTTTGAATGGTACTCCTTATTAATATTTGTGAATACGTTCAAGACGCGTATTCCATTTTCGGTTATCCTTATTACTATACATGTATATCTTTATTACAAGCCACCTTGTCTTTCTTGCCACTTATCACTAGTCCTAGTCGTGGTTATCTTCATCAACCCGTAATTCCCCACCAGTTACCCTTAGTACTATTCATATATATGTATATCTTCAACATACCACCTTTTTATCCATGGTTATCGTATCTACTAATCATGGATATCTCCAGCACACTTCCGATTTTAGATATCTTCAAGATTTTTTTATTGATATATCATACCTTTTCACCGGCTAGCGATGATCGGTTATTGGGAAAACCTCATTATTCACACTTGTGGATAGCTTCATTCCTTATCACCAGTTAGGTTTGATCATGACTTTAGATATCTTCAAGATTTTTTTGTTAATGGCCACTGGTTATCCATGTTTCAACTTGTTGATGCATTCGACGTGATCGAGGAACCTCTCGAAACACTATAGGGGATCCCAATGCACCCACATGTGGATATCTACATGGGTTATTGGGAAAACCTCAATATTCACACACGTGGATATATTAATTTCTTATCACCGATTATCCTTGATGCTGATGTTAGTTACCTCCTAGAATTTTGCATTAGCCATCACCAGTTATCCATTTTTAGACGTGTCGATGTCTTATCCACTCATCGGGGAAGCTCTATAAACAATGTATGGATCCCGATTTACCCACTAGGGGATAGCTACACATTCCAGGTGCTGTGTGTCAAGTTTCACACAACTACGCGTACCAGGTGCTATCTGTTAAATTCAGGATTTTTTTTGTTTCTTTGGCTTGTACTACTTTGTGCATAAATTATCTGTTCTTGATTATCATAAACTACCACCTTTCGTTGTTGGATCGTGACACAAAATTTATCATATGACAAGTCAAGATGCGAGCGATTGTTGACGCACACTGATTATGAGGATGCTCTGGATAGTTTTATTGTTTAATCTGGAGTTTGTTGGATTACAACCCTTCGATATATAATGGATGCAAATATTGCTGCAGTTTGTTGAATAACACAGTTGAATTATCAGGACAAAAAATTAAGGAGGAGGTAATTATTAAGCCTGTCGGTAGATAACATATACTCTTTGCTCTCGAGAGATTTTTGCTGTTATGCGTGTGAAGGTTTTATTTTGTTATTCATGTTCGTGATGAGGATTAATTGAGGTGGAAGATGGAGATTTGTTTCGGTTAGATACTACAACATTTAGTACTGTTAAGTTCCAGTGCAATTCAGTCGTCTTTGCTCTTTCAAGGGGGTCTATTGCGGAGTTTAAACTCCCTTGCATGTTTAGAATATTTCTTCATTCGACGATTGTTTTACATGGACAGTTTTTGACTTTGTCATGGATTTTTTAGACGGCGGTTTGTGGTGTACGTTATATGTTCCGTACAAGATGCTCTTGCATGATTATTATTTGCCGAGAATTGTGCTCGGTGTTTTGTATTACATTCAGATTATACGAGATGAGTTCTTTCCAATGTTATGTGCACCAAGATGTTGCACTATGAGCTATGCGCTCGTTCAGATGCCACATGAGATATGATGACCTATGTCATTTGATGATTGAGCAGGTTCAGGGTTTGAGGTAAGTGGCACAGACTCAGACTTGTATTGGGAGACCCTAAGTTGTCTGCTTTGTTGACATATGTTTTTTTTGTTATGGACGACCTATGTGATTTGCTCAGTATGACTTCATGAGAAGTTTATTTGTCCTATGGACGTTTCAAGGCACAAGGTTTAATTGTGATGATTTTAGTTGAGGAGTTGATGCAATTTATGATTATTGTACGGGATTTCGTGTCAAGGTGGAGTGTTATTTTATTGTGTTCCGAATCCCATACATGTTGTACTACAGATGGAGTCCTACCAGACTAGGACAAGACAACCGTGCTAAACATAGCATGTATACAACTCTATTTCATGTCCGCCAAAAAGAGAGTTGTTTGCCACAATATATAGTACGAGGTAGTCATAAAATAGATTGTGAAATCAAGAGAGATCCACCAGAATAGCACATAGAGAGTTTGTCCTCTCGTGTATTGTAATACTTCTCCCAATTATATTGATACGTCGTCGTGCGTGCCGTGGTTTTTTCCGTAAGAGTTTTCCATGTAAAAGTTTTGTTCTTGCTGAAAAATCATTGACTATGAGACAAAACTTGAAGGAGGGGAAACTCCGAACCCACCATGTACAACTTGCAGGTTGTTGCACCTGGATGGATACAGAGCGCCGCTGATTACTGGTCAACCGACCCCGCACTGTTGCTCCGCCCCTGCGGTGACGCGTATAGTGCGTACTGATCGACAAGCTAGCGAGGTTGTCACCTGTTGCGCCGCACCACAATACAACCAGTTCAATGGGCGGCGTCTCGGTGGCGGTGGATGGAGTGTGTCAACGGCCAGACTACGACCACGACTACGTCTACGAGGCCCAAGAGGACGACCAAGAGGCCCGCAAGGTTGGCAGGGCCAGAGTGGGCCAAATGACTCGCTGTCATCTCTTTCCTTTATTAGGCAAGGCGTGTGCGTGCGTGAGGGTATCGTGTAAGAAATGTATGGACGGCAGTGCCGTGATGAACTGGCTAGGGGGTGGTAGGGAGGTACTAGCCCATCCAAATTGAGTTCGTGATTCCGATCTGCTGAATCCTTCGATCTTCACACGGAGTTGACAATTGGTATCATAGCGCAATTCCGATCCTTGAGATCCCCCACCATCCACACCACACCCGATTAGCGGCCCGGCAGCGAGAGGAGGCGATGGAGGAGTTGAGCCCGGAGTCCCGCGCGATCTACGAGTTGCTGAAGGCCGACACCAGGGAGGCGTACGAAGCGTGCTTCATCTCACACAAGAAGGAGATCCTCGACGCCGTGCGCACTTTCGTCAACGACTCCAACAAGCAATTCCGGGAGCTCAAGCCAGCATCGGCACGATCCAAGGTGAGGTGAGCACCGACATCGCGGAGGTTCAAGCTGCACTCGAATCGGATCTGGACAACGTCAAGGCCTCCATCACGACGGAGATCTCACAACTGGCTTCTGCCGTCGAGCGTTCGGTCAAGGCGATCTCGGCCGCCATCGCGGGCGGGGCGAAGGAAGGCCTCACCGGCCCCGATGGGCACCGCTTTGCTACTGAAAACCGGAGGACGGTGTGATCCACCAGCACACCACCTCCAGATAGTGGTACGAATTTCGGCACAATTTTTTCCTCTGCTCTGAATTCGGCAACAGCGAACTCATGTATTGACGCAACTGCTTCTGCTCCTCGCGTCGAACTGCCGCAATTCGAGGGCGCCAATCCCCGACTCTGGCAACGCAGATGTGAGGAATATTTTCACCGCTGGGGAACTCCAGTCACACACTGGGTTTCGTATTCGTCATCTCAGTTCACTGGTGCGGCAGCGACTTGGCTCGAAGCGTATCTGACGAAAAATCCAGCATCTGAACGGAAGGAGTTCGCACAGGCGGTTCAGAGTAGGTTCATGCGCAATCAACACCAAATTTTGCTCAGACGCCTATTTCGCATTTCCCAGACCACGACAGTGGAAGATTATGTCAAACGCTTTTCGGATCTGATGGACCAGTTAGCTTCCTATGAAGACAGAAGTGATCCCCTTCATAATTTGACAAGGTTTCTGGACGGGCTCAAACCCACTGTTTGTGTGCTTGTTGCGATACAACAACCAACTGACCTGGACTCAGCTTACACGATGGCCCTGCTCTACGAAGACCTGGGAGATGGTAGCAATTGCCTCAACACACAGCCGGTTACAACAAGCAGGAGATCTCTTGCTCTGCCATCGCCACCACCACCGCCCCCACCGCCTGCGAAGTGGGTATCCAAGTCTGTTGAAGAGAAGAGAATGCTTGAATCCAGCAGGTCCAGACCTGACGAGAAATGGACCAGTCTCAAGGCATATAGAAAAGCTAAAGGGTTGTGCTTCGTGTGTGGAGAAAAATTTAGTCGAGATCACCAGTGCAAGAACACAATATCGTTGCATATTTGTCGGATATATACTAAATAGGGGTATATCAGATGGTAGTCAAAGTGCCGGATTACCAGGGTGGCCCAAGCGGTAGTGGGCTGTGGTCCATTGGGCGGCCCAGTAACCCGACGCACAGAAGCCGGATTCTAGAAGGACCCGGATCACGGCCCACGTGATCTGGCTTGGAGGAGAAGACAGATTCCTTACTTTCCAAGTTATAGTTACCGTAGTCTTCTAGGTTTCCTATTCTGTAAGCCCTAATCCGGCTATTATATAAAGCCGGAGGGGAGATAAGTTTGATAACGAATAACAGAGAAGAAGCTATAGGCTAACTCGCCGGGAAGTTGATCCCCTGCGAATAGCTAGATCTAAACCTCACATTGTAATTCTATATCCAGGCTTTAGTCCTGATTAGTGAGAAGTGCAGGAGTAGGCACGTCATACTATCGCGACGTACCGAACCTAGGTAAATCCTGTGTTCACTGTCCACCACGCGATCACGTTACCCCACGTCTCTACCGTAGTCTCATGGCACCCCCGTCCATGAAAACTACTACGATGTCTCGACAGTTGGCGCCCACCATGGGGCAAACGGCGTCAGGAGTGAAGTTCCGATCTGGGATACTCGGCGGAATCGGAAGATCAATCACTGTCGGAAGCCTGGAGTTCGACGACGACGTCGGACGCTTCCTCGACAACGGATCCTACATACCGGCGCAAAACCACCTGGTAAGTGCCTGCGTGTTACCGATCGGATCTGCTAACATCTTTATCGGACTAACTACAGAAGCAATGGGGTTTTGCGGTGGAAGCAAATATTTCCCACCCGCCCTATACCCAGTCGAAGATGACTATGATACCGGATTCTGCTCAGATCGTCAACAAAAAAGTGATACACACTTTATCGGCATGGTGCAATCCGAAGTCGCCGAAAACACGGATGACGGAAATCCCGTGCAAGAGGCAGACAAAAACACACCCGTCACAGAGACGGAAGATCCGACACCCGTCATACAGGCGGAAGATACGACATCTGTCAACATGACGATGAACTCGGAAGCTGACTCTGTACTAGCCGCCATTGAGGCGAGATTAGAATCAGAAACCGGATCAGATGATTTTGATTCCGAAGACGAAGACGCGGACGCCTTCGAAAGGAAAGTTAAATCTTTTCAAGAGGGATTCCATGAAGTACTAATGGCGAAACCGGCTGATACCACGAACGCCGGCAGTCAGGAAAGCCCTAAAACTCCTCCGCCAGAGGAAGAGAGAGAAGACGGAGAAACTTCTCCGATATTTCCTAATGTAAAGGAATTGACAGAAGAAGAGCCTGTCAAAAAGCCTCCCTCTTCCAAGAAAAAGAACCGTGCTGCTAAGAAATTCCAATACAAAATCCGGAAGAAAAAATCAGCTGATCTAGCTGATGAAAACCTGGAAGTAGGAGATGCTAGCGGAACAAAGCCTGCGGAGAAGAAAATCAAAGAAATCCTTGCTCCGCCAATGACGGAACAGGAAGAACAGCAGCTGTTGCAAATGCCAGTGGGATTAAACGAACCCCCTGAGATGCTGGAAGCCAGGAGACGAGCTTTCCAACGGCAACAGCAACATCTACTCAGAACTCGTGAACACCTCCAAAAAACCCAGGATGACATTAAGCTCATGAAGGAAGAAATCGAGGAGTACGAGAGAAAGAATAGATCTGGCATTAAACCTACAAGGTTACCCGGAATCGTAAGACCGGAAGTACTGTTGCCAAAGGAAAGGTTTCACAACCCATCTTGGCAAAAGCAGGTAAACGGCAAAGATGCCAGAGGCAAACCAATATACAAAACCGCAGCAGAAAACGCGGAAGCAGCGTTTGCCATCCTCAACAATGACTTGTACTCTAATGGTGAAAAGCTCCAGGGGGTGTATGCTTTCCTAGGAAAAGCATTGCAACAACAACAGCGGGCCCAAGAGCGATCAGGAAGACTGCAGGATAACTCCGCCCTATGCAAAACAGCTACTTGCGCCGCTGGAGCACCTGGACCAGAGGAACCTGGAGATTCAGACAATTCAAAGGATAAAAAAGAGGATCCGAGAAAAGACAAGAAAAACCCCGACAATAGGGATGAAGCGTCCCGAACCGGATCCCATCCCCCGAAAGGTGGACTCAAACCCCACGATCGGGAAGAAAAATACCGGAATGACGGCAAAACAATGCCACCTCCAAGAAACCCAGCTGAGAAAGCCGGAAGATACGATATACCTCACAAACGTGAGAGATCCCGGACACCTCCTAAGGATAAAGAAAGGCACAGGAGCAGGACTCCGCCTAATCCAAAAGGGCGTGATCATGGAAGAGATAGATACAATCCCGGAAAAGCGCGTCCGCGCAACAATGGAAAAGAAAGGAGTAGATCCCCTTCTGTCCATTCAGCTGGAAGATATTCCGCACACATTGATAGAGCGGAAAAGGATGATCTATACTTTGGTCCTAAGTGTTTCACTGATAGGATCCGAAGGATAACCCTGCATTCTGGCTTCGCCAAAGTCGGTCCAACGTACCAGAAATACACCGGCAGCACAAACCCGGACACCTGGCTCTCAGACTACTATACAGTCGTCCAGATCAACAATGGGACAGACCTGGAAGCTCTCAAGTTTCTTCCCCTAATGTTACTGGACGGAGCCAGAGATTGGATCAATGGATTACCATCAAGAACTGTCGACAGCTGGGATGATATGGCTAGAGTATTTACTCAGCATTTCTGGGGAACGTACAAACGCCCGAACAGCATCAACCAGCTGAACCGTTGCACCCAATTCGAGGATGAACCATACGTGGATTTCATCTCCAGATGGACGGCAATGAAGAATAGTTGTTCTGGAGTAACTGACGTACAAGCAATGCATGCTTTCGTCAATGGCCTAAAACCCGGACTTGTACCGTTCATGGTTGGTTCCAAACAGCACAAAGATCTCGGATCTATGCTTACAACCGCCAACGAACACGCTGCAGCCGAAGACGACATCAGAGCAAGAGGGGGCAATATCGAATCACTGATACTTGCCAAGAAAACTCCTCGTTCTGACAAAAAAGGAACTCCAGAAACAACGACAAAACCCAAAGAGGTCAACATAGCCTTTGGAAGTGAAAAAGGGAATAAGTGGAGAGGACGCAGTCCAGATCCAATCAACTACACTCCAGAGGAGTGGGAGAGGATTAAGTCGGAACCCTGTGTCCACCATTCACAATTTGCGAAACCCACCCATACAAACGTGCAATGCCGGCTGAATAAGCACATGAAAGGCAGTGCAGGATCCGGAAATAAGGGGAAGGGTTCCAAAAGGAAACCCGCCAAACAAAAGCCAGAAGCTGAAAAAGAAGACAGTGAATCGGACACTGATGAAAAAATCCAGGAACAACAGCGAAAGGGCGAACCCAAATTTCCGAGAGTTGATGGAGAAGCAATGCTAACATTCCTAGCAACTCCGTCAGCAAAGGTGGCCAAAAGAACACTTCCAGAAATAAACGCGGTTGTTCCGGCAACCCCGAAATTCTTGAAGTACTCAAACGCACCAATTACCTGGGATCAGTCTGATCATCCCGGGAATATCCCTGAACCCGTCACACAAGCTCTTGTCGTAAGCCCTATTGTCCAGAACACTAGGATAAGGAGAGTGCTGATGGATGGAGGATCCAGCATTAACATAATGTACCTGGATACACTAAAGCATCTGAAGATTTCCGAGTCCCAGCTCAATTACAGCAACATACGCTTCCATGGCATTGTTCCTGGCAGACAAGCACGATCCCTAGGAGAAATTTCCCTAGATGTCACCTTCGGAGATAAAGATCACTTCCGGCAGGAAAAAGTATCCTTCGAAGTAGTGCCCTTCGAAAGCGTGTATCACGCAATACTCGGACGTCCAGCTTTCGCCAAATTCATGGCAAAATCCTGTTATATCTATAACAAGCTGAAGATGCCAGGACCCAAAGGAGGAGTAATCACCATAGCTGGTGACTTCAAGCTGGCAAACGAGTTGGAGAAAGAAAACGCCCTTTGCGCTCAGAGAGTCATAGCAAAGGAAGAACTGAAGGAATTGGCCAAGGAGGTATCTCCGACAGAAATGCCGGCAGGAAAAGAAACCAGGAAGCCAACAGACAGCTTCAAGGCGTCTGAGAATACAAAACAGGTAATCCTAGACCCCAAAGATCCGACAAAGTTCATCGTCGTAGGGACTGGGATGACTGACAAATAGGAAGGCGAGCTCATCAAGTTCCTCCGTGAGAACTGGGATATTTTTGCCTGGTGTCCAGCTGACATGCCAGGCGTACCCAGGGAACTTGCTGAGCATCAACTCAAGGTGATTCCAGGATCAAAACCCGTCAAACAAGGTCTCCGTCGATTTGACGGAAGAAGACGGAAGGCTATTGGCAAGGAAATTATCCGGCTTTTAGCAGCAGATTTCATCCAGAAGTAATCCACACTGAATGGTCTGCAAATCCGGTATTAGTACCGAAGAAAGACACTACTGCTCTTAGAATGTGTATAGATTACACAGGCTTGAACAAATTGTGTCCGAAAGATAGGTTCGCGTTACCGCGAATCGATCAAATAATAGATGCCACTGCAGGCTCTGAGCTTTTGTGCTTTTTGGACGCATACTCCGGGTACCACCAAATACGCATGAAAAAGGAAGATCAAATTAAGACTTCTTTCATAACCCCATACGGGACGTACTATTACGTAACCATGCCATTTGGCCTGAAGAACGCGGGTGCAACCTACCAGCGTTGCATGCAACGTTGTTTGCATAGTCAGATTGGTAAAAACGTCCATGTTTACGTGGACGATATTGCTGTCGTAACCAAGGAAAAAGATACACTCCTTGAGGACCTGCGAGAAACTTTCGAAAACTTACGCACCTACAAGATGAAGTTAAATCCAGCTAAGTGCGTATTCGGGGTTCCCTCAGGAAAACTTCTGGGTTTCATCGTTTCTCACAGAGGAATAGAGGTTAACCCGGAAAAGATCAAAGCCATCTTGAACATCTCGAAACCTACGTGTGTGAAAGATGTCCAAAGATTGACGGGTTCCGCCGCTGCCGTCAGCAGATTTATTAGTCGGCTGGGGTATAAAGCCTTACCACTCTACAAGTTGCTGAAGAAATCCGACAAGTTCAAGTGGACAGCGAAGGCCTGGGAATATCTAGCAGTTATGTCCCTTCTATACTTAGTTCAATTTCTATGTAAACATCTTTTGAGATCATGAAATAAAGTGTCGGAAGTCTGGTATCCATGTTTTTACAAGTTCTTTCTAGTATAAAGCATGATTCCGCCTCATCTATTTCCCAATGATCTTACAAAATACTCAATGTTAACCCGAATTGTGCCTGCGTACTCGGCGTTAAAAAACTGAATGATTTTTCAGCCTGCTAACGGCTAAAGGAAACTTGAATTGCCTGCGTGCCCAAGTTTCATTTAAAAAATTCCTTGCTTCTCTAAGCATTATCTGATTGCTTATGTGTTGGGTCACTCGAGCTAGTCAGTAAAAATGCCTTTAGTATGATCCATGTTTCCGAGTTTAAACTGATTGGTCATACCCAGTTACTCGGCATGACGATTCATAATGCTATTGAGCCATTTCAAACACTAAGGACAGTTAAAACATATACGCCAGAGAACTTAGAAGATAAAGGAATAATAAAATCCGAAAACCTTGCAAAGAATTTCATAATTAAGACTGCAAAAGGCGGAGTTCTCATTCATGCAAATAGAAGCATTACAATTTGAATTACATTGTAAAAGTACAGTGATGCGCCTATTTGTCTACTTTCACCATCCAGGTTCAAGGCAACCCTTCAAGCATCCGACTCTTCCTCGCTGCTATCGTCTTCGGGGGCTGCAGGAATCTCTTCTTCTGGATAGGTGATGGAGATATTCACCATGGAGGCAATCTTGGTGGCATGGCCTTTGATTTCGTCAAAGATTGTATTCCGCTGAGCCTCCGTGTATCCTTGAGGGATACCGGACGCCACGCGCCAAGACTTTGCACCAGGGTAGTGCATACGCATAAGGCCGAGTGCCATGCGTGCACCGCCCCGTGCAGCGGAGCGTAGGGTGGATTCCCTGGACTCCGCCACCTCCATGATGGCACCCGGAAGTTTTTCAACTTCCGAGAACTCCCCAGTCCTTGAGGGAATGAACTTGTTGACCAGCTGCATGCCAGCAGCTCTGATCGAAGTCCAGGTCTTCCCAAAAGCTCGGATTCTATCAATCCGAGAAAGATCTGGGCTATCTCCTGTTTTTCAGCAAAAACAACCAAGAAGGTTAAGTAAAAAAGCAGAGAAACACAGCAAGACTGGGAAGAATGGTAAATGCATAAAAAACTTACCGACAAATTTGTCAATTTCGGAGCCTTCCTCCAGGCGCAGGTTCAGAGCAGTCTCCAAGTCCCGAATGGTGGACTGGTCCTTCTCCGCCTGTGCGGAAGCCTTGGATTGAGAAACTCCAAGGGCCAAATTGCTGGCTTCCAGATCTTTTTGAGCCTTCACAAGATCCTTGTGAAGGTCCAAATTCTCCTTTCGGAGAAACTCGGCATTGCCGGCGTCTTCAGCTATTTGCTTGGCCTTAGCCAAAGCAGCTGGAAAGCAAGGAAAATTACGAGTTTAGAAAACTTCCGGAATAAGTACTTAGACAAAAAGTTGAATCGAAAACTTCAGAGGAAAAACGCTTACCTGTTGTTTCCGACAATGCCAGCTGAGACGATGCCAGCTCTGTCTCTCTCTCCCCAAGAATAGAAAGAAGATTTCTAACTTCTTTATTCTTGATGGAAAGTTTGTTGAAAACTTCCATGTTAATGGCTTCAGCGGTTTGCTGGCACATGGCAAGGAAAAGAATGAACATAAAGCATCAAGACAAAAAAAGCATACATTTTGTTTAATGCTTGGGGGCTAGAGTAACATACCTAGCTCATTCGTTGCAAACCCGCCAAGTTTTCATTGAACCCTTTTGCGTATTCTGCAAAAAGAGTTCCGGCTGCGCTTAGGCCGTCGTTGATGATCTTGAAGTCCTTGTCAAAGGTGGGAATCTCCTCGTCGAATGCCCGAGAAGATTTTCCCACCTCTGGAGCCGCCCTTTCCCTCGTGTCCGTGTTCGACACAACGGGCTGGCTGGGCTCTAGCGGCTTGGTGGTGGGGGCTGTAGCATGCTCTTCCGCCATCGTGGACGGTGTGTCCGGGGCGATGGCGGGAGAAGGTTGAGCGCCTCGGCTGGACACAACTTTGTGTTTCTTCAGCTTCTTCGGCTTTAGGTTGGAGGGAGGTAGGCTAAAAACCAAAAACCCGGAAAAAGTTAAAATTCCGAAGACGAAAGAAAAACTTCGACAAAAGAAAAATAACCCGGATGATCTAACCTGGAGGTGGCGACGGGAATTCCGTCAAGGTCGATAACTTCCTCAGAGGAAGAAATCTTCTTGCGCTTGCGCCCACCTGTAGAGGCGGTACGCAATGCGTCCAGCTCAGCTTCGGAGGCCAGCTCCGAGTCTGGAAGTTCAACGATCTGTTGAAAATAAAAATCAGAGTTAGAAGCGAGAAAATCCGAGAAAGAATGTCAAAACTCTACCCAAATGACGGAAAAAATACCTTGGGAGCCGGATTGCCGGCCGTATACATTGGCCGACTCGCTTCGTATTGGTCGCGTGATGCGACCAACTGGTTCACGCGCCATCGAAGATCCCTCGCGGACCAGTCTTTGCTGGTTGTCCGCATTGGGTCGTTGGAACCCATGTAGTCGCAAAGAAGGCGGCCACCGTGATTGGCCAACGGCTGGATCCGCCTATCCAACCAGCAAAGGACCGTGTCCATGCCGGTTAGAGGTGGATCGGAAGAGGTGAGCTTGGCGATGTGCCGCTTAATCCTTAGAAGATCAAGCGGCAAGACTTGGACGGCTTCCGTTCTCCAATTGTCTTGGGGAACAGCGGCAGTGTTCGAGAAAGGTGGAACCCCGATGGCCTTTTTGGGAAAGGCACATCGGGATGGTAGAAGAAGGAACCCGTCCAAAATTTGACGGATTCCGATGTCTTGATCTTGGGGAACCAATCTTCCCTAAATCTCCGAAGAGTAAAGGAGATGGTTCCGCAAGTCGGGAGTGCGCCCTCCGAAGAGTTCCGCTTAACCCCGAAACAATACATCCAGAAATCTAGCCTAGGTTCTATACCTAAGAAACCCTCGAACAGAGCCTGGAACCCGGCCATATAGAGAATGGAGTTGGGTGGCAGGTTATGAGGTTGGATGTTATAGTGGGAGAGGACTTGGAGGAAGAAAGCAAAAGGTGGTAATCCCATACCTCTTAAGAGATGGGAGGAGAGAAGAACCCTTTCGCCATCGTTCGGCATAGGTTCGTTCTCGTCCTCAGGGATCCGCCATTTCCCTTTCAGGATCAGTCCCTCCTTTTCCAGGTTTGGAAGGAGGGCTGGCGGAATGCTGCAGGAAATCCAGTTGCCTGCAGTTTCCACCTCTTCGTCCGCTCCGGCGGCGGCGGACGCAGCAGCTTCCGCAGCGGCGAGCTCGTCGCCGAGAAGCTGGATCTTCTCCTCCGCCGTCTCGGGAGCGAACGGCGGGGAAGGTACGGAGCTCGAGCCCGCGACGTTCGCGGCGCCGGAAGGATCACCTCCGCTCGCCGCAGAAGCCGCGGTCTTTTCCGGCTCGCCGCCGGTGCGCGTCGGAGATCCTAGCTGTGGATCTAAGTCAATGATGATTTCGTCGATGGTGTGCGCGGCGGAGCGAGTGGGGGAAGACGGCGAGGATGCCATTAGGTGGCGGCGCGTTTTGACTCCGGTGCTGCTCTGGGTGCGATATGCGCTCGGGAACGGTTCTTCGCTCGGGGGCTCGTGCGCAGCAATGGCGTGGAGAGTGAGAGTGCAGAAGGATTTCAGTGAGGACAAAGACGGCTACTTATAGCCAGAAATCCGTCAAGATACGTGCCAACGGCTATTTTGACCGTTGGATGATCAACGCGTGTCACTCGCCGGAAAATCCGGGAAATGAAACGACAGGGTAATGATGGCTATCTCCTTGTTTCCCATGAGAATCTGTCAGAGATACGTTACTGGGTTTCCCGCGTGAAACCCAAACGACCCTTACGTCAGCATGATTAAAGCGCTGACGTAGGAAGTTCCTTCTCCGCGAAGGATCGTGAGAGAAAAGCCGGATTTTCAGGATTCCGAGTTTCACATTACCATCTCTTTTCAAAGAAGAATAAGAAGAATCAAGACTGCTGATCGAAATTTCTCGGACAAAGCACATTTGGCGAAAGGCGGCGAATCAGAGTTTTAATCCTTCTTGGGGGCTACTGTCGGATATATACTAAATAGGGGTATATCAGATGGTAGTCAAAGTGCCGGATTACCAGGGTGGCCCAAGCGGTAGTGGGTTGTCGTCCATTGGGCGGCCCAGTAACCCGACGCACAGAAGCCGGATTCTAGAAGGACCCGGATCACGGCCCACGTGATCTGGCTTGGAGGAGAAGACGGATTCCTTACTTTCCAAGTTATAGTTACCGTAGTCTTCTAGGTTTCCTATTCTGTAAGCCCTAATCCGGCTATTATATAAAGCCGGACGGGAGATAAGTTTGATAACGAATAACAAAGAAGAAGCTATAGGCTAACTCGCCGGGAAGTTGATCCTCTGCGAATAGCTAGATCTAAACCTCACATTGTAATTCTTTATCCAGGCTTTAGCCCTGATTAGTGAGAAGTGCAGGAGTAGGCACGTCGTACTGTCGCGACGTACCGAACCTGGGTAAATCCTGTGTTCACTGTCCACCACGCGATCACGTTACCCCACGTCTCTACCGTAGTCTCATGGCACCCCCGTCTATGAAAACTACTACCATGTCTCGACAATATTGTTCAAGAAATGTTGGACTGTATGCAAAATTCAGACTCAGAAACTGAGCAGTCAATTGAAGCAGAAACTGAACTAGCAGAATCTCATATGATGGTGGTTTCACATGCGGCAACAGAAATTGGAAAGAAGGCACCCAGAACAATGCAGTTAGCAGTACAGATTCAAGGCCAGGAATTGTTATTCCTAGCGGATTCTGACAGCTCCACATGTTTTCTGAATGAGAAATGTGCTGCACGTCTAAATGACATTGATGCAACTCAAGTTAAAATGAAGGTTAAAATTGCTGGGGGAGCCATATTGCACAGTACTGAAAAGATACCAGAGTTATCATGGTCGTCGAATGGTCTCAATTTCATTGACACATTCAGAGTGCTAGCACTGGAAGCTTATGATGGCATACTTGGGTTGGACTGGTTAGCCAAACACAGTCCTATGCTTACTCACTGGGCAGAGAATTGGATTGCCTTCACCATCGATGGGAGATTGTTAGTGCTGCATGGCGCTGGGGAGCAGGACACTACTCATGCGCTTGTGGAACTTCAGGTTGTACAGGACAATACAAACCCTGATGAAAGCAGTATACTCCCTGGCGTACAGTCGATCCAAAAACATCTTTTCTGAACCAGTGGGGCTTCCACCACGGTGACAGTATGACCATCAAATTCCCCTCATTCCTGGTGCGAGGCCCGTGTCGATAAGACCCTATCTTGTAGCACCGGAGCTCAAATCCGATATTGAGAAGCAGATAGATGAGTTCTTGCATCAAGGAGAAATCACACACAGCAATAGTGCCTTCTCTTCTCCAATCCTACTTGTCAGAAAAAAGGACAAGACATGGAGGATTGTCGTTGACTACAGACATCTCAATGCTCTCACAATTAAGGGGAAATACCCGCTGCCCGTGATCGATGAGTTATTGGATGAGCTTGCAGGATCTTGATGGTTTTCCAAGTTGGATTTGTGTGCTGGGTATAATCAGATTAGGTTGTCACCTGGGGAAGAACACAAAACTGCATTCCAGACCCACAATGGACACTATGAGTTCAAAGTTATGGCATTCGGCTTGACAGGAGCACCTGCAACATTCCAATTTGCAATGAATGCAGCATTGGCACCGGTCTTAAGGAAGTTTGCTTTGGTTTTTTTTGATAATATACTAATTTACAGCTCAACATTGGAAGATCATTTGCAACATCTCCGCACAGTGTTCGAGCTTCTACAGAAGGAACAGTGGCAAATCAAATGATCGAAGTGTGAATTCGCTCAAAACAAAATTTCATATCTGGGTCATGTGATCTCAGCAGAAGGAGTTTCCACTGATGAAACAAAAATTGAAACAATAAAGACATGGCCACAACCGGGGACTTTGAAGGAATTGAGAGGATTCCTTGGTTTGAGTGGCTACTACAGGAAATTCATTCACAATTATGCTGTGATCAGTCAGCCGCTCACTGCACTGCTGAAAAAAGGGGCATTGTTCATATGGACACCTGACACCGAGGTGGCTTTCCAAACATTGAAGCAAGCACTCATGACTGCACCAGTGATCGCATTGCCAGATTTTTCCTTACAATTCACTGTCGATACTGATGCTTAGGATATTGGGATTGGAGCAATCCTTTCACAAAATGGACACCCAATAGCTTTTGTTAGCAGGGATTTAGGCCCACGCAATCAAGGCTTGTCAGTATATGAGAAGGAGTACTTGCGATCCTTCTTGCAGTACAACAGCGGAGATCATACTTGCAGTTGGGGGAATTTCTTATCAAGACTGACCATAAAATCCTCACAAACCTGACTGATCAAAGACTCCATACTGATTGGCAACGCAAAGCCCTTACGAAATGATGGGATTGCAGTTTAAGGTTGTGTACAAAAAGGGGATTAACAATGGTGTCGCGGATGCGTTGTCACGCAAACCTGTAGCTACTTCGCAGGTCATGGCAATAACTACAGTGAAGCCTGACTGGTTGAAAACAGTGGAAGCGAGCTACACATCTGATGAATATGTGCAGGGAATAATTCAGAAAATCTTCTCTGACCCAGCATCAGTACCACACTTCTCCTTTTCCTCTGGGTTACTGAGATACAAGAATAGAATCTGGGTTGGAAACAAACCAGAATTGCAAATGACACTCATTGGTGCATTCCATGATAGTCCCCAGGGTGGGCACTCAGGATTTCCAATCATATACAGACGCCTACTGTCCTTATTCAAATGGCCTGCAACGAAAACCGCTGTTCAACATTATGTCCAAACCTGCAGTGTGTGTCAGCAAGCCAAGCCAGAACGAGTCTCGCCTCCAGGTAAATTGCAACCACTGCCAATTCCTACAACACCTTGGGAGATGGCCACAATGGACTTTATTGACGGGCTACCTCCATCACGGCAGTTCAACTGCATCCTGGTGGTTGTCGACAAGCTCAGCAAATATGCGCATTTCATTGCATTGAAACATCCGTACACTGCTAGCAAAATTGCTGATGCTTTTGTGGACAATATCTTTCGTCTCCACGGACTGCCCATGTCGATAGTCTCTGACCGTGACCCTGTGTTCACAAGCACGTTCTGGCAGACCATTTTTCGCAGGACTGGTACTCAGTTACGTATGAGCACGGCAGGCCACCCAGAAACGGACGGCCAGACAGAACGCGTTAATCAATCATTGGAGTGTTATCTTCGTTGCTTCATTAGCTCTCACCCACACAACTGGAGCAAATGGCTCTCTCTGTGAGAATTCTGGTACAACACGAACTGGCATGCTTCTCTGGGGCGTTCTCCATTCGAAGTGCTTTACGGGAGGAAACCAAGGTATTTTGGTATCTCTGAGACTGACACAATTGCTACTCCAGACATTGAAGCTTGGTTGCAGGATCGACAGCTGGTACTAGCATCGGTGCGCCAGCATCTACTCAGATAGCAGCAGCGCATGAAGTTCTAGGCAGACAAAAACCGAAGCGAGCGCACGTTCTAGGTCGGCGATCACGTGTTCCTCAAGCTCCAGCCGTACCTGCAGATGTCCGTGCTGAGGCGCACTAATCACAAGCTTTCGTACAAGTATTTCGGGCCGTATCGCGTCCTGGAGCGCGTGGGCAGCGTCGCCTACAAGCTAGAGCTTCCCAACCAGAGCAGGATCCATCCGGTCTTCCACGTCTCTCTCCTCAAGGCGTGCTTAGCACGTGGGCAAGAGGCTCTTCCTCAGCTTCCTCAACCTGATGCGGCGCTACAGGTGCCGATGAGGGTGCTCCAGCGGCGTGCGCGCATGGATGGTTATCGCACTGTGGGGCAAGTGCTGGTACAATGGACAGGAGATTCAGTGGAGATGGCGACATGGGAGGACGAAGTCACTCCGTAAGCAATTTCCCAACGCTTCTGCTCGGGAACAAGCAGAAAATCAAGACATGGGGATTGTCAACGACCAGCCTACGACCACGACTACGTCTACGAGGCCCGCAAGGTTGGCAGGGCCAGAGTGGGCCAAATGACTCGCTGTCATCTCTTTCCTTTATTAGGCAAGGCGTGTGTGTGCGTGAGGGTATCGTGTAAGAAATGTATGGACGGCAGTGCCGTGATGAACTGGCTAGGGGGTGGTAGGGAGGAACTAGCCCATCCAAATTGAATTCCTGATTCCGATCTGCTGAATCCTTCGATCTCCACACGGAGTTGATAGAGTGGTTGCGCTCTTCTCGCTGATCATGGCGGTCGCAGCCCCGCTGTTCGACTCGCAGATCGTCCTGCCTCGCCGCCTCTACCCGGCGCCGCTTGTGGACATCCTCCAGTGGTTCGCCACCGAGTTCGACCACTATCTCATCGCGACCCACGGACTTTCTTCATCGGCCTCGTCTGGCTCGACCTAGCCTTCCTCTGGCCGGTCTGCAACGACAGCCTCGCGCGCCGCCGCTGGGCGACCCATACCTCTCTCATGGAAGGGGTCTACATGATCACCTACTTGGTACCCATCTTTGTATCTGCCCTTTCTTCCGAATTAGAGATCACCAATCATCTTTGCTCGAACTAGTATTTCTTTCTTCATTGACCAACCAAGAAACATTTCACTATTCGCGTATTTTCATCTTTTTTAAGCTTGCATACTACCATCTCTTGTTAGATTGTTGCGCTGTCTTCGTGGTGGAAATTAATTACCGAGGGCCAAATTTAAAATAGTTTTACGGAGATGCCTGATACACCATTAGTTTCGTCATTAGGACAATCTTTGACAAAAAGAAAAAATTTACTCGCTCGGCCGGAGAGGTAGCCATCAGAGTGGCTGCTGTGGAAAGAGAAGTACAGAGCACGCCCATGCCTGTCCATGACCAGCCCTACAACTATTGCTGCTCCTCATTTCCTTGTGAAAAATCTTGATCCCTAATAATTTGTTGTTTTTGATTTGGCGCTCATATGGGGTATATAAAGAGTACAAGACTTGGGGGCCAAGGAGGCTATAACTTGGATTACAAGATACTCTAGAATCCTAGTCCAACTATGCGTTTAGTCCTATACGTATTCTAACATTCCCCCTCAGTCGTAGCGGGAGTGAAGTGGACGCTTTCGACTGGATTTGAAGTTTTGCGCTTCCGTCGCCTCCTCCTCTCCGTCATCATCATCTCTCCTCTCTTCCCTCCCGCAGTCAAAACGGGAGTGTCGTGGACGCAAGTGACGACGCGGACGCTGCTTACTGGAGTTGTTGCCGATGTGTTGCTGTAGACGTAGTCCGTGATGTCGATGTCGAGGTAGCTGATCGGGATGTAGCCGTAGTCGAGGTAGCAGTGGTCGATGTAGTACTCGCCGTAGTCGTTGTAGCCGCAATGCCGGAGGCGCAAAAATTGCGCGATGTGTATGACGGTGCTGCAGTTGTGTAGCTGTAGAAACGTCGTAAAAAAATAAATAAAAACCCGGCCATTGCCGCTCCTGAAGCCGCCGCCGTCCACAGCCAATCCTCAAAACCCAAAACACAAAACCCTACAACTGATCGTGCAGCCCTGCCGATTCAGACAACCAGAAAAAATCCAAAACCCAAACCTAGATTGCCTCTTCTCCGCTGCGATGAGTTCGTCTGAGTTCGTCTGGTTCCTCTTCGGCCCTAGCTGCTGCGCTCGGATCCACCTGCTCAACAGTTAACACGAGGAAATTTCCTCCTATGGAAGGCACCGGTGCTCCCAGCTTTCCGAGGTGCCAATGTCATCAGTCTAGCAGAAACTGTAGCTGACAAGGTCAATGCAGGGCCACATGCTTATACAGAATGCATCAAGTCCATACTTTACAACATGGTTAACACACACTTAGCGTTTAAACAATGTCAGGGATGCTGTAGGTGGATCCGTGGATGGGTAGAGACTAGAGAGCATAGGTGGGCCTGGAGCGTGGATCTCTTTGCTGCATCGATAAGTGCTGCCCGCTCAATGCGCTGCTACTTTGATTCGTCCGCACCACAAAGCTAGCTAGCGAGCTTGTCACCTCTCTTGCCGCACCACAACCAGTCCAATGGGCGCCGTCTCCGCGGCGGCGGACGGAGTGGTTGCGCTCTTCTCGCTGATCATCGCGATCGCAGCCCCGCTGTTGGACTGGCAGATCCTCTTCCCGCGCCGCCTCTACCCGGCACTGCTCGTGGACATCCTCCGGTGGTTCACCACCGAGTTCGACCACTACCTCGCCGACCCACCGCCTTTCTACATCGGCCTCGTCTGGCTCGGCCTCGCCTTCCTCTGGCCGGTCAGCGTTGCCAATCTCTACGGCATTCTCGCGCGCCGCCGCTGGGCGACCACCACTACCCTCATGGCAGGGCTCTACATGATCACCTACTTGGTAACCATCTTCGCGTCTTCCCTTTCTTCCTGCTTTCGAGATCCGTACATGTGCTAGCGCGCTAGCTAGTATTTCTTTCTTCGTTGACCAACCAAGAAACATTTCACTAGTCGCACTTTTTCATCCTTTTTTAAGCTCGCATACTACCATCTTGTCAGATTGTTGCGCTGCCTTCGTGGTGGAAATTTATTGCACTGGTTAGGACGATTCCCCCTCCCTAATCGTATTGGATGCGTGGGTTTTTTCTGTAAAAAAAACAGTAAAATGAACGAATTACAACTCAATTAGGAAACGAATAAATCGGGGCCGGTCTCTCCTCACGGTTAACTCATCTCCCCTTACCCGCATCTCAGTGCTGAAACTCTGATGATAGGCAAGCCAAGATTGATAATAGAGTTCTTCCTTGTAATCAACTTCAGTATTTGTTTTAATGGAAAATGATAAACTTCAGTCACTGCCATACGCCCATACCCGTGTCTCACCCTGTGTTGATTCGTGACTGCAATTTTTTTAGGCCGCGATACTTGGTGATATGTTGGGCTCAGGAAAAGCAACACCGAGGCTGCTTCAGCTGTATGTTCCATTCCTTGTGTTTGCTGTAACGGCAATTTTGCGTGGCCTCTGTTCCTGCTCAGCGCCGGTAACTGCTGCTGCTAAGTCGCTTGCACCTTCAGCCCAGAAGAAGATTGTCTAGATTCAGTTTTCCGTTTTCTCATGCTTCAGGAAGAATGTACTCCAGTACCACGAGATGTAAAATGCTTCTTTCTGATAATTAATTTGCTGAACACTTTTACAATGCAGTATGTGGTTTCAGGGTTCAAGGTGTAACACCATGTAGTGTAATGCCTACAGTGCAAATGCAAAGTTGGCCACAGTTTCAAAACATCTTATGTACCAGTGTTTTTTTTTTCTCCCGATAAAGGGCTCTTTACTAAAGCATCAAGAGGATACATAGAACAATTGGGCTCTGCAAGCACATGATGTCCAAAAGATGTGGGCAAACTTAACTATTTTCATATCATGATGGAGTGAATAAAATGAGCACCAGGTGAAATCTATTCTATCTATTATCGGATTGGCTATTTCTCAGGCGCCTGAGAAATTCATATGTCTCAATCGACCATTTAAACTGTCCGATCGTCTTCTAGATTGGTGCAAACATTGCCAGCCGCGAGAGAAAAAATGGCTTGAGAATTGCAGGAATCGGAACCAATGACCTGTAACCTGCCAGGGACACGCTCGTACAACCAGATAGCCGCAAAAGTTCTGATGTACATTATCGGTACTATAACTGAATGGGATAATTAACAGGGTGCCCTCAGTTGGCACCACGACCTCAGATTTACCCCTAGCGCCGAATCGACCTCAGTTTTGCCCCTAGTCAGTGCGCAAGGACTGCTTTGGCTGCTTCCACCGTTACTTTCACCCCCCCGTTAGAATCCAGACCTGTGGGACCCAACATAGAACCGTTGGCGCGGCCTGTGGGCCCCAGCAGTTGAGCGTTGCCGCAGCTTGTGGGCCCAACTGTTGACCGTTGGCGCGGTTTGTGGGCCACAGCGGTTGACCGTTGCCTGCTGCCGGCGGTTTAAAAGCGGCGGAGCTCGCGGCGAAGCTCGCAGCGGTGAGCAGGAAATCAGCCGAGCTTCTCAGGCAGCGCGTCCCCTTCTTCTCCGGCGGCATGTCGTCGACCTCTGCTTCCGAATCGCCCTCTAGATGGCCGCGCTTCGGGGCAGTTCCGCTGGGAAGATGCCCTGCCTGCCCACGGACGGCGTCCCTGCAGCGGCGGGTCACCGCGAGCGACAAGAACGGCAACCGCAGGCGTGAATATGTGAAATGCGGGAGCAAAGAACAGCTTGGGGAGGTGAGATCTGTGTTCCCCCCTGTCAATTTCGTTTTTTTTCCTCAATTTTCAGCCGATTTGGGTTTTCGCATTTGCAGGATCTTCTTCCATGTGACCATTTCGAGTGGCTTGAGGACTACATAAAGAGGATTCAAAAGGAGGACAAAAAAAAGGAGCAATTGGGATCTGCTACGGTGCACAATGGGGTGCAGATTGACGAGTTCAAGAAGATGGCAAAACAGATGGAGACGCTAGTCGGTCTAAAGAAGCAGAGCAATATGATGGCTGCATTTTTTTATTTATGTGCAGTTGTTCTTGGAATTGTGTATTTGAAGATCGTTAGTCAAAAATAATGTAGTTAGTGTTGTAGTTAGCTTGACATGGTCAATTTGAGTATGGCTAAGACTTGGAATAAATGCGTCAGGAATCCAGCCCTGATTTGGTTTGTTTCCGTTCGTTTTCAGTTCAGTTCAGTTTTCAGTGTTCAGTTCAGTTTTAGTGTTCGTATGTACAGGTTCAGTGTCCAGTCCAGTTCAGGTTCAGTTCAGGATAAAATGATAGGCCCATCTAAAACCAAGACAGGCCCAATGTTAAATGAGACCCAACGTATACTAGCACGGACAAAAAGTGGACAAAAATAATTTAAACATTGGACAAATATAATTTAAAACATTTGGACAAAAATAAATTTATAATTTTGGACAAATATAATTTAAACAACTGGACAAATATAATTTAAACATTCGGACAAATATAATTTAAACGGGGGGACAAATATAAATTTAAACATTGACTTCATTTGGGCAAATAGAATTTAAAAATAAATTAATTGACAAACATAATTAAACAGTGGATATTATATATATGGATAATATTGGCCCCACTTTACATATATTCAGTGGGGCCCGTCGGACATTAAAAAAAAGGGGGCCTTGCTAGCCCTAAACCCTAACCACCCGCTGCATGCATGCGGGCGCCCTTCCGGCCATCCGGCCAACCGCCGGCGGTTGGCCTACTTCTTCCACTCCGCCGCCCTGATCTTGATCTCGTCGTCGATCCGGGCGCGGCGGTTCGCCTCCTGCCACCTCTCCACGTCGTTCTCACGGGCCCTCTTGATGCGGGCCCGGAGAGCCTTCTCCTCCCTCTCCTCCTCCTTCTTCTCCTCCTTCTCGATCTCTTTCTTCTCCAGCCGCTCCTCTTTCTTGAGGAGGCGGTTCTTCGTCTTGGGGGAGAGGTTGTCGGCGTCGGCGGCGGGCTCGTCGCTGTCGGGGACGTCGGTCGACGGCGATCGCTCCCCTTTGGGAGATTCGACGGGCACGAGGCCCGTCTCCTCTGGCGTCCAGTCGGGCTCGTACCAAGGCCGAGCCTTGGGGTGGTTGTCCTCGTCGGAGACGGACTCGGGGCTTGAGGGGAGAGAGTAGGAAGACATGGTGTTCGGGGCTTGAAGGGAGATGAGAAGGCAAAGAGGCTGGAGAGTGATGAGAAGATGGAGGAGGAGAAACGGGCTATTTAAAGACACGATGAGACGTGAATTTATTGGGGTAGATGAAGCAAACTGTGTGAAACGTAGGATGCAGTGTAGAAAGTACAATCGATGCATGGTCAAAGCGGTGGTAGAACAGGCCTAGGTGTAGGACTGAGCGCTTAGGGAGTCAAAATGATTTGACGTTGCATGCGTGTATTGAAGAGGTGAAGAGAAGATATCCAAAGTCTCACGCCAAATCCTGCCTCGCTGCATATGCATTGATGCGTATCTTATAAAAAACTAGGCGTGGAGGGCTGCATCGCTGCAAATGCGACGCGACTTGTGTTTCTGAAAGGAGGCGTGCAGGGCTACTGCAAATGCGACTCGACGTTCACTCGATCTTTTCTTCTTCTGCCACGTGTTGTTTACTCTGAAAAAACGAGGCGTGCATGCACCGGGCTGGTGAACGGGGCCCCAGTAGACAGTGTCCGTTGTTGCATGCAGTTACATTGAGCCAAAACACCACGTCCATGCACCTGCGTCATTTTCGACCGTTTGATCGTAAGGAACGGTGCAGATAGAGTCCATGCATGCAAACTACGGCGGCAACGGCCTGCAGACGCTGAGACGCGATCCTCTGACTTTAGGTCACTGACAAATGGAGCCCATCACAAACCGGACCCACGTGTCATGGGAGAAAGTCAGAGAACATAAGGTGGGCAAAGTAAGAGGATCGGATTCCCTCTGTTTTTAGTGCATGTACAATAGTCTAGACGGGTGCTGTCTGCACTACTCGGCCATGTCATTTCTAGACATTTTTAGAGATAGTTGGTACAGTGCGTTGACCCCCTAGCTTGTGTTGGGATCCATACGCTCCGTAGCCCCCCTCCCGGTGAAACCCTAGCCCCGCTGGAGAAATACCGGACTTATACGGAAACACGCGGTAACAACGTCGAAAGGGGGTAGCAATGTGGAACTATTTGCTTGGTTGTGCTAGGATAGCCCATAGGAACACACAACAAAAAGGTAGAACCCACCTCTTCGGAAGATTCACGGTGTTTGGTCCGATACGGGAGTTTCACCCTATAATCGCCTACGAGAGAGAAGTGGATGCCGGTGAAGCCGGGTCACACCCCAGAGAGCAATCTTGGACATACAAAGCACACAACACACCTATACTAACATGGTATGGCACCCCCTAGCTTGTGTTGGGATCCATACGCTCCGTAGCTCCCCTCCCGGTGAAACCCTAGCCCCGCTGGAGAAATACCGGACTTATACGGAAACACGCGGTAACAGCGTCGAAAGGGGGTAGCAATGTGGAACTATTTGCTTGGTTGTGCTAGGATAGCCCATAGGAACACAAAACAAAAAGGTAGAACCCACCTCTTCGGAAGATTCACGGTGTTTGGTCCGATACGGGAGTTTCACCCTGTAATCGCCTACGAGAGAGAAGTGGATGCCGGTGAAGCCGGGTCACACCCCAGAGAGCAATCTTGGACATACAAAGCACACAACACACCTATACTAACATTGTATGGCACCCCCTAGCTTGTGTTGGGATCCATACGCTCCGTAGCTCCCCTCCCGGTGAAACCCTAGCCCCGCTGGAGAAATACCGGACTTATACGGAAACACGCGGTAACAGCATCGAAAGGGGGTAGCAATGTGGAACTATTTGCTTGGTTGTGCTAGGATAGCCCATAGGAACACAAAACAAAAAGGTAGAACCCACCTCTTCGGAAGATTCACGGTGTTTGGTCCGATACGGGAGTTTCACCCTGTAATCGCCTACGAGAGAGAAGTGGATGCCGGTGAAGCCGGGTCACACCCCAGAGAGCAATCTTGGACATACAAAGCACACAACACACCTATACTAACATGGTATGGCACCCCCTAGCTTGTGTTGGGATCCATACGCTCTGTAGCTCCCCTCCCGGTGAAACCCTAGCCCCGCTGGAGAAATACCGGACTTATACGGAAACACGCGGTAACAGCGTCGAAAGGGGATAGCAATGTGGAACTATTTGCTTGGTTGTGCTAGGATATCCCATAGGAACACAAAACAAAAAGGTAGAACCCACCTCTTCGGAAGATTCACGGTGTTTGGTCCGATACGGGAGTTTCACCCTGTAATCGCCTACGAGAGAGAAGTGGATGCCGGTGAAGCCGGGTCACACCCCAGAGAGCAATCTTGGACATAAAAAGCACACAACACACCTATACTAACATTGTAGGGCACCCCCTAGCTTGTGTTGGGATCCATACGCTCCGTAGCCCCCCTCCCGGTGAAACCCTAGCCCCGCTGGAGAAATACCGGACTTATACGGAAACACGCGGTAACAGCGTCGAAAGGGGGTAGCAATGTGGAACTATTTGCTTGGTTGTGCTAGGATATCCCATAGGAACACAAAACAAAAAGGTAGAACCCACCTCTTCGGAAGATTGACGGTGTTTGGTCCAATACGGGAGTTTCACCCTGTAATCGCCTACGAGAGAGAAGTGGATGCCGGTGAAGCCGGGTCACACCCCAGAGAGCAATCTTGGACATAAAAAGCACACAACACACCTATACTAACATGGTATGGCACCCCCTAGCTTGTGTTGGGATCCAGACGCTCCGTAGCCCCCTCCCGGTGAAACCCTACCCGCTGGAGAAATACCGGACTTATACGGAAACACGCGGTAACGACGTCGAAAGGGGGTAGCAATGTGGAACTATTTGCTTGGTTGTGCTAGGATAGCCCATAGGAACACAAAACAAAAAGGTAGAACCCACCGCTTCGGAAGATTCACAATGTTTCCACCTCTTATTCTTTGAAATCTCTAGTCTTGTATTCGAGGAATCTCATTTTAGTGATGGATTTCGTTCTAATGTTTATAAATCCTATTTATATTTTTACAAGACTTGTATTAGACCTATATAATGCAATTCCGAAGCCCAAAAATTTATTGGATGAATATTCGTATTATTTATTTTCTTTTGAATAATAATGGTTTTAATCGAAAATCGTAAATAAAACAAGTTTAAAACATCAAAATGAAAAAATAACTTTGGATCTTTCTTAGTCACACCAAAATGAAGCTTTGGTGAGATTTTGACCTTATTTGAGTTCAAAAGGTTTGAAACTCATCTCATTATCTTGAACTCTCTACTAGACTGTTCAAGATATCATATGTTACACAAGGTTTTTTCGTTCCATTCTTTATAAGACAGGTTTATATTTTTTTCTCGTTACTATATGACATAACACTACTATGTGCGTCGCCAATATATTTTTTCGATTTTTTTTGAATTATTTATGCTCATTTTAAGCTTGGTCAACCCTCTGTTTGACCAGCCGAAAAGCTTCTAGAAGGAAACACAGAGATTCGACCTGGGCTGTTGGATCGACGCCTTCTAGAAGGAATCGTGCATCGGACGGATGCGCTCGCAGCCACAGCGATCCGCGAGACGCTCGTTCTGCGCTCTGATTGGTTGGTCCGTTGGCCACAGGGATCGATGGTTTCTATATGTTCTACATATGATTTCTTTGCTGTTAAGTATTAAACCTTGTTATTTAAATAAAATAAAATAGAAGAATACCCTTATTCAAAACATAATGAAACTTCATATTTACTAGAGCGATGATTTTTATCTGTTTTATATATGAATTTTCTATTAAACCATGTTATTTAAATAAAATATTAAAAAAATAGAAGAATTATTGAAAACATAACGAAACTTCAGATTTACACTATATATATGTACAATAGTTGTGTAGGAAATTAATTTGGCTGATGTAGACGAGATGCCAAAAATTGTTGAAGCACAAATGGGGGCGTTTACCCTAGCTTCACACCTCATTTGAAGCACATTTCTCATGAGAATATAGCGATGGTTTCAAATGAGCATAAATAATTCAAAAAAAAAACAAAATGACATGAATCCAACGCACCATGTTGTTATTTGCGATATAGTTGCTCCTCAAATTTATTTGGATAATTTTGACAAGATAGAATTTTTCATGAAATTACAAACGGGGGTGTTTACCCTAGCTTCGCACCTCATTTGAAGCACATTTCTCATGAGACCACATCGATGGTTTCAAATGAGCATAAATAATTCAAAAAAAATCAAAATGACATGAATCCAACGCATCATGTTGTTACTTGCGATATAGTTGCTCCTCAAATTTATTTGGATAATTTTGACAAGGTAGAATTTTTCATGAAATTTCCTAAAAATTTGAAACGACTTGGTTCAACATCATCCAACATTATTCAAACATCATCCAACTATGTTCTAACTTAGATACATCACCAGTCAACATAAATACAACATTATTCAACAGAAATACAACACCAACTTAGTCCAAATAGCATCGGGGCTTCTTTGTGATCCTTGGCTGTTTTGGTGGCGCTTTGCTCCTTGCGCTCATCTTGCTCACAGCTTCTGGTCTTCTCCTCTTGGTAGTCGGTACCTTGGCTTTCTTCTTTGAAACTACACCAGATCTGTACAAAACATAAAGGATCATGATAAATAAATAAAAAATAAAATGAAAAATGAAAACTGGTGAGATCATGGCAGGATTTACATACCCATCTAAGCTTGTAACTGGTGACATCATGGCAGAATCATCCAATGGAGCATCCAATGAAACTTGTGTGTCCATGGCAGAATCATCCAATGGAGCATCCAATGGAGGATCCAATGAAACTTGTGAGATCATGGCAGAATCATCCAATGGAGCATCCAGCGGATCAGCTAGAGCATCTGGAGCATCTTCTGGAGCATTTGGAGCATCATATGAATCATCAGCTGGATCATCAGATGGAGCATCCAGAGGATCATCAGCTGGAGCATCTGGATCATCGAATGGAGCATCATGGACTTGATCATCATATGAATAATCAGTTGGATCATGTACTTGATCATCATTTTGTTGTTATGGAGCATCATCTGAATCACTTGACTGCTGAACATCATTTTCAAATGTTTCATCCGGCTGTTGATCATCATTTTGCTGTTGATCATCATATTGAAATGCTGCATCCGGCTGCTGACCATCAGTTTCATCAGACATACTCTCTCCAAACCCTGGATCGACTGCGTTATCACAATATTTGCCGAAATGACCGGTCCCACCACACCTTGTGCACTTACGCACCCTCGCTCCACCTCCACCTTCACTGCGACGTTGGTGTCGACTCTTCCTCGGTCTACCTGCAGCTCTCTTCAGAACCAGAGCACAAAGTTTGAATCCAGGGTCCACTCTATCCCACTGCTGTTTTCCCTCCAAAGCAGACAAGGCATGTGCACATGTGGCTCTGAACATTGCTACAGAGTAGTAATCATGGACATACTGCTGTATATCCCCTGCTGGACCTGTGAGAGAAGTGATGAAAAACAAGGCATGAATGCATGGCAAACCAGTTATCTGCCATTGCCTACAAGTGCAAGTCTTCGCTTCTAAATCCACTGGATATCTCCATTCTTTGTTACTTTTATCAAAGAATGATACCTCTGATTTGGTATCCGAGACAAATCTCATGTTCATATTCAAGCCCAAAGTTTTCTCCTTCAACGCCTTCATCACATTCGGGATAATAATGTGGCCCATGAATTTTGCATTAGCTATTTCAAGACGGAAATGAAATTTCTCGGCGTATTCTATCCTTATCCTGTCAAGCAAATCAGCCAAATAAAGATCCTTATGTTTCCGGATCGTTGAGTTGAAAGATTCTGCAAGATTATTGTGCACATAGTCAACTTTGCTCAATTCATTGAATTGGCTTCTAGACCATAGCTTCGAGTGGTGTGTTTCCAAGTATTCCTTCACTTTCTCTTTTGTGTACAACTGCCTCATGTGGTAGTTGTGCTTCCTGACACTGCAAGTCAAAGATGCAGGCCATAAATGATCGGTATAAAACTTTCCTTTGAATTTCTTCACAAAATTTGCAGCAAGGTGACGCATACATTCCCTGTGCTCTACTCCTGGGAACACATTATCCACGGCCACTTCTAAACCTTTGCATGCATCTGTGTGGATTACCAATCCATTGGGATGTCCAATAGCCCGGCGCAGATTCTGCAAAAACCATGTCCAGCTCTCCTCAGACTCTGTCTCCAGCACACCGTAGGCAACTGGAAAAACAAAACTGTGTGCATCAACTGCACAAGCTGCTACTAGCTGGCCTTTAAACCTCCCTGTGAGAAAAGTAGCATCAATAGCCAAATAAGGCATGCAACCTACCAAAAAACCCATTTTGCAAGCTTCAAAGCACACAAAAACCCTCCTAAAGCATTGCTTGGTCCTTGTCACTTTCTTCAATGTGTAATCCACGGCGTGGTGATCAATTTCAACAACACTGCCTGGGCTTGCCCTCTCCACTTCAGCTTTGAATGCATACAACAACTGAAAACTTTCATTCCAGTTACCATGGATAGATTCCAATGCTTTGTTTTTACCAGTGAACACCCTCATGTATGGTAAATCTATCTTGAACTTGTCTTTCATGTTTTTCTGCAATTGCTTTGCACTCACTTGATGGTTTTCTGCCACCCATCTTTTTACTTCATCCGCCACCCATCTTGACTTGGCTCTGCTGATTGTTTGCTTCCTAAGGGTTGATTCTTCGCATGTGTGGGGAAAAGGGTTCACTTTTACCTGAACATTGGTGCTGCCCCGCATTTTAGATGCGTGCATCCTCCATTGACAATCTTCAGACACACAGTGCATGGTGTAGCGCCTTTTATCGCTCTTGTCAACTACAAAGGCACGTTCTACCTTCATGCAGTACGTCACAAGTGCATTTCTACACTCAGCCATGGAAGAAAAAATGCAACCTTCTTCCATAAGAGGGTTCGCAGGGTTCCATTCAACAGGTGTCCGGTCTTCCTCTTCGTCATCGTCACTGTCAGACTGATATTGGATTTCAACCCGAGGTGTCTGTCTTAAATTCCTAATAACATCAGGATATAGCCTCTCTTCATCATCCGCAGACATGCAGGCATCCTCCTCCACAGCGATTTGAACCCTTTTCCCAGTGCCCACACTTGTCGAGCCACCACGTCGAGCTGGTTTTGAACTGTTCTGGCTGGAGTTGGCAGTACGACGTGATGGTCCTGCCACAAAAGATGAACCCGCCACAACTGCCGGCACAACCACATCATTTTGCAGCTTCACATTAAAATTCTCTGCCTCCGTATGCTTAGCAAACATGGTAGCGAGCTCTTCATCATTACTAATTTGGATCCAATCTTTTCCCCCATCAAAGTATCTAAATTCCACTTCATCATGCAAACCCCAAGGATATGGGCTGCAAACTATCTCCCCAAATTGTCCGAAACTCCAGTTACAGTCCATTGGAACCGAATAACTGAAACCTCCTTGGTATTTCTTCTTACTGTCTGCATCGACGATGTAGCGCTCTCTTCTAACGTGCACCAAGAAAGCAAACCGCAACTCCATCCTAACCCACGAAAACAGAGACGCAATTAGCTGCAAATCAATGGCATCCGTGTCTAATCGATAATTCAAAGCTCAGTACTTACCCAATGGGAACCCAATCGTGGACGCGGCGTGTCTCCGGCCCCACGGCGCGGCCGCTCTCCATTTCATTCCTATCCATTTCGTCGAGCAGGTGGCGGGCAGAGTGGTGGAACGAGCGCCCCACCAGCGGCGTCGCAGGACGGCCCCGGCGGTGGAGCAGGTGGCCACGCGGAACGGCCACGGCGGTGCAGGTGGTGCAGGTGGTGCTGGCGGCGCAAATGCGTGCTGCTGGCTGCGACACAGGTGGCGACACAGGTGGCGGTGGCGCGCTGGCTGAGGAAGGTGGCGGCGGAGCAGGTGGTGGTGGTGCCGCAGGTGCTCGTGGCGCAACAGGGGCTGGTGCGGAGGTGGCGGCGGCGAGAGCGGCAGCGCACGACGGCGGGGCAACTAAATTGGACGGCAGCGCACGACGGTTGTGGCGGGAAGCTCGGGTGTGGACTATTCAGATTAGTCAACTAACTGCCCGGTCCCACCTGTAAGCTCCGGACGGTTTCAGCGAACTGGCAGTCCCACGCGGTCCCACTTCGCCAAACGGAGCCTGACTCCTCCGGGCCCACTTCGACTAACGGATTCGACTCCAAACTTACCGTTCCAGCCTCTCCATAGTGGTTGCGCACGGACTATGGGCAAAACTGAGGTCGATTCGGCACTAGGGGTAAAACTGAGTACAAGTGACCCTCTGTGGGCAATTCGATAAATGACCCTAACTAAATAAACACAAACAACTTGCCACCAATTTTGGAACATAATATTTTAGTAAACTGAACACAAAATTTAGTTTGTCCTTCACTTTTGTGGTTATATATTTTATATGGTTGCACACTATTTTTTTTCTTTGTGCAACTAAGTAATTTTTGTTTTTTAAAAGATGAAATTTAGAAAGATTTTGATTTCATTGTATCTTTTTGTTTTGTTTTTCCTTTTTTTCTTCTTTCTTGCTACTCTCGTTTAATTTTTAATACATTTTAAGTTAATACTTACATATTTAGAAGTGTGTAACTAGTTTGTCGAGAAAAATAGACTCTAATGCCCTTTTTTTTGCAAACATACGAGCTGCACTTTTTGTAAAAAAAAACCTATGACCAGCAACCAATATTTACAGAATAGTTGTAATTTTCTTTAAAAATGTACAATCCAAACTAGTTTTCGATATGTGCAGCCCCTTTGGGGGCACCTTTGTTCAAAAAAAAAAAGATATGTGATGCGCTTTAAATATTATGTTTTCATATTTTTTTATTTTACTTTTTGAGCATATTTCTTGCTTGCAAACCACTTGCATTGTGTCCAATCAAATAATACCGTTTATTTTACTTTATTCTTTAAGGAATTATAATGTCTCTGTCGCCTGTTTTTTCTTATGTCTCGGTCGACACTACCGTCCTTCTCGACTGTTGAGGATATGTCTGAATTCATTTTGTTGATAACATTATGTCTTAGTTGATATTGCCAACCGTTGATGACATTTTCACTTGAAAATTTGCAAATTGGTTCCAAGTTACACCTATTCACTCAGATTTGTGCAATTAGGTTTAAGTTACACCTTTCCAATCGAACATGTGCAAGTATGTCGTAGTTGCACATTTCACACGAAAAAGTGCAATTTGGTCCAAGTTACACCTTTCCAATTGGATTTGTGCAACTAGATTCAAGTTGCACATTTCAAATCAGATTTGTGCAAATACGTACAAGTTGTACCATTTTCCCTCGGAAATATGCAATTATGTCCTAGTTGCATCTTTCCCCTTGGAAATATGAAAATTGGTCCTAGTTGCATTTTTTTCATCCGGATTTGTGGAACTAGCATATAGCTGCACCTTTCTATTCAAATTTGTGCAATTAGTCCTAGGTTGTATCTTTCCAAAATACAATTATGCCCTAGTTGCATATTTGCACGCGGAAAAGTGAAACTTGGTCATAGTTACAACTTTCGACCCGAAAATGTACAACTAGATTCAAAATGCATACGTAGTACACACGTAGTACAGGCTAGTTTCTTTAGGCAACCGTACACGTGTCTTTTTTTTAGGATTAAGTACGTAGTACAAGCTAATATCTTTTTGACCATCCGTTCAAGCTAATAGTGCGACTGATTGATTGCTTATTTACTCGATAGTTGAATCGTGGGCTGTTCATGGGCCGGTCGAGGCCATACTTGTGTGATACATAGGACACAACAATCAAACAGAGCTTTGTCAGAAGTACAAAATCAAATCGACTCTCAGTCACCTGCCAGGCACACCCATCTATCTATCTATCTATTCTATTCTATTATATACTAAAAGCAATATACATATGTCTAATAGATGCACCACGTTAAGCCACATCATCAAAATTATTTTGATAGTTGGATCTAAAATATATGGTTAGGATTTAGCGGAAAATTATTAGTCAAGTAATATGTTTGACACGTTAATGTTGAGAATAACGTGACATGGAATCCCGTATGTAATGTTGCAACCCCTGTTTGGTGGGATACACTAGAATTTGTTTGGGATACTTAAGCTACAAAGGTCATCAACGATACAGTTCCATTTATTTCTAGAGACTCCATGTAAGACACGTATGTAGGCTGTTAAAAAAACAGATTTGCTATTTCTCAGGTGCCTGAGAACTTGTTAGTCTCAGTCGACCGTGACAGACATCCGATTCTCTTGGAGATTCGTGTTGCTGTAAGGTGAAAAGAAGAAAGAATAATAAGGCTACTAGGATTCGTACCAGCGACCTTCGGTGTCGTGCAAAGCAGTCATCGTGCAAAACAACCAGCGGGGCAAGCTGTCCGATAAGTCTTACTATAATACGTTACGTTTCATGTACTTATTGCGATAGTTAGGTTATTTCTTCGGCCAAACTAAAATAAAATTTGATATACTGTTCCATTTTCACCTTCTATCTTCTTATTTCTTATGCATATTTTAATTTTCCTGTTGCATTTTTTTTAAGAAACGTGCAATTATCAACAACTTTTCAAAACGAGTTGCACTTTCCTACAGATATATACAATTTCCACTATTCTTGAAATGAGTTACAATTTTATTAAGAAATCGTGAGACCAGTTTTTGGAAATAGTTTTCATTTCTCAAGAATGTGCAAGTAGCAACCTAGCTTCTATATGAGTTGAACTATTCCTCAATAAATGTGGAACCAACTACCGGTTTTCATACGAGCTGCACTTTCCCCATAGAAATACGCAACTAGCAACTAACTCGACATGTTTTGCACTTTTCTGGGCAAATGTGTAACTCTAAATGGTTTTGTTGCAATTTTCTCAAGAAAATGTGCAAGTTAAACCGTTGTTGTAAAAACTCATTTTTCATAAGAGTTGTACTTTTACTTCCAGCAGCTGGTATCCTAAACTAGTTGCACTTTTCTCTAGAAAATGTGCAATTTTAACCCGTTTTCAATACACGATGCATTTTTCTCGATAAATACGCAACCAGCGACCAGTTTTTCAGAAGCCATGAGTGTATGTCTCATTTTGTCTTAGTAATGGTATTGCTAAATCACAAGTCGACTGAGATTTTTACTAAGTCTCGATGCTTTGGGAAAAGTGTCGCGCTTTTCTAGCGGTTGCTCTTTTCTAGGAAAAAACCTTCAGTTCGTGGAGCTGCACGTTTCTGGGCAAAATAGTGCAACGAGAACGTGTTGCTCCTTTGTTTGAACTATGGTTACACTTTTTTCGAGTGACAGACACTTAAAAATGCATCTAGTTGCACTTTTCTTGAGAGAAAAATGCAATCGTCCAATCGCACTTCTTTGGGCTGAAAAGTGTAACGAGAGCGAGTACCTTTTTAGACGGAAACGTGCAATTCGTCCGGATAAACTTTTCTGGGCGAAAAATTGCAATGGGAACGCGTTGCTCCTTTATTTGAACTATAGTTATACTTTCTCAGCTGACCAAGACTTAAAGACTATTCAGGTCAACTAAGGCTTAAATCTAGTTGTATTTTTCTAGGATAAAAGTGCAATTCGTCTGGTTACATTTTTCTAGGCAGAAAAATGCAACGAGAACGAGTTACACTTTTCTAGACAGGAAAGTACAATAAAAGTGCAACATGAACTAATTGCACTTTTTTAGACAAAAAAGCGCAAATCATTTCGTTACTCTTTTCTAGGCAGAAAAGTGTTAATTTGTTTGACACATACCTAGGAACTGAGATTTAGAGATATCCAAACTATTAAAATATATATTGTAAAAGCTAGTGGACTATTGGGGGGGGGGGGGGGGAGGGGGTTGAGTAGCTCTTCTTCCATGTATTCTATTCCATCATGTATATTACACAAATCTCATAAAAAAGTGTAAAGCTACGCAGGCCACACGTAAGCCAAATCTCACAAAAAGGCCAAAGCCTGCTAATCATAGATCCTAGAGAAATTATCATAAAACTACCACTTTAGAACCCAAATTTGTTGAATGGTACCACTTTAGTGATATAGCACACAAATCTACCATATTTTGCCCAGGAATTCGCGGAAAAAACTGATCCGTCCTTGATTGCGAATTGACACTGGAACTGACAATAGGGCCCACTAGTCAGAGCTGATGTGGCCGGGAAAAAAAAAAGAGAACGCTGAGCTGGACGGGGTCCCATCTATCAGCCCAATTTAGAAATAGCAAAAAAAAGAAAAACAAGATGAGGTCATGTGCCCGTGGGAGGCTGGACTCCATGGCGGCGGCCACGACAGGCGTCGCGACTAAGAACACGAGGCAGAACAGGGGCTCCAGTGGCGGACCAGGGCGACCCCGCGTGTGCCTGCCGCCGCCACACTGTGCTCCTCGATATGCTGAGCGGCGGCGCCCATGGCGAACTCGCCGCCCCCACGCTGCGCTCCTCGCTGGTCTTGCCGCCGCCATGGCGTGCTCCTCGCTCACATGCTGGAGGCCGGCGTGCTCCTCGGTCAAGCTCGGCGATGGGAGAGCGTCGGCACCCACAGCGTACTCATCGGCGAAGCTCGCGAGCGGCGGCGCCCTCCACAGCCAAGAACGACGGACGCGCGAGCGGCGGCGCCGCCCATAGCGTGCTCCTCGGCGAAGCTCGCGAGCGGCGGCGCCCTCCACGGCCAAGCACGACGAACGCGCGAGCGGCAGCGCCCATGGCGTGCTTCTCGGCGAAGCTCGCGAGCGGCGGCACCCTCCACGGCCAAGCACGCGGACGTACGCGACGGCAGTGCGTGCGAATTTGGCTCCAGTGCGTGCAATCCCAGAGTGGGATTGTGCGGTTGCCATCGTGGCGGACGTGCTCGGCGGTGGCGCCCACGGCGTGCTCCTCCGCGAAGCTCGCGAGCAGTGGCGCCCTCCACGGCCAAGCCCGACGGACGAGGCGGACGTACGCGGCGGCGGTGCGTGCGAATTCGGATCCGGTGCGTGCGATCCCGGGATGGGATTGGGCGGTTGCCGTCGTGGCGGACGTGCGCGGCGACGGTGGTTGTCGTGTGGGCGATCCCAGTGGCGATGTCTCTGGCGCTGCTCTGGCTTCCCTGCTCTGCTGCGCGGTGGTCGTGGTCCGGTTCGGCCGGATGTGGAGAAGGGTGATGTAGAGCTGCGGCGGCGGGCGGTCGGGGTCGGTTGACGGCGGCGATTGGTTGAGGCTGCTGCAGAAGTACCTGGAGGACCACATGGAACTCGTTCGCCAAGGCCGCGCTACAATCTTCTTCTTTTTTAAATTTAAAACTATACAAAGGGTGCAAGCAAGCCGTCTCATTAAAAACCTTCCGGTCCCTTTTCGGTATCCTGGTTAGGAAAAGGATGAGTAAGAAACTTGCTGCCCCGAGATCAACCCATAGTTACATCGTTTAGGAGAGGTTGTAAGAGGAAGCTAGGGGGCTCATCGTCCCAATTACACTGAGTTTTCGAGACATAACACTCTCTAGCAATATCATGAGCTACCTTGTTGCACTCTCTTTTACAATGGTTGAACTCCACGCTTCCGATTGGCCCCGCTATCGAGATACAATCAGCATAAATCGCTATTGCCTCATTCCACATGTCTTCCTGTCCAGAGCAATATTGAATAACTTCCAATGAATCCGATTCCGCTTCCAAAACATTAGCCCCCTTCAGTTGGGCCAATTCTAGGCCGTATTTCATAGCAAGAACCTCGGCCGTAGCTGCAGACGACACATGAGGCAAGTAGTGTGCCGAAGCTGCAATAAAAACCCCATGATCATCTCTTATGACACATCCCACCGCCCCCGAGCCCTCCTCCTCCGAGAACACATCATCCACATTCAGTTTCCACGCATTTGCTCTAGGTTTTGACCAATTAGTCTTCACCATAGAGTCATTTAACGAGGAAGAGATTGCATAGCTAGCAGTAATGGCCTTTATGGAGAGGGCGCATTTATGAGAAGGGGGGACGGTCTCACCATGTGTACGCCGTCGTCGTAACCACCATATGTACCAGCAGCCCGTCGCGATGAGCTCCTGGAGGTTCAGGGATGAATAGCCTGGAATTGTGGTAGGTCCCACCGTGAGTAGGTGTTCCAGCACCTTGGAACCTGACCTCCCCCCATGATTAGCACCTGCAATGGTATCCAAAATACCAAGCTCTCGCCAAATACTCCTCGCGGCATCACATGTGAATAATAAGTGGAGTATATCCTCCGTATGGAGACAGCACAGCGGGCATTGATCAGAATCGCCAATGTGCCTTCTATGAAATATTGCTCTTATCGGTATGATACCATGCATAATACGGCAGCAAAAAAACATTCACTTTAGCAGAAACCTTTAAACGCCATAGGGTTTTCCAAATAGGGCTATCAATAGTCGTACCTTGTACCAAAGAATGGCATGCCTGGCCATTATATTGGTGTTTCCACTCCATGTGATGCGCAGACCGTACCAAAAACATCCCACTCCGGTTACCATTCCAAGCAATGAAATCATCAAAAGCATTTAAGTTTAGCGGTATTTGTAAAATTCTCCGAGCATCCATGGGATTAAAGAGGCTTGAAACCAATGCATGATCCCACTGTCCCGTTAACGGGCATATAAGCTCACCAACTGTAGTGAGAAAGGAGGTCCCTCTCACCGTTGTAACTTTCCGACTAGGGCTTTGAGGAATCCACAGATCGCTCCAAATTTTGATTAAATTTCCGTTTCCAACACGCCATATATAGCCCCTTTTAAAAGTCTGAATTCCAGCCACTAAACTTTGCCATGTGAAGGAACTTCCACTTTTCGGCCCCGCGTTCGAAATGTCACCCGAGGGGTAGTATTTTGCACGGAGTATTTGAGCACAGAGAGAATCCGGGTTAGTAATAAGCCTCCACACCTGTTTGGCTAACATGGCAAGGTTAAAAGCATGGAAATCTCGAAAACCCATCCCTCCTTCACTTTTAGGGAAACAAAGTTTCCACCAAGCGAACCAGTGCATCTTTTTACCTTGATCATCGTCACCCCACCAAAATTGGGCAATCACATCAGTCATTTTCTAGCATATTTTTTTGGGGAGCAAAAAGAGAGACATTGCAAAAACAGAAATAGATTGAGCCACGACCTTAAGTAAAATTTCTTTACCTCCTATTGATAGTTGTTTTTCCTTCCAGCCTTTGATTCTTTGAATAATCCTCTCCACAAAGTGAAGAAAGAAATCACTCCTATCCGCTCCAACAATAGCTGGAAGTCCCAAATACTTGTCTGATAGGGCTTCATTATTAATGTTCAGAATATTACAAATATCGATTCTTGTATCCACATCCGTGTTAGGGCTAAAAAAAGATGCTTGATTTCCCTCCACTGACCAACTGACCGGAATTTGCATAGTAGTCATCAAGAACTCGCTGCAATGAGGTTGCATTTGAATAATCTGCTTTCAAGAGAATTAAAGAGTCATCGTCAAATAATAAGTGTGATACTGACGGTGCATTCCTGCACACCTTTATCCCTTCTATGCCACGAACCTCCTCTTCATGCAACAAAGAACTCGATAACCCCTCCGCACACAGTAAAAATAAATATGGTGAAAGGGGGTTTCCCTGTCGGATCCCCCTAGTAGGAATGAAGCCCTCGGTTATTCGTGAATTAAATCTCACAGAATAGGACACCGAAGTGACACAAGCCATAACAAGTTCAATCCAATTCTCATGAAAACCAATTTGCTTCAAGATATTCTTCAAAAAGATCCACTCCACTCTATCATAGGCTTTGTGCATGTCCAATTTAACTGCACAGATTCATGTCTTACCCTTCCTCTTATTTTTGATTTTATGAATGCATTCATAAGCAACCGGAATATTATCAGTAATAAGTCTTCCAGGAACAAAAACACTTTGAGTGGGAGAGATAATTTCCAGTAAAATCACCTTAAGTCTTGAGGCAATCAATTTCGAAATGATTTTATAAACTACATTGCATAGCGAGATAGGACGAAATTGTGATACCTCCTCGGGATTATCAACCTTTGGAATTAAGAAAATGACTATCTCATTCCAGCCTTCCGGGATTGCTCTATCATTTATAGCCTAAAGAACTGCATGAGTAATATCTGTGCCAATCAGATGCCAGAATTTCTTAAAGACTAAAGCATGTAGTCCATCCGGTCCAGGGGTTTTGAGATCCCAATGCTAAATACAGCTTTCTTCACATCTTCAGCTGAGAAAGGAGCCATAAGCCTCTCATTCATGTCATGAGATATCCGAGGAGCAATTTTTTTTCCAGAAAGCTAGGATCCATCTGATTAATCTCATAAGAGAAAAGGTTAGTAAAATAGGGTTGAATCACAGGGTTTAGGGCATCCGTACCTTCCACCAGGTCGCCCTCATGGTTTTTCAAAATTTTAATATAATTTCTCTTCCTTCTTGAAGATGCGAAGTGATGAATTTTTTTTGTATTCTTATCCCCATTGTTGAGCCAATTTACTCGCGCTCTTTGGCTCCATGAAATCTCTTCTTGTTCCAATAATTTTTCAATCAACTGCGCTAATTCAAGTTTCCTTCTATTATTATCATCACTGATTGGGCCTCGCATTACCACTTCGAGTTCACGCTGGGCCGCCCGCAGCTTCTTCTTGGGCTGCCGCAGCTCGGCCTTGTCCCAAGGCGTGAAGCCCGCTATGCATGGCTTTCAACCGACCAAGTACGTCGATCGGGCATCGTCCCGCTCCAGCTTCCTCCCACGATTTTTTAACCACATCGCGAAAGTTCTCTTCACGGAACCATTTGGCTTCAAACAGAGGGGGTCTGCCCCGCGGAATGGCAGGTTCTGCTCCATAAAAATCCGTATCCATCAAGATTGGCCTATGGTCCGAATGGTTGTATTCAAGGTGTAGAACCGCTGCGTTTTCGAACTATTGGTTCCAATCAGAATTGGCGAGATCCCTATCAAGGCGTTGTCGTAAGTCTCCTCTGTGCCAAGTAAACAAATCACCAACAAAACTAATATCATGCAGACCACAACCATCTAATGTATCATGAAACGCTTTCAAATACCTTTCCGGTCTTGTTCTACCCCCTTCCTTTTCATGAGTAAACAAGATTTCATTTAAGTCCCCCATGAGAAGCCATGGCAAATTATTCTGTGTATGAATAGAATGGATCCTGTCCCAAGTTTTGTATTTGTCTTGCCAACGGGGTTCACCATACATCCCCATAAACCTCCAAGTCCTCAGATCTTCCCCTTTGATTATAACATCTATATAATTTGGGTGCGAATAGATTTGTGTCAAACTGATTTCTCTCTTCCATAGCATCATAATACCTCCACTTCTTCCGTCACTATTTTGTACAATTGAGAAATCCATCCAAATTCTTTTCTTCAGACATTCAGCCGGATAAGCATCAAGATGAGTTTCTGACAGGAACACCACATCTGGATTATAGCGCCTCAGTACGTCCAGAAGCGCTCGAACTGCCGCGGAATTTTTGAGGCCACGACAGTTCCAACATAATATTTTCATTGCGACCGGACGGACTCCTCGTGAGAGCCCCTTGAATCTAGTGAAGGGGAGATAGCTCCGGCCTTCTTTGAGCGTTTTGTGCGTTCCGTTTCTCCTGTTCCATCCATCCTCGTACCACCTTGTACAGAAATTTCCATTGGTGTCTCTTTATCAACCATGTTACCCTCTTCGTCATAAACAATATCCGAGTTGCTATTCCTCGTGTCTATCCTCCTCTTAGCTGAAGGATCAGAACTCTCCCGATCTAACATCTTCAAATCAGTAGGTTTAGCAGGACTGCGAGTCGTATCATCTATCGGGCCCTCCGAAAATTCTCCCTCCTTTAGATGGGGGATTCCATTATGGCGCCACGATGAAGTAGTGGCCATAAGACCATGGTAGCTTCTCCCTCTTCCTCTACCACCCAACTGATCCTCATAGCCATCCCCTCGACCAGCAAAACCACCTCGAGTGTTGTTTCTGTTACCATTATAGCCTCTAGTATACCATGTTCCCCAATCAGCCTTCAAGAATTCTCCCCACTTTAGATTTTCCTCGACATGCTCCCCGGACCCACACTCCAGATGTGTGTGTCCAAGGAAACCACATGCGCCACAGAATTCAGGGAACTTCTCGTATTTTATGCCATAGATCTCTCTCTGACCTGCTCGAGAAATTGATACAAAACGAGCGAGAGACTTCCTGACATCGATGCATACACGGACACGCACAAAATTGCCAGCACCTCGGACATCTGTTACCACTTTGATTACTTTCCCCACTTTCTTCTCCACTAGGTTTTTGATTAGAGTTTCGTTCCTGTACCCAATTGGCAGTTTGTGGATTTGGATCCACACTTTTATGAAGTTCAGGTTGATATTCTCCACTGAATCCAGTCCATCATATGGTTCAATGCAGACTGTGTTCTGGCGAAACAGCCAAGGTCCCTCTTGCTCCACCTTCAACCAATCTCCAAGACAAAAGCATTGAACAGTGAATATATTCCCTTCAAGATGATGGAACTCGATTTCCGCTCCATGCAACACGCATGTGTTGTTCAAACGTTTGCGGGCTGAACGTGTTCGTCGTGTGAATCCTAGCCAACGCCATCCACTTTAGTCCCACTTTCGGTGCCGATTCTTCCTCCTCAAACACAAGATCCTCTATCTCATCCTCGTCGATGCCCAACCTATTCAGAAGATCATCGATTGCTTCCTCTTTCCTCGAACCCGATTCGCTCGCCTGAGACGACGAACTCGCCATCTGCCTTCCCCAAGTACGCCGATCCCCGTTGAGTCCTCCCGCTTTCGAGCGTCGCGATTGGAGAACCGAAGAAGGATGCGAAAACCGACCCGGAACCTAGTCGGGATCAGGATCGCGGGCGGCGATACGTAGACTTCACGGCAAGAAACCACCGTGAAGGAGCTGAACCCTAGTCGCCTCGACAATCGCCTACCTGAGCGCTAGGTCACGAAACGTTTTCTTCCTGCGTGCCCTAAGTCATTTTTTTTTGAACAAGGGAGGCCCTATTGCCGCGCTACAATCTTAGCCAACAAAGCTCTCGGATATGAAATTCTGAGGAGGAAGACGACTCGTTTGACCGACCGGCTCCCATATTTTCCTTTTTAGTTTTCTTTAACTGGCTCACAAGTGGGGCCATCTCATCTTGGTGGGACCCATGTCCACCTCAACAAAAAAAAATTGTCTCTCCCGGCCACGTCAGCCTGATTTGTGGGCCCTATTGTCAGTTCCAGTGTCAATTCGCAATCTAGGACGGATCAGTCTTTTCTGCGAATTCCTGGACAAAATATGATAGATTTATATGCTATATCACTAAAGTGGTACCATTCAGCAAATTTTGGTTCTAAAGTGGTAGTTTTATGCTAATTTCTCTAGATCCTACAAAGCAAATTTTTTTTTAGCAGACTAGTTAAATGCCCGTGCGTTGCCACGGGACCTTTAAATGGTTAAAGACCCTGGACACCGATGATGTGGAAGATATGTGAATTAAGACAAATTTTTTAGTCAATATTTCAACGACAACACCATTCAGCCAAGGGAAAGAACATGCAGTTTTTTATGCTTCACAATGAGTTCATAATAATTCATCAAAGGAAGTAGTAACAGAATGTATTCTAATGCTATTAAGTAATGACCATGATTGAAAGCAAGTTATTAAAAACTTTCTTTGAATTAATAAACTGAAAATATAAATGCATTTAGAATGACAAAGGTTTGCTCGACTCATTAATTAATACCATGCACAACATTTGTATACATATATAAGGGGACGAGCTTATTAGAGTAAGGCTGCTACAGAGTAACATGGCAAATATTCAATAATAGCACTTGCAATCTCTATAAGAGGAAATAAGATATAATTGCTTGAGTTTGCAAATACTATAACGCTGGTTGCATTTGTCAGGGCGTCGGTTACACATTGAATCTGTCATATGTCCTTGCCACTTCAGTTGGTCACTACAGCCAGATTTGAAGTTTGTGTTGTCATTAGCGCCTATCTCATCACCTTGCAAATCTGCCCCTACTTCTCTTATCCTTCTCACTCTTCTACCTCCCTTCTCTTCTCAGTGGCCAACAAAAATTGCTCCCTCACGATGTTTCCACAAATATTACACTGTATTCATAAAACAGTAAAGATACACACTGATACAGATTTAGACCTCTGTTCAGGAAAAAACAGATAATAGTATCTGAGACTTTGATTCGATTGCAAAAGAAAGTAATTTAGCAGACGTTGTCATCTTTTGAAAGCATTCACTACAACAATAAGAGAACAAACATGAGATGTCTCATAAGTCATGACAACACTTATTATTACATAAATAAGATAAAGTTCCTCCATCTACCATATCAGAACTTAAATATGCTACCCTCTTGTAGATTGCCAAAGAAAAAGTACACATCATGGTCCTGAACATAGAGAAAAAAAATGGTGGGCTTGCAAGTAAGAAAAGTAGGTAGCCTGAAAAATAATGTGGTATAATTGATAGTTGAGATATGCGTTGTAACTCATCTAAGAGACTAAGATAATCTCAGAGAAGAGGCAAGCAAACACATGACGAGATTCAGGCAGACCAACTACGGAAGATTTTCCTTTCCAAGCACTCTTGGTCAGTTCCGGCAACATGAGCTTATGATCCACCTCAAGAAAGTGAACCCGAGACGTCGACACTTAATGATACAGTATACCAATAAACATCAGACTGAAATAACATGAGTGTGAACTAATGTTTAAAATTAGTCTAAGTCAATACCAAAAATGACTGAATCGGTGCCTTGAACACTTTAAAATGACAATGAAGTATGAGTATCGCCACCAGAATATAAGGTTGTAGCATGCATGAGGAGGAAAAACTGAATTCTCCGTTCAGTCAGAAGGTATCATAAAAAGAATCCGTGTCTGGCATCTTAATCTCATTCTCTAGCCTAGATATAGCAAACGGCAATGGAGCGAAGACGTGCAGTGGAAAACTCACTCTACACCCAAACATGACCACGACAACAGCAACAAGGAAACAGGCGAAACCGTTACACGAAATCCAATCTCGGAGACAGAGGAGAGCATGACATAGGGATCGAGGTTGGTTACCTGTCTTGGGTTAGATCAGACATGCGGCTCTTGCTGCCGATCCTGAGATGGACGGCCGTGCGGTTGACCGACAGCAACACGGCTGCCGCCGGTTGAGGGGCCGGTTGAGGGGAGACCACAGTCGCCTTGGCTCATGCTGGAGCTCCTCGCCTCGGCTCAGGTTGCTGGAGGTACACCTATTGCTCTTATATTTGTACATAGGCTATGCGTGTTTGGACAAAAACAAATGGAACTTCCGTGTCAACATTTTTATGCTACTTTTGCTATTTAGTATTTAGCATGTGTAAAAGAGGAGCAAGATGAAATGCAAGGTAGGTTTGGAGCTTTATTGAAGTAGTAGCACGAGCTATTCACTGATCATATTCGTCACCATTTAAGCTGGAGTTATGATTCATCAAAATGGGGACTGGAATTTCAGGCTAATTATGCTACCACGGTACCACCAGCTTAATATCTTCCTTCCTTATGCTACCAAACAATTTCGTTTTTCACTTATTCGGTTGCTGGAGAATCATATGGGCCTGTTTTTACGAATCAATCAAATGAATCCCACATCATAATTTAGCTATGAGAGCACCGTATTTGTAGAAGTGCATATTTATGATCAAGTTAAAAAATAAATATGTGGTGCACTTCCAAAGAAAATTTAGCCTTCAGTACTGCACCAAGTCTAACATGGTACAGTACCTACTGTCACAACATAAGAGAGCATAATAATAGAGATGACAGACTACAACCTCATGATCTACCCAGTATATGATCCTGCAGTGGTGAATTTAACAAAGGTATTAAGAATAACTTATCTACATGGAGCATGAATCTGATGAATGTCGACTTGGTATTAATAAAATATGATAGCTTATGAGATTCTTACCCAGAGTAAATTGGATCGGTTTGATTGGTTATTCTTGCGGAGATCTCGCCGCGGCATCCAACCTGAAGAATGGACATGCAAATCAACAGTTTCAGTAAATCAGGTTCAGACATGCATGATCGAATTGGTCGATGACTGATTACATATGCAACAAACGATGCAATGCACTACAGTTGGATCCAGAAAGAGGAAATTGTTCTTCAGTACCAAATCGATCAATCGCTACCAACTGAAGAATAATGTCAACAAACTATGGCTCACGAATAATTATCAGAAAGATTAAAAGACATCCATAATCCTGCAAGCACCCCTGGTACTGCATTTGGAACATCAACATCAGAGTTCATTGAGAACATCTGAGTCAGATTTACTACCTAGCTAGAGAAACTAATTAAGCGAATGAAAAAGCGAGGATGATCATGGCTGGTGGTGATTGATCGGTCCATCTCAACCTCAGTCAAGCACATGGTGGTCAACATACCCGGGGCCATAGATGGCGTCGCCGATGATGGCTGTTGGCATGAGCACGCCACCCACTTCCTACAACGGCCGCACCAGGTTCATCGAGTAGCCGCTCATCAATGGCACGCCGGCCTGCTCCATCACCATCGGCCATGCCCTCGTTCAAAAAGCATCTGAAAGATCGCGGTATTGCATAAGTACTACAAACAGATCTAGAGGATGCATGTTCCTAAGTCCTAACAGGTTATCGGCAAACAATGTTCGCATCATCTACAAATAAATTATCGGCACATACATGAGAAAAACAAAACAGGTACACAAATAAAGTCCATGAGCAAGAGTTCTACCATGCTTTCTAGCATCTCGCTGAAATCACAATGGAGTAATTTTATCTTGTAGTGTTTACAAACAGATTGGACATCAAGGGAAAAAATGGAATAAAATAAAGCCTGATTGAATCATATATCTGTGCACCACTAAATGGTTGTTAAGAAAAGATGATTAAAATATATTATAGAAACATGTAGACTGAATTAGTACTACTATAATCTGTCTGATTGGTTCTAACAGAACTAATTGAACTGCTATGAAACAATTAGTGCAGAAACAACGACGACATACAACAGTAACAGAGAGGATATTTCACAGCCTATGCTCTATTTATGTATCCAAGAATACTCGAACTTCACAGTGCTTCAATGATACATCCTAAACCTGTCAAACCACACGCTACTAACTGAATACTTTTTTATCCTTAATACATCATGAAGGAAGGCTAATAAGTGCACTAAATATACCTGGTGCTTTGGGTCACGATGGCCAATAGCTTGCAGGAAATTCTGTAACCTGGACTGAGCCAGATCAAGACGTACAAAGCCGAAAACAACAACCCAACCTGCATCGTTCTTCATCAGGATTCAGAAGGCGCCTCTTCACACCGAAGTGAGATGCTCCAGATGCCTTCCACTTGACGTCGTACCTAATTAAGGGCCGAAATTCATGGCAGTGTCGCTAGGTCGGGCGAGCTCCTGCACTATCCGAGCTCAGACGGAGGCAGGAATAGGTAGAGAGGCGGCGGGGGGCTTAGGAGACCTCCACGTCGGCACCCATGGCCGGAGGGAGCAAGGAAGGAAGGGAGCCTCCAGCATCTGTATGGGAGCAGGAGACCTCAGCGGCAGCAGGGAGCTGGCCGGCATCGAAGCTGGAGCTAGGACATCGACCAGGGTTGGACCCGTGGACGAAGTGGGTGCGCGAGGATAGAGGGATCCTCCCGGCGTCAGGTTAGGAGCAGGAGACCTCGGTGGCGGAGCGGAGCCGGCAGGCATCGGAGCAGTAGCGGAACACCTCGACCGGGTTGGGATCGCGAGCGAAGTTCGTGGCGGCGTCCACGGCAAGATCTCGCGGCAGGACATGTTGGTTGACTGCGGGGCTGATTTCTCTGTTTTTTATGGGCTAAAATGAAAAGGTGGGGCGATAGACGAAGCGACCGTGTTGACGACAGGATCTTTCTTTTACTGGCGTTATTAATTGCGTGATTAGGGGGTGCGGGAGGAGGGCCAGGCGGACGAAAAAGAGCGACGACAGGAGGATGTTGACGAAACGAACGACGTATTGGCCGAAGACGGAACAAAACTAATCTTTTAGGTAGTAGAGTTTTATCCTTAATACATCATGAAGGAAGGCTAATAAGTGCACTAAATATACCTGGTGCTTTGGGTCACGATGGCCAATAGCTTGCAGGAAATTCTGTAACCTGGACTGAGCCAGATCAAGACGTACAAAGCCGAAAACAACAACCCAACCTGCATCGTTCTTCATCAGGATTCAGAAGGCGCCTCTTCACACCGAAGTGAGATGCTCCAGATGCCTTCCACTTGACGTCGTACCTAATTAAGGGCCGAAATTCATGGCAGTGTCGCTAGGTCGGGCGAGCTCCTGCACTATCCGAGCTCAGACGGAGGCAGGAATAGGTAGAGAGGCGGCGGGGGGCTTAGGAGACCTCCACGTCGGCACCCATGGCCGGAGGGAGCAAGGAAGGAAGGGAGCCTCCAGCATCTGTATGGGAGCAGGAGACCTCAGCGGCAGCAGGGAGCTGGCCGGCATCGAAGCTGGAGCTAGGACATCGACCAGGGTTGGACCCGTGGACGAAGTGGGTGCGCGAGGATAGAGGGATCCTCCCGGCGTCAGGTTAGGAGCAGGAGACCTCGGTGGCGGAGCGGAGCCGGCAGGCATCGGAGCAGTAGCGGAACACCTCGACCGGGTTGGGATCGCGAGCGAAGTTCGTGGCGGCGTCCACGGCAAGATCTCGCGGCAGGACATGTTGGTTGACTGCGGGGCTGATTTCTCTGTTTTTTATGGGCTAAAATGAAAAGGTGGGGCGATAGACGAAGCGACCGTGTTGACGACAGGATCTTTCTTTTACTGGCGTTATTAATTGCGTGATTAGGGGGTGCGGGAGGAGGGCCAGGCGGACGAAAAAGAGCGACGACAGGAGGATGTTGACGAAACGAACGACGTATTGGCCGAAGACGGAACAAAACTAATCTTTCAGGTAGTAGAGACTATACAAAGCCAACTAACCTAAGTAGAATTAGCAGGCCCAAAAAAAAAACAGAAACAAGTCAGGTGGTGAGTACGCTTAGAAGTAAGGCGATGAAAAGAGCACTAGCCGGGAGCTCGGGACACAATCGACCGAGACGTATCTTTTTCTCAGTCGCAAAAAAAAGAAAAGGGAAAATTAGAACATGCTACTAGGGCCGTGTATATAAACATAAACTAGATATTGGCTGCGCCATTCGACATGCTAGCTACAAGGGATAAAATATATACATCTCCACATAATTATTTTTAGACTATACGTAGAAGAATACATGATAATAGCTACTAAGCCGGGCCCAAAAACTATTGTACGTAACCTCATTTAGACGCAACAATCTAATCCAGAGTCCAAATCGATTTGTGTATTGATTATTAAGAAGAGCACGGACAAGCCCGTAAATACCTGGTAGACAATCGCACGGGTACACCACCACACCAATGTCCGGCCCTCCGCCGGCGGAAGAAAAAACAGAAGGTCACTTCATCTCTCTATAGCTAATTTGATCATGTATTTTTTATGTTTTAGCTTAGGACAATCCCTAAAGTATATTCTTTCTATATAGTGTTTTCCTGTATGTAGTGTTTTGAACCGTGGAAGCATAGAGAGGGGAGCTCGAATAATCCCTAGCTAATTCCGGAATAGACATCGATTTCTTCGGCCATGAGTAAGAAATAGTTTGACTTAATATTGAATGTAGATCTTGACTCATAGACACTTTGTTCGAAATTACATCACATTATAGAAATTTTGATGTCGATCATCTCTAATTCTGACTACTAATTTAAATAAATTATTTATATTATCATTTATTCGATAAAAATATGCATTAGAACCGTCATGAAAAATATTCTTAAGAAGACAAATTCCAGCTATTTTTAAGTCGAAATTTCATCCATTTTAAAAAAAGGTGACTTTTGAATCGAAATGCCATCTATTGTGAAAAAGGTGACGTAATTTATTTAGCTATTTCGCCATAGGAAGTAAGTCTATGATGAGGGTACGGTCATGAAATTTCTTTTTCATATGGTTGCACACCTTTCAGTTTTGTTGTAGTTTACATATAAGTCCGCTTTCCCCCAAATATTTCACTCTATACCATCTACCATGTAGTTTTTAATTGGTTTACCCAAACTCCAAATTTAAATTAATGTTGATGTCGGTACCTATAAGACCATCTAACAAATGATTAGACATTTTAAAATGGATTTGAATTCTCTGTCTCTAGAAGGAAATGACGACTAACAATTGATAATTGTTAAGCCACCCATTTGCTTCAAATAATCAATCTAACTGGGTCAGTCTTCATCAACAATTTGGTTGGTTTGTGAAACAATTATCACTATTGGGTCAACGACAATCTCGGTTTAGAGGTTTAAGTAGATAAGTGATTAGTAAGTTAGATGAGCAAGTCTAAAGACAAACAAAATTAGAGAGAAAATAAAATATGTGTATAGACAAAAATGGATGTCATTTGTGTTCAAATTAGGGCCTTTTAGCTATATATGAGACATGATCGATAAAATAGAGAAATATGGCATTGAGGGGCTAAATAAAGGGTACCGAGTGATAAATAAAAAATGTCACCTCTTATTTAGTTCACGAAAAATAAATGATAATAACAAGATTCTTTCACGTTGGTCTTATATAGGCACACATAGATCAATAGGAAATAAAAACCAAAAGATATTATCCGTACAAATTTTACCCGTGGTTACAAACTTTATTTTTTGCTATTTTATATTTATTTCAATACTATCTCATAATACATGCAACATATTACAAACATAATTTTTTTATTTTCCAAATACTTTTCCATCAAGAATAAAATGCATAAATCATGGCTTCAGTATGAATTTGTTAATCTTCAAACAAAGAGAAAAATTGATGTCTCACCTCGAAAACACACCTCAGAATGCAAAATAAGATGTCAATAAAGATCCGTTAATATCATTAGATTTTTATACAAAACATATCATAACTCTTTAATTTCATTTCTTTGCGATATAACCATAAAAATAATAACTATCAACTGAATGCGTTCAAGATGACATCCATGTCTGAATGGTGTGTACATGTAACAAATAAGGTAAACAAGAGAAATAAATATCTTCAGAAAACCAAATTATATAATGAAACTTTGACAAACTACAAGTGGTCCCCTCGCATTTGAGAGGGCCCCTGTGCTAGTTGATGGTAACAATAATTTCACCTTAAAACAACATATACTATTTTGTTTAAAATATATGTTGCATAATGTATTTATATTTTTTTCTTGGATACTCTCTCGAAGGTGCACCAAAATAATATAGAGGTGTGATTCTCCTTGCCAGCAGAAATGTAACCTGCATAACATTCCATTGATATAGAATGTTCATATTCTCTCTACTATCTAGCTATTTTTTTTTGTGAATTCCACTTTTACCCCCTAATTTGTTTGGTGAAGCATGTCAAAATTTCTCGGAACCACCACATTTAAGTGAATTTTTTTCATTTACTACCCCCTTTTAAGTTTTACCCAGATCTTTCAATTGTTGTCGCCAATCCAACATGCCAAACTGAGTCTGATCAACTCATGATTAGATAGCCCTTTTCGACATATACTTGGAGGCGCGGACTGAGCTGGATAATAACTACAGACAAATAGTTGTATGAAGATTTACTTTAACCACACGAATCTGTAGAGAAGTAAATACGTTAAGATTTTAAACTTTGTTGAATGTTGTGATTAATATTCTTTGGGGGAAATTATAAAATTATAGTATGTCAATGGTGTACTGAAGCAAGCCGAGAAAACAAGGCCAACAAAACTCAAGATATATCATTTTAGCAACTAGCAAGTGGCCCACGGACATGCACACGCAACATCTTGATAGTCTTTTGTTGTGGTTTTTAAAATTCCATACATATTAAAACCGTAAAATCCATTAGGATATCTATCTTTTGGTAGTTATCCTACCAATAATTTGTCCTACATAAAATATAATGGATATATCCAACAAGATCTCACAATCATTATACATAAACTTAGCCTGCTGGATCCAAGAATTTGTTACTAATAATGTATTTGACTTTACATTAGCCATCTTTTTGAAATAAAAAATTTAAATTAATTTCATTGTAGGGAAACATAGTAGAAAACAATTAATCTTTCATTCCACAAATAAACACACGATCTAATCTATTAAGTTGCAAGAGAGAATATATCTAAATCTTTGCGCAGCGGAAGTAGATTGTTGGTGAAGAACCATTTATGCAGATCCCCGCAGTTAGTGTTTAGGGGGGGGGGGTATTGATCTAGAGACAGTAATATTCAGCTATCGTTGTATCTTCATATTCATTATTAAGGTTATATCTTCGGGCTTTAACTACTATGGTACTTGAATAGTGAATATTCAAAGGAAAACATATGTGCAAGTGTGAGGATATGAAAACCTGTGGTCCTAATCTTGCCTTTCATATTAGCTTGTATCTTGTGAGATGATCACATTTTCCTGATCATGGACTTTGATAAAGTCTAGCCACTATGAGCATATATTGTTAGGGTAACAATAGTACCAAACCGACCCAAGTATATGATTTGCGAAAGAGACAAACTAATGGTTTATGTTTAGCAAAGTGAGTATGGATTTTGCATTGGCTAAGATTCCTATACTATGAGAATATCTAGTGACACACATTTGACAATTTTTCTTTGAATGTCTTCAACCGTCTATGATAACAAAAGTTTATAACATTTACATTTGGGTATGACATAGGGTGTGTAATGGAACCGCGATTGTTCAAGAATAATACTTAACTTCTAGAAATAGGGCTTTTTTCGACAAGAAATTCATTTCCTCTCCTGTGAAACTTGTGTGTCTTTCATCATTGGGCAGGTCTTCAGATAGCAGGCGACAGAGAACATGTTGAAGAAGGATCCAGGCTGATCCAAGATGCTCCAGGCTGATCCAAGATGTTGCGCTAGTGGATCATGACCGAAACCAAGCCAGGACCTCCATGGCTTCCATTTCGGAAGTTGATGTCGATGAAGATGTGGACGTTGTTGGCTGAAGTTTCTGCCTGCGCGCAGTGGTCCTTGTTGCCTGTTTTGAAATTAAAACCTTTCATGTCTATGTTGGTCTCGTCTTGTTTAACGCTGCTACGTGCTACTATGCTTGATGTCTAGAACCTCCATTAGATGTGTCATAAGTTCTTGGGGGCTCTCCTCCCTCCGTTGTGGGGTGCCTTGCTTTCCAAGTGTTTCTGGGCTCTCTTTTCTTTTTTCTTCAGTTGGGTTCTTGTAAGACATCCTCCGTTGGGGTCGTTTGGAAAAAAAATCACACATCGCGCGGAGATAGGAAACAACGACACGAAGCTGCAAGCACGAAGACATAGTAGTTGAGCCGCCGGGAGGCGGGAACCAACAACAGGCGACGGAAGAGTTGCGACTCTACCTACGATTCCGATCTGGTCAGCTTCTGAGAGGGCAGAGTGGCACTAGGCTTGCCGACAAGAGCGGGGCTTAATCATGTGCGTGTGTGTAATGAGAGGATCACACCGGCTCGGCGGCGATGGGCGCGCTAGCGGCAGCGGCGAGCGCGCAGGCGTCGTCCTCAAGGGAGCGGGAACGTGAATGAGTTGAGATGGGATCGGACGGTGCGGACAGAGGGAAATCGACGGCAATTGGGACGTTTTGATCGTAAACTAATCTCAGGCGGTCCTGAGATTAGATTTACTGTATATTTGTTACACACTATTTGAGTAATTCAAATCAGGCGTAAAAAACATGGATCTGAAATTTCTGCCGAAAAATCATTGAGTAGGAGACAAAACGAGCTTGAAGGAGGGGGGACTCACCGGATACTACTTACAGGTTGTTGCACGTGGACGGGTACAGAGCGTCGGTCATTACTGGTCAACTGACCCCACACTGTATCTCCACCCCTGCGTACTGATTTAGCAGTCAACGAAGAGCACGGGTGCGCCCGGAGCGCGGATCCCTTTGCTGGATCGATAAGCTAGCGAGCTTGTCACCTGTTGCGCCGCACCACAACACAACCAGTTCAATGGGCGGCGTCTCGGCGGCCGCGGACGGAGTGGTTGCGCTCTTCTCGCTCATCATGGCGGTCGCGGCCCCACTGTTCGACTCGCAGATCGTCCTGCCTCGCCGCCTCTACCCGGCGCCGCTCGTGGACATCCTCCGGTGGTTCACCACCGAGTTCGACCACTACCTCGTCGCCGACCCACCGCCTTTCTACATCGGCCTCGTCTGGCTCGACCTGGCCTTCCTCTGGCCGGTCTGCGTTGCCAATCTCTACGGCATCCTCGCACGCCGCCGATGGGCGGCCACCACCTCCCTCATGGCAGGGCTCTACATGATCACCTACTTGGTAACCATCTTTGCGTCTTCCCTTTCTTCCTGCTTGGAGATCCGTACATGTGCTAGCTATTTCTTCCAAGAAACATTTCACTACTCGTTTTTTTAAGCTCGCATATGATTGATTGTTGCCCTGTCTTCGTGGTGAAAATTATTTACACTGGTTAGAACGATTTCCCTCCCTAATTGGATTGAATGTGTGGTTTTTCTGAAGAAAAACAGTAAACTGAACCGAATTAGAACCCAATTACGAAAACAATAAATCGGGGTCTCTGCTTCTGGTTACATTACCGCTGAAACGCTGAAACGCTGATAGGTAAGCCAAGATTGATAACTAAGACTTCTTCCGTGTAATCAACTTCAGTATTATCTTTTAGAAAACGATCAACTTCAGTCACCGGCATGATTGTCTCGCTCTTTATTGATTCGAGACTGCAATTGTTTTAGGCCGCGATACTTGGTGAAATGTTGGGCTCAGGAAAAGCAACGCCGAGGTTGCTTCAGCTGTATGCTCCATTCGTTGTTATTGCAGTAACGGCAATTTTGCGTGGCCTCTGTTCATGCTCACCGCCGGTAACTGCTGCTGCTAAGTCGCTTGCACCTTCAGCCAAGAAGAAGATTGTCTAGATTCAGTTTTCCGTTTCCCATACTTCAGGAAGAATGTATTCCAGTACCACGAGATGTAAAATGGTTCATACGGATTATTTGATGAACACTTTTACTATGCAGTATATCAATTTCAGGGTTCAACGTGTAACACCAATTGGAGTGTAACGCCTAAAGCGCGAATGTAAAAGTTGGTCACAGTTTCAAAACATCATACGTATTACTCCACATTCACACATGTAAGATATTTTAGCTCTTTTCCACGTTCACAAATGTCTAAATGTATCTAGATAACTTTTAGAGTATATGTTCACTCATATTAGTATATATCTAGACAACATAAATAATAGCTACAACATCTTATATTTAGGAACGGAGGGAGCAGATCTTTTTCCCGATAAAGGACTCTTTACTAAAGCTGTAAAGCATTAAGATGAACATAGAACAACTTGCCTCTGCAACAACATAATGTCCAAAAATGTGGACAAACTTAACTATTTTCACATCATGATGCAGTAAATAGAATAAGCACTAGGTGAAATTGATAAAAATAATTTCACATGAACATAACATACACTGTTTTGTTAAAAATATATGTTGCATAATGTATTTGCATTTTTCCAAGGATACACTCTCGACGGTGCAACAAAATAATATAGAGGTGTGATTATACTTGTCGGCGGGAGTTTAACGTGCATAATATTTTCCTGAAGAGGAATAGTGAACACAATAACTTTCTATGATAAGTTATGTTCATTTTGCATGTACTATGTAGCTAAATTTAAGTTTTTAGTGAATTGCACTTTAACCCCCCCCCCCCCCCCCACTCCCCCCTCCCCCTTTTTTTGGTGAAACATGCCCAAAAATTTCAAAACTACCTCGTTTAAGTGACTATTGTTTCTTCCAATTATTATCCCTTTTAAGTTTGTCTTGTTCTTTCAATGTCCCTCGTCAATCCAACATGTCACAATGAATCAGCTGATCACATGGTGCTTTCCACATATAGGTGGGGGCATGGGCCGAGCTGGATAATAACTATAGTCAAATAGTCGTGTGGATATTTACATTAACCGTACGAAATTGTAGAGAAGTCAATATGTCAATAATTTAAACATGTTGTATGTTATGATTAGTGTTCTTTGGGGAAATTATAAAATTGTAGTATGAATGATGTACTAAAGCAAACCATGAAAAGAAGCCAAGAAAAGTCAAGATGTATCATCTTAGCAACTAGCACGCTGGCATGCACACATGCACAGGCACCATCTTGATAGTTTATTGTTGTGGATTTCAAAATTCCATACATGGTAAAATCCTTTAATATATCTTGCTTTTGGTAAATATCCTATGAATATTTTTCCATCAATAAAATTCAATCAATATATCCCTACAAGATCTATAATCATTTAGACATAAACTTGAGCCTCTTGGATCCAATTATTTTGTTATAAATATTGTACTTGAGTTCACATTAACCATATTTTTTTAATAACAAGTGTAATAAGTAGGAAGTTAAATTCATTTAATTGTAAAAAAACATCATAGAAAAAAATTCTTTCCTACAAACAAGCGCATGATGTAATCTATGAAGGTGCAAAAGATGATAGAGCTAGATCTTTACAAACAACGTGTAGTGGACGTAATTATTGGTGAATAACAGTTGATGCATATCCCCGCAGCTAGGTGTATCCCACCCAACCGCAAGGATGTTCCCTCCTTCCTAGGATATGATTCCTCTGATGGTATCCAGGTGTATGTGGTCACCAATCCAATGGCGCTCCGCCATCAAGAAATAAGGGAAGCCAGGGCACTAACAGCCTTACATTGTACGGTGGGGAGCGCGAGAGAAAGGGCGGTTGTGGACAGTGGCGGAGCCAGCTCAAGATTGAAGCCTTGGAAAAATCTAAGTGCAGCCAAGCTAATCATTTTGCCCCAAGTAAAACATCTGAATCAACTTTGTCTAGCCTAGTGTCAAGGAGCTACACCATGTGAGCCCAAGCAGTTGCCCAGGCTTGTTGGGTGATGTCTCCGCCACTGGCTAGGAGGAGGCATCCCTTCAGCACAATGTGTGAGGAGAGGGGCTGACCCTCATCTCCTTATAGAGGGGAGAAGAGGGAGGCTGTTAGGGGGTAGGGTTTAGCCCTCCCCTAGACCAAACCGCAACAAGGGGTGTCCCTTAAGGGAGTGTGTGGTTGAGAGTAATTAGAGGGGAAGTAAAGTGGGGACACTAATTATCCAGCGTGCCTTAATACTTTTCATATCAAATTTGTCTTAATTCAACCATTCAAAAGTTTGATCAAGTTTTGAAGGAAAGCTATGAACATTCGTAATGGCAAACCGGTATAATGTGAAAATATGTTTAACTGTGGATAAAATTACATTGATTTGGTATTGCAGATATTGGTATTATGTTCTGTAAATATTATCAAACTTTAAATTTTTTTGCCTTAAGACAAACCAAATATGCCGAGTAAAAAGTTCCGGAGAGCGTACTTTGAACTTGACTAATGGACTTCCACTCAAAAATATCCCTTTTTGCGGGAAATTGCTCAAAGCATCTCTAGCATCACCTAAACCGCAGAATTGAAAACACGGTTTTCAGTTCACATTTTTTGTGGTTATATGTCCCGAAACTGTCGCACAAAATAGAAACTGAAAACGAAACAGAATTTTTTAAAATTTAAACCACGCGTGAACATTCAGAAGATGCCGCTACATTTATATACTACTCGCCGGGGTCCGACTCGAGGTCGACGAACGTGTGCTCCTGCTCCTCGGTGACACAGACCCACTCCGCCTTCTTCTCTAGGTGAGTGTGTGATACGTTGCAAACGTATCTATAATTTTTTATACTCCATGCTTGTTTTCTACCCAATACCTTTTGTATTCCACATATTTTCTTTTTTTTCCTTTATTTTTCGGATGTTTTCACTAACTAACCTATTAACAAAATGTCTCGGGCCAGTTGCTATTTTTCTATTTCAGAAAAGTTGTTAAGGAAATATTCTCGGAAAGGGCTGAAAATCCACGGAGATTAATTTTTACCCGGAACGAAGACGGTGTCCAAAGAAGAGACGGAGGGGATCCAGGGGGCCACCAGGCAGGTGAGAGGCGCGACCCCCTAGGCCCCTTACATTACATATTGAGAACCATTGCTTACATTATGTATTGATCTTAATGTATTTGTCTGATGCGCACATTGCAATCACTTCGTTGATGCAACTTAATACCAAGAGATTTGCTGGATAACTTTCTTGAGGTGGATATTTGGATATGGATGCATGCTGGATAGCGGTCCATATGCCTTGACGTAATGCCTACAATGTTAGAACCCGTGAACTTTATCTCTTCATAACACCCAGCATGTTTGTTTTCTTTGGAGAGACACCACTAGTGAACCTATGGCCACCAGTCCTATTTTCCACATATTGCAAACCTTCTTTTAAGCACTTTCATCATTGTTTCCTTACTGTTTCTTTGTTACTTTTATTACTCTACAAGACTCTATACGTTTAATTCTCCTATTTTCAGCAAGACCGAAAGATTGACCACCTTCCGGAAAGTGGGGGCAAGAGAGAGTTTGTGCTTGTGTGCAGGTTCCACTCTTGTTCAACATCGATAAACGGTGTCGTTGATACAAGCAACCTTCTTCAAGACTACAAACTTCTACTGGTTCAATAACTTTAGTTCTTTATTATGGGAAAACTTACTCTAGACTGCATCATACCTTCCGCTTGGGGTCTCCCAAGGAGCGTGTGATCACGTCCTCATCAAGTACTTTTTCTGGCGCCGTTGCCGGGGATTTATATCTTGCTTCAAGGGGAGCCTCACACTTCCACTCTCTTTTTTTTTTGTTCTTGCTTAGTTTACTTTTGTTTAGTCTTGTTATCCCGTTGTCAAAAACCCAAAAAATTAGTTCTCTAGTTTCTAGTCTTTTATTTGTGCTATCTTGCAATCATGTCTACCAATGATAATACCAAGCTTTGTGACTTTACTAGTACTAATAATAATTATTTCATATGCACATCAATTGATCCACCTTCTCCTACAACAGACTCTTATGAAATTAAACCTGCCTTGTTGAATCTTGTCATTAAAGATCAATTTTCTAGTATTGGAGAAGATGCTGCCTCTCATTTAAATAACTTCGTTGAGTCAGGTGAGATGCAAAAATATAAAGAGGTAGATGGTGATATTATAAAATTAATATTGTTCACTTTCTCACTAAGAGGAAGAGCTAAAGAATGGTTATTGCCTTCGCCTAAAAATAGCATTGATTTTTGGACTAAATGCAAATATGCTTTTATTGGGAAGTATTATCCACCGGGAAAAATTATACAACTAAGGAGTAACATTATGAACTTTAGACAAAATGATAATGAACATGTTGCTCAAGCGTGGGAAATAATGAAAACTATGGAATTGTCCCACACACGGACTAACTACGTGGATGGTTGTCAAAACTTTTTATGCAGGATTAAATTTTTCTATTGAGGAGGTCTCTTGTTTGAGTGATAAAATCGATATGCTTGCTTATTTTCTAGCTAAACAAGTGCATATATATCCTAATAATGTTCCCTTGAACTCTCTGGTTGCTAATGAGAATGATCAAATTGATGTGAATTTTATTGCTAGAAACAAATTCAACATTAATTCTTACAAGAATAACTTTGGTGGTAACAACTATATGGCATATCCTAATAATAATGGTAATTCATATGGGAATTATTATGGCAATGCTTAAAACAATCCTAAAGGTTCCACCTCTGATCTTGAAAACATGCTTAAAGAATTTGGTACTACACAAAAAGATTTCAATAAAACTATTGAAGAAGGCTTGCAAAACTAGATAATCTTGTGCTGAAAGTTGATAGTCTTGCTGATGATGTATAAATTTTTAAAAAATTGGACTACACGTCTTGAAGCCAAGAAAATTGAACCTATAAATGCTATACAAGTTCAAATAAATGAGAACATGAGAATGTTAGCTCAAATACGTGCTAGAAGAGAAAGAGAAGCTGAAATTGCTGAAAAGGCTACTAAAAGTGAGCCTGTTTAAATTTGTACCATCCAACCATTTTCGGAAGTGAAAAATCTCAGTAATAATGAGTATGCTAATTCTTCTAAAGATGTTTATGTCAAAAAAATGGGATTGGAGAGATCATGAAATTAGGTAGAAGGAGTCCCAAAAGTTCAAAGATTTAAAATATTTCAAGAGAGAAAATTGTTGAATGTGGGATTGAGGATAATATGACTTTAAGAGAAAATTTCCCACCATGTTTTAGGATGATAAACTTGATTTTGATAATTTCACCATCTTTGATTATATAAAGTTCTCACAAAAATTAGCTAAAGATTCTAGTGCTAGTAAGATGCATATAGCTTTCACTAAACATATCACTAATGCTCTAATGTAAGCTATAGAAGAAAGGTTCAAACTTGAAACCTCTATTCCTAGAAAGTTACAAGATGGTTGGGATCCCACTATTAGAATAATAGTGAATGATTTTTATTGCAATGCGTTGTGTGACCTTGGTGCAAGTTCCTCTATTATGCCTAAAAGTTTATATGATATGCTTGATTTGAAACAATTGGATGAAAGTATTTTAGGAGTGCATCTTATAGAATCCACTATTAAAAGACCTTTTGGAAGGATTTATGATGTTCTTATTATTGCTAATGATAATTATGTCCCCATTTATTTTCTTGTTCTGGATATTGAATGCAATGCTTCTTGTCCTATCATTTTGGGGAGAACTTTTCTTCGCACAGTTGGTGCCATTATTGATATGAAAGAGGGAATTATAAGATTTCAGTTCCCCCTTAAAAAGAGCGTGGAACATTCCCGATAAAAATAATGAAGTTACCTTTTGAGTCCCTTGTGAGGACTACCCATGATTCTATTGATAATACTTGATTCGTTCTTCATGGCTAGCTAAAAGGCGTTAAAGAAAAGCGCTTGTGGGAGGCAACCCACTTTTGTTTTCCTTCGTTATCCTTTTGTTTTCTTCTGTTTTCTTTTGTTCTTTTTCTGTTTTGGAAATTGTTACCTATGTATAAACCGTGCCTCATCCTTTTATTTTGTTTTTTTGCCAAGAGTGACCTCTAATTGAGAGGTAGTTTGATTTGGGGATGTTGTTGTTCGGAAACAGATTTCTGGGCTGTTACCAAGACAATCATATCTCTCAGCCAGAACGTCAGATTGCTTTGAAAAAAAAATAGACACATGCACCAGATTTTTATCTAACTTTCGTTAGTTTACCACTTTTTTATTTGTGAAACATAAGATTTTTGAAAAAAAAATCTTCTTTACCGACTGTTCTATTTTGACAGATTTCTGCCAATATTTGCATTTGCGTCTTAATCTCTTTATTTTGGTATTCTTTTGAGAGGGGGAGCTTTAAAAGAAGTTGTGACATTAGCTGATTTTTTAATTGAAGTGTGAAACTTGTTTTGAAACTGAACCAAGTGGATTTATTATTTTAATTACACTAACGTTGCTAATGAAAATTGTGAGAAGATTTAGGTGGAGCAAGTTTTCAAGTGTAGCGAGAGAAGAATGATGTGATGAGATGAAGAATGGACAAAAGCTGAAGATTGGGTATGACCATGTCACTCCAAGACATATTCAAGAAGTACATGCGTCAAAGCTTGGTTATGCCCAAGGCATCCCCTTCTTCATCAACAAAAATACCAGGTTCCTTTCAAAACACTATATTTTTATTGCTTCACATGATATGTGTTATTCTTGGAGCGTCATTTTATATTGCTTTCAGTTTATTTTGTTTTCTTTGCTACATCTTTTGGTGGGATCCTAGAACTTTTATTTTGGGACAGACACGCTCCGTTTTTATTGCCTAGAACACTCTAGTTTTCACTCTTATTGTTCTGCAAATGTTCAGTTTTTTCTCATACTTCGTTTAGCTCTTGTTTTTCACTCAAATTTTGTTTAGAGATTGCTGGTTTTCTTAAGTTATATTTGATTAGATCTCTGGTCTTTGATGATTATTTTCTTTGAGAGTTGTTTCAAATAAGTTGATTGGTCTTCGAGAATAGTAATTTGTTTCATGCTTATAGTGGTGCAATAGGAAGCTTGTTTTGACTGTGGCATAGGCTTTGGCATGCCATGTTAGATGTTAATTTAATTGTATGCTTAGTTATTTATGATGTATCATGACTAGTATCAAATATCCGAGAGTGCTTAATGTGCCATTGAAATTTATCATGTGTTGTTCTCTCATATTGAAGCATGATATTGTGGTATTTCTCCTTTGAATGCTTTATGTGGATTGACTTGGCGCATGATCACACCATGTTATGACTACAAAAAAAGTCACTTCTAGCCTTGATGATCATTTAGTTTTTTTCTTTTAATGTCACTTCATGCTTTGATTAATGATGTTTTGTCGCTATGCATGATTATGGCCGTTATTGCTCTATTAGTTGGTCGCTCCCAGTCTTTTGCTAGCCTACACCTGCACTGAGTATGAGATCTACTCGTGTATCCAGCTCCCAAAAACCAAAGTATGCCAAATGTGTCTACCATATCTACCTATATGTGGTATTTCACCGTCACTCCAAGTAAATTTCTCATGTGCTACCTTTAAACCTTCAAAATTATAACCTGTTTTGTGTTCTTTTTTTAGCTCATGAGGAAGTAGTTTAAAGTTTATTATGGTTTGCGTCAAGCAAAGTTCTTCTTCCTTCTTTTACCCAATGAGTACGGGATCTAGGCTCATCTAAATTTGCAGAGAGTTGATTCCAAATAATAACAAAAAGGCACTTCCCCATGGTTTGATGAAAGCTGGTGGGTACCCGTGAACACGCTAACCCTGGTAATTTGTGAAAGAAAGGTGGGGAGAAGTGCCAAACTAATAAACGACAGAAACCTCTCGCAAAAGTCGAAACACTTTGCTTGACATGGATTATGATAAGTTTTTTTATTACCATTCGTTGACATAGACATACACCTTTCTCAAAATTGTTTTTCCTATCTCTGTTTTATCAAATAAAAAGCTCTAGCACATGAGTAATCCATGTTTCCCTCTACGAAGGGTCTTTCTTTTACTTTTATGTTGAGTCTTCATCTTCTTACTTTATGCACCAGCTAAGAGAGCATAGTTGTCATTCTGAGTATAATGTGCATAGTCCCAAAATTTAATATTGATTGATTCATGATTTGTGGTATCGATTGCTCTCAAATTATTTTTACTCCCTCCGTCCAGATTTTTAGGGCCCATAAACTTTGCAGCGAGACCTAGGTGCAATTTTATTAGACACGGTTATTCACCTCATAGAATAACCTTTCTCCAATCAGGATTTTTCTTGGACTTTTTTAATCATCGCATTAATTAGTGAAGGCAAGGAACGGTCATGCATGCTGATGCGATCATGCATGCATGCATAAACCATCTCATGTGCACACCACATGAAAGGAAAAGGAGAGAGAATACATGCGGCCGAGAGAAATTTTAGGAGCTGCAGTTAATGTAATTAATATCTTTGGGGCCTTATTCAGTTGGTGCTTCTGTACAAACAGTTTTTTCTTAGGGGCTCTAAAAACCTAGACAGAGGGAGTACCTAGTCACCATTTAAGCTTTGAAGGTGTCCTGACATTTATATTTTGCTACCACGCGAAGGACTAGCTGGATACCGCTTTATTATGTTTTCTTTATAATTGAAACCACCGTATCACTTTTAGTGTTTCATTATTCATTTTCATTTTTTTTGTGCTAGTTTTTATGTGCAACATGATTGTTAAGTTTGAATTAGTTGAAATAATATGTTGGCTTCAGGAGTTAAGCCTTTGTTAGAGTACTTTGATCTCAGCTTTGCAATGCTTTTTACATAACGTTGATCAAGATTGTGTTGGCTTCATGTCATCTTAAAAATTATTTTGTTATCACTTACCTACTCGAGGACGATCAGGAGTTAAGCTTGGGAATGCTGATACGTTGCAAACATATCTATAATTTTTGATGCTCCATGCTTGTTTTCTATCCAATACCTTTTGTTTTCCCCATGTTTCTTTTCGTTTTCCGGATATTTTCAGTAACTAACCTATTAACAAGATGCCCTAGGCAAGTTGTTGTTTTCTATTGTTTTTCTATTTCAGACAAATTCTTAAGGAAATATTCACAGAAATTGCTGAAAATCCACGGAGATCAATTTTTACCCAGAACAAAGACGGTGTCCAAAGAAGAGACGGTGGGGAGCCGGGGGACCACCAGGCAAGTGCCATGCGCGAACCCCTAGGCTGCGCCTGGCGGGCGCCTGGGTGCCCCTTGCACCGCCTCACGTCCCCTTCTCTTTTAAATTTCCTTTAACCCTAAAATCTATGGGGACAGAGTTAATTTTCCACGAAACATACAAAGAGGAGCCGTCACCTGGAATGTACATTCTAGGGCTTCTGGAGTCCTGCTTCGGCACCCTGCCGGAGAGGTCGATCGTCACCGAAGGCCTTTACATCGGCATGATCACCTCCGGACATATGCGTGAGTAGTTCATCTCAGGACTACGGATCCATAGCAGTGGCTAGATGGTTGTTCTCTCCCCTATGCATCCATGTTTAGAGTCTCGTGAGCTGCCTCACATGATCGAGACCACCGTTATGTAATTGTGCATGTTCTGTTTGCTGGAATCCGATGAACCATAAGATTACGATTATTTTGTTCATGTCAATCTGAGTTGCTTCACTTATATTTTTAGAGAGTTTTAATCTCGTCTTGCAATGCTCTCCGGTGTTTATGATTACCTTGGCCACGTATATGTTTTCACCTCCAAGAGAGTGTTTATATGCTAAATAGTGGGTTAATGCCTCCTTGTTTCCTGCGCCTGAGTGACAGAAACGGGCGGAGGGTGGATATGTTGTTGCCACTAGGGAGAAAACAATAGTGCTCTTATCTACGGATGAGAACCACTGCTTACATTACGTATTGATCTTAATGTATTTGTCTGTTGCACACATTGCAATCACTTCGTTGCTGCAACTTAATACCAAGAGGTTTGTTGGATAGCTTTCTTGAGGTGGATATTTAGATATGGATGTATATTGGATAACAATCCATATGCCTTGACGTAATGCCTAGAATGTCAGAACCCGTGAACTTTATCTCGCCATAATAGTATTGTTAATCGTCATTATTTGTCAATTGCCCAGATGTAGCTTGTTCACCCAGCATGTTTGTTTTCTTTGGAGAAACACCATAGTGAACCTATGGCCACCAGTCCTATTTTCCTCATATTGCAAACTTTTTTAAGAACTTTCATCATTGTTTCCTTATTGTTACATTTTTTAGTTTTATTACTCTACAAGACTATACGTTTAATTTCTCCTGTTTTCAGCAAGACCGGAAGATTGACAACCTTCCAGAAAGTTGGAGCAAGAGAGAGTTTGTACTTGTGTGCAGGTTCCACGCTTGTTCAACATCGATAAATAGCGACGTTGATACAATCAACCTCTTCAAGACTACGAAGTCCTACTGGTCTGATAACTATGGTTCTTTAGTAGGGGAAAACTTACTCTAGAATTTATCCTTTCCGATTGGGGTCTCACAACGAGAATGTGATCACGTCCTCATCAGCGCGCTCCTGGGCAAACCCGGGGACAGAGCTGGTATAGAAGAATTGGGGTCAGCTGACCCCAATGAAAATTAAAAATTGATTCATCAATTAGTACTGACTATGGATAATTTAGGACTAATCTATATAGATTGACCCCACTGTCATTGAGAGAAAATAGGGCTGACCCAATTACCATCTTTTTCGAGCTTCATCCCTGGGCGAACCCCTGCCCTAGAAGGTTCGCCTCGATCGCCGCCTCCTGCAGGTCCTCGTCCTCGCGCCGGGTGCAGGCGCAAAGCCCGGCGACGATGGAATCTTCATCATCCGGCGCGATGATGTCCTTAGGCCTGATCGACTCCCTGAACGCGCATGCGTCATAGATGGCAAGCTCGAGGTGGGCCTCATATGACACCTCCCTCTGCAGCGTGCGTAGCCTCGTGCCGCAAGAGCTGCCCTCGCCACGGCAGTGCGCTTCCCGCTTGCGAACAAACTCTTCTACCGCGCAGTAGAGGAGGGATTCCGGTGGTGGGAGGCGCCTCTTGGTGTATTTACGCATCGCGCGCTTGCGGGCGTGGGTCGAAGGCGACGAGCTTCTCGCAGGTCGTCATCGGGGTTGCGGCCGTCGCCTCCCATGGCGGGAGAACGCCCGCGCGCATTGAGGAGTTGCTTCGAGGCGACATTGCGAAGTGGCGGGGCTAGACTTGTGGTTGCGCGCAAAGGATTGCAGGTTGGCGTTTGGCGGCGGCCGCGCGCGAAACGGATTGCTCGACGGCAACGACTGCGGGAGTCAGTTTTTGACCTGTAAATGCCTCCGCGCCCGGTAGAAGTAGGGGCCGCATTCACGGGCCATTGAAAAATATTTTCACGCCAGGATGAGTATATGCATGGGCTGTGCTCTGGCCAAAAATTCGGCCGAGATTGTGTACTCGCCGTACTTTTCCAGTTGCGGCATTTTCAGACTCTGCTAGAATTGGTCTTATAGCCGGTTGATTTCTGAAGTAATTAAGTGAGTATGTTCGAGTTTTCAAAATCATTGAATTATCCAGGTAAAAATTCGAATATCCAAAACCTATGCTTTCGATCAAACTATTAGAATAATCAATATGGTTTCTAATTTGCGAAAAAATATTATTAAAATCCGTAACAACAAATTTAATTATTTAAAATGTGGCCATATAATAAGCTTTGATTTTCAAACTTTTTCAGTAACCAAAAATCGTAATAAATGTGTGCAGTTGTAGTACTGTAGCATATACACGACCCGCGAGACCCAGGCGCAATTAGCTTAGCTTATATCAGCCCTGATCTGCGCCGCGTCACTAGGTGTACCAGTAGTCGTCTTCGTCTTCTTTCAGCAAGCCAGGGTGGTCGTGCAGTCATGTTGCTCTTCTTCTCCGTCGCCGCCTTGTTTACCACCGCTGGCGTCGTCTTCTGCTCTGATGGCCTACTACGCGGCAGCTCGTCGGTCACGACGGCGGTGAAGCTAGCTCACCTCCTCTCATTCGCAACCTCCTTGGGCGCCAGTCTCTGGGCCATCTTCGTCGGGGGCTTCGTCATGTTCTTGTATGTATTGGTAGCTTTCTCACCGTTTTCTTGATCCTTTGTCTAACGTGTGGTTCATTTACTTCTTCGGCGGCGCGAAGGCACTTGCCCAGACACACTATGGGAAGACTGCGCGGGAAGATGTTTCCGGCGTGTTTCACGCTGAACGCGGCATGCTCGGCCGTCTCCGCGGCGACGTTTGCGTGGCTTCACTATCCGTGGGAGTCGGCCACAACCCTCGAGCGCCGCCAGATTGGGCTCCTCGTCGCCATTGTTGTGTTCGACCTTGCCAACCTGCTCCTCTTCACGCCCAGAACACTCATGGTATGTTAGGTAGCAAAGTTTTCAAAACTATTCTAAGGATACTATGGTTTGTGATTTCTAAAAATACCATGGTTATAAATACTTTTGAGGTGGTTGATTTTAGTAAAAATTATTATATACGATGATATTCAAAATGAATGGTTTCAAAACTATCTAGACTCGTCGTGAAACGTTCTCCCCGTTGGGCAACTACGAAGGCGATCTAGGCTTCCATCCTAGCCATCGTCATCATCTGCTCGGTTTCCGCCGTCTTCAACCAGGAATAGATCCGGATCTTCTAGAAAAAATATAGATGGTATTAATTAAAACTGCACTAGCATGTTTACACTATATTAAAAAAAACAAGTAGCTCAGACCTGGTTTTCCAACTGTTTATTGATTATCCATGCATTGGAAAAATCGGATTTGGAAATTTGGGGTTAGGAAAACTTGCCAAATAGAGCCTCGTGGTACAACTTATTAAGAGAAAAAATTTCTCTGGATCTTACGGCACGTGCTGAGTGTCAGCCAGAGCCAGCTGAACTGCCCAAGATCTGTCGGCTCTACAGCTGATGGCAACTGACGCGAGTGATTCACTAATTATATATTGCCACGCCACCACACCTTAACATAAATGCATCTCGTGATAGCTAGCCACACCATCACCCAATCTTATAAAGATGAGCCCATCCGCCCCATGCCCCATCTTTTCGAGCCCGATCGAGGCTGCTCGATGGACACCGATGCAAAAGAGATGAGGAACACATTGCCGCAACGGATGCATGTGGTGGAGTGTTGCTATCGGTCGCGGATGCCAGGAACTCTCCGGTAGCAACATAGAGCATTTCTAGCATATTTCTTATAATTCAGAGAAGTAAACGCCTCAGTAAATTTAGAGGAGCAAAAAAATTCTCCTATTTGTTGAACCTTACCGACATTTAAATTTAACACCTCAATCCTCAAACAAAGTAACCCTACATAAAAGCCTCTCTATGTCTTGTTCACCATTGTTACTTCTTCTGACGACAAGTCTGGATAATTGCGAAGATGATTGCAATTAGCATCGTCTTGATACGAATATATTTCCTTCCAGCAACAAAGACGTCTCGTCAATGAATGCATGGTAACTACTGATAATTCCATTTCAAGATCCCATTGGGTTTTAAAAAAATCAAAATGTTTTGTGCCTCAAATGTTTACCTGTGATTTCTGCTTAGAGTTTTTTCTAATTTAAGTCAACTAGTATTTTATTCTATCGAAGTTCATGATGTTATATTCCGTATTTATTCCCCGTGAATCATGCCACGAACAAATCGAGCAACTCAAATTGTGATTTAGACAAAAGAAAATTTGAAATCACCAAAGCTGGCATAGTAAGTTGATTTGACCTGTTGGTACGCTTGTATATCGACGTTGCAGATAATGCAGAAGAGGCACGTAGTGGAGACGGGCCTCGGCATAGGCAAGCAAATCTTCCTCGACGGCTGGCGAAGCAATGTGCGAGCGGCCACGACAGACGCTTCCCTGGCCGCCGCCAATAGGAGGTTCTCAGTAGCGCACAACCTGTCGGCGGTGGCCGTCCTTGCATCGATCTCCGGGATTGTCGCGCACTCGTGGTACATTGCCGGCAAGCTTGCTGTATGACAGTGTTTGTTGACGCGTGTATGCGTGGCCCAACGAAATATACACGTGTAGATGCATGCCTAAATAAACTGGTCAATCTAGTACAAATGCAATTATGTACATGTATTTTATATCGTTATGTCAGTATAATTATTACGATAAAAACATATACTATAGTATCAAATAGCCCACCCATAAAAAAAGTTGAAGGCTAATATACTGTAGAATTAGAGAGACTATGCAGGGGCGGATCCAGGATTTGACTATAGGGGGGCGAAGAAGACAATGTTCGTACAAACGATATAAAACAAAATTTTATCATTTCATTAATATAGTATCGGCATGAAACTAATGATTGCAGTTAAAACTAAATAACCATTTCTACTATTTTTTTATAGCTCTATAACTACAGGACCGATCGTATAAAATAATAATCCCATCAATTGTGTTCCCTAATATAAGAAAACCCTAAAATGATTAAATTAGGTTTTTCTTATACAATCCTATGTTAGTATGAAATAAGAAGTGATCTGCAAATGAGATGAAAAGATCCCAACCAGCAGTATTGGTGTTGTATGATGCATTTGTACTAATAGCAACACTTTTTGTAGACAATCCTAATATTAGCATATGTGTATGGCATAACTATTGGCTTAGCCGCCTAACAGATCTATATCACGGAATTGGAGACAAACCTGGCGGTAGACGTTTACCGGATCGGCCATCAGCGGCGGCCGGCAAGCTGTCGCTAGTCAACTGCACCTCTTCAAGGTTTCCAGCGTGCCTACTATGCTGCCCTAGCATGGCGGCTATAGACTAGGGCAGGTCGGCAATCCATTGAATCTCAGACGGAGGACAAGAAGTACAACCGCTGAAGTGGGGCGATCAACAGAGTCTGGCCGGCGGCGGCGGGAAGTCGATGTCGATGAGTCCTACGGCGGTGGTAGGCAGCGTTGCCCAATAATGCACGATCGTGTTCGTGGGTTTGCCGATCCAATCGTGTACGATAACGTATTAGCATGTACCCTTGTGTTGTGTGGCCTTAGGCCCTTGGCTTGATGCACGTGGTGTTAGTTATGGGCTTTGGGTCACATAAATTAGCAGAGTATGAGGCTGCGCTTAGCAGATTAATTACGCCAAAGTGATTAAGCTAGCACGTATTGGACAGTGGCCACCGCTACATGTGCTTGGGGAGGGCCGAAGCATGGGGGGGGGGGGGCCTGGCCACCGCTCGCCCCCTGGATCCGCCTCTGAGACTATGGAAGCATCGGTGAACCCCAACGGTGTGGTGGCTTCACACATTTGAGCCGAAGTTAGGAGTACTAAATATTTGGCTGATTAAAAGTGTACCAAGGTTTACTTGGTCATAAGATATATAATATTGGAAGACATGAACTCATTCACATGTTAATACATCATCATAGGCGAGATCGAGAATTCCTACAGATCGTCCGATCACTGAAATATAGTCGATGTTGGTCTACGCTGAATAATTTAAAAAAAATCCCTACGTAGTCCGCCAAGATCACTATGCAGATAACAAGGCATGCCTATACATGCGAGGATCATGATCAAGACTCACTGGGCAGCAGATTCGATATAGTCGTAGAAGAGATCTGAACAATCGTAGATCCTCACAACTAGTCCTAGTTGCAACGATTTCGCTAAGTTTTCCCTCGTCAAGGATCACACGTGTAATTCCTCTTATTGTGTGCACGCGTACGCTCGTGTCAACCCGTCAGCGCTCCGTCATCGAGGACTCGGCACCGACAAAGAAAGACGGCATTCCGGCGTTGCTAACTGGTAGCTCTAATCAACTGTGATTAGAGCTATTTATGAAACTTGAAGTTCTCAACACATTAGAGAAAACTAGAATTAGAGTTAGGTCTAATTGGGAGAGGACATCTCAAAATCCAATTATAAGAGGCTTGAATTCAATTAAAGGGGCTCTAATCACTAGTAGAAAACTAAGTATTAGAGACTGTTATTTTCTCTTGAAAAAAAGAATGGGATCGGAAACGCTACCCCTCAGACGGTTTGTGCAGATAAGCCTCCTGTAAAGAAAAGCCCGGCTCTAATAAGACGTCATCCGTAGCGGCCCAAAATAAACCCCGCTTCCCCAAATTCCTGAGGTTCACAGCCATCTCGGCACAACACATCATTTGCGCCGGTCTATATGATGAACGGCCTCAGAAATGTTGTGCATCGGCCTAGATAAACAGCTGAAGCGTGGTGGCACGTTTTGGACGGTCCAAAGAACCTTGGACTTGCAGGTTCCCGGAAGAAAACAACAACTTGAAAATTAGTTCATTACAAACCACAGGCATGAAAGAGTAGCGTGACATATATACACAGAAAAGAAACACACAAATTAAGTTCATTACAAACCAAGCATAAATATCCACGCATAAAAGGGCCCGTCCGGCACATGGTCACTCCCACCCGGTGGGGGTAATGGTCTCCTGGCCGTCATCATCATCGTCTTTGTCGTCCGGCCAACCCCGCTTCTTCGACGCAGCCGGTGGATCCGCACCTTCAACCGCCATAGCCGTTGTAGCCCCCCCCCACTGCTTGAGCCGCCGCTGCTTGAGCGTTCATTTCAGCCTTGCGAATTCCCCATTCTAGCCCGTCCTTAATGGTAAGGATCCTACAGTACAGCTTGAAGCTGTAAAATACGTCTCTTGCTGCATACTCGATGTGCAACAGGGTAAGAGGCTTCTGCTCCCAGTACTCATGGGCGTCGAACAGAAGATCATACTTCAAATCCGCGCAAGACCTATCAATGATCCAGTATGCTAGATATGTCATTCTGTCCCTGTCGAACGGTGGAGAGTACTGGAGATTTTCTTCGGACTTGAACAAATCTTGTACGTTGATGTGAAACTCTTCTAGAATGATGATATTCTCACGTCCAAGCATGAATCTGTCCTGCCTAATGTGCACGCTAGCAAAAGTGACCCCTTTATGCCAAAGGAACTCAGCCAGTTCTGGACAAGACTCCTTGGCCCTACAACAGATGAAAATTAACACATGACAATATAATTTGGATGATGTACAATTTGATAACGTAGAACAACGACATTGCGCCGTAATTTAGTAATTTGGTTAACACCAGATATTAAGGAGTTGGGATTGAAGTATGCCCATTCGCTAGTAATTGGGACATATTTTTGTGGAATGCATTGTCCCTGCATAATTTGATATTGTAGTGTAGAGTGTAGACATCATGGCCTATGTGGTTCACATAGCTTAATTATGTATGACATAAATTTCTTAATAGGGGATGAAATTATGTGTATACGAAAGTTACATAATAGTTTTCACCATTCAAATTGTTGTATTGATGAATTTTTGAAGATTCATATTAGTTCATCAAATCCTCTTGTACTTTCTTTTACTTTGAGAAGCGCCAACCCACATGGATATATTTTGTGCATATAACACAAAAAATGACTACTTGTTTCTGTATATAGTATGTTCTTTTGCTACGTCAGGGAACTGTTAAATTACGTGACTGGTGGAGTGATGAAAATTGTGACTCAAGATAGATTTCTTTATGATCTGACCAAAAAAGAGGAGAGAAGAACATAGATGACGGTAGGGTACGATCATATAGCGGTGGATTTGTATGATGACCATGAAATTTTCAAAGCTACTATATTTGGCTGAAAAAATGAAGAGAATATGATGATCAATGAGGCATGTTGTATAGCCTATTTTGCATACCGCTACACTGGTAGGAGAATTTAGTTTTATTCATCAGAGATATTTCAGTTTGAGTTATGAGTACTAAAAGTGTGTTGATTCATTGTAAAATAGAGTGTTGTCCCTACCAGTGAGGTTATATATTAAAAATAAAATAAAAATAGAAAAAGCCCAAAAGAGAAAAAAAAGATAGGCAAATGAGAGAAAATAAAGAGAAAGGGGGCAAAACTACTATCATTTATTCCACACTTGTGCTTGTTTAGCATCATTACTTCAGTTTGGGGAGAGTTTTCATATTATGACTTGCATAACTATGTGGGGAGCTTACATTATAGAACTTGGCTTGTATATTCAATGATGAGCCTCCTCAAAAGAGATCTAGGTCTTTGCGAGCAAGTAGGTTGGATGCACCCCCACTAGTTCCATTGGAGAGTTTTCATACACTTATAGCTCTATGTGCATCCGATATGTTCCAATCACTACTCCTTGCATAACTTCGATGTGTGAGACTTTCTTCCATTGACCATCCAAACCCCCCATAATGTTCTTTTAGTCACAACTTCCTGGTGACATGAACCAATACAGAATGCTTGCTTGTTTTGAGTGCACAATTATTTGAATGATTTTCCTATGTGCATATTGTTTTCACTTGAGTTGATCCTAACAGGAATTGTTGTGAGAGTTTGATGCCTTGGATGATTATATTGTTGTTCTTGAAGCTTAAATCATCTTTAATATAATTTGCAAAATGGATTGTCTTTTAGTATTGATTCATTGAAAGGTTTTACTTTGTTATTCCTAATGATTTATACATTACTCTTTGATATCAACTATAAACCATAGCTTTTATTCATTTGATCCTAGTTTACATGCTTTACATTACTATGATGATCAAGTTTATGTTGGTAGCATGTCACCTCAGAAATTATGTGTTTTTATCGTTTACCTACTCGAGGACAAGATGTACTCGACACGGCGGACAGAGTCGACGAGGAGTTCGTATAGTTGACGAGGACGTGGCAGAATCGACACGGTGGAGATGTACTCGACACGGCTGATGGAGTCGACGCGAAAGTCGTGTAGTCGATGAGGACGTGGTGGAGTCGACATGGTGGAGATGAACTCGACACGGCGAACGGAATCGACGAGGAGATCGTGTAGTTGACGCGGACTGATGTCTACGCACGCTTCTATTCTTGTAGACAGTGTTGGGCCTCCAAGTGCAGAGGTTTATAGAACAGCACCAAGTTTTCCTTAAATGGATCACCCAAGGTTTATCGAACTCAGGGAGGTAGAGGTCAGAGATATCCCTCTCAAGCAACCCTGGAATTACGATACAATAAGTCTCTTCTATCCCCAACACACCTAATACAATTTTCAGTTGTATAGGTGAACTAGTTCAGCAAAGAGATAGTGAAATACAAGTAATATGGATGATTATAAGTGATGGTAGCAATCTGAAATAAAAATAGCAACAAGCAAACATGTAGCCGAACTGATTGTAAACGGTGTTTTGATGCTTAGAAACAAAGCCTAGGGATCATACTTTCACTAGTGGACACTCTCAACAATAATAACATAATTGAATTCATAAATATCATCTCTTCACTATGCTACTCCGAACCACTCTCCGGTCGGATAAGAAACACCAATCATTGCGTCGGGCTATAAAAGCACTCCTTAGAGTTCGCATTTACCCATCTAGGTAACCCCCACACTATCACCATGAAACCTAGATGGTTCCAAACAAACACCACAATTTCATAGGGTCATCCAACACAAAATATAAATATCATGCTAAACCACACGGTGCACACACTGTCACCATTACACTGTGATCAAAGTGTCTATGGAGATCTCATAACAAAACCACTTGAGTAGGAAAATAGATGAAGAGGAACATCTACTTATTCAACTAGATTACAAAGCTCATGATCACATAAAGATTACACCATGGGAGAGAGAGATGAGACACATAGCTACCAGTAGATCCCTCATCCCCAGGGGGAACTACTCCCTCCTCATCATAGGATACCGTAACGATGATGAAGATGGCGGTGGAATCGATGGAGATGCATCCGGGGGCACTTCCCCGTCCCGGCAGGGCGCCGGAACAGAGATTTATGTCCCCCCAAAACTTATCGGCGGTCGTGGTGGAGCTACGGAACTTTTTGTGGAAGGGGGCGATTAATTTAGGATTTATGCATCGGGGGGTTATATAGGAGAAAGGGTGATGGCGGTGGGCTCCCGGGGGTCCCACACCACCATCTGGCGCGGCCAGAGGGGGAACCGCGCCCCCCTATGGTGTGGCCTCCATGTGGCCCCCCTCTGGCTCTCCTTTGGACTCCGTTGACACTCTGGGAATTCTAAGACTCTGGGATTTTATTTCGTCCAATTCCGAGAATATTTCCAGAGCAACTTTTCTGAAATAAAAAACAGCAGAAAACAGGAACTAGATGTGTGGCATCTTGTCAATAGGTTAGTCCCAGAAAATCCACAAAAAAATGACATAAAGTGTTAAGGAAACATATAGCATATGGCATGAAAACAACATGGAACATCAGAAATTATGGATACGTTTGAGACGTATCAGTGGTGCGAAGGACCATAGTCCTCGCCGACTACACGAGGGCTTTCATATTTTGTGTGTGTGTTTTGGTGCATTCTTCGTCATAGTAAGAATAATGTCCTCTCCTCTTGCCGGGGGAATATCAACGCGAATACCATTGATGGTAGTGCACGTAGAGGGAGAGACGGGGGCATGACGTGTCCATGATCCGGGTGCGAGATTTTACATGAGTTTACCCAACTCCAGTCTCCCAGGCGGTACAGGCACCATATGTGGTTCTATAATTTACTATGTGAATATCGTTTACAATTTACAAGATTGGTCTTGCTTGGGAGGTTCTTCCCTAAGGCTTCACATAGACCAACTTTATATAGACAGTCAGACCTAGGGCTTACAAGGAGATTCGCCACGGCAAGGAGATAGAGTCCTAGGCTAATCCGGCTTAGGACGGCGTCTTGTGCTCTAAAGCAGCTAAATCATGGCCCACCGTCTTGGACCTTCCTCTTACCTGGTAGGTCAGACGACTCTAACACCAGTGTGCCACCCTCTCTCGCTAGAATATATCCATGTAGTGGGTACACCTATTTGGTAATCCCCAACACCACCCTATCCCTTCTATGGATGTGTGCTTGGCACCGAAAGGGGACGCATGAAGTTGTTTTTCTAGTGGATCTCCTAAGATCTAGTCAGGTTTTGTATTCATTTTTGTGCTTGCGGGTTTGACTCTTCCGGTCTAGGGTCTTCATCATTGGCGATGATTTCTTCTCTTGTGTGGTAGTTCTCTAGGTCCTTTGCACAACTAATTGATTTTTGGCTACTAGAACAAACTATATTACAATAAGTTTTGCCGACTCCGGGGATGGAGAGGATAGAATGGTTGCACGCATTCAGCTTGCTCTAGTGCTGGTATTTGTTTCTAGGTGGTCTAAGGATCTATATATACTTTATATCATGTTTAGTTTTCTTTCTACTAATGTTGATGATATTATATAGGGGACCTTTTCGTGAAAAAAATTGATTATCTTTGTTTTGTTTTCTAAACGGGTGCTTTGCCCCGATCCCAACTATCAATTCCGGAGGAGTTTTACAAAGAACCTAAAAAGATAGTACAAGGACTACTCTCTCGACACGATTTTACCCCGCCGATTTGCTTTCGGTTATAACGCACATAAGAATCTCTTTTTGGATATTTTTTTTCTAAAATCACTACAAGGGGACACATGCTAGTTGTGAAAGACACGCGCTTTTTCTAAAATTTCCACGTGGTTAGCAAACGATATTCCCTCCTTCTCAAAATCAAATATTTCAAAATTTGACCAACTATAGAGTAAAAATTTCAACATTTATAATTTCAAATCAATATTGTTCTAAATATAATTAAAAATATCCATATCATGTGATTTTGATATTATTGATATTGATATTTTTATCAATATAGTTGGTCAAACTTTAAAAAATTTAGCTTTAAACAAAAATTGTAGACATCCCCTATTTTGGGAAGGAAAATAATCTTATACGAGACCCAC